>CM036881.1:36197231-37397231 GCA_020796165.1 Pantala flavescens | reverse complement strand
GCAGATTTGGAAAACAATGTCCCGAAGTATTATACGTATACTTTTCCTATCCTCGGATCTATGAGTTAATCGAAAAGTCCTTAAAAATAAATAGCCAAAAAGTAGAGATAGCATAAATGTTAATTTATAAATATCCACTAACTTACAAGTTTTTGTTTATGTGTTTTTATAACGAACTTGTCTGTGCACTGTTCAGAAATGATTTAAGACTTATCTGTAAATTATAATATCCTGAAAACTGGGAGCAAATAGTTCCTCTATTCCAATATTCTATCGTTGATATCAGTGGCTAACAAGTTGAGGAGAATTTTAGTGTTTGCCATTCAAATGATAGAAATTCCCAAAAACTTTTTTGTTTGAAGAGTACTGAATTCATTTAGTTCAGAAGAGCACTTTTCCATACTTCCCATGGTGCATCGCTCTCACCCACAGATCAGAGAATTCAAAATTCTGTATTTGTTGCCAAATTGGAACGGAATTGATCAAAGTTTTGCTTTTATCGAAACATAGGAATAATCGCACTTGAAGTAAATGTAGACGTTCCAAAATGACTGCCATATTTAATCGATAAAGTGATGATAAGAGGCATGAAAACGTAGCTCATCTACTAATCGCGTTAACAGATCACTTCTAAGAGAAGATAATGATTCCCTTTCGTGAAATCGATTACCGATATCTTTATTAGGATACAAATATGGGACACACGCTTTTATGGCTTCGAGAGATTTAAAGCACTACTTCAGTTGGAATGCATTTATTCTAAGGTTGCTTTTCGTTCTACTCTGACGAAGAAACGGGTCACTCGCATTTCCATCTTGCGTTTCACTATTCTCCGAAGACTTCGAATAATTACCTGTGACACCCACTTGCGGATTCTTAGAAATGATTGAAGAGTCGAAGTAAACAAACTCTGCTGCGATCCACAAATATTTATGGAATTCCGCTTTAATCTCATGTGTAGAAGATTCATTTTTTCGAATCTTCTTTTGCGAAAATTTCAATGGCTACAAATGAGTTCTTTCCCATTTCAAATTTTATAATCTCGGCAGAGTAATCTTGATTTTTTTGTAATTCTTAATTGAACTTAAGTTTTGAAAACTGATAGTTTAATCGCATCTCCATTTGAAGTGTTGTGTTATTTAAAATAAGTCGGCCCACTCTGACAAGTAGAGATTGTCTCTCTTCCTTATTTTGATTTTTCTATTCGTGTCGCGCTCGTCATTTATTTATTTTATTTCTTATTATTTATTATTCATGTACTCTCTTTATTGTTTCCGAAATTACCTATTTGTTGAAAACGCTTATTTGGAGGATATCCCAGAATTTGATCATTATTATGCCTCTATAAGTGACTTGTTTCGTAAACAGATTTTCCTTTGCACGAAAAATGCATATAATGAGTATGAGATTTCGCGTTTCCCTTCGAAACACTTCAATAGGGTGATTCACCTTAAGCGAATACCATCTGCTGTTTCCATTAGACGCTCTGAATATCTTCCGCATTCGATTACTCGTTAAATTTTGAAAACTCATCCGTTTGCCATTTTCATATCCTTAAATTAGATCAGTATTTATTTATTTCCCATCGGAGATCCGGATTCACATATCGCGAGCATCGCTCTCCTCTTCCTCCGTCTGATTCCATTGAATTGCATTCTCTCGCATTCTCCTGATTCGTATGCGTAATTCATTTCATCGTTCTCACACACGGTTTCTTATCCCTCATCATAGTTCCATATCTCATTGTGTCAGTCTTTGTTTTATTTTTTCATTTAATATTCGAGTTAAAAGTCGAATATGTAGTATTTTACAAATATCTTAATTGATAAGTTATTTGCTTTATCTCTCTTATGGAAGGAAGACCGTATTTATTTATCTCCGTAAAGACTACAAGTAGGCACCAGGCCAGTGCTCATAATGAGTTATATTGATTTACATATTGTGTATGATTTAAAAGACAACAAAACTATTCAATGGATTTGAAAAATAAGCGATCGGAAAATTGACATTTATGTATTCAATTTCAAAAGAGCGCATATCAATCTTAATTATTATCGAGTACTTATTAAATGCATCTTCTTATTGCGATCGGATCAAAAGACTCATCAGACATCTTTTGTCAATTTTGCAATATTGCTATTTGTTTCGATTGAAAATGCAATCGCTTTAATTCAAGTGAAGAAAGTATGAACTTAAAATGATAATGTATAAAAATACTATAATTGAAATATAAATATTTACATATAATAAATCTGCATCAAAAAGTTGAATTTTCGAAATGTTTTGAATAAGGTAATCTATTGTTTAAATTAAATATTTCAAATGTACCCCTTTTGTAAGTGTAAAATCATATATCCTCTAATTTCTGTCATGTATAACTTTCAATGTTATGTGTATATATATTTTATGTACTTAATAAATATGTATTAACTATCATAGTTCTCTTGTGATGATCCTCAGTGAATTCGGATTTGGTGTTCAGATTTTTACGGAGCTTTCACCTTCATTATTCAATCCATATATACGATTGTTAGAATTCTCAAATGAAATGACTCTTTTTAATAATGGAATGTGGTTTTACAGGGGATATTGGTACAGGAAGTAGATCAGGGACAGCCATGCCTCACTTGCTTCGAAAAGTGTTCCGGATTCAGTCAACATCTGTGGAGGTAAGTCCCTTCAAATTCATCATTTAGAGGAAGTGTTTCTATCGATTAATGAAGTAATTTATTCTACAGATAAAATGTTAATAATAAATGGGAATTAATATCAGGATTTCGCTGCTGTTGACAATGCTTAATAGACATTTCTCATTTAACTACGTCTTTTTGATACAAGGAGTATTAAATGCTCGCGGTTATTATTAGATAAATAAAAGCGTGTTTTTCGGAAAGAGGTTCATTGATGTCCTTTGTACTTTAATTAAGATTTCTTATTAACCTTCCTTTTGATAAATTGTCTTAAAAATAAGGAAAGAAAAATAAGACGCGTAATTTTGAATTTTTATGTACCTTTTGAAGTCATTTAGGAAAATTTTTATTTATATTATATATCGTTTAGGTTATTCATATTGGACTGTAAATTATATTTATTACATTTCTTTGTTAGTTAATACTTTAATATCGGTATGAATAACCGATGAACGTAAGAAAGAGCTTATGTGGTTTGACTCTTAGATAAAGGAGGTCAAACCGCAGTTTATTTCCTTCCTTTCATAATGTTTCTTCGGACGGCTAATGAGACAGCATTTCATACACTTCTCTTCAAGTAAATTTTATTTAAAAAGTAAGAGCGGCTAAATAGTCTCCTCTTCTTTCCTTACTAATGAAAATTACCTAGTATTGTACTTAGTAAGAACTTAATACTAACATAAGTTATGAAGTCGCGTGGGTGTGTTTTTATATATACATGCTATTTAAAATGATTACCTATTTTGAAATATTTCGGTTTTTTTCTTTAATTTGTGGCTTTGAATTGTTCTTTCATTTGAAAATGAAATGTCTTATCAAAATATATTTGGCCATAGATTGGATTCAAAGTGAAATTCTCCGCAAATTTCGAAATATCGTAATTAGAGTATTTAATAAATTTCGCAAAAAACAAAGAAAGGCGTATGTTCAAATTTTAGGGTTTATTATCGACTCATCGGAAGTAAGTGGAGAAAGTATTTAAAGAATTAATTTACATGAGAAGTTCAACGCAGATTGGGAAACTATGAAATGTTTCGCCTAATCACTTTTTAAATAGTAATAGGCTTCTCTGAATTTTAAAAGCGCCACAGAAAAATGCTTCACTGAGCAAAACAATATTGTAATCTGTTAGCCTTCTTCTGCAGTTAGGGAGAATATTATTTATCTAATTTCCTGAATAGATTTGATCGATGAAATTTATGAATATGTTCTTCTCTAATGATTCAAGTTAGGCTTCTTAATATTTTAAAAAATTTAAATACTCATGTAATGAAATGTAAATCATCCATTAGCTTCATTATCAGAGTTTTAAACATTCGTCATTGTATTAGGTCTACCGAAAAGTTCTATCCGTTTTTAGAAAGAAACAAAAGAATAGATTTTTTCATACTTTGAATAAAGTTTATTGAATAATTTAATTACCATCATTATTTATGACTTCTCTACAGCGTGATAGCATATTGCACATCCAATTTTTAAAGAATATCATATCTCTAGAGAGATAAGACATTCTTTAAAAATTGGATGTGCAATATGCTATCACGCTGTAGAGAAGTCATAAATAATGATGGAAAATAAATTATTCAATAAACTTTATTCAAAGTATGAAAAAATCTATTCTTTTGTTTCTTTCTAAAAACGGACAGAACTTTCCGGTAGACCTATTATTTCGAAATCGAATTTGCCCTCATGTCTATTCGTAATGATTCTTGAGGCCAATTCACAGATGGCGTTGGGAGTATAGAATGAGCATAGAAAAGGTTTCATTATCCGGCTTAAAATACATTAATCGAATTCGAAACTTGCTGACGATTGAATTGGGAAAACAACTGTCACAGCAATCGAAGTGTAAAACTCGATAATCGCTATTGTGGGCATCTCATGCCTTTATGTAGACATTTCCTTCCTACTTTTGTTAAAAGTTTTCAGGTGTTTAGATGTCAGACATATTTAATTTAGTAAATTAAAAAGCATATAAATATTATATTTCACAATTATTGAAAGAATTATTACAATAACCTCTCATTAACTTATCTGTCGTTATTTGTGCTTTCTGTCTCTGCATTTGTTTTTTAAATATCACTGTTAAGTTTATTCTTTCGATCAACTCCATATAAGCGAAAAGAATTGCAAACCACTGATTTAATTCTCGCAATTTTCCTTTTTGGACTTCATTTGCATCAATAGAGATCGTTTTAGGTTGGCGCTGAACGGGTTATTTTGGTGACGAATGGATTTCAATATTTAAGCAGGCTTTACTAAATGAAAAACAGATGGAAAAATATTGGAATAAGAAAGCAAAGATATAATCTAAAGAGTTCAATTCCTATAACTGGAAGATGAAAAGTCCGATGTGTCTATTAGATGCGACTTCTTACATTATCTTCAGTTTTCGATTTCTAGATTTTGTCCATTTAAACATCGAAATAGGAACATATTTCCCCGTTAATTGTTATAGTACGTCCTTGAAAGGTAATCGACTCGATCAATTTTGTGAAACTTAAAATCAAATTAGGCTCCATAAGTTTATTACGGGTAGACGTATTCAAGGAAATATTATTTCTTTTCGTGGGAACAATTTCTTACCGAATAGATGTCTATTACTTTGTATATATTAATATCGGGAATATAATTTTAATATTCAAAATTAACATTATTATAAAAAATATTAACTGTCAATTGCATAAATGAGTTTATTCTAACTTCATCGAGCAGTAAAGTAATGAAGTCATCATAAGTACTTCATTAAGTTTTATTGGGCGTTAATTTGTTAATTAAAAATCATTGGTTTTCGTAAAATACAATGAAAAGCAAAAACCATCTGTACATACGTTTTGGGTCTAAATGTCAACAAAGTCCTTTTCGTAATGCCCTTCGAAAGAAACTTTCGGAATTATATTAATTTGTGTATCCTTCGTAGCAGAGTTCAACAAAAATCTCTCGAGACTTCCATGAAATCCAAAAAATTAAAAAATACTAGTCTTATGCTCTTAGTCTTCGTTGCCCAAGTTGTAAAAGATTAGCTACGAAAGAATTGGAGTTACCTACCTCATGTATTTGTTAGAAATTGCACCGATTTGTTGAGAAAATTTCCCCTAACTTACAATTGTTTGAAAGCTGTGTTATGAAATTATCCTCATTCAAAAACTCACCAAAAGTTCGATTTTTATGTATTTGTTTGTTCGGGAATTAGTATTTTGAATTGAAAAAATGGAAAATCTTTAAACTGGCGCGTATTTTGATTTTTGATAAAAATATTTCAATAAATTATCGAGGAAATGCATGGAATATGAATAGGAAAGTGATTTACAAACATTTCCTCAATGTATACGATAAATCATAAACCGGCCTCGTTCGCAGAATGGTTATCGTGACAATCTTCTAACGCCGGGTTCAGATCCCGGCTGAGGAAATTTTCCTATCAGGGTTTGGATGTTTGTGACGTCCGTTGTTAAATTTACGACCACACTGTAATTGTTCAGAAAGTGGATGTTTGTATGGTCTTTGTTAAGAAATAAAATAAAAAAATGTCAGTGGTTTCTAATTTTTGAAGTTTTCGTACACGCCACGAAATTCAGCTCAATGCGATCTCAATATTGCACATACAGTGAAACGAAATTGAGTACTTTATCTTATTTTTGCTATTAAAATATAAGTATACGATAGATATGTATGACATTTATGATAATATTGAGAAAACGAGAAAAACTTCCGTATTCAGCTTATTTTTATATAGGAATTTAATAAAATTTATATCAAACGCTCGGTAAAGAACGGAAATATAATATCATCTCCTACCTCATAAAGATCCAATTATTAATTCTCAAATATGGACAACGAAATATTCAAGAAAAGCCTTTTCGCCACAGAAAATGATGGTTTAAAATATTTCTCATATTTGGGGTTGATATCCCTTTGGAGGAATGTATAATATGTAATATTAACATGTATAATATTAAACACGATTGGGAGAAGCTTGTTCATCCTAAATCATTTTGCTCATTTGGGTTTTTTTTAATAAAAACGAATGAAAATTAAAGGTGTTTAAACTTGTCAGTGCGATTCTATAAAATAATCCTTCCCATATCTACTCCTTCATCACTATTACACCTTTTTAAGGCAAACTGCTTATCTGAAACGTACGCAAATGAGTTCAATGCATTGAAAAATAAGTCATATTAAAGATAAAATGTTAATTTTCTTGCATTTCTTTCTTTCGACTACGGGTATATGAAAACAGATAATTTAAAAAATATAACCGGAGATCATTTTTCCCGAAAATACTAAATTTCTCGAAGCATTACCTTCGTATGCGGTGCATACGAAATTCGTTGATCTCTGTTTTGTGGGAAACAGCCGTTCGATGAAATCTTCAAGGCCAAGTTTCATCTGAATTGTCTACTCTAAGCAACGCATCTGCACATGTAATATCTCAGGGAATGTTCTTATTGTAATTAATCCATGTGCTTCGTGAAGGCTATTCAAAGAGACTAATTTCCGAAGGGGACGTCTATATTTATAGCTGTGGCCGAAAGATAAAGTTCGCTTGGGGAAGACAACTTCCTCGGCTAGAGTATTTTTATCCCGTCCATTGTGCCGCTTCTTCACTAAACACAATCTACTGAAAGCGTTCACCAGATGTTAATTTCAATTTTGAAAAGCATCCATTCGTGTAACCGAGTAAGAAAGTTCTCTTTACAGAAAGATCGGTTTAAAGATAACAGAAGGTTCGTACCTCAAGAATGTCACTGGGTCAAACAGTGAATTTGGTTGTAAAGATCTTTGTAAGATTGTTTAAAAATGATTCTCGTGTTTCCAAACAGGTGATTTGTTTCGAAGTTGATCTTGTGATTTCGTCTCAAGCAATGTTCAGCAAATGATCCTTTGCCTGTTTGGCTCATGAATTTACTCTTTTTGTGCATTCCCTGGAACTGCTCCCTTTTGCAGATATCATTGAGGCGCATGTTTTAAATCCCATTAATTCCCTATTAATTTCGCGTGTTCGAATTCCTGAATTAACGAGAGTAAATAAACTTTACTGAAAATTTTTAGCCTTCGTTAATTCCTTTATCCACATTTATTGCAACTTTTTCCATTTAATTTACTTCTGCTTCTATAAATATTTCTTTCCAATGTTTATCCCGAATAGTTATTTTAAAGTTTTTCCCTTTCGAACAATTCAACAATGTACGCACACACCCTGAGAGGAAAATTTTCCCTTCAGTCGGGAATCGAACTCGGGACTTAAGCTTTTTATCAGTGATTATTGATTCGATAATAAGTAAACACAAAAATAAGGAACGTTGTGAAAAGTGTACTTAATATTTTTAGAGAATTTCGGATTGCATTTAGGACTTAAGTATATGCAATAGATACTGAATATTAAAAAAGGATCATTCATACTGTAAGGCATCGTGTTCTTCTTTGAATTTTCACCTGCGAAGTACCAAGATCTTTACTTCCTCATGATTCTGTGGTTTTTCCACTATGACATCACCCTTTTCCTTTAAACGGAAGAAAATGTAATCTTCTTTTACTGAATGATACATTGCGCTTCTAAATTTAATCGAACAGCTTTAAGTTACGTGTGTTACTTTATTTTCTCGGTTATTGAAAGATACTTCTCCAATAGTTGGATGCAAATTTATTTTAGCCTTAAATAGCCGATTGTTTGCCAAAATTATTTTCAGTTTATCTATCGGCAGCATAATTGCCCTTTAATAATAAGAATCTATCTTCATGCTTCGAAATGCACAAAAAGCATGGATGCTACTTTGATTATCAAAGTGATTGAGCCACTTTTTAGTGTTCACCGAAGAAGAAGATAATGGGCCGCCATCGTACATTTAAAAATGATTAATTTTTAATTTCATTCATAAGGTGAGTTTGCTATGAACAGATTAAACTGAATTATGAAATCGATCCAGTTAATTGAGAATTTTAATACTGAAAGACACGAGAACGGCAATGTAAGTTTACAGCACTCGACATATATTTGTGTTAACCTGATTCGAAAAGATTGAATGGGATATGTTATTCAGTAAACATCATCATATACGGATCAGAACCTGTCTTGAATAATTATATTTCTTATCCAAAATCCAAATACAGTTTCAAAGATGGAAACATAGACTATATGGATTAATAACTCTGAGGTTTTTCATTTTTAAGAAATATTAAGATTGCAAAAAATACATTAAAGGCAGTCCTCGATTCTTTAATCATAAATTTGATCGATAGACACGTCTGAAAGAAAACGGAATTCAGTTATATATTCAGATATATAAATACGAAAAAGTGCATTTACATTGGCGATTCGTGTTATTTCTTTGGATGGAGTGCTTGACAATAGCAACAGGTGATGAATCTTGTGTAGACTAAACATGGAGCACCGTTCTCCCGATATAGCACGCCGTCGTTTATGCAACATGCATTTGTAATCGCAACCTTTCAAAATCGATTCTTTGGCATCTTTAGAAGGAATAGATTGCCTTCATATTTGACTCATTTGGAAATAATCGGAGTTTATCAAAAGTGTATTGATTTAGAATCGATCTAAAAATTTTATTTCGAATTTCTTTCAAGTTTTGGTTTAACAAACAAGAAGAAAACGATGTTCACTCACCTCTTGATGTGAAGAGTACAAGTGCCGCACACTTTCAAACAAACTGAGTTACCTTTTGCTCAGTAAAACGTTTCAGATGAATTCTTCGATTAAAAAAAGATATAAATGTACGGAATATGAAACATTAATGTTTGTAAAGTAGCCTTGTTTTCCCAAATGTTACACAAACAAGTATTGCACCGTGTTAGATGCGTCGTAATAAACTACAGAAGTGTACACTAAAAAAAGAACTCTCATAATGAGATATTTTGAAAACCGATTAACTTTTCGAGTGAATTGTGGGTAAATTTTGGTGGAATTTTATCAGATCTGCTTAAAAGGGTGGATCGTAGCATCATGAAAAATAGTTGTTGTGGACTGGAGATAAAAGCTTTTAAAAGATTTTGACAAATTGAGAAATAATATTGTTTTATTTCTAGTTAGTGATATGAAGTGGTCATGAGAGTGACATTGAAGTGTTCACTGAAAACGAATGATAAATCAGCCATCTTGTTACATGAAAGAAATTACCTTCGTAAAAAGAATAGCTAATAATAATACCAACTAAATATTACTCATTCTACTATAATTATAGTAGAATGAGTGCTTAGTGATGAATGAGTGTATTCTACCATAATGAGTGAAGTATGTTTAGTGAAATAATAAATAATACAAATCGTTCGGTTTTCAAGAAATTGAAGCAAGTAAAGGTGTGGAAACGACTTCTGTTTGTAATAAACTCATCGTTTCCTTACAAAATTACTAACTTCGTTTGGCACAATGAATTTAGAGATTTGGAGGATGGAAATTCCTGACTTAGAAGTAAAATGTGTTCCAATTGTTATTATTAATTATATATTTTAAACGTCGGGACAATAATTTTGTACGTAATAATTCATATTTAAGAGCATATTTGCTGATATTTATGCTTAGAATTTATAAAATTCTTGATAACAATGACAAAATCGTTAGCATCTGAGAATGCATTAGTGATATTCTAATTCAAAATCGATATTCAAGATCTTTATAAAGTAGGAATTTTTTAATGATACCTTCTCGTTAGTTTTAATAAGTTATTCAATATAATAAGAAATTTGCACAATGGTATCGTTTATCATTTCAGCTCACAATTTTTATCGAGAGATGTTTTTTTCATACGTACAATTTCGATTATCTTCTGTTTTCAATATGGCGACCGATCCGAGCTATGAGAAAAAGCAGGAAATATTCGAAAATAACAGTTGCATTTCTATTACGTGTTAGAGAAAGGTCAATTCCTATCTTTACTTAGCTCATATCGATAATACCCGTTTTGATGTCCGTATATGAATCGAAATCCTTTTAGACATTTGGACGTACATCGATTTTTCATAATAATCTCTTAAAAGGATTTTCCCACTTCCGCATCTTCGATGATGATTGATGGCATTGATATTTCTTTCCGTGGAAAATCTGACTTTTCGATATCAAAAGTGAACTTTGAGAATAAGAAAGTGCGTATTATTTTTAAAAGATTCCCATATGCGATTCGTGAACTAATATTTACTCTTGAATTGAGAGACATTCGTTTAACGCGCCATGACAACGGTTTCAAAGCAATTAGTAATATAGAAATGTTATTTTCTCCAAACTATGAAGTTAGATAAATTAACATTAATTACAATAGGGAAAATTTATTAAAGAAGAAATATTGTAAAGTCATTTGAAAAAAAATATATTTTTGTGCAGATGTTTTTCATGTTTCGTGATTTATGTCCGAAGCCACTATGTTTTGTCTTTTTATTTTTAAAATCCCAGGTTTCAACCTTATAGTATACTTCTTTCTCGATCAAAGAACTTTTTATCATTTATTCAAAACCTTTTAAAATAAACCAATTACTTTTTCTTATAGCAATCTAACGATTATCTACGAGTTAACATTTTTTGTTGAAATTTTCTGTGTTTCGATGAATTTTAAGGACTAAAAAGTTAATCTCTGCCTAATGATCAAGATTATCATCTTAAATGCGATTGATTTATTCCGATTAAAATAGAAATCCCTTTGATGTTCTGTAATGCTGTTTATTTCTGTGATTATCATCTAAGTTGTCGGACATTTCTTTGTGGAAAGCCATAACAGTGCATGCAATGAAAATATACCCAATGCTTTTTCTTTAATTAATTGACAATCCTTATCCCTAACTTTGGTGGGATTTCATTTACCTTTTCATCCATTCATACATCAAATGCAACAAGTTCTCTTGGGAAATAGTAAAAATTGAGTATACTTTCTGCTATAGTAAAATAAGTTATAAATGTCAATTTTACATTTAGCTGATGCATTGATCTATTAATCTTTGATGGTAAATATTAATTTTATCAATTCCGCATCCTTGCGCTGGATAACCGCAAAGTTTATCAACGGCTAATAATTCAACATCTTTGAAAAAGATAACTATGAGAAAAATGTTCCACTGAGTCATTGCTACTCATAAATTGAGGGACAAGTATGTTATTTTATCGCAGAAACTTGGATGCGATCCATCTCTTTCAGATTCAACAATCTCTCCTGTATTTTCGTCGAATATATCCAATTAAAAATTAATATAGGTCTTAGTTAATGGCTTAAATTTTTTAGAAAATATATATGGAATGCGATCAATGTATTCGATATCTCGGAGAGAAAATATACTTCTGACAAAATGGAATATCAAAAGTTGGACGAAACCCAAGCATCGTCTCAAAGTGTTTTTATCTCTTAAATTCCTAAATTAGATGATTCGCTAATTCAGAAGCAGCTCGTATTTTATGTGTTTTCCGCTTTTTTATATTTCGAGGGCGTTATAAAAATAAATTCGAAGGAGACTTGTTATCCGATGCAAGATTTCCGAAGAGATATCTAAAATGCACAACGAATGCTTTCAACTTCGAACTTCGAAGTAAAGATATATTATAACATTTGTAATTAGTTCTAAGAAAGCCATGGACCATTTTAATATCGTCCGTTTCCGCAGAAATAATATTTCTGATATATTCGTGGTAATTTTATTTCGTAGTTCAGTTGAACTGTTTAATGTTCTTTTCCTTATTTACTATAGTTGTGCTGAATCTACTTCTGGACTGGAAACGATTTAGGCACATCTGATTTAGTTCAATTTACGGACAAAGTATTTAGAAAAGTATTTTAATTCGAATTATCGTGTAATTCAATCTCGAAATGCGTATAATACTTTTGTATTATTTGCGTTACCTTGACAGCAATTTTTGAGAAAATACAAGTGTGATAGATTGAAAAGACGAACTTTCTATGTAAGGAAGTGAGTTAATGAGTGTTCTTCCGAAATGTATTGCATTTCAACGTGTATTTGTCAAGAGTAAACAGTCGTAGGGCGTTAATAGCGACCCCCATTAACGACTTCGCTTGTTTTGTGACCTTTTGTGTGGCCATTCCACCAAATGAGCTGTTTCCTACCACGAATAATAAATTGCCCATTTCTCTACATTTGACGGGAGATATTTGATTTTACTCTGATACTCTTCGGTTCTTCGGATGAACTACGTTTTTTGAAGGTTTCAACCCGAAAGTAATGATCCGCTATTTCTCTTGTAACATTACGGTGATGAGCGCCTTAGAATCTGTGGTGCTTTGAAATATTTCCATGAGTAAAACCGGCTTTGTAACCACGTTTGTTGTATAAAATATTACCGTCATCTATATATTGAAATAAGTTAAATAAGTATTACTATCATAGATATCTCATAGAAGAGTTTTTATTTAGAAATGGACTGTTTTTAATATCAAAACCAGATGTTTATTCTTCGTTTATATTACTGTTCATATGTTTACCATTGCTAATTAACGATGATCTTCATTATTTATCATCTCATCGAAACTCCTTGAGTATGATCATTGCATATTTAAATCAAATTAAAATGAAAGTTCGAAAAATACGCTATTTCGAGTTATTCTTAAAATCTCTAGATTTTGAATTACATTTTATGCTTAATAAAATTACTCTTCCTTTAACAGCCTCATCATCTCAATTGAGATGTCTTTTGGAATTCACCTTGAGAAAAAGGATTGTAGTTTTGGCTCATCATTTTTGTCCACTGGCAAAGAGAGTCTTTTATCAAAGAATAATGCTTTCGAACATTGCAAAAATTCGTCGACAAATTGCACTCGAAATCCGTAAAGAAAATGGCTTCAGAAAGAAATGGGAAGATTGTTAAAGACAACGTGCACGGAATAGTTGAATTGTGAATTTGGAAAATATTGTATCGACAATTAATGAACTAATAAAAAAATGAAAATGAATACTCATAAAATGCGAATAGTTAACGTATTCGGCAGTAGACTAAGGTTTTTATTCCAACCATTAATCTCACCAACCATTAATCTCAGTTTCAACGATGGAGGTGTGAATCATCCAATTTCAGAGGAAAGTGCAGTTACTCATTGAATTTCAGCGAAGAAATACGGATTTGTAAAAAGCAAAGTTTGGCTTCTTTCCACTCATCTCGGCCAACATTCGAAATGTCTACTTTTAGAAGTCACCACTGCAAATCGCCATTTGAAACCGAAAGAAATGCGCAATTTAATGAATTTGCAGAATTCGATTCATAACGACTGCATAATTTTACCCAAGGAATCTTGTCCATTTTCATTTGATTTATTCACTCTTTAAAAGTAATACGATTTAAAATTTAAACTTCCTTTTTACGAAACGTTCTTCATTTATGAGGACCGAACTAACAAGATCTAATTCACTTTTTTAATTATGATCTGTAATGAAAAAGGCCTTAATATCATTCTTTAAGTTACTTGTTCGTTAGAATAGACCATGCACTTTATAACTGGATTGGTGTAACAGTAATATTTTAGAAATAATTAGTAAAATAATTGAATGAACACTTTTACTCTAATAATTCCTTGTAAAATAATCAGAAAATACGTATTGATGAAAACTATGGGAGAAATAAGCGCATCAATGAGATCACGTTAATGGATATCTTTAGAAGATAACTGTTGGACAAATTCAGATCTGTACATTGGGAAAAGAGGGAGACACTGATGAATGCATTGACACCTTCACATTCTCTGGAGGTAATTTGGTAAAGGAATTTAATGCAAATGGGGATTGAAAATGGCTGATACGTTGTGTAAAAAGCGGTTAATTACCAAAAGAAGAAGTTCCTCATTTTTTGGGATATCAAAGGACGCGTTTGAAAGGTCGAACTCTTGAAATGCCATTCGTCGACCTTTTCAATTCATGGGACATAAACTCCTCGTTCCATTAAAGGATGAGACCCATATCAAGTTGCTGTCGCTACATCGTATTTATTTTACACTAATCTAAGAACGTATGTCAGTGTAATTCATGGAAATGAATATTTGGATTTATAAATTTAAAAGGAGAAAATGATAGTCGAATATTGTTCATTATGTATGTATACAGTATATTTTCTACTAGATATTATTTCCAGATATTTGTTGTATGAATCTATTCTTCAATGCACATTCACAAGATGCTTTAATGAGAAACTTTGTTCTTTTCTCATTTCTTTAATTTTATTTTTTTCAACGATACGATACCCTGATTAAAATATTTGATAATCATGTTTTATCTAATTGTTTTTAATGAATAAAAGAAAGCCCAGGGATTTTCTCATAATCTATTTCATCACGAAGTGTAAAATTATACCGTCGACGTGGCATCACAATTTTATTTCCTCAGTTTGCAAATATCTCGAAATTGCCAATAAGAGAAAATGATAACAGAACATTACAGGTGATCATTACTTATAATTTCAGTCTTTTAATTTAATCAGTATTTATGGATTGGTCCTTTAAGAGGATGATGTACAAATCTTGAATGTAAGCAAACTCAGAGGAATTTGATGATTATTGCAACTATGAACCTCTGTAATATTTGGTAAAAATGGAAATTTGTTGAGTATTGAAATAAAATTTTATCTGTGAAATGTTATCAGTGTTTCAATTATGAAAAACTTCTGAACGACTATAAATTTTTCGTAAAATCTTAAGCATTTATAATTTATTTTCTTTCTAAGAAATACCTCAAAATTATTAAAATAGAGAAATATTCCTAAAATTTAAAGGTAAGTCTTTGTATTGAGCGTTCCTTCCCAAATCCTGAATTTCCCTGTATTTCTCTATTTTATCGTTTTGTATTTTTTGCGGTTCAATTAGAGACATTTGTGACATTCGAATGTTAGGTGTTTTGTATCGATGAGCAATGAGAGAGAGCGTGTAGAGCAATGCAGCACCTTCCAGAAGATAAACCAAGACGTGGGCGCATTTCCTTATCTTCTTGGTTGAGATATTGACTCTTATATTGAAGAGTAGATAAAAAACTTGAAGGATTTTGAAATAAAAGCGATTATTCTGCTGCTGAAAATTTAAATTAATTTTTATATTAATTTTCACGAATAACTTAAAGTTCTAACTCAAATCCAGATATTCCGATGATGAGTCGATTACTATGGTGACTACCCTTTGGAGCACTTATTAGTCATACCTCAGCGATATAATCTGGAAAAGACACTGTTTATAAATAGGCTAATCATCATCTCTATGGCATTATTTGTTGTCTGATGGACAGTTTTATATAATATAGCTGTTCTTTTATTTTTCCCCACATTTAGAGCGGAATATTAGATTGAATTTCTCCCTTCTAAAATACATTGGACAATGAGCAATCTTATATCTGTGCACTCGTTCCAAGCAGTATCAAACTGAACGCGTATAATTCAGTGCCTCTGCATTCGAACGCCATACAGCTGCAACTACGTGTATTCTATTTGTTATCGTCAGAGATATAATCGTTCGCTTTGTAAATAATACGAAAGCTCTTGAATGGAAGACATAATGTGACGATTCCACCGATGCCCTCAATCCTTGTACGTTCATTGCAAGTCAATGTATTTTTCTGTTACATCTGTCGTTGAATCGTCTCTCGATTAAGCGGATGCCATCGGAATTCCACAATTGCAAAGCATGTTTTGGCTCCTTCGAAGCAGAGGATGTATCAGACGATCAGAATACACCATGACTTAGAAAGTGAAAGTCCTGCGTCATTTACGCACTGCATCCAGTAGTGAGGTGACTCGTCAGAGTTAAAATACAAACATTTCGTTCGAATTATATTTATTGAAATAGTGTCGAAAACTCTAAGGAATAAATTTTCTTTCTGCGGAGAAAATTCCAAATATCAATCTTTCTACGTTTTCATGGACTTCGAAACGAATGTTGAGATACAATGGTGATGACGTTTAATAATTAAACACTAAAATATTTTTGATTATTATTTATTATATAATATCAAACTGTTTATTGTAATTTCTCTTTACCGCTTTATCTTATTCACCAAATTCCTTTCTGAAGTAAAAATATCCGTTTCTTCTTCAATATAAATATTTAATTATGCTCACTGTTTCTCGAATTTATATTTCTACATTTACGCGTTTTTTTCGATTACTCATGATATTCAGAAAGATGCCGCCTTTGATAAAAGTAATTTTATTCCGTATTTTCATTCTGTAGCATCACGTGACAGTATATTAGAGCGCTCCGTTTGGATTCCTTCATCTTCGCTAATGAGTAATCGCGAGGAATGATCAAGGAAATATCAATTGCTACGAAGAGGTGAAGACAGTAGAAGGCACTCCCTCAACGAGGTGACGTCACTCTGAAAGTGAGTCAACGTATTTGGCTCACCTCTGTACGGACCTTTTTCGGTACAAATCTTTGGATCTTCTGAATCTATTGGCGAAAAGGATTGCGCATTATTTCAGTTGAAAAGAGGAATTTTTAAAACTTAAATGGCGGATTGTGCATCCGTCCATCATGTGGACACGCAGATAGTTCTGGAGTCTTCATTAGTGGTCATTGTGTTACGTAAGAAGCTCCGTTTTATTCATTCGTCTGAAAACCGTCAATGGAAGGCTTTGGTAGCAGACACGTCCCTGAAAACAAAAGACAATTGAGCATAACTTTCACTGCACCCCTCCCGTGCACTTCGGCCTCACTCCCCTTCGAATCGACACACTGAACAGTGCCATGGGTACCAGCGATGATGCATGTGCTTTCTGTGACCAGAAGAAGAAGACGCCTCGGTTCCCATCTCGTGAGCGTCACTACGCCGTGCGACGCCGACGCGGATCCTTCAGCCCCGACGCCAAGTAAATTCCTCCTTCTTTAGGGGCGACCACAAAGTTCTTGCCACTCACTGTGTCCATGAGAACTTTTTGATCGCCCAAACGACTTCGCTAGAAATACTGTTTTTGTTTTGAACTTTCAAAATGATTCGCTACAACATTTTCTTGGCCTTCGTATCTTTCTCAATAGAGTTTCCATGTTTTCTTTTTTGAAATTATTTCAACTATCTTTGACGAGCTTTAATTCTCGTCTGTTTGATTGGAAACGTATCTAGAGATCGTTAAAGTAATCATTAATATGTATATGCATCCTGTTTCTCGAAGGCCATAAATGAAAGCAAACGACTTTTATATGTGATGTAATATATTCAGCTACAATATCCGTGTTCAATGCTAAAAGAGAAGCGTGTCTTTCAACAAATAGAAGTACTCTGAAGTTTTTCATCTTTTCGTTTTCTTTTCGTGGAATTGCGTGGCTTCATCAGAGTTCTGTTTTACGGTTCCTCATGTTTTCACAAAAACTTTCTTACGTAAAATGAATGTATTGCGCCCTACATTTACCACTGTTAATTAGGTTCAATTATTGCTCTCTTTCCTCTTCTATTCTTTTAAAGGTAATTTCATCAGCTTATAGAATAGCTAGACAAGGTAACAATATATTTGCGGTGCATTAATTTTCGCAGTGGATGTTGGAATGACACTATACTATATATTGCGTTGATTGATATGAAAACTACTGATGCATTTTCTCGTTTGACGCTTTATAATTTTAAGACGTATTTGCTTCATGAAACTTAATGATTAATGGAATTTATTATTTAATATAAATATATCTATTTAATACTATACCTCTGCAATGCCTTGTAAGTGATGAAAAACATGTTGCTAGAGCAAAGCATGTCCATGACAGAACATCGCTTAGAATAGTAAAGAAGCACTATGAAAGAAGACTCACTCAGATTGTCTTACGACTAGCATGGAAGATAGCTGTACAGTATCTGCACACGTCATGAGAGTTACGATAGAATATGAAAAGGAGCTACTCATTCATTTCTTATCTGAGTTGCGTCACTGGTTCAAGGCGAGTTCAGAAGCGATGAAGAATTCCTTCTTTTTGAATGAATTTGTACGAATTTTGCTTGAAGAGTAGAGATATCATCAGTCTTATATTTCGGGATTCAACACTTTTCATTCTTTGATTACACTTATATTTAGTTGGTCGTTTATATTTATCGAATTCCATAAGAAGCGCATCGTAATGGTCGCATTGTGAGGTATTCTTTTCTTTCATTTGTGTGCTTCCACTTTATATGAATGAAGTGAAATACTAATTAATTGGTTAATGGACAGTGAAGGGAGTTTTTTAATCGACAAGAGATTCGAACTTTGAAGTTACAAATTCGCGTTTCGAACGAGAAACATTCAAAACGATACAGCGGCACCCGTTGATGCTCATTTATTCTCTGCTCATCCAGTTGTGATCCAAGCAGTATCTCTCTTAGAATTATAAAACAGCCAAACCTATTAAGAAATAAGTTAAATTTTGAAGTGTTTTTCTTTGAACGATCCTAATTAATAAAGGCAGGTTTACAATTCCTCGGAAAACTAACTTTAAATTATACAAACTATATTTAATTTAGCTCGTTCCAAGAACGTAAATCAAAAAGAAATGGCATAAATTATAAAGGAAATGATTAATTAGTAGTTTCCATCTACTTCAATATTTGTTGATAATTATTTTTTTAATTCTCTCGAGTACAAATGCGCTTCAAAATATTTTCGAAGTATTTTGATAAACATTAGGTGTAGCACGGTAACTCTGTGCGCCGGTTTGGTTCTAAGGTAGGATTGACTTGGAAAAAGTCGGACGGGACCGGGAAAATTTTGATAAACCTTAATAAAAAGAGTAAGAGCGATATTTGTGAATAATTGGTAAGTAAATAAATTTCATTGCTGTCCTTTGATGTAAACTTAATGCAATGGTGTGTTTGAAGGTGGAATCGAAACGGGTTCACATCCCAACCAATGCTATCAATCGTAGGAAGATTCGAGTGAACGACGAGTTAGGGAAAGCGAATATTTCGAACGATTTTTTTCCAAAACATATCCAATGAGTCTTTAAATAGCCTAAACTGAATGAAAGGTGACATTATCGAAAATCCTTTTCAGGAAAGATTAATATTAAAGATAAATGTAAATAAAGCAATCGATCCGGAGGATAAACGAACCCGAGACATAAAAGAAGTAATGTAAATTATTAGAATTCCAGATGTCTTTTTTCTGAATGCCTTCTTCAAAAACAAAAGACGGTTCGATGCTGTTTTCTTAGATTTTTTGAAATCATTTGAGTTAATACCGTATCATACTTAATAAATAAACATAAACTTTTAATGTTCGTGAACTTGGAAGTAATAAATTTCATTAAAGAATGTCACACTGACAGTGAACGACGAGTGGGTGTCTTTTCTGATTTAGTTAAAGGAACTCCGTTAGGTAGTGTAATTGGCCCTCAGCAATTTCTTGTTGACATGGATAATTTAATGAAAATACCAATAATAAAGTTAGAACACATTCGGAATGCGTTTTCGTCCCTCGTTTATTACCACTTTGACACCAGAGACTGATGGACCCGAGGGCGTATCTCAGCATGAGCTCCCGTATTTAATAGTGAAAAGCTAAAGTTAAACGTCCGAAGTTTAAGAAAAATCGACCAAAGTAAACACAAATCATAATTGTATCCGTAGAAATCTGTATTTCTGTATTAAAGGGGAGAGAGGATAGGTTTCTCCCTTAGTTTAGGTGTATTTCCTCAAAAGCTTTCCATATTCAGGCTTCTGTTGGTGCTGTTCATATAAAAATTCATCATGAAGTCGGTTTCCATGCTGCCAGGTGGGAGTGGAACGGACTTTGAATATTATTATGCAGTATTAATCATTTTTACTAAACTTTGAGAAATGGCATTAGCGTGTATTAAAGGATATCTATTGCTATTAAAACTTCATATCTTTGTGTAACAATCGAGAATGATTTATCATAGAGATGCCAAATGCTGTGGTACAACGATAGAGAAACTCGGCTCCGTGTATGTGTCTTTGAGAGATAATTCTTGACGCTCGTTAGGCTCTTTGGGTGTATGGGCTGATAAGTATTGCATTTGCGAATTAGAAAGGGTACAGCGGAAGGCGTGAAAAATTGTTACGACAAATCGGTGATCGTAACTTCGATGCGTCACTAAATTGGAAACAGAATATTGAAGGAAATTATTAATTCGATGGATTTCGAGACATTACGATTCAGGATTGTCTAATCGAAATTGTTGCAATGATCAATCATTATAAGAAAATAAAATTAGACGAATTGATATCAAAAATGCTTTTCCTCAAATAATCGATTAGATAAGCACCCCCTTTCCCACGCCGCTCTGTGGTACTTCTGTTTCGTCGTTTAGACGAAAGAAAAAGATCTGCATTTATAGATGATCAAGACTTCCATCCACAAAACGGCTGTTTTGTTGCTGAAAAACTCCATCGGGAAATTATAGAAGAGCTTCGATGATTGGAAATTTTATATTTGAAGGTCAACACTTTCAAGAAGTAAATATTGATATCGTTAAATAATGAAGATAGTTTTAGATAATAATCCGTTTTACATCACCTCATCATCGATTCGGAAATACGTTTACAATTATCTCCACATTATGATGAACGAATTAAAATTATTTTTAAAACCTTTTTTGATATACGATTCATATCGGGTATTCTTTTATTTTTATAGTTTTATGAAAAGTTTTTTTTTATGAAATTGATCTCTTAAAATTCATGGAACTTAGCATTTAATGATTGAACCCGAAATACATCGAATCGGTGGTTTAAAAGGTCATTAACCTTTGGAGGAAGGATTTGGTGTAACAAGTAGTGAATATCTATACATATAGACGCTTCGGGGGGATATATATATATATATATAACATATATATAGGATATTAATGTCAGGCCCAAACCGCTTCGGCCACGGAGGCGCCGATTTTTTTCCGTAATGGCCCAGTAAATCTCACTCAGGAAAAATTGGGAAATCCACCCTACCAATCATGGGTTCGATTCTAGGAGGCCGCAAAAATCGACTTTCCCCCGTAAGAATGCATGGGGCCGTTTTTCAAACAATTTAAAAAAATACTTTCCATTGAGATAGAACAATGAAATTTCATATGACTATTGCAATTATATATATCTACGCAAAAATGCTATTTTTTACGCGCAACCGGTCATGGGTTCGATGCCAGGAGGTGAAAAAGTTTCAAATTTCGAAAAATCGTAGCTCTCTTAATATGATACATAGATCATTAAAATTTTTTACGCTTATAGGTAAGTATATTATGTACCTCGAAAAAAATCAACAGTTGCCTACGTGTCACGGGTTCGATTCCAGAGCGTCCCGTAATCTCGATTTTCCCCGTTAGGAATGCATGGGGCCGTTTTTCAAATAATTTTAAAAATACTTCCCATTAAGTTAAAAGAATAAGATTTCATGTAGCTATTGCTTATATATATGTCTACGGAAAAATGTAGTATTTTACGTACAATCGGTCCTGGGTTCGATGCCAGGAGGTGAAATATTTTCAGATTTTGAAAAATCGTAGCTCCCTTAATATCGTACATAGATTATTCAAACCTTCTACAAATATAGATACATACAAAATGTAATTAGAAAAAAAATCAGCATTTGCCTATGTATCACGGGTTCGATTCCAGAGCGTCCCGGAATCTCGATTTTTCCCTTTTAAAATACATTGGCCATATTTCCGATAGCTTTTTATGACACTTTCCAACCGCGCAGAGGTTCAAAATTTCACACAGCCATTAAGGGGACCATTCTCATATAAAAGCTATCCTAAGACTATCGTAAAAGGTCGTTGGTTCGATGCTAGGGGGCGTTAACTATATCTCCATTTGAAATGTATAGGGAATTTAGGACACATTTTGAGGTACTTCCTGAGTGAATTTTCTTTTGAAATTCGGGATGTTTATAAAGTCAATCATACTTAAGCGAAAAATTACAGTAATTTTAGCAGGATGACCTTGGTTCGACGCCGGGGCGGGATTTCAGCTGCCGAAAGAAATGCATCGGAAATCGTATTCAGTACATTTTCAGCTGCTTTAATGCCTTTTACTTAATGTTTAGCAACGTTTGAGAAGAGTAATCTTTCGAAAAATTTTATTATTCACTAAAGATAAATTATTGCATTGCTTGCTGTCAGCAAGCACACCTTTACTCGTATTGTAAGCAGAGCCGAAGCCTCTTAAAATTGGTATACTACAGGATAATCGTACAATTTATTCTGCTGAGTTTTAATCCACCTTCCTTTACTTAGTTCTTTACCTCAATAAGAACATACTTTTTCAAAACATTAATTTTTTGTACTAAAGGACGTATTTTAATAATTAATTAAATTGCAACGTAATAAAATTACTTTTACAATTTGCTGCTTCCATTTTTATCTACTCAGAGAATGAAATATTTTCCGTTTGAGCATTTAAAGGTGTAACTTAGAGATCTCTGAAAAGGGTAATTAATGCGCAGTTTATAATGTTTATATCTTCATTTACGTTGTGCGTAGTTGAAAATACACGGGTGAATTTTCTTACACATTTTTTAAATACTTGTGAAGCTATTTTAACTCTTAAAAATATGTTCAATATTTCCGGTTATTTGAGGATATTGTATTTTATTTAAAGTTTGTTTCAACATCTTTCGGAAGTATTTAGAATATATCTAGGTGTTCTTAATTGACACATTTTCAATCTTAGAAAGTTTTTGCGTCAGAGAAATAAAGAATATCACCTTAATCTGTCAAACAAAATAGTTCTATTATTCAGTAAACTAAATATCAGTATAGCCTTTGATAAAGGCGCTCTATTCCGCTCAAGTGTAGGTATATTTAATACGTATGAAAGTAATACTTACAAAATCAAAATTCGTTTTCTTCGTAACCTACGAAGTACCTAAACAAATTATCATAAAGTCTTAAAATGAAAAAGATATAAAGCTTCATTCAAGTATATGTAGTTACAAAAAAGATTGTATCCAAATGTATCTTTGTAATAAAGTTATGCATGAAAAGTAATAATAATAAACATATATTTATAGCTTAAATTATATAACTTTTGAAATTTATAGTTTCTCGTATATATTCAACATATTATCATATTCTTTAATCCACGCTTTGCTTTTCTCTTCATTTAATACTATAAGAGATTCATTCAAAAACTTACCTTCGATAGAATTCCGTTTGTTTAAGTCTATAAGTATCATTTCGTAATCATTCTACGATAGAAAATTTCCATTTATTACTTATCTATAAGATCAGTTATTAGACGGATAAGTTATACTTTTTAAGAGGTGTAGATTTAGGAAGGGAAATTTAATTTTTATGTTTAATGTCACAGAGGAATGATGTAGACAGATTTTCTGAATCTAAATGTAGGTTTCTTTATCTTAAATGTACATCTTGAAGAACGCCCGACCTTAAATTTCCTTTAATTAACAACTTTTTATTAATTTTCATATTCTTAGGAATCAATAATTCGAGTAATATCTCATTGTGAAATTTACGAAATAAACGATCTTGTTAAAGGTGTATTATTTCACCGCAATCTACAGTTATTAACGGAATAGAATGATAGTATTTCAAAGTAAATTCAATTCAATGAACATCTTGGTATCATAGTGCACTCTTAGCGTAGCTTCTTCTAATAAATGTCATTTTTTTAAAATAAGATGATTTCTAAGGGGACTAAATAGAAAATTTCCCATTTATTTCTTAGTTTCGCATAAATTGTTTCTCTTTAAGTGCCTTCTTTACTTTCTGTGTCATCTTGAAAGTGAATTGAATTAACGTGATGCTTCGGAATTCTTTCCTGAAATATGTAGTTTAATCTTCTCACAATTAATTATTCCGCTCTTTTGTTATTCCGAATAATGTTATGCCTTCTTTTCATTGTTTGTTTTTCTCATATATTCTCATCGTTCGGGAATGAAAAGATCGCGAATCGAATATATCGTCCATTTGTCAACGTATTCAGTGTGGGAATCCAAGCTATCTTCTAATTAAGGCTGTTCAGAGCTTTTTCTTCCCACGCACTTCAGTCGGATGCAACGGTTCGACCTGCTGCCACGCTAAGGCGCTGCTGTAGCTCTCACCGCAGTTTATCGTCGTAACTTCACCGGCGTGCCAAGTCTCTCTCGTCCTCGACTCTGAATACACACGCGTGCCTTGTGAGTGAGCCAACAGCTACAGCCGGAAAGTGGTGATTTTCTTTTCTCTTCTTACGTCTTTTCCGCAATTGTAATTTTGCATTTGGAACTTTTTCTGTTGTCATTTACCCTACATGTTGATATGTTTCGCTCCACAGTTATTTGCCAGAGTGAACGTAAAAATATAAGGGACTTTAATAGAATTAGATATTAAAGGCGAAGGCTGAGAAATCGCTTCGAATCTGGCATTGCGCGAACAACGTTGATTTCTTTTTTTTCTTTCGTTTTCTTTCGCCGGATGATAGTCAAAGTGAAACGGTGCCGTCCCTTTTCCTTTCCAGAGATTCATAGTTTTTCGATGTTCAAATCGAGAACTTACCTAGTCTATTTCGAAATAGCAACTAGATACATATTTGTTTATGTGGAGCGCGGTTTCATTGGACGACCAGGTGACGTTCATTTCGCGGGATGTTTAAATCATCTCTTTTGTCTATTCCAAGTTCCGCACGATTCGTGTTTACTATGTGTCCTTCGTTCTTGATTATTCTCCTCAGCAAATCCTTCTCAGTATCCCACCGCATATTTTACAGAAACCTTCAACACCTGAATTTTTTTCATTTCTCTCAAAGAGTGTATCATAGATGTTCGTCTCCTACAGATTCACATATGGTCGCCTTTAAAGCTTTGATGCTGCTTCATATTTCAAAGCATTGTCTTTCTGCTTTCAACCTGATTTCTGTGACTGCATCTTCGATTATTCCTGAAATTCCCTCTTTGAAACGCCCATCTTTCCCCGAGGCCTCGGAAGCGGGAAATTCGATATCACACTGATAAGATAAGAGGAAGGCAGTTTGGGTGACTCCCTTTTGCAGATTTGAGTGCTTCCAATTCCTTAATGAAAAGCTGTTCATCCTTATATGTTATGAAATTCGACGAAGGAATCCTCCGAATCTTTTAATACTTGGAAATGCCGTATTATTAGTTATTGGCGAAGGAACTCATTTACGTACATGAGAACGATAGAATCAAACAAACAATCGATTTGGGCACTTGTAATTCAATGATTGTTTTGATTAAGTTGAAGTGATTGCGTCATTAGTCATTATTATCGGAACGTATTATCTGAAATGTTTATTAACTTTCAATTAGAAACTTAAAGAGATGTACTCAGTATGATATTGTCCATGAAAATCTGTGATATATTGAACTTAAAGTCGGAGTTTTCAGTTCCTTGGCATTAGTAATTTTGAATTACTACTTCCATATGCTTAATGTACCATGATATCGATAAGACGTCTTTTAATTAATCTTCAACTTGTGTGTATTAACCAATCCAACTCAAACATTTAATGGATCGATAAAAGATACGCCATGAAATTTATTAACTACGTATTCACGATCAAAGTATGAATTTTGTGTTTGGGAACTTATAATGGCTCCTTCTTTTTTTAGTCACTAATTTAGATGAGTATTTGATTCCAAAAGAAAAAACGGATATAATTTTATTATCCAAAGATTTTCTTTGCAATTTAATTTGCGAGACTATTTATTAATGCCAGATGAGTTATATGGGAGATTTTGAAACTATTTGTAACCCGTGCAATCCTAGATCTTGTAAAAAAGCGCACTTCCGCGTGGGTTGCCAACTATGGTGAAGTAATGCTCTTACCCAAGAACTTAGTATGCTTCTCTTGAAGAGACAATTAAGAGTTTTAAGATCTCGTCCATCGTCGACTTGCAATATCTATTCTGCATAAATCGTTCCCTATTTTATTATAGATTTTTTCAGCTATAACATTGCTAATAATTCACCAATTCTTCATTATTTGAACACAGCATCGTGTGAATGCTCGATTCATCGATTTGGCACTTTATAATCGGTTTTTGAAAGCAACTTCTTCTTATTGCCAACTTTTCAAGTACTATGTGTTTCGATTCCACCTTCCGTTGAGTAACCGTAGAATTGTAATGATTGTTTGTTTTTGGCACTCTGTTTACAGTTGCAGGTATTCCTTAAGTGATAAAGTTTTGAAATAATTCTGGTTTCAGAAGGTATATCGGTTTTGTGATTCGGTATAGCTGTCAAATAGATTGCATTGGCAACATTTTCCGAATGTTTGTGCAAAAACCAATAGATTCTTATAGATCTCGTGTTTCTTAGAATTGTATTGTTTGTTACTAGGGCAAATATTCTTTTCGGATTCCACGTAAACGTCAAACTGTCCATTAGATTTTGAGGAATAGGGTCATATGTTACATATTCTTTGTGGATTCTATCATCACAAGATTATGATTATCTCTCTTATATTAACTGAATTTCAATGCTCATTTCAAGTCCAAGAGATTTCATTACCGAAATGTTTTACTCAAGTGTTTGTAATAACTAAAATCTATTTATGATCAAACTCGAGGTAGAATTGTATCAACTGAATGAAGACAATTGTTCGCAGTGTCTAGTTTTGAGAAATAATTTGAATCTTGTGGAATGGCTGTAGGAATGATTCTTAAGGAATGACTGTAGAAATACTACAATGAAATACAATTAAATTTTTGAGCGAACGTTACAGTGAAGAATCGTTTAAATAACACAATTCAGATGAAAAGAGCAAAAGAACTTGAAATAATGAATTCCTTTGTAGAGTGGATTTTGGCACAATTATTATTCATTGAAGGACGGAATTCATATTTGATGGAATATCGAAATATGGGATTCAGTGGAAAGACAATGTCCGATATTGAGCAAACTGAAAATGATTCAGTAGAAAAAAAATCGGTTAAAAGGTGATAAATTGCACTCGAGGAAAAACGAAATTACTATACAATTCGCGATAAGTTGTGGCATAACTTTGACTCGAACCTAGTACCTAAACTTACTGGCATACTATTCTTGTTGCTATTTTTCACTTTTGTTGAGCCTCTCAATCGGTTATCTACTTTTATAATATTGAAGTGGAAGAGTTGAAATCTCTCCTATATTTTAGTCTTTTCACTTTGCCATTTTTTCAGATTAGTGTGATTTTTATGGAATATTTCCTTTGCAACGTCAAAATGTTTGCCTCTGTGTTCAGTAATTTCAATAACTTATAATTAACAGTAAATCAGCGTTACATCCATCTCTACACTTCATTTATGATCGATTTCCTTCGATCAGTCTCCTGAGGACAATATTTGTGCATCACTACCAAACTTCTTCTTTCACATATTTTAAATAAATCAACTTTATTTCGGAAAACTCAATTCTAAAGACAGCACTTTTCGAGTGCAAATAATCTCTTTCGTATTAAATATAGTTTCGCAATTCAATCATCGAGTAAATCCACTTCAGCGGTGGGACCCATGTTTACTCTCTTCCATCGTATATCCTCAAATCCTTTCTCAATTTCAAATACCGTTTGAGACGCATCAATTCAACGTTGATTACATTAGAAAATATAATTATTATTTCAGCACGACTCATTTTATCGCAAGTTCGTAAACTTAAATAAAGGAAACCACAGTTTTTAGAAAAATATTCCAGGAAAAGATCATATTTATAATATATATGTATGAATGAAAAAGTCACTATACAGTTAATCTGATCTGTGAAAAGTGTTATTAAACATGTTTTTGCGATGTAGTTATCTGAAAAACTTGAGTTAAATTTCTGCAGTTATTACTTGAAGAATTATTGCAGAACGGTAGTGAATGCGCAAATGGGAATTTGTTATTAATATGTTTATTTTTGTAGTATTCCTAATTTAATAATGATACGTATAAAAAGATCTAACTTTTGTATTATGACAGCGCTCAGTGAAATGTCTTTTTAGAAAATGGATATCAACTCCTCATACACCATTTGTCGGTCTATTATAAACCTTTCTTAAGAATGATGAAAGATTATGTAAGCTATTGAAAACTATTGATTCTAATTCTTTGAATTTTTATTTTTAATTTCTTTAAATTTGTTCCAATAATTCGTTCAACATTGTTGAGACGAGAAGGGCCGTAATAATGAAATTTCGTTTTAACAGGTCCTTAAGATAATGAAGCGAGAACGTTTGAGATGACTTCCATTAGAGAACAGATGATAGACAAATATTGGGCGTGGATTTATAAGAAGTGAATTCACTCAGCGAATGGGGGTGTGGTCCGTATAAGAAATTAAAGCCACGTATTCTCCCATTTAATCTCGCATAAGAGCACTTCCTTGTAATCTATCTTTTTCACCCCTTAAATAGATGCAAACTCCTTTTGCAGGAAAATCAATTTTATGAAAGAAACGCGATTTCTCTCCTATTTAGAAGAGAAAAGGTGGTTTCTGCACTTTCACTGAATTAGTTCTCCAACCACTTCCTTTATTCGCAAGTTTACTCTCGTTTTTCACTCATTCCACTTAATATTACCTTTATATTTTATCATATTTCATCTAGGCTACACGTGATTATGTATATTTACTTTTATTTATCGTCGTCCGAAATATGCGAAAGTTTATAAAGTACATTTGACTTTTACTATTTTATCAATCTCCATGAATAAGCGTTATCACTTCGAAACGGTCTGAATTTATACGCCATTAGAGTTGTCCTTTTTATTGATACTCCTGATATTCAATCTCTTAGTAAATGAAACAATCCGATGTATTCGTGCACAATAAATGCACTCAACTACTCTTGAATCATAATGGCTTTTGTTTGACTACTTCATGAAAATATCAACCTGTTTTCTGCCCAATCGAATACCAAAATCAAATTTATCGTTTCATCTTCTTTGTAATTCATATTTTTAAATCATATTGCATTCAGATATCTCCGTAAAATTTACATTTGTGCGTAAAAAGACAAATGATAGAATTGTTGGGTTAATATTTAAAGGCCGAGTTATTTTACCGTAGCTGTAATGTTTATTGTGTTATTTGCTTATCAATTAATTAATTTTCAAATCATAAATCGAAAGCGGTGAATTTTAAAATATTTGTTGAACATAACTTCTCATTGTCAAACAAATAACACGATGAATTACATTATCAGGCTTAAGAATACGCTTTCCAGTACATTGATGTGCTACTGAAAGGAACCAGTATCCTCCAAATTTTGAGTGTTTCTATAATTTGTAATACCTGATAAATGCTAAGAGAAAAGCCTTAATCGTAAAATGCAGGAAGTGAAAGAAAGGAAGAAACGATAGACAAATTTCACGAGCGTAAAGTCCAATCGTAAACGCTGAGTCGCATTACTGAAAAAGGAACACTGAAATGCGTGTGTCATAGAAAACAAAGAAACTAGACGACTTTAAAGTGACGGAACGTGATGCCGTAATTAACTAATAAAAAATATTCAATATAAAATTTATTTGTTTACGTACAGTATATACATGTTTACTACATTTTAGTTGAAGATCCAGAAATTCTCTTCATTTTGTTGGAATTGGAAGCACGAAAAAAGATTCGTATTTGTAAAACAAAAGTTTTTTTTTGACCAATGGATCAAAGCAAAGATTTCTTGAGCAAAGAACTTTTGAATATTGTCAGCAAAGGCATTTTAAAGGATATTTATATTATTTTCGACATAATGCACGTTTACCTTAAGTATATATCGTCAGTGGGGATTTATTTCGAAATATACAAAGTGAGTTAGTAGGATTCTTATAAGCTTAAAATTTCATATATACGCTCGTCGTATATATTTAAGTGATCCTGTCATGAAGAATTACGTAAAAATATTCTGTGAATTGCTATTGTCGAATGGATTACGATTTTTTAAAAGAGCGCCGTATGCTCGAGTACATGTTGATTCGATAAAAAAGATTATGCCTGAGCTACCTGTTGCTTCTAGTGCTTGGCATGTCCATTTTGTGCCAAGCGGTAAATTGACCTTTTTCCTTGAAAAAATTATTTAAGTGTCCATTACAATGCTCTGTGTTCTTTAATTTAATCCTCTCTTATAATCTTTCGACTGTTTCGTTGCCCTATAATCGCAGTATTTTAGTAGAAGTTAACGATTAATAGAGTAATCAATGCTCGTTTTTATTTGTGCACAATTAGAGGTTGATTGCACGAGTATTTATCATAAGAAACATTTAAGTTGAATAGTGAATTAGTAAATTAAAATAAAACTAATATGTTTCTTGATAGATTTTATAGAACCACGAAATTAATCAAAATTTAAGCGAATTATAACTAACATCTGTTAGCGCAAACTTGACTTTCCGATTAGATACTTCTGGATATTCGTTTAGGTCGGTTGACTCATGCTGATGACCATTATTTGTTGCCAAAGATCAGTGTTAGAGTAGCAATAACAAGATAGAAGGCAGTTGATGCGTCCGAATAAATGACTATAGGAAACTTGGATAAGAATTAAAAGCACCAAAATCATTTCGATAAGTCCTATCCTCACCATTAAGATACGATTCTAAGAATGGTTTTGTGATTAAGTTTAAGGATAATAATATATAAAAATAAAATCGCTTTTATTTCTTTCGACCATTTAAATAAACTGATTTGATTATAACCTGGTAAGGATTCAATGTATGAAATAACTAATGATTGTATTTTTAAAATTCCGATTCTAAAGTTTGAGGAAAAATCCACATTTTTTATTATCAAACTTCTGATGAAGTGGGAATTATTTTATTCTCCGGAGCAGATCATTTTGAATCAATGAACATATTTCCAATAAAGAATATTATAAATGAATTATGTGTGTTATTTTGACCTGTCGACTATCCTTTTACTATTTGAATTTAAAAATACTCAATTCTTCTTTCGAATTAAATTTTCTTACAATGAGCGAGCATCCTATGAAATTGTCCTAAACTCAGAGAAAAGTATTCATAGGCTCTTATTTATCTATATGTATGCATTTAAAAATCAATATGAAGAATAATTATTGCTTTAAAATGTATCAATTGAACGATATATATTTCAGATTGATTTTTAAAATTCTCATTCATTGTCATTGCTTAGTTCCACTCTCTAGTTTTTTCAATACTTCGAATTCACTTTTGTTTATTTTAAAGAAAAATTTATTTGATTCAGTCGACATTTAAATGGAAATAACAGAGATTTGAACGACTGTTTCTGTTTTGTTTAATACATTAATGTTTTCCGTACTCTTGGTTTTACCAAAACTTAATGCAACGAATGGAATAAATCATGATCTCTCGACTTCTATAATACTCCACAGGAAAATCTGAAGGAAAAGGAAATTTGAAAATGAGTTCCGAAAATTGAAATAGTTGGTCAACCTATTCCAAGACTCGTTAAATTAAGATTAAATATTAAATTAAATAGTGAATTATAAAATTCCGAAGGAAATATCTCTTCCTTCGGAATTTAAACAATGCGGAGGAAACAATGTTTCCTTCATCGACTTCGCTGTCCTCCATTTTATTGTAGTCGATTGAATATTTTGAATCGATGAACTCCTATTTTTACTAATTCATCGAGAACTTACTTTGGACGCAAATAAGTTCAATTAGACTTGCATTTGTAGCACTTTAGAAGCATAAATCTTGCTCTGCTAAGAAAAGGACCATCTTTTTATAAGGATTTTTGTAGCAATTTATCCAAAACCTTCATCCTACCATCCTTTTCCCTGAAAATGCATTGTGAAGAGTTCGAATCTTATAATCTGTTGTTTCTTTTGGAATAAGGCGGTTTCGTCTCTCTTGATACGCATCTCCACATTTTCAATTGGGAAAAATCGAATTGTGCGATTTTAGAAGATGATTTCGATTCATCGAAATTCGCACGAGAAATTCTCGATTTCCTTTGTTATGTTTGAAGGCGATTTATTTGTTTTGGAGAGTTATCTACTGCGCTAACTCGTGAAGATGACATTCATCGGTTTGTGTGGAACAGAGAATCGGAAAAGTCCTATCTGTAGATCGTCTTTGAGTGCGATGTTCATTTGGTCGCATGTCTTAGGATGACCTGGTGCAGCTGGACGTGGAACCATGCTGGAGCGTGCATCCTCCGTGGACCCCAATTGCCCTTTGGTGAGCGGCCTCGATCTGTCCCTTGTTCCGTGGCCGGGGATGCGGTATGCATGCATCCGCGTGCTTCATCTCTACTGCAAAGTGTTCAACCAACAAGAGCTCTACGAGTTGATCATTAGGTAACTTTAGAAGTCTCTCTTTCAGCTTCCCAAAGATTATTGTCTGGTGTCGAGATCCTCATTCATCGCCCAATTTAATGACGATAGACTTCCTCGGAGCCTTGCTTTGGGTGAAGTCAACGGGTAGAAGTGGAGAAATCCTCGCTTTTAAATACTTCCAACCACTTCCGCTTTAAATAGACTGGTGTTATCATATATTTATCTCTAGTTTACGAAATGTACTTTATTCCTTTTTATTTTGGCATCGGAATTGCAGTCAGTCGATGTTGTCTACAAATTTAAGAATTTATAAAATACTTTTAAGGTATATATAATAGTTAAATTAACATTAGAATCATTTCAAAAAGCTCTGTCGATGTAATTTGGTGATTTATAAGTAAATTGCCAAGTTTAGATTCTTTAAGTTTATGGATTTTATGAAGATAATTTGCAGATTTTCTCTTCTTAAATCTTCGCATTTATATTCTTAGTTTGGAATGCTTTGGTTAATTTTCAGTAAAAAGAAACTGTATATTGAATCTGGAATCACTCTTTCATCGGAAACACTAAGAAAAAGAAGAAATATAATTCGATTTTTTCCATTTACCTTTCACACTCAGAACTTCGATATTCTAAATGTTGAACGAAATTTTTTCTTACTTCGTCTTACTTCTTAATCGTCTATGATTATTATAATATTATTTTCAAATAATTTAGATGTAATTATCTTTGATAATGTTTTAATATAATTTAGACAAATTTAGGTAAATATCATAGTATTTTCTGTGATTTTTTTACTCTTTTGATACGTTTCAACGTATATGTCTCCTCACTTCTATTAATTGTCATTGAAAAGAATAACAATCGCTTTGAAAGTAAATGCCGTAAGCTGTTCGTGTGAATAGTTTCTCTAATCTTTGGAATGTCAAAAGAGTTTCATCAGTCCGAGGTTCGATTTGATTTCGCCTCGAAAATTAACTGTTATTTGAGTATAGACTTTGAAACAAGAAACAGGAATGAAAATCGACTGAAATCATTCGCCATTGCGTGCATTTCAATGGATATTAACTTAAAAGTGCGCTAAGAACTCTAAATTCGGCCATTTTCATAGCGTCATTTTCTCACGAACTATTTTTTCAAATACATCTTCGGTTTGTTTAGATTAACAAATTTAATGTTTATGTATATTTACCAATGAAAAAACACGGTTATATTTAGCAAATATTTGCCACTTTTTCATTTATACTCAACTAAATACTTCCGTTGTATATTCATTTCTACTAAAACATCCCGCAAACTGTAATAACCTGGTTATTTGACTCTATTTTTAGCGCATTCGTATGTTTTAGAAACTGGATGAACTACATTAACGGAAAATATGAGAGCTTATATCACAACTGTCTCCCTTAAAGAAAGATGGTCTGTTTCTATAACTCAAAACTTTCCTTTTGGCACGTGCTTATGAAAAATAATCCTTTCGCAGCTGAATGAGTGTTATGTAAACACAAAATCGTTTCAGCTGTCTTCTATACATTTTGTATTTGATCCACTAAATTGTATGGAAAAGGCTCATTATAGGATGCAAATGTGACTGCTCAGTGTGTATCAGTCCGATAATATTTATCCGATTATATCTCCACTTTTTCCATCGAATGCCTGTTTCGATTTGATTTACACGAACTCTAAGTTAACCAACTCATTTCGTATGACATGTTGTCCAAACTGTCGAGCCTAATAAACGAACGCCCGAGACCAGTAATAGATGATTCCCATATCCCGAAATCTGCAGTTGTTTCGGTATTATGTATTATTGCGTATAATTATTATGTATTATTGATTGACGATCACTACATAGGCTACGTGAGATGCGTTTGTTTTGTTAGGTATTTGGGTTATCTGTATGACACCTATTTTGTCAATATTCGAGTTGATTATTTAAACAAAATCTCGATTCATTTTGTGACCGAGATACCCTCCGCATTCTAAATTATCTCATTTATAAAGATTTTATACTCTTATTATCTCAAATTATCCTAACTTTTTATTTATTTAATTAAGTAAATAGAGAATAAAGTGTGGCCGATAACATTGCTCTGAGGAATTCCTAAATTATTCTTATATATCGTCTTATGTGGCAGTAATAACGTAAATTTGAAATGATTTCCTCGAATTTCTTCATCTATTGATGTGGAACGGTCAGTTGATGGAACTTTGGATTATTACGACTGATGTGGATGATATTCGCCCGTACATTTTCATAAATCGCAGTAAAAGATCTTTTTGTGCTGTATTCCTCGCATCATATCGCCTCAAATTTCCGTAAAAGTTATTCAGGTTTTCAATGAGAGAGAATTTGACATCGAGTTGAATGTTTGGATAAGACTTCTCACTAATTATAAGGTGGACCTGAAAATTTCGAGATTCAGTTTCTTTTCTCCTTGTTTTTACGTTGATATTTGAGAGATATTCTCAAGCAATGTCCATCATAGGGAGTGTTCAAGCGGAAGGTGTTTTATGATCGAATGGGGTAACGAGGCCCAGGGATGCGATCTCTTGGGAATAAATTGGTCGTTGGTCCCATCGTTACAGGAATATGATATATGAAGACCCTTAGATCCGCTTTCAGTTCTAAATTGGACTGCAGATATCTGCCATAAGTTAGCTTATTTGGGATATCGTGAAGGCTAATAATAAATTAATCAAATGTTAATGTTTAGCAATTGCGTTAAGTATCTTAGGGTATTTTTAAGGTCACATATTCAAAATGAGGGCGAAAGAATACTGGCAGCTAACGCAGCTGATTTCTGTAGCTCTTTATTTCTATATATTATAAATCTAATTTTTGAATACATTTTTATTTTAGGAATTTCAGTAGTTACTTTCGGTTGCTTTGAAAATATTTAGCTCAGAAACCATTCTATAAAAATTTTTTATGGGATATTTTCTTTAAGTATTCGATTTTCGCGGAAATTCGGCGATTGTATGAATACATATTAGTTATGGAATCCATTACAAAGATCAGTAAATATGATTTATATTCAATATCTTCAAATTATTCGTATGGATGTTCGTTGATTTTAATTCGCTCAAAAATAAAGCTTTGGGTGTCCTCACTCACAAGTTAGGAAACCATGGAATAGAATACTCGAGCTAACGAAGAAAATCATGCCACAGTTGTGAAATGAAAAGAAACTGATAAGGTTTAACTGTTGGGAAAAGAACAGACCAAGTGTAAGCAAAAGTGAAATGTAGTGTGGAAATCTGTACAGCATTTTGTCTTAAGAAGACGAAGAAAATAATGCGCAATGCTACACTTAGAGTCAATTCAACTCTTACTAAATAAAACCCTTCTAAGACTGACATTTGTTCCTTTGAAGTGTGATATCTGCCGTCTAAGTGAAGAACATAATCCGAATAAAGCGGAAAGATATTAAAATCCCCTTTTTATTTGTCATTCAATGCGATTTTAAGAACTTTAAAAATAGAGCACCGAAGTGCTTCCATAAAATAGGGATTCAGAGTAAACAGAAGTGTGCAAAATATCGATAGAGCATTTTAAGGCGTTTTCAAACTTATTTTTAAGTTATCCAATACTCTTTTACATTATTTGACCTTCTACGTAACCGAATTTTGGGAGACAATGCAAAAATCCAAATCAAATTAATGAAAAGATACTTGAAATAATCGATGCAAACGAAGATTCTAAAGAATCAAAATATTTTATATTCGTAAAAAACTTAATAAATGTTTGATGACGATGATTATGATTGATGAGACATGGAGTTGATATTTTCTGCAACAAATTGACCTCTAATTCATAATGCTATCCTTACCCTTTCAATGTTGGAAACATAAATCCAAAAAGTCGTCTATTTAAATTATGAATTGTTTTTAAGCTGATTATTTTTTAAATAGAATGGTACTTCGTTTATTATTTAAATCCCTAACCTTATTTATATTATCGATTTCAACAATTCCACAAAAATTTTAATTTATTTCAATGATTAAATTTAGTAGCTAATTATTCGAAATACGAAAATTAGAATTTATAAAGAAATCCTTCAGTCGAGGATTGTTAATAAAAAAGGAATAAGAAGCAAATATTAATAAGAAAAAGTCGTTTAAAATCTTCCAGAATATCAACGCGTTTATGCGAAGTGCAGATGGGAAAACACTCCTATTGAGCAGTGGAAATCTCGTTTTAGTGCATTTGGTACATCTTAGTGCGCTTATTTTCAAAAGAAATTACAAAAATTTCTTTGGACCTGATTAGAATAACATTTATTTATTGACTATATTTTCAAATGATGGATGTTTAGTATTGAGAAAGATTTCCAGCAATATATTTCTTCATTTGAATGTTTGAAGTGACTTGAGTGTTTTTTCGATGGATTAGCGAATTTTTGTACTCCTCATCTAAAACACCGATTACAGCCGTATTTCTATTTAAAAGTATCGCGACATCCATAAAAAATAGCTTATTTATATATGAGAAGTACGGCTGTATGAAATTCATTCTTTGCAGATCTGAGGTGGTCGCGATTTAGAAAAAATCTTAATAATTCAAATTCGCGAGCAAAATTCATCAGATGAGCGTAATTAAATGATTCAATCGTTGAAATGCATCAGTCACCTTCGTTTGGTTCTATGTAAGCCTCAACTGTAAATCCATTATTTTGAACATTTGTCTTTCCGACATTAAATTACTTTTTCAATATAAAATTGCAGGAAAACATGTGCTAGCTGCAAATGCCCGAGGGAAGCGCATGATGTGTACCACGAAGAATGGGTGAATGTGAGGGAGCGACTGGGCATCCGGAAGGAGGACGGCGATGGCCGCCAGAGGACCCCGTCCAGGGAGAGGTCCATCAACCAGGGATACTCGTGGACACCTCCGGGCCTTCCCTCGGACAAGGTAGCAATAGGATATCTCTATTTTACGGAGAACCGTGTCTTTATGTTAAATTACTTTTCGATTCGGCTCGTATTACTAATTGTTTGTGCTATAATTTCTACTTTAAATTATTATTTTCGTATCATTTTGCATTTTCGATGTTAAATATTGCTATGATTTCGTTTGTAATTTAAACTTCGTGTTCACCTGAATAAATCTCCAATATCAAAAACATAAAACCTATGGCAATAATATTTCAAATATTATAGAGTGCTTCGTGATGTTTTGTAGATTAAAAAAGAAATCTAATTGCAAATTATGAACTTAGGAAAATAACCAACCCTTCAGAAAACGCGCACAACAAAGGATTGTGTGGGAAACCTTATGAAGTTGCTGATTGTAAGGTATTGCTGATTGTGATTTCTTAGTTTCAAAATAAGGGAAAAATTTCTTATAAAACCTGAAAAAATCCAAAAAAAAAACAATATGAATTAAGTATCTCTTTATAATTGTTAGTAACTTATTAACCTCTGGATGGAAAGAACGAATTATGTGAAATATAAATATTTTATGAAAAGTACCGCTGTGTTGCTGATCATCGGACGAGATTGTTCAACATACAAGCGATCGCCCAAACAAGCAGTTATAGATTGTTGAATTTAAATTAGATAAACTGTTTTTAATTTAGTATTTCAACTCCTTTTTCTTTTAAACCAACTTTATGAGTGTGGCATTGCACGAAGTCACGCCTACTCACATTGATTTCAACTTTATTGCATTCGAATTTCTTTACTTCGTTTAAATTAAACAGCCAAATAAAATTCCTCTTCAATGTATTTTTCTTTCTCAATGCTTCCACCGCCGGTTTCCTTACCCTAATTCGCCCCAAATGCCTCTTTTTCTTCCGTGGCTTCTAAATAGGTTCGTAACAAATTCATTCTCATAATATATCAAGTCTAAATTATGAGTTAAAACCATTCCGCATTTCAACATTCGCTGTTCAATCGAACAGTCAGCCAATTAGTACGTCATTCAAGGAAATCGGAAGGAAATTTGGTTGGATAGAATATTTTCAATGGCATTCTCATTTGTGGTTCAGTTCGAGACCAAGGGACGAAAAATGGCTCCCATCAATCACTAAAATACTGCGCAATGTAAAATTTAAATTCCTTCTAATAAAAGTAATTCGGAAACTATATTTATAACACCAATCTAATTTGGTTCTTATCATTATTCTCGTATTACGATTTGAATGATTTGGCAAAATGATCTTCATCGACACCCACGAAGCCGTTTTTGGGTGTTTATAATGAAATGTAGAACTCTATGGGAAGAATGATTACTTACATAGTTTTGTCCTAAACTATATTGAGACCAATGGAGCAAGATCGTAACATAATATTTATGATATCTTTTACAAACGCACTATTCACTGTCTCTTAATTTATCGAGCAATCGCAGCATTTTGACTTTGAGATAATAATTATAGTGAAATGCTTCAGATATATCGATCTATGGATTTCGAAGGCGTGCATTCACTGCTTTAATGGAAGCTGTAGTAGAGTGTATCCATTGAGGATGCATAGGTGACACCATTCAGGAATCCCCTTTTAGCTCTCCTGCAGCACTCTCATTTTTCCTTTCTCTATTTTGGCATTTTTCCATGAGTTTTTTTACTTTTGATCCTTCCCTAACGTTACCGTGATATGCATTTCCCACCTTTTTCTTTTATCGATGAAGTAAAGAAAAATTCATTTAATAAATCTGGATATTTTCATCTGACGTAATTTTTAAAACGAGTTTACTTATATTTTTTTAAACTTTTTTTTTAATGATGAAGGTTTTCTGTACATATTCTTTCAGAATTTCCAAATCTACTATCCAAATCCCTATCCAACTGCCTTTATTAGCTTTCTATAAGGAAATAAGAAAAGGTTTTTAATATGCGCTTCTTTGTTACTGCAGAATAAACCAAGGCTAAAATAGTTATTTTTGTTTGTAAATTCAATGGCGGTTATCGTTTGAATGTTTAATTGCATCTTTAGTATTAAAAAAATGTAATGTTTCAACTAATAAAGTAAAAGTAACTTTTTTGGGGCTTAATAGTTTCCAATTTTTCTTCTGTTCTTTAATCTCTTGAGATTTTATATGCTGTTATATTAATAATTTATTTTTTTGGTATACTTTGGTTTTGATATAAAATTTTCAACAAAGGTGCTAATACTTTGAGAACGATTAATTGTATAAGTAACACCTGTAAATTTTCATTTTGAATACTTAGTATCGTTTACATGATACTAAAGAAGATATCCGTATTATATTTCAGGTTTTTCTCTCTCGAAAATTGCTTTTCAAATTATCTAAAGGCAGAAGCTTATCTGTTAACGAAGAATTATTCGAGTTTATATAAACGAAGCTTCTCTTATCCTATCATAGAATTCTCTTGTGCGATACAATGATTATAGCTTGACTTTATGAATAGAAATGCAAGCCTTTCCACCGAAAAGGGATATTTACCTTAGTCTATACGAATCAAGGTTTTCAATATCCTCCGATAGAACAAAACACGTCCCATAAAGGAGGCAGTAAAAGAGCCTAAGTGAGAAACGTGATTGACAGGGCACTTTAAGTGATTTTACGAAATCTTTTATCGCCGTCCGTCCTTTATGCACTTTCGCAACGCTAACACTATCTCTTCCGACGTCATTTTATTCTTTGTTTACCGATATATCCAACCGATCGCTTTTTTTTCTATTTCCTCTAAGCCCCACTTCCGGCGCCACTCTCTTCCCAGTGGTTAGGGTAAACTCACGATTGGGCGTGGAAATTCTCCATCGGGATCTGGTTCGATTTATCAACTAGGAGTCGATGAAATGAATTATTTGCTCAGCAGCGTATGAGAATGAAAACAAGCATCTTCGAATATTTACAGATTATTTTTAGTGTAATTTCGAGGATCACAATTAGATTTCCAAGATTATTTATTAATTAAATTATTCAGAAAAAAATCCTATCAAAACTTATAAGATGGTAATATCCGTGTATGAACGATTTATTGATTTAGAGTACTTTGTTAGTAAATGAAGTAGAATTGTAACTTTCACCAGTCATGGTAGACTTTAAGAGGAAAATTGGATTGCATAAAGAAATTTTGTATGTATTTAACATGATGTATAAAACATATTCTACAGCCATCATCCTCTAATTCGTATAAAAATAGGTAATCACTGTAATTGACGAACTGAAAATAGGAGTAGGTCAGGGGTTTACTTATAATAAATTATCTGCTACTAGTGCTCTGAAGAAATATTCTATGGAAGGAGTAAATATAGTGGGAAAGAAATTCATCAGAATACAAAGCAGAAAATAATGCTGTCTTGTAAGGAAATGTATTTGAACTTTTACTTGAAAAAGTTTTGGAAAAAATAATTAATAAATGTCTTCTCACTGTGTAAAATCAAAGTGATGGAGGCACAAATTCCTTGAAAGAAATCTAAGGAATGATACATAAAAAAGTTTGATCTTCCAAGTCTTTTAATTGAAGCTTTATTGCTCTTGGCAAGGCAAAGCTCCCCTTTATAATCAAGATGATAAACAATCTGCATCACTTTGTTCCTGTAGAAACTGACTGAAATATCAAGAGAAATCAAAGAAATGACCAGAAAAGTTACACAACTTCAATCAAAATATTTACCTGGAAAGTACCAAATCCTTTCTGAGATTATATTAATTTACCTTCACTATATAAAACTTCTTGAATGATAGCTAAATAACTTAACTTTAAAGATGCATAGCTTTGATGATTCATAGAAAGTTATTAGTAAGGATGTATTTTTGAGTGAATGAAAGGCATAAATTTTACTACTGTGTCCCACTATTATTATAATTTTATGGTCCAACAAAATGTTTATCATTGAAAGTGAAATAATTTCATAATTTTGGATACATTTTATGAAAAATAGATTTAAATGCCATGTTGTTTTATTTAGTAGCATAGTTTAAATTATATTATTAGTTTAAATTTGGCATTTTCATTTTTAATATATTTGTTAATTGTTTATCATATTATTCTTTTCGTTATTATTATCAGTTAGTCTGCTGATTAGCAATAACCAGGTGGCAGACTGAGAAAGAAAATATGAAGCCCTACATAATGTTATGTTTGATTTTGCTGTTCTGGAGGTTTATGGAATTTTCCTTTATACTGCTGTGAATACTAGGCTGGTTAATTTGGTGTTGTCAGATCATTGAAGACATGTACAGCACCCATTTTTATTGCACTAGAATAATTCCTGATTATTTATATTTTTTTAATTTGAAATAATCAACTCCAGATATTTATGCAAGTTAGGTTTTGCTTTGAACCCTCTCAGTGATATTTGGGAAGTGTTAATCAACTGATGATTATGAGAAAGGAAATTACGAGATATAAATTTTGAGCAGAAAAAGCTAGCAGCATCAGTGCTAAAACGAAGTTACCAGCAGACACCAGACTGCATCCTCAAAAAAGGAAGACATGAATATGTGCTTTTATTGTCTAATTATTAATTAATGTGCTTTTATTGTCTTTAATTTTTATATTTTATACAATGAATGTTTTTTTAAGAAGAGATTTTTTTATTAATTACTGTTTTTTTTTTACTGTGCAGTTATATTTTAGATATATTTATAAGAGTATGATTTCATATGTTAAAATTTTTTATGGTCAAAATTTAAAAAACGTAATTATTCTGACATATATAATTATACTATAACATTCTGTATACTTTTTACAGGTTGAGGAGTATTTTAAGCAGTTACCTCAGAATAAAATACCTACTTTAGGGACAGTGGGAGAAAAATATAGGGACCGACAACTAATTTTTCAGTTGCCTAAACAAGTAAGCATTTTTATTCAAGTTCATTATATATTATTGTTCAAAAAATTATTCTTCATCAGATTCCTTTTTTTCGTATTATATTATATTCTAACTTAACTTGTAATCTTCGTCTATGTCTTTCTTCTTTCTTTTGCATTTTCCATTCATATTTCATGTGATATACACTACTATGCTATCTCTAGTAGTTCAAGTACCATTTTTCCAATACAATTAAAACTTGATTAATTCTATTCTTTACCTCATATTGAACAAAGGAAACATATTTTTTGTAAATTGTTGGTAGTTCTTATATGGTGAGGTAATAAATATGATTATAATACAATGCTTTCATAAAATTCTGTGCAAGCACAGGGTAATTAACTTAGGGAAAATTTATTAGATTATGTGTTTATATATAAGTAGAAAGTAAACTTAACCTCTAGCAAAGAATGGTCATTTAATTGACTTTTTGAATTCTTATGAAATTTGATAACTTGTATATATCTACAAACTTTAATATTCATTGTTATATTTTCACAACAAGTTTATTCAGAATAATTTCCCTATTTATTCTTGTATTTTATATCTCTCATGAGAAGTCACATATTAATACAAATGTTTTTCAGTAGTGTTTCATACATTACAAGAAGTTTTCTACCTGTATGATAGTCAGGATCATGAATGGTGCAGTGACATATCAGACTCAGTTAATGAGTGCACAAAAGTATTTTTATTAGCAAATTGAAGTTAAAGAATGTATATACTCAATTTTAGACTTAGTTTTAACATTTAAGGGAAAAGCCTATCATAATTGTTTCAATTAAAGATAAAATACCATATCTTTGTATTCTAATAACAGTACAAATATTGAATAGCATTTCTCTTCCTTGTTACTTCCCTTAAAAGTGCTTTTCATAGAATTTAGTGTGCCATACTTTAACTCCAAGCTATAGTCTGGTATATCTTTAGGATAGTTGTTTATAGACTATTGTTATCTCTGTATAATCTTGATCAATTAATTGTTAAGAGGTTTGGGTGATTTATTGTAAATAATTTTCTTATCTCACAACATTTTTGTCTTTTTCAGGACCTAGCATTGGCCTATTGCAAGCATGTGGAACCTGTGCATCATGCATCATATGAAGATTTTATCAATGCTCGAAATGAAATAGCCTTAGACATTGGATATGTTCGTTGCAATGATGGCCTAGCTGTGGTGAGTCTTCTTATTGAATTTCAGTAGTATCTAATTTAGGGGTTAAAAATTTGTACCTGCCTTGCTAGTGGCTGCCTATAAGAAGGATCTTTAGCTTTTAGCAGTGGTCAGAACAGTGCGTGGAGCACCACCCCTTTGCTCACTAGATATCACTTTGAACCCAAGTGGAATTGACATTGTGTGGAGGTATAGTGGTTAGCATACCTGCAGGGCGAGTGGGGACCTGGGTTTGAGTCTCAGTTATCTTGCTATTATTCACATATGTTTAATCCTTGAGATAAAGTAGCACAACTAATCATGCTAAGTTATTATCTATTTTTCCAGATCTAATATATAATTATTCAATAATTTTCAAAGGTGAATCTCTAAATAGAAATTGAAAACAATTTTAAAAGACTAATAGTAGAAAATATTTCACTATCATATTACTTTACACTGACTTCTTAATACTTATGTATGTGTATTGAATCCATTAATGAACTTTATTTTGGCAATAGAATTTTTTGCATATCTTTTGAATACAACTATGTAATTTAGTTCAGTGAATACAACTATGTAATTTAGTTCAGTGAATACAACTATGTATTTTAGTAAATGTAAAATAGTTATATTATGTATTTGTTTATTATGTGATTGTTTTGTGTGAAAAAGTGAACAGCGTGGAAGCATTCAAAGTTCATTCTTTCTTCAGGATAGGGTTATCCTTGGAGTAGTGCATAAATGTATAGATTTTATTTTAAATTCTCAATTTGATTGTGAAAATTAAATTATGTATTATTTTGTGAGATCTTGGTATTCTTGAAGCATGAAAAATAAAATCGTGCATACCTGTATACGTAATATCTAGCATATTCTTAAGCATTGAATTACGAGAAAATAATTATTTTTCAATTGAATTTATTGTCAATTATTTTCTAACATTTTTATAGTTGTTTAATTATGAATAAATCTATTGCCTGTATATCATTTGGTTTGAGTGATATAAGCATATTAGGCCATTGTGTTATTTTTTCAGATTGCTTGAAAGAATTTTAAGTATATAAATGTAAATAATTTTTAAATAATTGATGAAAAGAGACAATTAATTGGCTATGTTTTCAGGAATGTCCTGGGTGCAGAGGGTATGTGGAGCATGGTGCAATAGGTGTTGCAGCGGCTAAATTTGGACCGGAAGCCTTATGGCACCCTGGGTGCTTTGTATGTTGCCATTGCTCAGAGCTTTTGGTTGACCTCACATATTGTGCCCATGAAGATGCTCTCTTTTGTGAACGCCACTACGCTGAGCAATTGAAGCCGCGCTGCTCTGCCTGTGATGAGGTGAGTCATTTTATAGCTTCTTATTTAATCTACAAATATAAGTATCATAGCCATTGATAAAAGATGCAACGATTGGGTGAAAATTTCTAGGCTTGATTCAGAGAGGGCATTCCAGAAAGAAAAAATTTATGATCCTTACCTCGGTTGAAGTGTCATTAGTTTATTGGATGAGTTCCTACCTTTTCATAAATTTTTGTAAGACATACTATTTTAGACATTTTTTAGTTATTTTGGATGTACCGTTGCAATAATATCTTTCATTTTTTGTTAAAGTTGATTAACTAGAATATCTTTAGGTAAATTTTTTGTTTTGGATGTATGAACAGCTACAGAAATCAATCCAAGGTTGACAAGTGTGTGGAAACTGCTCCTTTAATGTTAGCCTTTGATTAGTAGGAAGTAAGTAAAAACAGTAGCACATGCCTTGAGAATGACCTACATAAAGGATGGCCAAAAACTGCAGTCACATCCTAAACCTCCAAATAGGTGCATGATATTCCATTTGACAAAAAGTGAGTGAAGGCAATGGACGTAATGGGGATATTGGATAAAATGGTACTAATCATCTTTCTCAAAAAATTGATAATCACATAGGTGTTCATAAGATGGGTACCCAATTCACTGAATGCCAGATTTGCTACTGAAATAGTTCCTATACTTGGACTGCTTTGAGATGGAACTGATCAGTTTTATGAAATTAATTGTCATCATCCGTCAGATATGGGTCCACCTCTATACTCAAGAAATGAAATTGATTCAGTTCAGGAAATGAAAGTTAATTGCATAGGCTGGAAAGGTCATAGTCAGGTTACAGTGGAATCCAGAGACCCTGATAAGTTATGACCGTAAATAGGCGGAATAATGAACAGGCAACATTTATATTTATATTCCTATCTTCTTGACTTGCTGGCTGCTGAAAATTGTAAGAAAAGGCCTGGCTTTAGGAAGAAAAGAGAACCAGGAAAGTCCATCTGCCTACTGTTGGTGTGCTCATCAGTTTCAATATAAATGGAAAATTTATGAGATTTAGAGAACCATTTTTTCCACCACCTTCCCTATTCCCCTGATTAAGTACCCTCAAAAATCTAAAAGAAATCCTGATTTGGAAATTGCTTTTTTTCAAATGAAGGAGTGGAGAATATATGGATTAATTTTATAGCCTTTTATATTTAAACTTCTTGGAAGGGATACTGATTTGGCTGGACCAGGTTTGTTTAAGCTGAGGGAGATTATTAGAAGATGAATCAATTTTTCTCTAAATTCACAGTACATCATACTCAGCCAGGGAACGTTCACCTTATTCTTGTATCTTGACCTAAAACATTTTTGAGCTTTTCATTTTCAAAGTTAAATTTTGTTTAGGCATAAGATCTGACAGTCAACCAATCAGCTAACCAGAAAGGTGTTTGTTAAGGAAGTTGTGTTTTATGCAGGTATCAAAAATGTGGAATCTGAAATATATTTAAAATTAATTTTCAAGTATCTCAAATGTATTGAGAGTGTATGAAATTATTTTTATTTTATGTTTACTATAATGCAATTAAGAGAACCAAAATTTTAGTTGGGTTAATAATTTTCATTACAGCCTTAAAATTTTCTTTTATTCTGTGTATTACTTTAGAAGGACATATCATACCTAATATCATTTTGGTTACATAATTATTTTGGTTCCTGAAAGATAGGTAATGTTCCCAGTATATAAAACTTTGTAACTTTCAATTTATGTGTTCATCTTAATGATATTTTTAGTAATGCCTTCTATTGATAGATGAACATTTTTGTCACTTCTGTAAGTTTAAGTTAAAAAGTTGCTTAAATTTTCCCTTAATCATCAATATTAACATAACTATTCTTCTGTTCAAGTACTTGCATTCCTTTAAGGTATCAGCAAGATATACATTAATGGATTGGATGGTTCCTTCAGTAATTATTGAAAGATTGAATTGAAAAGTTAAATGTCTTTTCTGATTTCTATATGATATGAAGTTTTACTAAGAATTTGAATTTCTTAATTTTCTGATATTTTTGTATGAAAGTATTTTTTAATGGTTGGATTAAAAAGATATTTGCAATTCTGCATATCTTTGGCTTCATTCTGCATAAAATAGTGAGCCAGGTTTTCACTTCAATTTAACTGAAACAGAATAGTGGATAATAGTCTATTCTAAGATGTAGTTTTATAATTGCTATTGAAATGTTAGTATATATTTTTATAAAATAATTTATAATTTTAGGTTTAGGTCACATCTGATTTTCCTTAGAAAGGGGAAGCAAATTTTTCTTCATCTTAAGCACACAAAATTATATTGGTGAATTGATTTATTCAATAATTAATTTATATTCTTCATTTGAAAATTATCTTATGAAGTGTTTCATATTCATAGTTTAATGTGATCCATCATCATATCATACACTCAAAAAGAAAACATGACAGTTATTTGAACCATATAATGCTGGTAAATTCTTAATGCTTGTAAAAGCATTCATTTTAAATTTTGTTAGTTAATTAAAAATTGTTTATAGATCTAAGTACAGTATTACCAAATTATAAAAATGAATTGCTTTGACAAAAATTAATTTTAAATTAATAGATGTATAATCTTTAGATAGAAAATCGACCCCCCAATTATGAATGAAACCCATTTTGGTAGTATTTAATTGTAGACATTTCTTAAACCTTTCAAATCTTGCCAAATAACAATCAAGATTTTCTAATGTTAAATCAGTTAAAGAGGCAGTGATAACTGTGAAAATATTTATGCTACTTGGATTAAATCCAGAAATCATAAGATGTGAAATAGTTTGATAGGATTGAGGCTCACACCCAGATATACCCATTCCTGTTAAGTTGTTCTAACCAATGAACTATCATGCAAGAACATTAAAACATGTCATTAAGGAATACTTATTAGATATGTGCATTGCATTTTTGTTGTCTCTGCAGCATCATTAGCTGCCTCATGTAGCTGATAACCCTTGGATCCTGTCAGTTGCTCTATCTGATTGACCCATGTTGCCAGAATTGTATGTGATAAAAAGAAAAGAGAAAGAACTTCTTAATCTACCAGCTGTTTTAATTTCTTTTAATCTTAAAAAAACTTAGTAAGTTTATTTCTTTCTCTTCTAATCTGATTTTATTTTAAATCCTTATTAGAAACAACACACTATATTACATTATTTACAGGACATGAGAACATCAGATCGTTCTTCAATTTTCTTTGATCATTAGTAAGTTGTGTGTTAGTATGAAAGGAATGACAAATAGATTTGTAGACTGAATGCAGAATAATAATATAAAAATCTTGGAGACCATGAATTCCTTTCACTAATACATAGAATGTCAATCACTGAAATATAAGCATTAAGTATTTTAGATGTTCAAGTGAATTAGAACCAGCTCTACAAAAACCCTTAGGTTTTAATTCTCTACTTCTTTTTATTGTCATGAATTCACTGAATATTTATAATTATTGGATTGGAACTATGTAAATCATTATTAATATTTCTCCATCATTACATACTTCAGAGGATGAATTTATCTTTCTCTAATCAAGAACTTATCAGAATCATTTCAACAACCAAACTTTAAAAAATAATTAATTTTTAATAATTTTTGATACATTTTCATCGTTATACCTTAAGTATGTAATATACATTAAATAAACAGTGTCTTTCAGCAAGGAATAAAGTCAATCAAAGAAAAAAAATTTGAAATGCCGAATTTAAGTATTGGAATTGATAAGCATTATACAGAGAATGTAATTGGTTTAACAATTCATTTATTTCATGAATAAAAATACATAAATTGAAATTTTGATAAATTAATAATTGAATTTTCATGAAATTTACAGTAAGAAATACATTAAACCAAAAGTAAATATGAAAATATTTTGTAAATAAACAGCTATTTCTATGTGATGCCAGCTGAGGAAAGAAGATAGCATCTTCATTATGATCATGAGATTGCTTACTCGAAATTTTCTCCTTCTCATGCACCCTGCTGCTATTTTGGGTTATGAATAATCTTTTCCGATTCTTTAACTCTCATACTGATATCATATTCCTTACCTTTATTAATAGAACTTATGTCCAACAGAAAAAAAACATTATTTTATCGCAGTAAGTTCTATTCATACTTCATTGTTCTCACTTATTTATTATTCATTCCTCAAATTAGTTTGGGAAAATAATTTTTCGGAAGAATCTCATGGAATACGACACGAGCGTATGCTTCGTAGTGTTGATGACTTATTAGTTAAAAGAGATATTTTACATTTTGTTGGATCCAAGTGAAGGCCCAGTTGGCACGGGTTCCTGGGGATACTAATTTTACTCATGAAGAGGTCTGGGAATTGAAGGCGTTGATATAAGCCATGTTCATAATCGTTTCTGCCAAAATAGCAGTGATTTTTAAGAATGTTTACGCAGACCGCCAGCATTCTCTTTTATGAATGAATCTAGCTATCTCAACGTAGGTAGTATTTCACATTTCAATAGTCCTTTGTCTGCTCCAAATAGCATTTTGTTTCGCTTAATGATACGCTTTTCATGATAATGGAGCGGATTAAGTGGCGTTTTCATGGGTGGTTGTTTTTTGCTTGCTATTGAATGTTTGTAGTATATTTGAAATATATTTATCATTATGAATATTTACATTTCAAGTGTCCAATGTGAACGTTAAATTTACACTTGTAGACTTACTGCAGCATCACGAATTACAGCAGTTATTTACATGTTTGAAAGCCTTAAAACAAAATAAGCAAGAACATATAAGGAAATTTTAGTTTAAATTTATCAGTTTAATATCCAATAGCATCGAATCCTGTAAATTAAAAAGTTCATATTTTTTAACGAATTATTATCGTAATAATATTAATGGGTGAAAACTGAAAAGCGCAAGCCTGCTCACCTCTAACATTTGCTTAATAATTCCATCGTTGCCTTTTAAGATGGATCGTTTTATTAATTCCTCTAAAAAACGCATTATCGCCTATAGGTGAATTAAAAGGATTTATTCGGAACATTTCAAACGATTATCCAGTGAACATACGAAGGTCTCTTTTCCCATATTTGGTTTGAATATGCATTAGGTATTTTCGGTAAATTTTTCTACTAAATTGCACAAACCTATAAAGAGCTCAAAAGCTGTAATTCATTACTGGCTGGTTTCACCCTAAGGCTGCGCATAGCCAAGCCGTGGTATCATCGACCAGTGTGATAGCATTGGTGGCGTCTGGACGAAGGATATCCACACTAAAAGTGCCTTCACTGGATTTTGAAGAGTTTCCAATCATCCTTCCATTATTTCTTGCTTTCTATCTTTAACTCTGTGAATGATCCCTCCAGAAGTCCATAGGATAGAGTAGAAAATGGACTTTTTAGTCTTCAAAACGATGAGAATATTCATTCGGAAGCACAAAATCTAACTCATTCCAATAAAAGAGTTTTACTTCGCAGTTGCTCTTAAATCATCTTGAATTGATTTGGTCATTTCATCGTTATTATTATCTTCCTTCCTTTAAGTGATCCTGTTTATGTCTTTGGAAATTGTTAATCTCTTCTTTAAGACAGACGAGTAATAAAATTTGATTGAAACTTTTGAAAATGAGAACGGGTTGAATACACTCTCTTTCTTTAGAAATTCTCGTTTGGCACAAATGTGAGGTGTAAATATATGTGTTGAGTTCTTTTGCGTTAGGAGAAGTGAATAAAATGTAAGAAGTTAACACCTTCCGTTATATTTGTCAGTAGCAGATGATATGTATAACGATAAAATCGCCATTAAAGGTTCGCCTATGAATTCCTTCTCGTAGCATCGAATTGCATTCCTCATCACTAATTTTGGAACGCATTATCGCATAGTCTACTTTTGCGAATTCTCCAACTACATGCTATAAATATCCTCTTTCATTAAACCTTTCATTTAGGGTGCTTCTTATCCTTTACGGAAGCTGAATCTCACTTCGCAAAACACCGCGTTACTTTGCCGTTTCATCAATATGTATGCTTACTTAATGTAAATATCTTATGTTAAATAATGGATTACGTTGCGTTTTTGAAAGGTTTTACAAATTTCATTAATCATGCATTTAACACACGCTAATGATAGAATAATCATAATTTGAGTAGTAATGCGCCAATGAAAGAATTTATAGAAATTTAAAGTGTTTGAATAAAAAACTTGAACAGTTTCTCATTTCATTACTTTTATACCCGGAATTGCATCCATCAAGATGTCGAAAAACTCTAATATAATTTCAGTTGAATAATTTCTATTTCGAACGAATTTTATCATTTGCGACAGTTTTCGTTTCTCTTTATATGTTTTTAGGATACACGAAATGGATGAGTATAATTAATGAAATGGACATAAAAGATATTCAATTGGAAAGCGGATATTGCCAAATAAGATAATAATATTTATAAATAATAAAATATTAATAAAAATAAAATAATAATATTTCTATGAAAAGTAAAGAACCATTATGAACAACCCCTATTGACATATGTATGTAATATATTCGTTTGAAGATTAAAGTGGATTCAACGAGGTGTGGATTGTTGAATGATTGCAAGAAGGGACTGGAAACTCAACACCAACACAAAATAGAAATGTCGAGGTTATAAAAATGTATGTGGCTATATCCAAGGTTGTCCAAGTCCTTTAGTCCTTAAAGATTCAGTATTTATGGAATTGTAGAGAGCCGAAGGGTTAATAAAAACTTCGTGTCAGCATTTAATTGTTTATGAGAACTTCACGTAAAGCAGTGAGTAATAGCTGATAAGCGATGATTTCTCTCAGACGATGGGAGGAGGTGTTGCCAATTGGAGGGGGAAATCTGGTAGCTTACTCATTGGCAACCCTCCCTCTCTCATTACCCATCCTTTGAATTGAACGATTAAAAATTTCATCGAGTGATTTTGTTTGCTTTGGAAGCTCCGAAAACTGTGTCACTCGTTAAAATCGGAAGTTGAATTATTTTCACGCGGGCAATGTGCCACCGCTTACTACCTAATCGGTACGACCTTTTCTCCAGAACCCTGAGGACTAGTTACTTCTCGTAGATGGTTTTTTTGTATCCGAACGTAAATTTGTATCTCTAAGTATTGAGCAGACCTTTGGGCGTGATTTCCAAGGGCGAACAGGTTTGAAGGGATTCCGTAGGTGTTGTCACAGGAAACGAAAGGGGAATGTTTTTTTAAGGAATATTGGGAAGAGGAGGAGGGGAATCATAAAAGACGAGCATTTGTCGACTAACGCGCTGCAGTAGCGGCTGCTCGCGCTCTTTTCTCTGCAATAGTGCCCTACTTCCGCTTTCTCCCACTTGGAGTCTCTGCCGGAAGTGCTCCCGACGTTGTGTACTCGTTGAGGTAGGTCGAATGCCTTATCCACGGTTCTTTTTAAATACTTTCTTCTTATTATTACTTTTTTTCCTTCCAAATTAATAAATTTTCCTAAAAAAATACTGAAAGGCAATTTGAATTTATCCAGTACACTAATAAGACGCGAATGTACTTTTGTTTGCGAATATAGGATTCGGGAATCGGCGAATCTTTAAATTTTCGATGTTAAATTTGTGATTTTAACATTAATTTTAAAATGGAGTTAAGAGCCGTTGCCCTTAATTCCTTTCGCCTTTCTTTTTAGTATTTATCGTTTTAGGAAAACTATAATAGACAAATTAAAGGACTGAATGTAAATTTCGAGAAAAACGAACTTTTGGAAAACTTTTTTTTATCATCCAATTCAATTAGAGCGAGAGCTTTTAGTAGAACACATGGCTCAAAGAACCTACTCTATTATCAAAGGAAACATTAAATATTTCTAGAAAGTTGTCAAACCTGTAAGATGATAAAAATTATCTGTTCATAAGAGGGAAGTATACCTAATTTAATGTATTTTGTCAATGAGCCACTTTGTTCCCTTTTGGTGAGGCGATGGTGAATACGGAGGCGTTACCCTTGAGGATGGAAGTTGGGAATCTTTAGAAGAAGACATTGACAGCGATAAATCTTCATTACTCATTAAGTTTTGCTTGACTTCGTTCGTAGATCCATTAACAAATTCAAAGAGAAATTCCCACTCGAAGGGTGTATCTTATTTTATGCGCGTCCAGTGTTATGTAGGGCAGTCCCAGTACAGCAATCAGGGAATTCATTCAAAGGAAAGCCATTTTTTATATTACTTTTTTCCTGTGCGTAAAAATAATATATTAGGGACTGAAAGTCACCCCTTGCCATACGCCGACACACACTACGCAGAGTTTGTATTTATTACTACAAATCGTTCCATCAATTCAAAATGAGTGGGAATTTTAAGAGTAAAATTGAAGAATCGCTTCTTTTTCTTTTGAACTTATCCGTATTCTGAATATCTTTCATTTGTGTTCGATTAATCGTTTCAACGGAATCACTGAAAGCGTTCGCCGGTCATTGAAACGTTTTAAATTAGAATCGAATTATAGACATTTTATCGATTCGATGTGACATTCAAAAAGTGATTAGAATTCGCCTATTACATGTCTTCATTGGCAGTTTCAGATTCACTCATCGGAGTTTGAAACGGTTTTTGAAACAGAGATAAAAATTCTTAAATATTTAAGAAATTGTATTATATGGATTAAATTATTGAAATTTTATTTTAGTCTTAATCTTATTTTTTCAATTCGTCGCTTTTTTACGATGTGATGGCACTTTAATATTTCTTTTTTGAATATTAGATCTCATTTTATTTAAGATAACCGTGTTCAAGTATTTCTGTATCTAAATAGTATGATTCGGAACTCATTATTATGCTTTAAGTCAATAGATGTAACTCATAGTTATTATCGCTCATTTTTATACGGAAATGAATCTATATTTGGATAATCAGATAATAAGCTTCAATTATTTATTAAATTTATTTCTTATGTTCATTTAGACGTTTCACCTCCGATTATTTAGTCTCTCCATTTGTTGTTTTCAAAATTCTGTTCATCTTATTGATGTATTAATTATAGTTTAATTAATCTCTTTCGTATTTTCTCAAAGAAATCTTTTATCAGTATTTGCACATCGATAAATTGACTGTTTCCTAAAACCTTTCTCATTGAAACATGCATTGTGTTTTTTAATTTACTCTGAAGGAGTTGGAACTTGATTGAGTGCTATAGAAAGAAAGGTTCAAACTTCCCGTTTGCAAACATTCAGATGAGAACTTAAAAAGTATCTCAATTTTCTAAGAAGGAGGATTTCAAAATGTTGGTTTTGAGTACTTATTTTATATTTAATTGCAATTGAGTGTTTTTAAAATACAAACAATGTTTCACTTGTCGATTAAATAATAAGAGTTTTTCTTACAATATTAAAGGGTTGTGCAGTTTGATTTCTTCTATAATAAATACTTTAGATTAGCATTTATTTTGCGTCAATTGAAGTTCTGGCTTTCATATTCACTCGATAAGAGAACATCGCTTTTGAAAGAATATTCTTTTTTCTTAGTTATTCTGATATGGGAAGGAAAGTGCTCTCCTTGATTCATCGAAATTTATTTTTAATCGATTGAATATTTACGAATATTTCCGGTGAGAATTAAGAAACATTTTCTTTTCTCTTTGAAACTTTTCAAATGCCTTTTAATTAGAAATGAGTAATCTATTGACTTTAATAAGTACTATCTGATTCCTAATAAAGTTATTTTTACTTTTAAAACACGATAGTTGATTTCCGCGAATGTGTTCTTAGACAATATATCGAATAAAGAAATCTAAAAATATATTACATACTATCTATTTTAAATTCATCCTATAAATTTGAAAATCTTTTCTAAAAAAACGAGTGGAATGTAAACCCAGAACTAATTTAAAATACACCCTTAAAACCAATAAACCAGGAAATATCGCTTTCCTTAGAATTTAAAAATATTATTACCGTAAATATTAACATCATTTCAACATACTTTCAAAAAATGACAGCATAGATTTTATTCTTTAACAATATAACATAAAATTTTACTTCTTTAACATTCTGCTGTACATTTTACCAACTTTTAAAGTATAATATAGAAGTCTAAGAAAAATTTCTCAGAAGAAGTGTTGTTTTTCACTCAATAATTAAAATAGTAATTACTTTCGGAAAGATACAAGATTTTCGAAAATACAATTCAGTACTTTTCCACTGTAATATATTAATTTACTTAATATTTCTTATTTCTTATGTTGAAGTTTTTTCTGATTTAAACAGTGAATATTTCGAAAGAGAATGAGATGCAGGCAACCATTCTGATGGTTAAAGAGTTATGGTTCCATATTTTAATTGCAGTAGAAATTAAATTCTTATATTTATCAACAGTTTCCCTTTTTTCTAGTCTCCGTCTAAACTATGCTCGCAATTATGGATAAATAAATGATCAGATCGTATCTGATATTTATTTGAAGTTGAAACATTTTGGTTTCCTTTTCTTTCTATAGATATTCCTATTTAATGTTCAGCTTTATATTGAAAGTGAAAACGCATTTTTAGAACGAAATCATTAAAACGTTCTCATTATTTTCCTCTTAAATCGGTGTAAATCATTAGATCTGCTATTTTTTTGCATCGAGCATTTTGGTTGACTTATATTTGTGCTCTGGACGCAGTGCCAACTCTTGCGTCGTCCCCTCTTCATTTGTTTTATTTCCTTTCAATGCGTTTAAGGTTTCGCAGTAACCATTGTCCGTTCGTCGGTGTGTCGATCTTAAGTCATTATTCTTAGCTGAGTTCTTAGTATTTCTGGGTAAGTATCGAAGTGACCATAGCTGCTTACCTTCACTTCTTTATATTCTACATCCTTTCAAAGTATTCTAAAGGATCGATTAAAATACTTATTCATTTTTGAAATTTATTAGAATATTTGTGGTCTTTCAATTGACTTGACGGCGAAGTTCGAAGATTTCACTTCTGCAAAAGTGAAAAATTTTAATTTAGCGTTTCTTTGAGTAAACAACCACAGAATTGGAAACAGTAAGATTGAAAGAAAACAACTACCGATCTTTTAAGTGTAAATTGACTCGATCAACCTATTTCATTCGTCCTTATTATGATTAAAGGAATAATACTTCAATGCGCGTAAAGATTAAATTATTATATTTCCGAAGAGAATGAAAAGTTTTTATCGGTAACACGTAAGTTAGTGTTGTATCTTTCAATTCACGGAAAGTGATAGGAATGAAGAAGTCTAACAGCTTTATGTCAGCCTGTTTTCTGGTTATCCGTACCTTTGATACCTGTTATTTAAGTGTTTATCTTTCCCCTGAAAAACATTTTATTATTGTGCTAGAAAGTGAAGATCAACTCCGCGCTGAGTACGTATTTTGATAGTAGGGATGACTGACCGATTTCGTCCTTCGTTTCCCAGAACGTGATTGGTCAGAGTATTCACGTGATAACTGAAGTAAATAGGATAGTAAGCCGGCTGGTATAGTTTTTGTTAATTTTTGGCGGGAATTCGAATTAAAAACCTATTAATTGAGGTTTTTCGAATAAAATGCGACTTTTCATTGGTTTAAATTTCTCATGAAGGGAGAAAATTTGTCTTATGATCAGTTTAAATTAATTTCTAATTACTTAATTTAAACTTCGTTTTAAATTTAAGCCAATATACAGTAAGACCCCGCTTAACGCTGTTTCACTATAACGCGGTTTTTTTAGGGTTCCCCTAAATCGCACACTGCATTGATACTTATTGTATATGTTTGCAAAGGAAACGGCCATCCACCAATCAAAAGCGTTGCACTTTATAGCGACGGTGATATGTAGATATACTATGTATTTTTTTCAAGGCTCTTTCGTTAGCCTGTCCAGAAAAAAGGTTCCGACTATATTCTCCTAGGTCGCAATCACAGTAAAAACGCAGCTTTCCTGCGTCACAATTGATTTATTTGTTCTCATCAAGGTTATTAGGTGTATAAAGATATAAACATAATCTTTTATTTTATTTTGATAAATTCGGCAAGAACTGATAAATTTTCTTATTTTTTGTTCTTTTCACTGATCCCCAATACATATTTACATATGTACGTGTTTCGTTGCCTCGTTTAACGCTGTTTCGTTTAGCGCTCGAAGTTAAAGGAACGTATCCCCCGCGTTAAGCGGGGTCTTACTGCAATCAAATTAAATTACAACTAGTGAGTTTTTCTCAAGTATATAAAATGTAAGAATGGAATCGTTAAGGATGGTTGAAGATAACTGAAGAATGAAAGATATCAATTATTATTATTATATATATAATTCAAAGTTCAAAGTGTTAATATTGATTTAACAAAATCCATAAACTTCCTTAATATCGAATACTTCTGAAGAGTTTACTCATGAATTTATTCACCTCAATACCTTTATATCAATTCTATCTCACAAATTACGAATATAATACTATAATTTCGAATCTTAGGTTGTTTGTGATTGGAAAATTTAAACCCTTAATTCTTCTAATATTTATCTCACCTATTTTTCGTTCGCTACAGATTTCTCCATTAGACCTTTATCGATTTGTGACGTTTGGGAATAAAGGCTAAAGCAATAAAAATCAACGATATCAACGCGCAACATAATCTACTCATAACGTAGTCTTCGTGATAATCGAGGCAGTGAATGTAACTCGTTTCACTTTTCGAACATTCTACTCTTCTGCGCATCTGTGTGCTGTCACTGCTCCGCTCTTCATCGTTTACAAACTGTTCCAAACTATGAAATCCATTGGCCTCTGAAAAATCACTCGATAAACATTGTGTGTGTTGTGTAAGGATTCCATGAACACCCCATTTGAAGCACCTCAATCATAACCACTTCTCTAAATAATGTCATGTTGTTTTAAATAACTCGTTAAAGGTTTTAACTTGATTTTGTGATTACAATTTTCCTAATTTTCCAATATAAATGAGGTTTTGGTAATGTAGACGAGTGGAGAGTAATTTAGTTTTAATATCACCATCAAAATAAATATCCTAAGCTTTTTTTTAGAATTCCAAGTATCGTTTAGGCATATTTACAGTAATGAATAATAGATTATCCTCATCTTTTATGGATACTTAGTGAGGAGTGAACAGGTTATTGAGCCATGGATATGAACCTTTTATCGTAGCTCCGATTTATTATTAGCTATAATTTTTTATATAATCACTAAAATCCATGCACATTTGCAAATGAAAACCGTGAATGGATAAGTATGTGGGTTTTATATATATATATATATATATATATTATTTATTTATTCCCAAAGAAATGGCTCTATTTCGAACTTTCTTCGAATGCAAGATGAAGAGCACTGATATCATATTCACTTTTTCAGAAGTATTCGGTTAAATGCGAGGAATTCAATGCAAATAGATTCAGAGGATAGCAATCACTTCCGATGGAAACAAATCGATAGAAATATTCTAATTGTACTTCTTTCGAATCTAATCGACGAAGTCACTTCGGAAGAAGTAATGGACTTGAAAGGATTCCCCTTTATTTGAGATATTTTTCCGATTCAGAATAAAGATTTCACATATCAAAACGTTATCTTATAATAAAGTGCGAATATACTTTTTCAATCGATCTGGAAATTACAATAATTCAAGTGTAATTTCTCATGAAAAAAATTATCGTTTTATATGAAAAGATCTATTTTTTGGAATATCGACTGTATTTTCGATTATTGGGCTTCACAATGTCGAGTGGGCGTGTCCCATTATAAAACATAAGACTGTTCATAGAAGCGTGCTTTTAGTAAGTTAGCGTGTATTTTATATCCTTAGTTTAGAACCAAAGGATTTGACTATTATTCTGCCAAATAATCCCTTTCTTCAGACTCTTCATTCTTAATTTAATTTCCATTGAAACTCTGCTTATCTAATTGAAGCATAAACTCATTATATGCACAGTTTCGTCTGTAATTCCATATTTATCATTATTATTTTGTGATAAGGTTCTGCTTTGATCATGTTAAAAAGAAGATTTTTGTATTACATCAGTTCCGGTTTAAATTTATTTTAAAATAAATATAATTAAAGGTAATTTATTGTTAGAATAGTTTAATTTCATTATATCGATACTAATTCGTACGTAACGAACATTCTGTGAGTATTCATTATTAATTCAATAAATAACAGATGTCTAAATTTGTCGTCGGATGATACTTTCGCACGTCGACGAAAAATTCCGTTGATTACAAAATCGATGTGATGGACCAAAAGAGTTTTGTAATCGGTGGCTATTTCAAGAGGTGATATTCGGATTTCAAATGCTTGCTGCCAAGAAATGTAGAACTCGCACGAAATGTTTGGTTCCTTTGGTCAACTGCTAAGGAGAGTCAATATCATTGTACTTTTTATTCACTCGTATCGGAAGGTCACGAATGGAATTCATTTAAAATTAGGAAGAAACGTTTGTCAACAACTTAACAAAATCGTCAAATGATTTTATAATAAAGTAAAGAGGCATAGGAGCCGTATTTCTTGGAATTTCTAATGTTTTGCAGAAGAATAATATAAGTGCAATTGAATATGAGTACTTTCTTCAATACGCTCTGAGTTGTCCTTCCACGAAGCAACGCTTGAACATAGATTTTATTATGAATATTCTTATAAATTTTTTATTTTCTAAATGATTAAATATGTTGTTAAAGCAGAACTTTTACCTTCGGTTAGTTAAAATTGAGCTTAAGCTGAGTTTTTAAATATGAACTCCATTTACCGCATACATATTTGATTCTGATAACTTAGCCCATTATGGCAATTAATAATCATCGTTTAAGGCTACGAGAGTGTAAACTTGCTAAGTAAAAGTATTTGCTTACGAACTTACTAACGAACATTTGAATTGTCGATGCACTTAAAGGATCCTCCTTCGAATTAAGTATGAATTAAGTATTCTCTATGAATTTCTCGTAAGAAATGTATTTCTCGCAGGAAAGAAGTAGCCATGACAAAGTTCATCAATGCGTCCTTCAAATAAGTATAGGTATTGCCCGAGATTTCCTATTAATTTTCGTAATTTTAATTATAAAAGTGTATAATATTAAAGCTATTGAATGAAATTTAAATAATTTCGATGACATGTCTCTCACTTTATGTGAGAAAAAGCGCAATAAGCTTCGTGAGGAAGAATAAGTTTTCGTTAGGAAATCGGTTTTCTGTTTGTACTTATACTTCGAATGCCCATTTCAGCAATATATAATTATTTTTCCTATTCATAATTTTATTATATCCTAGATCTTTATATTAATTGCATTACTTGTATATTATAAGTTTCGGTAACTTTGTTTACGTATTTCTTGAAAGAAAACAAATAACGAACGGATGAGGTAATTTTGGGCATGGAAACCTGTCGTACAAACGTTGCCACCTGCCGGGCATCCATAGAAGCTCTTTGTAATCATTTTTAGAGCGCCATTTTCAAAATAGATGCATCAAATTACTTTAGAAATGTAGATAATGTAATTTTTGTAGAGATTTCTTCCAAGTTAGTGAATAGTGTGAATGTAGGACATTTTAGAAAAATCCAGAATATATGTGAGGGTTTTATTAGACATGTCATTTGATTTTAAGCGATAAAGAACTTGAAAAGTAACTGTAACTCGTATATTTTTTCCTGCCAATAACATAGTTCTTTCCTTTTCATTGTATCTTCTTCTTGAATTAATTGTGAGACTTTAAAAAAATACCACGTAATTTTTTACTGCTGAAACTAACTTCTACTGATTACTCAATTTGAAACATGATTTTTCATAATGTTTTGTATTATAATGCTATTGCTGAATTTAAAATCCCAGATATTTGCTTCGACAACTGTTCATACATCTCGGACTTAATTTTTAATATAGAACGATATTATAAATATAAAAATACTACGAATCGAGAAATGCCAATTGTGGCAGATTCGCTGTCGTCTAGGAGAAATAATAAATATAAATAATGCCAAGAATACGTGAACACTGCAAATTTCTGAAAGACCTCTGGAAGCGAATGAAATATTTTTCACTTCCTGTGAGTAATTTATTCTAATTATGGATTGGAGACTTTCTTTTCTTACGAGTGAAACCAATAAAGAATAGAATCCGTATAAATGTGTACCTAATCTGTGTGTATCGTTGTTTTATCAGTTGAACTACAGAAATGTTGCGTTTCAACGATTCAGTAGTGCATTTGGATCTAATCCGCGTTAATCGGAGTTGCGTTTTCTTTGCGAACGCATTTGAGCGCTTTTGAGTCCAATTCTATTTGAGGAACAGCGGAATTTCGGTGTTGCCGTGATTTTTAAGGAATGCGTGAATCGAAAAGCACGAATTTAAAATTTTTCACTTTCAGCGAACAACTCTTTCGGCGGAGGCAAGTTTTCCTTTTCGAATTGTTTGGAAAGTGAAACGAGGATTCAATGGTATGCGAAATGTTAATTTCGAAGCATAAGAAATGTAGCTAGGTTAAAATTCTTCGTAAAATAGGGTTATTATTGATAATATTGTAAGTTAATGCTTGAAACGTGTCTTCGAAATCATTTTGTAAATTCGATCCAAATTTTAAACACATCGAATCATTTTTTAATAATATTTTTGAAAGATTAGATACAGGAAAACGTAAATAATGCTAATCATGCCATTCTTAAAATAATACTTAGCTCTGATGGCGCGAATTTCTCATTAAAAGTCTGAAACATTTGCAATTGTAGCTGTAAGTTTCTGTTTCGGAAGAATCGATCCTATTTTTAAAATAAAGTTTTTCTAAATTCTGTGTTCTATCTTTAAAATTTCTCTTAAATTAATTCTGATGTCTTATCTTCTTTAGGTCATACATCCTTTTCTTAAAAATTCACCCATAAGAATGTTATTCAATGGAATACTGAGCGAAAATACTCGACAGTTACATTCAATCAATCTTGAATTCATTGATCGTAATATTTCGAACCTATGTAATATTTTCTGTAGAATTATTTTTCTTCATTGTAAATTATGTAGACTGAAAATAATACTCATTATTTTAAGATCAACGCACAAAACATGTTTCCGTTTGGCGTGAGTGTGCTTTCGAATAAAAGTACAATCGCAAATGGTTCTCAAGGTGACGTCTTAGAATCCATTCCAATTTTGCATTATTTCATTTGCTCAAATATTCACTGTTCTTTATTATTATCTAAGTTTCTATTTAATTAAAGACTCATGTTGTGAATAAAATTATGTTTCGTGTGGATTTGGATCCATTCCAGAGGGTTGATGTCCTCGATTTTTTTTTGTGTGAAAACGTTTTTGGATGTTACGCAGTATTCTAAGCAGACTTTTTTGATAAACAGAAGTTAATCTTCGTGTCTTCTGTAATAATCTTGATAATAATCTAGAAAATTAATAACACATTGAATTGATGATTCCATTTGATAGAATACGGAAAAAACTACTTGTAATATTAATGATCTTTTCCAGTGAATACAGAGCTTCTTTATTTTCCCTTCTTCCTTCTTTCATCGATGATATTGTTCGTTCTATTTCTCACCTTTTTGTGTCATCTACTTTTGTATTTATACCGAGAAATTAAAAATATCTCGTTTTAATAGTTTATATCCTTTATAATTTTGAGGATGATCATATTTTGAGTATTTCTTTTCCTTCGAATGAGAAATTCATTTGGGACAGTCGTTTTCGACGTAAGCCGATCCGATTTCCTCTGAAATTTCCTTCCGAAGTGACGCATCTCTAATGCGTAAGAAAGTGTACTCAAAGCAAATATTCCCCTTTTTATCGGCTCTAATAGTGCAACAGAGTAATTGCGCAGCGTCTCTTTCTCCATTTTATTCGTTATTCTCAGAGTTATTCTCGAAGTCATGTCTTTTTACTTCTTCCGTCTTCTGTAAATATTCTATCGTCTCTTCACTTCGCTTTGACCATTATCATTATTAATGAATCGTTAATTTTCACTGGTGTCTCGATTTTTATGTTCTATGAAATATTTTGCTGAAAATATCTGAAAGAATGTTTCAATTGAGTAAACTTCCTCGATTTATCTTTTGTCCGTATTAATTTTTAAAATCATTTCACGTGTATTTATTATCTGTTAAAAAAAGTGCGAATTTAAATCATTAAACCATCCGAAATCCGTGCGTTATCCACGCGCACTTCAATAAAGTCTTTTATAGGAAAGGAGTTTGTTTTTCGATGCTGAAATCGAAGATGTGCCACGCCCAGGCACTTTTTAGCCACGTCTATTTCAGTCCTCAACTATCAGCATTCCATTCTCATCACCGATGACGTCAAATGCCTTTTTCTAAACCTAGTTCACGCATCAAATACAATGTCATTTCAAATGCGACATCCGTGCAATCGATAAGCTGTTGATAAAAACAATCCAAAGTGTTGATTCAATCCAAAAGCTTGCAAGGAATGATATGTTCCATTGGAAGAGCGCGTTTTTTCATCTCGTTTGAGTAATTTAGAGTTAGGTTGAATCTGAAATTAGTTTTCATTACATTCACAGCGAATTGAAAATGATATTATATCGATTTCCTTTTACTATCTTGTGATTTCCATTTTCAATACGTTTTCTACAAAAGGTTTACGAATTTCCCCAAATCCTAATGTATTTCGTCAAGTCCTTAGAATTTTCGTGAACTTCTATTCTTATCCCAAAGAGATTTGTTCTAAAAATAGAAAGAACTTCATCCATTTACAGATCTCAATGTATTTTAATCGTTCAAATTCAACTCAATCCCTTTCTGAAATCACTATCTATAACATTGTTATTGTAAAACATTCATAATGGACAGATAAATGGTAAACAATCTCAAAATCAAAGTTTTCTAAGGAAGAAAGTGTAAGAATATGTTGTTACAATTATTTCGCACAATAACCTATTGTTAAAAGGCAAAGACGGTTTTATTGCAATGGAAAATTTCAGTTTGCAATCGAGAGATTTTTATTATTATAAGAATTAAACTGCTAGTAGGCTGTAAGCCTGGTGGCAGTTATTTCTACATATATACAATTATCATACAATATTCGAAAAAATAAATACTATAATACATAAATTGAAAACATAATCTTAAGTAAAATAAAGATTCCTTAAATACTTCATACAATAAATAAATTTAAACACTACACCTAACAGTCTTTACTGGAGTTTTCGGGGTTCATGACAGGCCTTCACGGCTACCGTAGCGGTCTCGGGGTGAAACCCCACCGTACATCGCCCTGTCAAGCAATCCCTTACTTCGTCCAGAAGTCCCCACATTGCAGCATCCCCAATACCCTTATAGTATACATCATTAATTCTACAAAATTTTGGAGCATTTCTTTTTGAAAGATATTACATTTTTAGGCAAGGGTCTTAAGAGTGATACAGGTAACTTGTTCCATTCTGAAATTCCCCTATTGAGAAAAGAATACTTCTTTATATCCGTTCTTTGCCGTCGGGGCTTAATTTTAAATACATGGCTATCTTTACCGCAAAAATTAGGTTTTACAATCGAATTTTTAAAGGGTACCCAACCATCTTTATTTGTAATTATGTTATATTCTGATATAGATATATATCTGATATAGATCTGATATTCAAGATATATATCTGATATAGATCAGATATTCAATTTCGTTTTTAGAAAGTAATGAACCTTTTTTTTGAATATTTTTGATTTTCCCACTTTCACGTTATTTATCTGCTTTTTTAATAATTATTCACGCAGGAAAATTTTGTCATTAATTTCCTTTTCATTTCTTTTTATGTCTTATTTATCCAAATTCATGTTCAGTTATAAATTATAGATTTCTAATAATGAAATTAGGAAAAAAAGTGAAAACATTGACAAACGAAAGAAATTTAATGATTGGAATGGTTTCAACTGAATGAGTCCTCATCAAATGATGATTTTCTGTGGCTTTTGTATTTATAGTTTGTGAAAGAACCATGGCAACGGCCAAAGCTGTTAATTCTAATAATAGTGTTATAAATGTTTGAAAATTATCTGCTGCATTTAAGATGCCTGATTTGGATGCTTAGATTTTTCATTTGATCGTTTGGTCGATTCGTTCGCATCAATTCCTCAATCCTTTCATTTTTCCATGATTTCTTCTTTAAACCGATTCCTTTTTTTCGTTATTCTTTTTTTCTTCTATATTTTATTCAAAGGAAGCGTTAAAAATTTTTAACTCTCTTGTCTTTTAAAATGTATTTCTTTTTTTGTTTATATCTTTTCTTCTATCACACTCATGTGTTAGAATCTCTTTGGAATGTTTTTTTTTGTCCTCTGTATCTATAAATGATTCTATATCTATAAACGATAGTTCTCGTTTATTTGAAAAAATCTTATTTATATTTATTTATTTAATAGGTAGCTTTATGAAATATAATGTTTATAACTTTCAAGTTTTATTTTGTATGATTATCTTATCAATAACCTGAATAATATATAATTTATTACTTCAATTTAAAATAGAGTAAGTTTTATAGAGCCTAAGTATGTATTAAAAAAGGTGAGCTTAACTTTCTCTTTAATTCTCTTGGATATCGTTCACAATCTCATTAATATCCTTCTTCAATCCAATCCTCTTACAACTCGAACCGTCTACGATGTTTCTTTTTTATTTGGAAAGTAAACGTCGGAAGAGTCCAATTTTAGACGCGTCACATCCGGTCGGCAGAGGCGTCATCTATTGCCTCATTCCAGCGTCATTGGGCGAATTACGTCACAATTAATGCAGTGATTAAAGTATGCTAATCGCGGAATATATTTTATTTTGGGGAAATACGGAAGAAAAACTAAATTTATGAATAGACAACAAATAATGCGGATTAAAAGTGAAAATGACTAATTACAAAGTGACTATTTTTGGATTAGGCATTAACGTTAATTCATTAGTGTAATTGTTGAACAGGATCTCATCCGAAAAGCTCAAAAGAATTCGATTAATTAATTATTCGAAAAAGACGGTGAAAGATCAATTGAAGATACAATTCTTAATTTTCATCTCGAGCAGCACAAACGAAGGAGTTTTGGACCACAACACAGCATCCGTAAGCTACGGCATAAGAATCGAAAGTTGTGATGTAAAACAAAGAATCGAAGGAAAATAAAAGATCGAAAATTCGATCGATTATCGCATACACGTAGAATCCCGGACTTAGGCGGTTTATTTTTACTTCTCTTAATTTTAGCTTTGGATGCAATGGTGCCGCTCTTACCCACGCTGCACCGCCTTTTTTACGCTCGTCATTTCCTCTAAAATCTCCATTCGAATGAATCCATCGAAAGAATACTCATCGTCTTCGACTTTTGGATGAGCATTTCATCAATTTGATCATATTTACTCAATTCCTATGATTTTCCTCCAAATTAAATCTATTTGTGAAATGATTTCTGCGCTTCGACAGAATGTTGTATGTATTTTGAAGTACGAATTAATTAAATTCTAATCGGAGGAAATGGCTTGAATGATCTTGGTTTCATATCAAATTAATCAACATTGCTTCATATGTATGACCTGAGGAAGTTAAATTATGAATTTTGGGATATGATTAATGAAGTTCTGATGACTATTAGAAGTGCTTATCATTTTAATAGAATAGAATTTAAGAGAATATTTAATAAATCCAGTATCTTTCTCAACCTGTGAAAGAGCGTCGCGCCTTGTATTCTATTTTTAATCCAAAATCCTCTCCAATAACTAGAATGCACCTCTACGCGGTTGAGGGCATATAAATTCGAAAGTTATATCGCGAGAATTAAAGTAAGTCAATTATTTTCAATTAACAAATATCGATCGATTCGTTAACCATATTACTTATCGCTATTTATTTGAAACAGCAGGAGAATTTCTAGCTTTTTTTCTTTAATATAATTTGACTTACAATATCTCTTTCCTCACTCAAGCAACCTATTAATATTAGCACGTTACTGATCCTCATAGTTGTTGTAGAAAGAACAAAACTTAATGTGTGCTATATAAATATTAAATACGAGAAATTATATTCATTTTTCCTCTCTAATCTATCCGAACCTACTTTTCTAGTGTTCACTTTTATTTTTAGCTTGTTTTCTCTTAAGGCTTCGTTATACTGTTTCTTAAATGAATACTTATAATTAGAGTTCGCTTTAATTTAAATGTAAGGAATTTAGATAAAAGTTCAGATAAACCTCATCTTTTTTATCTAAATATTACAAGAATAATATCTTTCTTGTTCTTTCTATTATTTCAAGTGAAATAATTAGCTGCCATTTCGCGAAAGAGTCAAGTTTAAAGACTTAATATTTGAAGATCTTGTATATAATTTGATTTATAAAATCCCTTTAACAAAATATTGTGTAAGTATTTAGTTCCGTAATTCGATGTAATTAGATCATAACCATAAAATCTCGGCTCTTTCCATTTATTATTCTGTCTATAGATAACTGCCAATTTCACATCCTTAGATTTTGAATATTTATTCTGTTGTTTGTTGATTGGTCTTTTTCTCAAAGATTTGACCGTGTATATGATAGTGGGTATAATTATATGAAAGTGATGTAACGATTTCAAAGAAGGAAAATTGAACGCATTTCCATTTCTTGGAAAGAGGTGTTCCACAATTCAAATGATATGCAAAAACGATTGCCTCAGGAAAAGCAATTCCAAATTAAATGAAACGTATGCTTCTATTACTAAAACAATAAGAAATATACTGAACTTTAACTACAAATATTAAATGCGTTGCTATCTCTTTATTCGATCTTCATTTGTAAACATAATAATGAAAAAGTAAATTTATTCTTTCATTGTAGTTGCAAAAATAATTAATTTTTTATAGCTTGAGTTGAACCTTTTATTCTTATTAATATATAAATTAGAAAATCATGGTTTTTAGAATATTTACAGGTTTTTATCATTACTTCTAAATTAACTATAAAAATCTAAATTAAGTTCTAACCAATAAAAGTTTCTATTACCTTCATCCACAGTATACATTGGAAAATAGAAAATTCAAATAAACTTTTTGCGTTAATGAAAATCATTTGTTACTTTTTTAAATTATTCGCTAAACGTCTTCAAATGAAACTCACTTTCATTTCTTAAAATTGAAAATGAGCATTAGAGCGATGAATGGCCAATTTTAAATGTAATAATTTATTAAATCGATTTTCTCCTTCCAAACAACTTATAATCTATGATTTCATTTTTATTCGCATCTTTTTCACCCACTCCTCTTTTCAACTTTTAAGCAATTGATAAGTGACCAAGTATATTGGAATATTATTTTTCTAGAAAATTTCATTTGTTTCAACCGATTTCTGAAATCTTAAGAAAGATGGAATCGCAGAAATATTTATCGAAAAGACGAATTGATTAAATCGAGCGTTTTTCCCCTCAAATGATTATTCTCTCGCAGATTTACGGTAGTATGGAATTAGTCCGGCAACACCGCTGTTGAAAGTGGCTTTTGCACACGGCACACTTATCTGGCACTCCATCACCCTTCCCAAAAATGGCTCGACACGACCCCTGACGTCACAGCAGAGGGTCAAATATCACGACTATCCACACTCCGCACAATTACAACCCAATTTATAATTGCTCAAATACGAATCAGCCTCCTGCTTTCCCTCAAATGAGCATCTAAATCAGAAGATTTCCTCAGAAAAGGAGTTTTAAAATTTACGGGAAAAAGGTTTTATATTTTAATTAATGTTTGTGTATAATTAGAAATTCCTCGGAGTGATGTTGTCTGTTGGATGAATGAAGTGTACACGCGAGTATTGTGAGCCGTGGAATTGATACTGAAGCGACAAACGAAGCATCATTAGTAAAGGCGCTGCAGAAATGTGCACAGGTGATAAGTGGAGGATAAGTACATTTGCGAGAAAAGGTCAATTATCGGCAGAATTCATTTCCCGATCGAGTGAAGATTTTCACGACTCGATAAAGAATAAGTGATGAGGAATTGAAGATGTTCACTTATTTTGCAAGAACTAACTTTCTTGTAAATTGGGAATTTTAGTAAAATATTGTTCGCAATCAAGTAAATAATATATAAAAAGAAAATACATAATATTCAAATAAGGAATAAGTTCCTTCTTTTCTTTATTCTGCTGTAGATTATCGTTAAATTTAGAATTATTTTTCCTTTTATGAAACCATTTTGGAAAATTCTCAGTTAGAAATATCTTTCTTAGCAATCGAATATTATAAATAGATAATCATAATGTATTCGCGTATTTGGAATTTTTCGTTTCGAATGGAATAGAATTGGAAACCAAAAATTTACACCTGTAGTTATTATTTTATTCCACGAAATTCAACTTACATCATCTAATTGAAATGGCGATAAATCTCTTAAAAGGATTAGACAAATTCTCTTTTTAAATCTTCATTTAAAAGCTTCATGTTTACAATAAGAATAAGATGGCGAATCTCAGGAAAAGAAATTTTTCAGTTCTCCTGTTCTAATTTAGTAAGGAAACAAATAAAAAGTAACGGTCATTGAATGAAGAGAAACAATCGAAGATCAACTAAAAGTCGTTCGGTGTTTGTCATTCGAAGGAAGAGCGTCCATTTCTCAAAAGCTGTCGTGAAGACGATTAAGGAGATGGGAATCCATTGTCCTCTTATTTCGCAATTAAAATTCTTCCCGATTATCGCCTCCATTATTTGCAGATCAAATATTCAAATTCTCATCTTTTGTCGTCATCCTCCAATCTGACGAAGTTGAAACACAGATTGAAATATAAGAATAACTTTTTCTTTTAATCGAAAGATCCATTGCAACCATTTTCCGCTTCTGAAGATCACTCTTTTTATTTCTCATTCATCATGATAACGTTTTTGTTATCATAAGCTATTTATCATTTATAAATAAATTTATCAATTAATTGTGAAATATTTGTATTTGTGGTGTATTTCATTTTATCATTTCATGTTCTCGTTCTAAGATATTTGAACTCAAATTAAGTGAATTACGAATTAAAAACACGAAATGTTTTCGATTGATTGCGGATTGCATACATTTCAGGATTCACGACTCACAGAAAACACGTTTTGGTATGATTTATCCTTTCTGTATTCAATTTTGAAGTGATTATCTCAAATTATGAATGATTCCAAGAAATTATTGAAATTAGAAATTATCAATTCTCGTAAAAATACCCGTTTTGTAGTTTAAATATTCACTGAAATATTGCGTAAAAGTATGAAATTTTGTGTTTAAGAATGAATCGCATACTGTGAATTCAATTTAGAAATGAGTCGTTAATTCGAAAGTGGTTATGAAATCGAAGACAAATCTTTTAATATTTTCACCATTTCTGTTTTCTATTCGAATATCTCTCGTTTCCCTTAAAGATGTGCTCATCTTTAACCGATGCGATTGCCAAGTTTTCCTCCTCAGACTCACGGATTCTATTATTGTTCAAATGAGTACAGAATTACGGCATAAGCTGAATCAATATTAGAGATTATGCGAATTGGATAACATAAACTTCCTGTAAACGGAAGTATGACGAATGAGGAGAAGAATGAAGTCGGAAATGTATCGAAGGGAATATGTGGATAAAAGATTGAAATCCTTAAAGAAAAGGAAAAATATAAAATATACGAAGGAGAAGAGAATGCGCTCGATTTTTTCCATGCAAATTATATTATGTTCACGATATCTGATTGAGTGAGTCTATTTGTTTATGTATTCATTCAAATTTCTCAAAAAAGGCATTGAAATCGAATGAGAAATAAAACAATTAAAAAGGAAAGTAATTATTGATAAAGAAAATATTACAAAGAATAATTGAAAAACGGTAATATTGTCCAAATCGCGATAAAAATGTGTTTTATTCACATTTTAAATGGAAATGTCATTATTTTTGTAGTATTATAAAAAGAACAGTTTTCTTCATATGCCTTTTATTCCAAATAAACCGTAATAATGAAGAAGGCATAAACTGCGCAATTGCACGAATTAATTCCGTGCATTCAAATAACGATGAGATTTGTTACAAGCATCCTGTATGTATGTATATATGTAAGCAATGATTAGCTTTTGAGACTCTTCTTTATGGAATTTATTCGGTTTCCGATTGCAATAATCGAAGGATAATTCTACATTCCTTTTCGGATAAACCCTAAAATTCAGTTTTTTATCAAAGAAATGTATAAATGACAGCTTTGGACATCCCATTCTCATTATTACGTAAAATGTATGGGTTCCGAATGACCGAAATGAATTTATGCCATCGAAAGTGGAAATCCGAGACTCCAATTGAAAAGGAGAATGTGAATGTAAAACAATTAGTCGTATTAAATGAGTTGTTCTTAAATCTCAATCATTTTGTCATGAATCCGTACGTGAAATTGACCTTAATAACATATGTCGAATCTTTATCGTGATGGATTGAGCTCTAATATTTCGTCTTCTTTTATGTTTCATCTTCAATAAAACCAATTTACTAAAATGTGTAAATATCGATACAAATATTGGAAAAATTGCGTTAAAAAAATCCAGAAGTATATGCTTACCTTTTTATTTAAAAAATAATCAATTCTTACTTTAATTTTCAAGAATGTTCTATAAGGACAATGGGATTTATTTATAAATATTTCGTATATCTATATATGCTCTGTATCTTTACGGGTGTCTAGAAAGCGGTGAATTGACGTTGAATGTCTGCCAACATGCACACCAGATGGAGTCTCTCACTTTTGGCGAACACTCCCACGTGAAGTATATTTAAAGAGCTACGTCATGACCTCTTTTATACTAATTAAAATAAGCGATCACTGGATTTCCTTTACATAAAACTCAATCACCGAACGAAATGCCACAGAAATACGGAGCAGCTAAAGATGCTATTTAAACATTTATGAGCTGATGGTGAACATGTTTGGGAATTCATACCATCGAAAATACATTTTATAGCACTCCTTCGCTTTTCGAATGCGGAAAGTTCAAAAATGTGCTCATCGAAATTTGTATTTTGGGGTATTCGCTCTCTCTCCATCAACACCTTAAGAAGGAGATCTCTTTACGAATAAGTTATACACATTTAAAATGCATTAATGAAATATTTTCGTATACTTACTCGAAAACTTCGATAAGTTGTAATTATTAATAAGTTCAAAAGTTAACGTAAATCTCTGAAATCTATATTTCCGTCTTTCGAATGGAAAATTATTAGTATCGGTTATTATTAAACGAATTTTAGAATTTCCGAAGAAAAATTGGATTGAATTTGAACGGTTATACGAAAATAATTATAAAGATATGATTTTCCAATTATACAGCGATGTTTATTTTCCTTTGTTCAAAATCACTTCTCAATCTATTTTTATGAGCGAACATGTCGAATGAAATGTAATTTTCACGATTATATATTATTTATGTATTTTGAAATAATATTAAAGATCTGTTATCACATTTTAGGTATTTCTTCCGTTTATCAAACGTAATCTCCATTCAATTGTCATTTTAAACGTTTTTCATTTATTAGAAGCTCTTCTTCATAATCCTTTTGTTTTCCTTCGTCAACTGGAAAAAACCCAAAACACCAGACTCACCTCAGGGCACTCAAACCGGATGATATTTTATAGAAAAGTTTTGGAGGTCATAATTTGAATGATGTAATCACCCTTCGAAGCAGTTGTATGAGCAACGAAAACAATTTTCTGGTTCCATTAATTCACTGCATCGAAAATGAATGTTCTTAAATTCTTTATCCACGAGAAAGTGTGTGAGTTTTAACAAGTTCGAAGATATGAGGTTACCTCTAATATTTCTTTTGACCTTTCGCAAAATCTTTTCAAGTTTTGAATCCATAACTGCTTCGTGTCCATATTGCGAATTTCTTCTCTTTTTCAATCAGTTTATAAAATCTTTTTCGCTGTAATGTATGGGACTACGTCTCACTTTCGACAGCATTAGCTGTGTTATTTGAGTAGCGCAAGGTCTTTCCGAAGTCGGGAAGATGCAGTTAATATGGGTAAATCGATGTCTTGTTATTTCACAGATCAAAGTGGCTTTTGAAAAGACCTCGTCCGAGTAAATTGGCTGACCTAATTCGTTTTTTATCTCGAGTATACTCATTAGGATAACCCAATTCGTCCCAAATCCATATGCACTTCCATAAAACTATGGAAAGTCTATTGAAAATCAGTGAACTCATTTTAAGGATGAATTGAATGTCCTTTTCAACGTAAGAGGCGACGAAGAGCTGTATTTCAGTACTGCAGATCCAATTACCCTGTAGAACTTATTCTATGAGTATTGGTGTCTTAAAGACGCTGCTTTGAGGGCACATAGATAAACTTTTAAGTCGTATTAAATTCTCAAGTATACTTTTTATCTCCAAAAGGAACATAAAAAAGAAATCGACCGAAGATGCATTTGTCAGTTGAAGCAATAGATTTGCTTTAAAACTAATTAATGGATAAAATGGTTTTTGTGAAGTTTTAAGGAAATACTTGTTTCCTAATTATATTTTTTGTAAGACTGTCCAATGATTAGTCAAATAATTTTATATTATAATTGAGAAGTAATTCTGAGTGGAATCTTACATTTTATAGATAATGTCTATCATAAATTGTTATCTGCACTCTTCGTAAGGCTGATTAAAGAGTTGTGATGCACACTTATATATTCACTATGTATTCTATAAATCTATATAATCTATAATACCTGTTAAAATTTCATTCTTTAACCGATAAGATAATATCTCCAACAAAACTTCATTTTCATTTCCTTCTTTCCGATAATTCTTTTAGCCTCTTTATTTCGTATTAATATCTCAGTATTCCAAACTCAATTGAATCCTCTATATTTATATCTTTTATAGTTACGATGCTATAGATATACGATGTATATAGACGTATACTATATACGAGATATAGTATACGATGATTAGCTTTTTCTGTGTATGTTCACAAATGAAGTTTTTTTATAGAATTCCGCAAATGGATTTAAAATTCATATGAACTTGTAAGCCTTAAGTAATCTTATCCATTTGAAGTCATCTTTCGACGTGTGTCAGGTTTGCAAACTGCTTTCTCTTTTCTATACCTCTACACCAGAAATAAAATTTTTGAACCGCTTTGTTTCGGATTATTATTTTGTGTTTTGAATTACGAAAATTAGAAGTATCTTTCGATTTCCCCAAAATTAAATGAATATAATTGGTGATTATTCCTAAAATTTCTTTTGGATTTTTCTGACATAATCTTATAGATCAATTTTATTCAACATACTCAACATAATTAAGAGATTATCAATAATTGTAATCATTAGGTTCAATGATTCTCTGGTTGTTTTTATGCTTAGTTATCTTCTTAATCATGAGACGAAGTTCATTTTTGTTTCAAGTAAACTTTTTATGATTAAAATAAATCTATTCAAGCTTTTTCTTTTCGGAACTGCAGCACTTATAAATCTTCAGTTGTGAATTTATATTTTATATGAATAGTATTCTTAATTATGTCTCTGAAATTCGTAAACTATACTACCGATTAAAATTATGCCAGTAGTGAGTATTTTATACTATACTTCAAATCGTTAGGCTTAATTATGTGGAAAATTTCAATGTACTTAAAATATTACGAATAGATCAGAAATGTACTTCGTAATTACCACAAATTTTTATTGAATGCAACCAGTTTCGAAAATATTGTCATTTTCTGGTCTCATTAATTATTATTACTCGCAAAAAGTGTATGTATTGATACCCAAATAAGAAGAAAGTTTCTTTCAAAGTAATAGAATATTTAGCTATTTTATAATGATTCCGGTAAAACCTTTCGTTGTCTGATTAAGATTTCGCCATTTTCTGCAATACTTATGTCCAACCTATCAACATCCCTTGCCGGCCCTGTCCGACACCCCTTGCTGCCCTGTCCCACACCCTTGGCCGGTCCTGTCCGACACCCCTTCCTGCCTCGGCCGGCCCTGTCCGACACCCCTTGCTGCCCTGTCCGACACCCCTTGCTGCCCTGTCCGACACCCCTTGCTGCCCAGTCCCACACCCTTGGCCGGCCCTGTCCGACACCCCTTCCTGCCTCGGCCGGCCCTGTCCGACACCCCTTCCTGCCTCGGCCGGCCCTGTTCGACACCCTTTGCCATTTGACGCTAATAGAATTTGGCGGTAAGAAGGTGAGCATTTTTAGAGTGGCTAGGAATCCTTTCTCTTGGCAACTGTTTTGTTACAAACGATTTGCTCTATGAGGTTCGCCCTTTTCTTAACGATGGAAGCACCTGTCGTCTGGACGTACTTTGATGTCGCTCATGGATGTCTTTGAATTGGCTTTGAGATATTGAAAAATTGTCCAGTGTCGGACGCTAGGAATTGTCATTTCGTGATTTAGTTCATTCATTCAAGGCATTGGTTAATATGTTTAAAGGTTATTTCTCTTAGGATGAAATTGCAATATTTGGCCTTAATTTGTCAGCAGTAGAATGAATCTTTCGAAGGTAATGTTTAGAGCAAAGAAGTGCACGAATAGTTTACCCTCAATTCAAATGATATTTTTCAAACATTCCTTCATCACATCGATGGCAATGTTAGCACAATGTTTTGTTTACTTTTTTGTTCGCACGTTGATATTCATCTCGAGTTTTTTCTTAGTCTTTCCCTGTTTACCCATTTTTCATTGGGACGAATCTCTCGCCTCCAAATCTTTGGTCCACTTCCAAAAATGATTCGCCGTCTGAAGCACTTATAAACGACCCCCGGTCGTCGTCGATTCGAGACAAAAGCGACCGAATTACATTTACATAATACTCGGGGTTCAGCGGTGTTGGATTATTTTGGTGGCGAAGAAGCTGATTTATTCTCAGAGTGAGTAATCTTGGGAGTACGTGAATGGTCGCATAGCGATCGGGACATGCATTATCGGGGCGGTTGCCAATCAATTGTGACAATGGCACGTGGGTGGGGGTCCATCGTAACACGTCTTCTGCTTAGTTTCTCTGCCGTTGTGTTGCGCGATATATCGATCCGTCATGGCAATGAACGGCCTTTGGAGGCGATTTATCGATACCTGGTGTCGCACGGGAACTGAACAAGTGGCACATTGGTGCAAAGCGATTTTGGACTGTGGCTTCCACAATTCGATCGAGTGATCTTTATTCGATTTTTTGCGATAATTCGCTTTGTCGCGAATTTAATTTTGGGTTCCGGCTCCTCAGCTCGGATGCGAAAATAGCATTTCGCCTTTCTCGGCCCTGCATCCGCATCATCGAAATCTCTCTTCGAAATATGTGCGGGACCGATTAAATTCCGATCATGGGTCTAATGCTTTCCGTTGTGGTGGTGGTCGTCGGCGTGCTGGAAACGGTGGCCTTCGTGGAGAGATTCCGATACTCGTATTTGCCCCTTTTGGTTCGGAGGCGCAATGCCTCACCACCTGCTGCCGTTCGCAGCAGACATTCCCTCGTCGGCGCTTTGGTCCGAGGGACGGCCGAAAGAGTTTGGGCGGCGGACAAAGCGGAGGAATCGACCGATGGATTCGCGAGTGAGAAGGAGTCTGGCGTCTGCAACGAAAGAGCCGAGGAGTATTTCGAAGAGAAGGTCCCGGAGAGCGCGAGGCCCCTGGTGAAGACGAACGTGCAGAAGGTGGCACCTCTGGGTCCGGATAACGTTCACGTCGGTAAACCGGTGTGTGTGGCCCCCGATTTGCCCCAACCTTCTCCGCCGCTGCTGAGGGTGGCCTTGGAGGAGTGCTCCAAAGGTGGTGACGAAGAAATCAGAGGGGTCCTCAGGGTCGTAAAATCTCCGCTGACAAGAATCCCTCCTATCACTAGCCTCGATCGCTATAACGCGGGTCGTCCGAAAGAGTCTTCGAAGGAAATCCGTCCGAAATCGGGGAAAGGGGTTTCGTGGTCGGAGGACGTGGAACACATAGAGAGGGGCGACAAAAAGTTGCCAAAAGACGTCAAGTACCCGGGTTCTTTGGAGACCATTCCTCCGCCACCGAGTTACCCGCCGCCGCCCGTCCCTCCTGGGAAGGAGGACCCCGGCGAAGTGCGGAGCCAACGCAAGGAGGCCTTCTGGGTAACCTTTGCCTCGGCGGAGGATTGGATTTATATATCTAGGCAACCGTGAACTTCCTTTTCGTTTGTTGGGCAATGCTAAAATCGTTACTGTTCTGTTTTAAGGGCTCGATGCTCTCTTTTCTTATCCGTCCTTTGAGTCGTTCGTTCAAATCAAATGGCCAATTAACCGATTGAGTGATCTTACAAAATGTATCGTCCGTTGCTATTTTCCTTACTGCGTCCGCACCAAATATTCTTCCGTTGAAATACTCTTCTCGTTTGGTAATTTCTCTTGGGCTTATGTCCACGTCATTAGCCTCTTTTTCGATGAGAAACGAAGATGGTGGATATTGCCCAAGATGTAGTCGGGCCATTCTTCTCTTGTTCTTGGAGATAAATGAATCTTGGAATGACGCAGCAAAACATATCAAAATAGAATAATTTCGAACGGAAGTTGTTCAACGTAAGGTGTCACATATTTATTTTCTGTAGCTATCGTCGTCACTTCTGTACTTTTTATTATTTTTGTATGATAATAGGCTTTTATAATTCGAAGTTCAATTTAATTCGAACTTTTATCTCGGTACTGTTAGGTCATGCTGGAAGACTTCGTAGCAATTTCTTTTAGTTTCCAAGGTTTAAAATGCGAGGATATTATTTTTACATATTTGGCAAAACCCGAGGTTTGGTTTCTTTTGATTTTAAATCAAATTACTGGAATATTTTATGAAAATAATTGTTTATTGACAATTATCAGCTGTGATATGTGAACATCGATTGACACGTATAGCTCTTGAGGCGGGTCTTTAATTTAGATAAAAAAGGTCCAATTATGTCTAAGGTCTTCATCTCGGATTCTATCGTACTCGGCCTGACTTCGTGGCAGGACACTTTGACGAGTTGAGTGAAAAGACATCTCCACACAATTGGAGATTCCAATGCTGTGCATTCATTCTGCTCTTCCGTCTTCATATCAGTCATCATACGTCCATTTAGTTGGGAGCTGTGAATTGTAGGGTTTTGCTTCTTTAGAGGATCTTTCTTATTTTATTGCAATAATAGGTCAACTACTTCGAGTGTTTGTTGTTTTAAAACGTTCTCTGAAATTCGATGTAACTTAATTTATTTAAGTCGTTATCTATAGGTTCGTTTTTAATTGATGTATAAGTTTCACAACTTATTTTATTTGCTCCCGATTTATTTAGCATATAATTGTTCCATTCTAAGAACTATTCATCCCAAAATTCAAAACAAAGCCATTCGACTCTCGCTTTTCTCGAATTCCATTTTTAATGATTTAAAGGCACAAGTTTTTTTCTAAATCTCTCTAAAGCTTATTATTTTATTTCTCTAATGGCTAAAAGTGAGTTCATTGCCACGTTAAAAAGTTTGTAAATTATATTATGAGATGAGTAATCTTCAAAGTGTATTTCACATCCCAAATCTGAAATGAATATTCCGTTACCTAAACTATAAATATATAAAAGTAAAGTCTTCAAACTATAAATATATAAAAGTATATAACTATAAATAAAAAGGCAAAAATGATTTTATATACCAAGAGATTCAAATTTCAAAGATCTTATTCCTAGAATTGTGTAATATTATTAATCAGTGTAATCTTGAATGTAACGAAAGAGGTACCTTCTGTTTAGTTAATATGTTTTATTCAAATTTGGATGATTCAACGTGAGAATTCCAATAGATCGGCTCATTTAGTTCGCACAACCGCCGCCGTCTACGATGTGGCGATGCTGGCTCGAGGAACTCGACTGCAGTAGCGATTCTAAATGAGGTTCTAAAATGCGTAATCGTATTTGGCGATGTTGTTATCTTTATTGAATGTAAATTGGCATTTTTGATCCTTAATAAGGTGCCGATCGGCAAAACGCACTCAATTGTTTCAGCGCACGTGCGAATTTGCTTTGAATCTATGCATTTTAAACGGAGAAGTACACTTTGAATTTTATTTTTAAGTTGTCTTCGCAACGAGAGAAGAATAGAGATTGTTCTTTTAAAAATCAAATCGAATAAATTGATTAAAGGAAAGGAACTCAAACATTGAATTTGGTTCATGAATAAGTTGTTTACGATAAATCACATTCAAATACGACTCAATCACAGAATACCTTTCTTCTTTCATTTTTAAGTTTCACTTTCTAAACAAGTGGAAATCAAAACCGCGGCTGTATCGGAAGCCTTAAAAATAATTTCGGGCCAAGTGGATTAAATAGTTAAACTAATCATAAATAGCTATAGATTCCATGTTTGACATACGAAAGGTTTTATTTATCTTATGCAACTAGTAAGAAAGTGAATTAATTCAAAATATCTTAGTGATTCTAAAATAGTGTTGAAAGAACCATAAATGGAAAAGTAATTGGTTTGTTTTTACATTTTTTCTTAATCTATAAATATAGATAAAGGTTCTTTCCTAAATTCTCGTTTTTAGGTTTATTCGGTAAATATTATTCAATTAGAATTCAACTCTTGCCGAGTCTACGTAAATCTAAATAAACGCCATTTACTTTTTTATTTGAAAAGCAATTTTTACTCATATTAAACTTAAAGTTCAGTTAACTATTTTTCATTGAAAGGCCTATAAATTTTTAGAACGATTTATTCAAATTGCTATTTAATCTTTCCTCATTTATCATCTATTGATGCGTATCGTGGTATTTAGATATTTTAATCTCTTGTTACTTCTAACACGCACAGTTAAGGTCAGAAATAAGCGAAAGAAAAGTAACTTTTGTAAATGCAGTCTATTTGCTCGAGGAAAACCATGCGAAACGAGGACATTTCCGTTGGTTATCTACAATTAATAAGGATCGATAAATCTTCTCAAATCATTAAAATTCGAATTTACGAAAACAACCAGACACTGATCAAATATACCGTCTTAGAGAAAAATAGTTTTAATCTTTTGAAGGAAAATCAGGTATACATTTAGAATAAAGTGTTTAACGATAATAGAATGTAATGTAAAAAATATACAAACAGGAGTCACTTATTCCTTCGATGTTTGATACAACTAATTTGACTACAACTAAAAGTGCAGAAATACTTCCAATTTGAGATATTTTAGGATGATTGTGAACTAAAAATTATATTATTTCTGTAAATTATGAAATTATTTTGAAGAAATCAATTGAAGTCAATTGCAAATTTTATGATGAGATCATATCTTTTGTAAAGTCACTCAATATTTGAAAATAGTCTTTATTATTTTTTCGTTAACTTTTTCTTTCATTTAAAAGATAAATTATTAACTTGTTTTTGAAGCATGGTCTAGTGCTAACTGTTCACCCATCTTATTGGTATTTCTCGAATTACAATTTAATCTACTGTACAGTTAAACAAAATCCATTGCGTAAGTTTACGAATAAATGAATTAATGATATGAATTCAATTTAAACTACATTTAACTTCAATGTTTTAAATTAAACACTCATCGAGTGACATTTTTGCCCGAATTGTTAGCATGCTAATCTTTAACGCTCTCGGGTTCGAAGCCCGGCTAGGGAGGTAATTAAACTGTCGTGGATGTTTGTGAACTTCCATTGTCAAGTTGTGAACCGCACTGTAATTGTCCAGGAATTTGATGTTTGTGTGTTCTTTGTTAAATCAAAAACAATTATTGACTTGTCTTCCTCATGAACCCATATTGTCAATGGTTCTCCCTATTTTTATGATTTGCTTTTGATGAAGCATTTTGTGGAATTTCAAAAAGGATCATTTCCAAATGTTAGCCACTGTGTATATAGTACAATTACAGCCACTGGATATATAGGTATATATAGTAGTAACAGACAGTATTCTTGAACATTCACTTATTCCCCTGAATTTCTCATCATTTCCCTCATTCTCTAGTTCTTCTTCGTTTCCCATTTTATGTTCCAACATATTTGCAGATCTTCCAAAAAAATTGAATCCATCTGATTTCCTGGGTTCATTCATCTCATTTAATTGTACGGAAGTTGATTTCATCTCCAATTTTACAATTTACGAGAGGTTTTGTTAATATTCGTTCGTTGCATATTTTGTATGCAAAATACTTCGTTTTCAGTTAGTTTTAGTTTTTTACTTTTGCTTCGTTAGTTTTAGACAAAATGAACTGAATCGTCATATTGTGAAATTATGGAAATGTTTTTAAACATTTTCTATTTGAATGAATTAATCAGAACAAACCCTAATATCTGAAAATCTTGCAACGACTTTTAAGGAAATGTGAGACTATATAAGTACATTATTAACTTCTCAAAAAAATTCGATAGATACAATAGAAGTATGTTGAGCAGTATTTTAGATTTTCTCTTCAAATGATTGCTTTTCTGGATTAGCGTGTTTTTGGTTGAGCTCAGAATAGAATCTAATTATTTGAAAAGCCTTCAAAGAGATGCGTGATACCTCGAATTATCTCAATGGAACACGCCATTTTGAATCGATGGAAACACGTAAACCTCCGAGAAAAGGTTTCAAAGGCAAAACACGAATTCGTACTGAAGATGCGATTGGATGTGTACGAATGTTGTTTTTATCAAATGTCAAAGAGTTTTTTGCGTCATATTGATCTTTCGATTTTACTTCTATTCAAACGATATTTTTTTAGAATTATGCTGTTAGTATTCTTAAAATAGTTGATTTATGATAGTTTTCATTAATTATCGAATGGGATTTAGTGTTGTTTGTGTTATTTTCCTTCGAATACACATTTTACCTTATATTTCTCTCGTAAGATTCCAACGAAGGAGAAGATATTTAAGAGCCAATGATCTTTCAAAAGTAGCTTTTTAATCTTTGTAATTTAAGTTAGAATATATATTTATCAGAATCAGCTTTCGTTAAATTTGATTCTTCCGATTTTGTCTCATCTTCTCTAATTGATATTTACTGTTTATTTTGAATTTTAATGCTCAGTTTCTTATTGCTCTCTGTAAAAATAAAATACAAGTAATAGAATTGGAATTTTGACGAAGTATAGATTTTTTTACTCTTCTTGGAAACGATACTTTGGAAGGCATTCACTAGAATAGAAATGGATTATTAATTTGGAAAATAAAAACTCCGATCGGTTATAATATATAATTTTATGAAAATAATTAAATTCCGTTCAAATATGTATACATTTTTCCATTTGTCATCACTTTCCATGAGAGAGTCAAATCATTTTTTTCTGAAACGGGAATTTAATTGGAAGGCGTTTTTGTTTGAAATGAAAAGCGCGAAATTTCGATAAACGAATGAGCATAATTATGTCGGAAATCGATTTCAAACACTTTACCTACTTATTGGACAACAAAGGGAGGGGCGGATGGTAGGGGTTGAGTTGCGCAGTGGAGTTCGGGGCGCGGGGAAGGGGTTGAGCGGCTAACGCGCTTTTCTCTATTACAACTCCGGCTGTCTTCCTAACACCATCGAAAAAGCCTTAACGAATCGCGATGGCGGACGTAGAAGTTCAAATGCAGTTCACCACGACTGAGAGGAAGGTTCGAAAGGTGAAAAAGACAAAGCAGCAGCGTAGGGAGAGTTCGGATGTGGATGCAGAAGTCACGATCACCGAAATGGATGGGAAGGACAACCACGTCACTTTCACCGACCAGCAGGGGTACGTGCTGAGTGCCCTCCGTGTTTATGCGCTTTTCAAAAGAGAACTCTCGATCGGCTATCGGAAAATGTGCGCCAAAACGCGCCTTCAAATGATTAGAATTCGCTGTTAAAAATGTCGGTTTTAAATTCCATTTCCAAATCCATTGAATGTTTGACAGGTTCTTTTCGAATGCTGCATCGTCAGATCGAGAGTTCGCTGTACTCAAGTTCTATTGAAAAGTCGAAATACGGTTGGCTTTATTAGAAGAACTAATTTGGAGAAGAAAAACGCTATTTGGCTGAAGAGATTGGCTCGTGTGAATTTCGAAATTGTTTTATTGGAAGTATTTATAGCTAAGGAAACGTTCGCATATCTTTTTCAATTGTTGCTCATTTAATTAATTTCACTTGTTAAATGCAATTCTTTTTTTTTCGAAGTGATGTTTCAATTTTAATTATAGATTATTTCAGCTGATGTTAATTCCACATTTAAATTCCGGATTTCCACCCTTTGATTCAATTTTGCAGTATGTGGAATATAGCTTTTTACAAACCTACCATTTCATTCTCATCACAAGTCCATAAAATACTACATTTCAAAATATATTCATCTCATTTTTTTCAAGAGTTCCCTACCTCGCTATCTCAAACGGGTAATATTTCCTTTCGCTCCAAAGTATACTTTCATGGATAAACTAATTTCACTAAACATAGCGATCGTTTCCTGGGCAACACAACACAACTCAAAATAGAATTTTACAAAATTATTCCACTCAGCACGTGCCCCGATACTCACGAACCAAGGTAAATACACAAAGCTACATTTTTACTCTTTTTATTTGTTCCAGTTGAATTGTGTGCAGAGTTTTGTTTTAGCTTTTCTGTATCTCTTCTAGAATATTGTACCACTCGAAGTTTACTCTTTCAGTATTGCTTTAATCTAACGGCTGTTTTCGCTATACTCACCAATTGTTGCTCTTAATCGTTTGAATTGGCTCATCGAACATTTGTTTCTTTTCTATGTTATGAAATGTAATGAAATTCATGACTTGAAGTAGCACTTTCTTTGAAGAAGATTCCGACGTATGAGCTAAATAGAGTTCTTGAAAACAATGTAAAGTATTTGGACCTTGATTGATTTTTTTGTATTTACGAAAAACCTTTTATTGAAGGTTTAAACATTAATTAAATTGTCTCATATTTTCGTTATCCTCAATTTGCAATAATATGATTTTCATTTTATAACTCGTGCCATTGGAAGTACCGATTTTTGCAATTATTGTTTCTTAATTCTTTTGGTTTAAAAATTAAACGGTGAAGTTCTTTTTTAAACTGAGGGCGTGGTTTCGTGAAAAACGTTTGAGTTACTGAAATTGCTCAATTTCTCAGAGGATGGAAAAATTCGTCGGAGCCAAATATAGAAGTTGAATATTTGTACTTTTAAAATTAAGAATTAAGTCTATTATTGAACAAAATGACGAAAGTTTGTTCGTTTATTCGGAGTATCATCATGGAAGCTCTTTTAGTAACGCAATGATAAACTCGTGTTGAGTTTTCGTAGTAAATATTAGTGTTCGTATTCTGTTTCGAAACATCCGCATACGGTCACCCTCTCTGGGAATGCTCCTTATTTAGGGAATTCCTAAATTCAAGTTATTGCAATATTAGATTTTCCTTTAATTGCGAATGACCATAATTCAGATTTTACTTAAAATCCGAACTAAGCTCGGGTTTCGCAATCTCGTTCGTAATATTTTAGAATTGGAGAATTTCAGTCTGAGTTCATCAAATGGTACGACAATCCTCAGAAGTGGAGTTTAAGAAGGAATAGTAATTTAGAAGACTTATTAACGAACGGTGACACATCCACTGGTGAAATCGCACGAATCTGCAATCGTAGAGCTACAATAATTACGCGAACTTCGAACGGATTCGTAGATCTTAAGTAATTCAATTCCTGTTTTTATTTAAGAAAATACATCTGAAATGGATTTATGTAATTTTTCGTTTAAGGATCGAATAGTTTTAAATTTTCGAATATCATTGCATTATTTTTTAAAATGCACTTTTCACAATTTGTTTTTTAATTACAAAGATATCATAAGCATTCAGTTTTATTCGGTTAAGGAACTCGGTTCTTACAGTTTTCTCAAATATAATGCGAATAACTGTATTCATCTGTTTCGGATGATCAAGAAAGTTCTCTTCAATTGTCGCACATCCGCTTTCCATTTTTTGTTTTATTTTCGAAGACGCGTTCAAAAGATGGAAATAGACGCTTATGCCCCATTTCCTCTTTCCCTATGCCGTCTATTTCCGTCCAACTCCACCCAATACTCCCTTTTATAGAGCCCATATTCAGCTGAGTAACACTTGAGATTTGTGTACAAACAATTCTTTACCATTCGCTCGAATTATCGCACTGATTTATTCAGTTTAAACGAATAATGTCTAAAAATACGTTTGACGTTACGTCCGACGCATAAATTGGTGTGGAAAGGAATTCGGTATCGTGCAATTCCCGATTCTGTTTTAACGATTACGTATCTCTTTGAATTAATGTGTTCTTTCTGCCTTTTCTGCACAACTTGTCTATAAATGACAAGTCTCATTTGCATCTATCTTCGAAGTTTTACGCGTTCACGATATCCAATTAATAATTCATTGATATTTCTGCGCAACTCGTTATGCAAGGGAACTAAATGCACCCTCTGCCATACATCAGTGGTGGAGATCTTCCAAATGCTATGGATCTTCTAAATGCTGTTTGAGTTCAGATTATTGAATAAAATTTCGATATATCTGTTCTTACCATGTGATTGTAAGTTTATTGTATTGTATTTTGAACTAAATAACTTTGGTTATTTAGTCAAAATCAATTAAAACAGTTCCCCCATTTGAAATAAATAAAATGTATCATTTAATATTCTTCATTTACATGATTTCGAATTTTGAAATGTAGGTTTTTTACATGTTTCTGTCGAATATTGTCAAACTTATTCTAACAGAAATAATTCGCAAATATAATGTGGAAATATTCGAAACGTGGCAAAACAACGGTTGTGAGAATTAATTTGTATATTTAATGAATACAAACAGGTAATAAGATCTCACAGAATTATGCACTGATAAGGTTACTTATGATTTTGATCAAAAAATATAGGAATGTGAGTGTTAATTAATACAATCTTTACATATGATACATACATACGCAGTAACCAAGTCGACCAAAAAGATCTTCTTCAGCTTTATCGAAAGTCATTGTAAGCCACCATTCTAAGTGCCATTCTATATTTTCTTGAACATTATTCAGTTTTATTGGTAAAATCCATTAGATAAGAAACATAAAGTTTTAGTTTTTCTTAAGAAAAATCTCCGTCTTAAAATTAGGGATATTGAGAGCCTCATTCTAAATAATTAATTTTCAAATCTCTAATTATTAATAATAACTTTTCCCAAATTTCAAATGCATCTTTCGTATCTCTTTGTACGAATTATTCAACGAAAATAATTTTCCACTTTTTGACAGGCGTTTTCAATTACGTTCGGCACTTTTGTCAAAAGGACTAATAAAAAATAAACACGGAAAGAAATGTGATTTTTAGCGATAATATCTTGGTATGTAAGTCATGCATTCCAAAGTGTAATCGAAATAATAATATCTTTATTTGATCGAATTTGACTCTGAAAGTCTCCATTTTACCCATAATAAGTGAAATTCTGTCTGAATCCTGACTGATCTGTTCACTGATCACCTTTTCTCAAGTACAGGCGAAGTTCTCTCGCAGTTGCTGTATCGAATTGTTAAATCTCTATTTACAATTAATTCTGTGTTTATTCTCCTTCGTTTCAGTTATCATAAAGAATTATATTTACAGATAGAGTAATATTACATATTAAAAATATATTTTCTCTAATTAAATGAATTCTTTATCTAGAAGAACTGATATCCAAGTCAAAAGTATAAAATACTTTTTCCAATATTTTTACGAATAATTTATGAATAACCTCTCTTATATTATATTCCATTGCTTCTGGATTTGAATGAAGTATAAAATAAAAGTTACCACAGAGTTCATCCACATCGATTCGGAGTTGAGAAAAGATATCTGGACTATTGATTATTTCTGAAAATCGCTAAAGTTTTAAGGAGACAGTGGTTCTAAGAGTCTTATATCATTGAGTCATATATGTATTGAAAGAACCCTAGTCGTAGAAATATATTTTGGCTTTCTTCAATCAAGTTAGAATAGTAACTCCTATGCATTAAAATTCTTTCTTCACTTTTAATCATTACACAGCTAAAATTCTTAGTAAAAATTAGTGCAAATGTCCGCAAGATGATGCTAAAGCTTTATTTTAAAGATGGCGCGTAGGCAACACGCAGTGCGTGTGTGCGTACAATTGCCTAAGCCACGGAAACACTGTGAAACGATATTCCATTGGACCTATTGTATATATACATACGATTGGAATAATATATATAAAGGTAGAATAAATGAATGGTATTTGTGTTCAAAGAAAAGATAGCATTCTCTCTCATTGAATTGCTACCTATCTTTCCCATAAAACGAACAGTATCCATGTATAGTTTACTCATAATCAAATTTTAGAATTTTAATATAATTGCTATCTTTAACAGCCAAGCATGCTTGTGTGATTTTTTATGTTTGTTCAAGCATATCTCTCGTGACGAACTTTTTCTTCATCTAGTTTTAATCCAAACACATTTAACATATTCACTTCGTTGTCTTCTAATTTGTGAGTGAACTTTCATTTTCTGTAAATAGGCAACTTTATGAATTGACTGATTTTAACCACAAGTCTTTAAAGAAATGTTCCTCGTCGATTTTTCTCGATTCATACTTTGTAAGGAAATTCCGGAGCAAAATATAATTGAGCTTTTCTCATAAAGTGTGTCAAATCGCAAACTTTGTTACTCTTTAATAAAATATAGTCTCTGATATTTCACTGAGTTAATCGTTGGTGAAATATTTATTTTGTTTTCCGTTTCCTGAATATTCGGCATTTTGTTTTGTCGTTCAAATCTTGTATAGATACGTTGCTCTGATCGGGAGAATTATTATTTAGAACGGCTGGAGTATAAATACGCCTCTTTATGGAATATTAAACGGCAGTTGCCATCATGCTCATTTTTTCCGTGTGCTGTTGTTATGCAAAGATTTAAGTAACTATCTCAAACGATAACCCCTGGGTAAAAATTCGAGCATTAACTGAAAATGTTTCCTTTTTATTCATAAGTTGGGAAGGGTATTACTTTTTTACCGCTTTATTGTTGTAATTGAGATTTAGCTATTTTTTCCCCATGAATTTATTGTATTTCTGTTTATGATTTTCTTTTAAGAGGCCCTAACTCATAGTGTAAAGTTTCTTTTTAACTTTTCTTAGTTCTAATTATTTTATGGAAAATTAGGAAAAATAGAGATTATGACTTCAACTTTACATATTAAATGGCCGCATTTAATGGTCGAGAAAAATTAGTCCTTTAGTTACTTACCTTTGAATTGGATGAATATTAATCCTTAATAATCTTGTAATTCGCGGCTCAAATTCTCACAATCAAATATAAAATAAACGTCACAAGGAAACTCAAAGCGATAATTACGTTCTTTGAAATGTTCTTCTATTTTCTTATACTCTTTTTCACGAATATCTTCCTTTCATTACATCTATAGTACAATAACCTCATTCAAATATTCATACTCCAAAATTTTTCATTATAATTATGTCTGTAGAATATGTCACTGAATTAAACGCTTATTGACTGTAGAGGACTGTATTAACGCATGATTTATTTCTCATATATGTCTGACATTATGTACGTACTTCAAGACGTTTGTTACGGATAGAAATATTGCCGAATAATTTTCGGCGCTCAATTGCACTTCTTTTTTTAACGTTCTCTGCGCTACAGTTGATTTTCAGTGGCGAATACACGAAGGCGATGTCCAAGGAGTGGCATTCGGGGCACTTCTGTTGCTGGCAATGTGACGAGTCCCTAACAGGGCAGCGCTATGTCCTCCGGGATGACCACCCATACTGCGTTCGATGCTACGAGTCGGTCTTCGCCAATCTGTGCGAACAGTGCAACAAGACGATCGGGATCGATTCCAAGGTAATCAATCTCTTTAGATATCCAACGATTGAGAGAATCCGTCTTTTATCTATGTTCATGAGCAAATTTAAAAATGTATTTAAGTCTGTTTCCTATAATACTAGTATAATAAGTTTTAACAAAATGGTGTATTATAAAAAATTATCGTTATCATAAATGATTGATCGTAGCTTTAAGGTTCACATTTTATAAAACGATTTTGTTCTTTTCGGATTGATATAATTAACCGATTGGGAATTAACAACAGCGAAACGTGAAAGTGGAGATTTTACTTGAAAGTGCTGTAATTTTCCGTATATTATTTTAAGATCTTGAGCCAGTTTTTGGCCTCTCCGAATTTGTCTACTTTTCATAGATACTATAAGAAAAAAATCATTTGAATCACTTAACAATACAAAGAATATTACATTCTTATCTTATATCTTAAATAAACAGTATAATGTACTTCTAGTGCTGTAAATGTTACGAACACGATTTTTACAATATTAACTTATAGTCAAGAATTAAATATTCGACATTTTTCTAGAATGCTCTAAAGCGTTATTTTTAATTTATTATAATTTCTTTAAAGTTCATGGAAATATTCCGTTAGACTTATTAAATGGCATACTTATTTCCTTATTTCATTCTTTATTTATACAAATGTAATCTTTTAATTACATTTTTAATAATATTAATTTTAATTTAATTTATACGAATTTAATTTTCAAACTTTACAAAACTATACATTTATAGAAATTATGAAAGGGTTATGTTGATTGATTTAATGTGGTCACTTTTCATTGTTTTTTTTAGGATCTCTCTTACAAAGATAAGCACTGGCACGAGGCATGCTTTTTGTGCACAAAGTGCCGTGTCTCTTTAGTGGACAAGCAGTTTGGTTCGAAGGCAGATAAAATCTATTGCGGAAATTGCTACGATGCGCAGTTCGCATCTCGTTGCGATGGCTGCGGCGAAATCTTCAGAGCTGGTGAGTGAACTGAATGTTTTTAACTTGGAATACGTTTCTTAGAATTGAAACGGAATCTTATGAAAACAATGGTGATATAATATTCAATAAATTTCAATCGTTGGGTGGTGTAATGAGAAGTTTTGCTAATTAGTGGAAAAAAGATATGTAAATTATTCGATTAGTTTTGAAACAGAAGTATTTCATCGGTGAATACTTATGATATTATAATAAAATTATGTCAAGCATCCTCGAAAAATATCCAATAAGTTGATGGATTAATAAGTTCATTTCAACCAAAAGTCTTCCGTAATATTAATCGAAAGACATATATCATTAATATTTAATATGTGTGAGAACCCTATTGTAACGTTGCTCCTTACCGCCCTAAAATCCCAAAGTGTACTAATGTTATTCCGAAGGAGTGCATAAGGACAAATGAGTGAGCAGTTTCAAATCTAGGAAATAGTTTATTTTCTCGATGAAGAGGTTTCCTTCACTTTTTGTCCTTATTTTGACGAACGGACGTGCGAATTCCGAGGAATCGAAATTTAGAAAATACGTTTAAAAATTTAGCAGAGACAATTTCCTTCAAAGAATCGCTGACAGCTGAAGGAGTAATGATCCCTCCTGTAGTTTTCATGCCTTTTCTTTCTATCTTTGATGAGCAAAGCCGTGGGAAACAGATAAATTGTGAAAAATGTAATATTTCATACATTTAGGAATTTGAATGATTGTTAAAATTTTCAATGTTTTTATTTTTCGTTTAAGAATCTCTACTGGAATTAATGTTTTGTATTATTCTACATTCATCAAAAATACACGTACTGTTATTCAGAGATAATTTTAAACGACTAAAGGTTATACTGAATTATTTCCGACATTATTTGTTCGATGCGAGGAATTCGCATGATCTCGAAATTCGCGGAATCTCCGATGCGTCATCGCCATTTGCCCTTAGTTCAGAATGTGTCCGATGCGTGGAGCTGTGCTCTGTCTGCGAAAGACCTCGAACTTAATAACTTACGAAAACACTTGTGAGAGCGATGTAAAGTTGTTCTATTGGTTAGTTAAGAACCAAAATTAAGATATCAGAACAAAACGTGAACCTAACCCTCACTATTTGTGCCTCAAAAAAAATAAAGTAATGAAAGCTTTGGAAAGTGGAAGATTTTGTTTTACTCGCGTTAATAATGAGCAAAAACTTGAATTGTGTGTATTATCGTTGTGATTGCTAAAATATGCAATGTCTTCCGGAGAATTTTTATGCATGTCAGTTTCATCCGAGTAAATTTTCGTTCAACTCCTTTCTGATATAAATCTTTTGCCAAATAAGTAACTAAAATCTCTCGATTACAAAAAGATTTTCTCTCATTGTTTTTGATTCGATACAGAATTGAAAAAAATGAGAAATATTGAAATCATTCCGCCGCAGAATGGACAAACCTTAAATGGATACACATGCCTTTGTAAGTCCTTGCGACGCCCACTTTATTACGCAATTCTACGGCGTGTGACGTCACCTACACATTTGTCACTGCCAAATCCGTCGTTCGCTGAGTTATGAGCATCTTTGTAATCCTTCTAAAGAACTGAATTTTATCGCTGTTCAATCTAATAACCTCAGATGCTTCAAAGGAATATACCGACCCTTTTACATCCCATAGCAGTGTTTGAGGGGCATTTAAATTATGTTTTACTTATCAGTTGCATCTCAAATGGATGAGAAGGAAAAAGATCTTGGAAAATAAGGAAAACGCTACAAGGAAAATAACCTTTCGAAAGAGTGCTAAATGTTGTTCGAGATATATATTTTTATGCCTTAAAAAGAGATTAGCGACACTGGACATTGAATTTTCTTCTTATTCTTCTGTTTTTTAATTAACATCCCAATGCTATTTGGGTAATTTACTTTCGTTTCGTTTTATTTTCTTTGTTGAATGAAAGATTTGTTTTCAATTTTTAGATTGATATATTTATGATTTAAATAGAAAAAGAAGAATGAATTCGTCTGATATAAGAATAATATTGTCTACTTTTTATGAATAAAATGTCAAATAATAGTTTTTATCGATTTAGAATTCATTCTATGGAAATTAACGTAAATTTCTTTATCTGTCTCATAAAAGTATCTTTTAGTCAAAATTGAGATAATGCATAATTGTTTGAATAAATTTAATATTTTTCACGCATTAATGAAAATATACAAAAACAACGTAATTTTCATTAATTCTGTTTCGGATGATTGGAAGATGAGATTCGTAAAGAAAAACTGTTATGAGAACATTTTTCACCGACTTTTTCCATAGAATAATATTAAATAACTTATTAACATTAAAGAGAGACGAATTTATGTAATTAAATTACTATAAACTTCCAATTTTTCAAACACAAGTCATCTCATATAACTCACTTGGTTCGTATAACTTTTGGAAATTTTGACGTCATTTGATGTCTAGCTTTTTAAAAAGCAAGAACACTGATATAGTAACTGAATTCGCTTTGAGAAGGCACTTGGATGGCCGCAGCCTTGGTCCACATTCTTAATATTATCTGCTCCCGTCATTTTCGGCAATTACTTTCCTATGAATGGCCTATATTCAAAGACTATCCTATGTGTCGCTCTGAATAAAGGAGAAAATGTTACATTTATTCTCTTTGCTTTTTACCTTGAACTACTCAAAAAATTGTAAACAACGACTTTAATTTTCAATTTTAACTTTTGCACAACATTACATAGCCATTTTGATAAATAAAGTCGACGGAACTTGCTTTTGACGGCAAACCACCATTTTTTATTAACATAAGACTTAATTTAATATTCTGGTTAATATGCACTTAATCTACGTTTTGATTGTTATTTTAGTAAATTATAAGAGAGAGTTCATTTGTAGATAAGTTGTGAAATCGATTTATGGGATCTTTTCCTTTCTTAAGAAAGGTTATGAACGAATTATGAGTGGAAAATATCTTTTTCTAATATTCTCATAATTTTGCAATTGTGGTGTATAACATTTACGTATACTTAAATAACATATTTCATAACAAACGATAGAGTTTCTTTATTTTTGGCTTTAGATCTTACTTTGTGCAGAAGTTTAAACATTTTTACGTTAACTTCGAAAAAATCTTTCGGTCAACTTAAGTAAATATTTTACGGTTTTTTCTCAAGTTTATTCCATAAAAGGACAGTGTAATATTTAATAAAAGAATGACTCTATAATTTCTGCGAATGATAAATGGAAATTTATTTGAAATTTACTTTAAAATAATGTTTAACATCTATTTCGTGATAGCGGATTTTTATCTTTGAGATCTTTAAATCATTTAGTGACTCATAGATAGGTGATAAGTTGATTTTTTATACGATCTAAAGGTAAAGTTTAATAATGTTTCACTTCTTTAGAATACCTCCCTCAATAACACTCACCTGTTAGTTGATATTGGATAATAGACGGGTAGAGTAGTCATTTGGATAATATTTAAGCAGACTTCTGAACTAAACAAATTTTAAATTCACAGAGTGAACCAAATAATACTTTCTCTTGAAGGCGTAGAAATCCCTTTTTGGAAGCACGTATAAGAGAATGCAAAGTGACATCATCGCGGCACACTTTTACATTTCACCTATCGAAGATGCATTTAAATCTTCTCTAAGCACGCACTCGAGTCGTGTTGTGCATCGTTGTTCAATTGTTTGCTCCTCTTATGGAAGTACTTTGAAACACTTCGCGTCATTTCATGATAAATTTCTTCTTCGAGGTCGAATTTTATCATCCAAACGCTAATTAAGTAATCTTATCCGTCGATGAGATCACTTCCAATTCCATCCGCTGCCCGTGCTTCACGTTTTACTTCCATCTGCATTAGATGAAAAACAAGTTAATTCCATTATCAATATTTCTAGATCCGCAATTAGTATTCGTTTAGGCATTCGCGTTTAAGACGTGAAAGATAAAGAATTAAAAAACAACTATAAACAAATTTTCTAATATTTCTATTTAAGGATCATATTTTTGTAAAAGTTACCTTTGTTATTATTCGTTTTAAAATATATGCTACTGTGTTTTTTAGTAAGTTTTCCCTTTTTCCGATAATAGAATTTATTCAAAAGCATTCGACTTCTTAGAATACTTTGTCTGTCTACTCGAGAATATTTGTATTTATTGTGGAATTCCATTGAAGTTATTGCCTCTTCAGTTGCTTTCTTTGGACAGATGATTCAAATCTTTGGAAAAATGGATTATCTCATAGAAAGCGAATGCACACCTTAAAAGGAATCAAAGTTGGATGAAACACTCTTATTCTCTCGCGTACTTTACTTTCGAGTTTCTAATCTTATTACTTATTCTTGTTCATTTATGTGCATTAATATCGAATAGCGCCAAGAACAAAAGTCACACAAAATTTCAAGCGAAGAGCGCAATAGTTGTAATATGAAATCGAAAGAAAATAGAAAACATAGTGTGTTGTTTACTTCACTTTGTGTCTGAATAGCGGATGATATTTATTCATGTTATTCTTTATCCTTGAAAGAAAAAAAAGTGGAAAGAACAAACTGTTTAAGAATAACATCTTTTCGAAAAACTTTTAGAGGCATAAGATAAAACTTTTTCGGCCATTTCTGAAAAGCAAATGTGAACATCGGACGAATGGAAGTTCTCTGCAAATAAGGGAGTGTCTTCTCCTGAAATAAGTTGTGAGTAACCGCAGAGCGATGGAAAAAAAAAAACAAATATAAAATAACTAATAATATGCAAATAACGGCCGTGTCGTTGCATCGAGTATCAATTGCGTGGTCGTGAATTTGGTGAAATCCTCGCGAAGGGGGGCGGGCCTTCCCCTCTCAACCACCTGAAGCCGCGGAGGCCAGTGTACATCGCGACGCCGTCATCGTAGCACACGCAGAAATGGCGGCCGAAGTAGCTGATAAATTCGAGAGTCGATTGCATATTTCGAAGACGTCTGGAAGACCAGGATCTCCGGGAATGACAACAAAGACTTTGACAACGAAGACGGTGGGTGAAGAGAGAGTGAAAAGTGCTAAGGAGAATAAGGAAGACGTGGCTATTTTATCGAGCATCATTCCAGGCGATGAGTCATCTAGGGTTGGCTTTCGTTGCGCTCTTGGAGACAAGTGTCTTCAAGGAAATTGCAGAGAAATTGCTCCAGGTAAATGCGCTCTTTCGGTAAAGAGTAGGACGTTCGAATTATACAGAAACATGGATTCAAAAATCGCTGTCATCGAAAAATGTTTAATTGATTTGTTCGCGGAAAGACATATAATGTTGTAAAGTAGTCTTTTTCACTCTTTATATTAACTCCATTAAAAGAATTTAATAAGCAGCCTTTTTCCGACATTCTAACTGCAGTTGAACATTTTATCATCTTAAATTTGACTATCGATGAATTCCTTTCAAACTACTTGGGTGAAATCCTTAATTGTAAATGCCTGTATTCTTTTAATCCTTAAACGAACACTTGAAATTTTAGACACATCTGCTGTCTTAAAATCTCGCACTTTCGCGAAATATTAATTTTTACTTCGGAAACTAAATAACAGATTGCATTGCATTCGCGAATTTTTAATTCATTTGAGGATCAACAAACAACTTCCATGTACAATGCAATTGTTAGAGATTCAGTTTTCAATTCGTAGTTAATCATTGTCATGTTTGTTATGTATTCATGCTATTCGAACTCGTCGTTTCTCATTGGTTATCGTGCTTGTGAATACGATGTTTCAAATGTAAGTTAACTCTTGACATAATTGTTTAATTCCCTAGCGATTCCCTTTTGAAGAAATCCTTTTTTGAAGAAATCCTTTTTTGAAGAAATTCATAATAAGAATCCATTTTGAATCAAATAATTTGTTATTTCCCTTCTCTAAAGGGAAGAAAATGAAAAATATTAATCGAAAAATCGAATTTCTAAGGTGTGTCAAATATATCGCGTCAAATGATATGAATGAAGATCGACCGTTCGAAAATTCGAATAGGTTAACTATCAATAAACATCGAAATATTGATCTTCTTTCTCAATGAATTCCATTTGACTTTCGTGTGCCTCATAAAATCACACATCGACGACTTTAAATATTTAAATATTAATTTTGGAAAGTGAAAAGCTTTTAACTCGTCCCATTCTGTTGCTTTGAATTTATTTACCTATTTCTATGATGGGATATTAGTTTTATTAAGTAATGTTGTTTACATCAGCTCAAAGAAAATATCTTCTTTAAAGAAATTAACTTTTGGAATGAATTTAAAATTCATCCATTAGTTAAAGTTTTTTTTTTAACTTTTTTTTACTTTCCTTAGTCTCAACTCGACTGCCATATTTCTCGTTACACATGGATCCATTTACTTTTTATTTACAGAAAATTACTTAATGTTAATAATTCTCTCTTCTGCATCAGACTGAGTTAACAGCTAATGCTAAACGATTTTTCTTCCGATACGAATATCGTTCAGTTTGGTTTTAGAGCTGTAATTTTACTTCTTAAGCCTTAGAGATGTATGCCTTAATTTATTGCTCTTACTTTCCACCCGAGTTTCACACTTTTCCATTTCATTCGATGGCAGATCTTTGAATAGAAAATCATGTCAATTGAAACTGAAAGCAGATTCAATTTTAGTAACATTTTAGTTTTCTATTCATCAATTTTTTTATTTTATTATTATTAATAATTATTATTCTATTAAACTATTCATTATTATTCTATTGAACTATTCATTTCATCCTCAAAATTTCGCATCTTTTCATGACTTTAAAGTAGACATTTTCATCAGTTACAGAATTTAAAATCAAATGCTATTTCATTTTATTCTTTATTATATATATATATATATATATATGTATAATTTTCTTTCTTTCAAATCCGAGTATTTAATCTTTGGTAGTAGCAGTTCTATGTTGACTAAATGCGTTTTATTTTTGCGGAAAAGAAGAATATAGCTATTTCTCTCAAAACTACGTTTATTATTATGGACACTGATTTAAAAAACAGTGTCCATAATCCTTTTAAGAAACAGTTCGTATTCTCCTACAGAATGTCGGTATTTAAAAACAAAACACGAGCGAATAGGACTTCGCGCCTTTTCCTAAATGCGCCTCTTTGGCCTCATCACGTCTCCTCCAGTCGAGAAAACAATTGTCCTTTATTCTCACCACGTGACCTGCCTTCATCGGTGACATTACCTTTTCTATTATGTCACCATTTTCACTCGGGTGTTTTCTGTCCCTGATTGCAAACATTCTACGCTTATTTGACTCGATTCATTTCGCAATTCATATCTTCATTTGATCAGCACTTGCAAAATAAACAATCGAAAGGCTTTCACTGTTCATTATGGTATCAATATGGATTAAGAAGACTAAAGGGGAATAATGAGTGTTACGAAAGATTAAAACAATCATCCGTTCACAATGCTTTCAACCGTTACTGGGTTTATTCATATAACTATTAAAAAAGGACGATGTATTTTATATATTCACTGTATTAGTAACTATAAATACCAATCTTTTTAAGAAATATTCAGATTTATTTTCTTTTATCCATAAAATGATTCTATGGACTTTGAATTAGATGACCTATTGACATATTTACTCGAAACGTGTTAATCGTCAGTATTTGCTAAGATTGTTGTAAATAATTTTTATATTTTTAACAACTTAAACATAAACTTTTCTAAAATTACCATCAAAACCCTTTTTTCTTTTGCTGTTAAAAGATTGCAATTTTTGTAAGATTTCGATAAACTATTGTACGAGTCGAAAGAATGATTATTGGTGGAATATGGATTGTGGAGGTATTTCTTCTGCTCGATATAAAAGATGTATGTAATTCATCGAAACTTGGAAATGTTTAATTGGAGTTTAAATTCCAAATTTTTTTATTAATTTAATCTCTTTTATTACAATTTTACAGAATTTTAAGATTTTTAATTAATTTTTCTTGATGAATACTGTGTCACTTTTGAAGGAAAATACTGTCAGCGTGAAACGACCTAAATAACTCAGATCAACTGATGAAAACGTTTGTGTCCTATATTCTCATTCATTCTCTTCAAATCCTAACGAAAGGATGATGGGTACAGAATTTGATAGAATTGTGAGCAACCGATGTATTTTTCATTATCGAATTTTTATTTTTTCGTTTACATAATATTTAAAAAGTTTGTCTTAACACAATATTCTTGATATAATATGTTCTATGGGCCTAATAACAGCTTCAGGTATATAGATAATGTACGTGAAAATTATATTATCTTGCTTTTATTTAGTTTATTGCTCTAAAATTTTGCTTTTCTATTCGCATTTGAAAACTCTCGGAAGTATATTCGATGACTAGAATTTGGAGGATGTCAATTTCTCGTAAATAAGAGGAATTAATGATTGTGTCTTAAACTAAAAGCAATCTTTGTAATTAGAAATCGAAGAGTTGAATTCCTTAGCGTATGCCTCGTGTATCATTCGTTTTTCTTCTGCAGTTGAAAGCTTTCACTTTCTGTGTTACAAACAACGTTCCGTCATTGCACGTTATGTAATATTCACAAACTTTTGTCCACAGTGAATCTGTTAACGAGTCCTCGTTGAGTATTGATGAATAAGGAATCGAAAAGAAAAAGTTTTCGTTTGAATGACATCTGGGATCACAGATACGAAAATACAGGGGGTAGAAAAAAGTTCTCTAAACACTCTAGGAAAGAGAATATCCTTAGGCTGAGCGAATCTTCTGTGAAATTGGATTGCCATTCACTATTTCAAATTGTCCTTTTACATTTAAAGGGCTATTGTATTTGTTTCCGCTCTATTCTAGACAAACTCCTTTAATATTTAGTTCTGCACTATAATTTAATAATAAAGAATTTAATGTGAAACGAACATTCATGTGAATCGAACGACTCTAGAAAGTTTAATTTTTGTCGTGTGAATTCGTAATTTTCAAATTTCTTCGTGAATTTTATATTTCCAGCGATTTTCATGGGTTATAAATGTCTTTCACACATATTTTATCAGACCGGTTAATTGGTAATTAATTTAAAGTTTAATTTAGTGCGTAGTGTATTAATTGGGACTCATTTGACCCCGATTAGAGTCATTACGTCATAATTATCTCGACTCGTAGCAATTGCATCGACTGAAACTCTTCTCGATCCGACAGTTACACATAAATAGAGAAATAATCTTGGAAAACGATCATTTCGTTTTCCGATTGTCAAATTCAAGAAGATTATGGCTCTCAAAAGGTGGAACCTTTATTTTGCATTTAAGAATCTTTGAGAAGGTTATCTTCTTCATGTAATCAATTCTAAGAATTGTTTTGAGCGAGCCTCCTTTTAAATCATTTCTGATATACTGCAGTCGTCGCAGTTATCATTATGATGACTCGATGCGTCATTAATGTGTAAACTATACGAACCAAATGATCATTCGCTTTTAAAGTACCTTCTTTAGTTTGAGTAAATAAAGATTGGAATGAAAATGCCTTCCAAAAACTATGCTTCGGTTGCGAAATAAGAAATATTAATTGCTGTAATGAAATTTTAATAATGCTTAAAAAATGATTGGTAGTAATTTTAAAGAACATAAGATATCATAATATAGGAATAACCAACTTCCTATAAAACATCGTAATGATAAAAAAATGTATCCATATTCTCATTAGTTCTCTTAAAGAAGGTGAATTCGCTCTCTTATTTCGATTTATATTCTGAACCTACCTTTTTTCGTGCTTCTCCTTCATTCTGTTGTTATTCTATTACTCTTAATTATTCTTATATCTTCTTTTATTTGGACGAATGGTTTATTCGTGGTTTCGAAATCGCTTCATAATCTACCTACGCGAAGAGGTGCACTGACCTCGTCCGACATTCAGGTCACCGCCTCATTTTACTCTTTTCCAAGGAAAACGTTCTATGAAAGACGTAATGACTCTTATTTTCAATCAGTTTAAGGTCAACATTCTCATCTTGTGTCCAAAATATTCTAATCGTGCGTCATTTGTCCAACTACGCCTTCTCCCGATAATTTACGATGGATTTTATTCATTCTTCGCGGACCAAAGTTACAGTTTTATTTGACCTTTAGTTGGAATTAGTTATCCTCACTAACTTCTCATTTGTTTTTATGACCGCCTCTCAGAAATCCATATCCAATGCAATTGAAGCATCGATACCATTCATCATCTCAGGCTCATCGGTTATCCTGATTATTGATAAATGAAAGATGTATTCTTTTATTATATCTCTTTCTCTCGAGAAAATAAAGACTTCAATTCCGCTTCCAATCCCAATACTACTCTTTCCGAATATATACCTCTATATATTATAAAAGTTTCGTAGAGTAAAGAATTCAATCGAAGAAAGTGTTTTGCATTTCGTGTGTTTCGAAGACGGAAAGCTTTAAGAAATGATATGTGTTGATCTTTCCGCTGCCCTTTCGATGTCGCCGATGACCCTATTCCAGTCACTTCGCAGAAATTGTGATGATGCTCTTTTGTCGCTATTACTTTTGGAAATATCTGGAGGCCGTTCATTGAAGATAATTAAGGGCCTCTAATTTGTCCTAGTTTTCTTTGCTCGTCGTAAGAAATGAAAATTTTGCTCAATTGTTGTCGATTTAGCCTTCGTTTAATCTCGCCTCCGTAAAAGATGCAAAATAAAGTCAAAGCTCTAATATATATGAATATAATTGAGTACGCGATATATGTTTATACTTAATGTATATCTACTTTTACATCTTTATCGTGGAAATTTTAATCATTAATATCGATATGGTTTCAAAAAATGTATTATCTTTTTATACTAATTTTCAATGAAGAAGTATTCTTCCCATTCGTCCTATTTACTTATGGAAGTCTTAATTTTAGGAAATTTTGAATTTAATTTAACTCGGTGCATTGCATTATAGTGTATTTATCCGAATTGCGAATTTTGGTCAATATTCGTTCATTTTCCGGTGGTTTGACCATAAAAGGCCTCTCCAGACGGCCTAAATGCAGCGCTGCTCTCAATCCACAACTACTTTCCCTTCCGCTTTATAAGGCCAGCTCTTTCCGCACTGACGTCACCACGCCTTCGCAACATCTCTACCTTACGTATGGCTTTTCGGACCAACTGCACCTCCCTTCGTCTCTCTGATGCCAATGAACGTATATAAACATCATTTGAAGGAATCTCCTTTCGTTAAACTACATTTTCGAAATCGTGATGTCATGGTAGCAGTGACTGAAACGAGATGTTTCTGTTCGTGAAAATAATTTCTATCTTTCGAGGTGGTAAAATTCCTTATTTTTTGATTTTTGTTTAAAAATAATGTGACTTCAAAATTAGTCGTTTTTTGAATCTTCTATATTTGCTGTCATTGCCTTATTTAGGTTCTTTTTCATTTTATTAGGTTTAATTAGATAAAAATGAATCATAAGCATAAAATACTGACTGATCATTATCTGTTTCTGGAAATATGGATTCAAGTAAAAACTTCTGTAAACGGTCAAATCATATTAAAGTTAGGCCTGAAAATCAACAGCCTCATAAAAAGGTGATTAATTCTTAAAAATATGAATACTACATTTAACTTTTTGTTTTTGAGAAAACTGGAAAAAAAATTTCATACTCTATAGCTTTCTGCTGAACAAAAAGTGTGTAGAATAAAAATTTTGTCAATTAACCTATTTATTCCAACATTAAACAAATATGTTAAGTGTTGCTGAACCTTCAATTTACAATAAATGTATATATATCACTAATAATTTGAACATAACTTGAGAATAAACAAATGGAAATGGAAATCCGTTAGGATAAATGATTCTAAAATTGTGGATACTGATTAGTGTCGATTCTACACTTGTTGTAAATAGGACTGCTATCATTATATGTATACACAGAAGAGAAAAAAATGTTTGTGTAATGATAGGAACACTTTTATAGGGCAGTTTTAGAGAAAATAGGACAAAAAGTCTCAGTTTTGCATCCTGTTCAGTTTTTATCACTGTCTCTCATGATAAAAAATATCTTGCTGAAATACTCTTTAACTCAAAAATCATTTTAACAAGAATCTGAATACTTTCCTTCTAGTTCCTACTCTCAGTATTAAATTGATATCTTAAGTTCTTCAATAATTTTTAGACTCCTTAGGATGTAAAACGTAAATTAATCGTCTTATCACTTCACATAACTGAACATTAAGTGGAAGTTATGAAAGAATTTTGATCTTATCTTCTCTATATTAATATTATTTGAGCATGTAATTTATGATATATAAAAACTTGTGTTTGAAAATGTGTAATTGTTTCCACTATACATTGATTTCAATGGAAATAATATATTATAATATTTTTATAATTAAATTATAATATACTATTTTATGTTTAATTATTACAGGAACAAAGAAGATGGAATACAAGACACGCCAATGGCATGAAAAGTGTTTCTGTTGCTGTGTATGCAAGACTCCCATTGGGACCAAATCTTTTATCCCACGTGAGCAAGAGATTTACTGTGCCACATGCTATGAGGAGAAATTTGCCACCAGATGCGTCAAATGCAACAAGGTTAAAAATAGTTTCTTCCTATGTCCTATTATGGCTTTACCAAGCAGAATTTTGATAATTCTGTCATAATATAATAATATTATTTCAAAAATTTTCAGGTATTATTTTGAACATTCAAGGTTTAGTGTCTGTAATTATTTTAATCATTGTAATTTTCTGAGTTAATAGTCCATTTTGTGAAGTGAATTTTCAGTTTTTCAAAGTACAGTATTGTAAACAAAAATAAACAAGAAAACTTAGGGAAAACAATTTTTTGAAAAACAATCTTTTATGTCACCAAATGAAGCCATTGCCATAATTAAAATCTAGCAAATAGTAAACCTGATTTAAAAGAATATCTGAAGAATACCAATAGGATATATATGGAATTATGAATACATCTTATCAACTTTACTTTGTAGGAGAAGTAATTAGACATATAACTCAGTTTTCTAGTATTAAGGCATTATTTGCTTTTTAACAAACTTTAACTTAAATATAATGTGCATTTTCAATATCATAACACTGTTATCCCATTTATCGTATGGGAATATAATTACTTCTTATATGCCATTAGTTAAAAGGTATTTAAAACATAAATATTATATGCCATAAGTTCATTGGTTATGTAAATAATTCAGCATGCATCCATTATTACTCTAAGTTGATTGAAATAATTGAAGAATAACTGAAATTCATATCCTTAATTAATACCATATTTGAAATTAAAATCCATGTAAGCACACAGATTTAAAGAGGAAAAAAGGCAAATAATGCCTAATGTGGATATAAAATGCTATAAAGAAAGCAATTTTCTGCATAGCACTACATACTTCTTTACATCTACTGAATTCTATTGGTTGCTGGTTCTAGTGATTGAAACATATGAACTCTATGTCTTATTTACTTAAAAATTTTCAGATTATCACTACTGGTGGTGTGACTTACAAAAATGAGCCATGGCATCGTGAGTGCTTTACATGCACACATTGTAACACTTCTCTTGCTGGTCAGCGTTTTACTTCTCGAGATGAGAAGCCATACTGTGCTGACTGCTTTGGAGAGCTCTTTGCCAAGCGATGTGTCGCATGTAGCCGACCTATTACAGGTATTTTCTTAAAATAAAATAATCTATTATATATATATAATTATTTTAAACTTTCTAGTTGCCTTTCCTAATTTGTGATTCAATTGAGAGTAATAGCTGATATGTTTTAGTTGTAAAATTATTTTTTTCTTTACAAATAAATAAAATAATATTGTTCTGAGTTGGGATAAGCCTAAAGTACTCACTCTCCTTGACCATAGACTTAAAAATTGTTATTGAGTGCTGTGCATGTAATTTAGCATTCTTGGAAAGGACTTATGAGAGATGTGCATTATTAATGGTTGAACATTTTAATGAGGCTTTGATAAAAAAAGAAAATTAATTTAAATATTTCATAGCAAGTTTTTAGGATTTTGATGTACAATTTTTTACTAGGAATTTCAAACATGCTCATACATCTATAAGGTTGCATGCCTGTTTAAGGCCTCTTAGGTTATCAACTGGGACCAATTGGTAATTATTTTGGTTTCAGACTTTCCATCCCTCTTTGGATTGTGTTTTAAATATTTTTCATATTCAGTGAACTTTCAAATTTTCTTGAAGATATTTTCTTACTCCTTGGAATTTTAATTTACTGAGCTCTTAATTTTATCACTTAAAGTCAATTAGGTGGTTCTATAATTGTACAGAGTAGGAAATAAAATTTTTCTTAGTAGTTGCTGGATTTCTCCCTTAAAATGTTTTAATTTTTCTTTAAGGAATTGGTGGAACACGATTCATCTCTTTCGAGGACCGCCATTGGCATAATGACTGTTTCATCTGTGCCTCTTGCAAGACCTCCCTTGTTGGACGAGGATTTATTACTGATGGAGAGGACATAATCTGTCCAGAATGTGCCAAGCAGAAGCTAATGTAAAAAATTACAGGAAAGGTGAATGAAGACAGATGAGGATAGATGAAACTTTAAACATAGGATTGGCAAGAATCAATCAATCTTCATTATCATATATAAGCCCCAAAACATTCAGTTAATTTGAGTCTTTGAGTAATAAACTGCTTAGAAAAGTGGTGCTCTCTGAATCAAATTGTCTTTCTATATTTTTTATTTTAAGCAAAGTCACAATGATCAATATGTGTGTTGAATATTTTTGAACTACTGAAACAAATAAGTACATGCTCACTACAATTTGTGTGCTCCTAAAGTTTTAATTCGACTTGGTTTTTCTGTTCCCTGCAAAAGTAGAATCTTTGGTCTTCATCTTATTTATATCCCTTTTATTTATCTTTTGTATGGGTAGTAATTTAATAGGAAGATGTAATTTTATCGGCAATTTACTTTCCAAGAATTAGGTATTCATTGGAGCACTTTTGCACTTATACATATATATGATATGCATGAATTTATAGCATTTATTCAGATCACGAAGTTTTGCTTTTAATATATTGACATTGAATTAAAAATTATGAATAAATTGCTAAAAATTGATAATTGTCAATAGCTAAATGAGAATTGAGAGACAAAAAGATTCTGATGGATAGAAAGTCAAATTGTTAATCAAGTTAAATATTTTAAGGATTTATATTGTTCCATAGATGGTTTGAATATTAAATGTACAGATAGAGAAAAAAGAGCTTCAAATTGTTAGTTTTATTTATGAACTGTTGTTATTGAAAGTCTATTTTTATGATGATAACATATATTGGCATTGGAAATTGTAGTGAGTTTTGAATTGAGTAAATCATGCAGCCTTACACATAAGTACTCGGATGCCTATGGAAGATCATGTAATTGGTACCTATTGTTCATTGTACTTCAGGGGTTCATATAATTTGGATTTTTGTCAATTTTTTGGCTCATTCAGCACTAATCGGTCACACTTTATTTGGGAGTTTGTTTCACTTTAGGTGAAATTTTATGCTTCTGCACTCCCTATAGCTGGCACATTCTGATGAGCTTTCCAAAAATACTCTACTGAACTTGTAAATATTTATATGTTTTATTGATTGGAAAGCCTGTCTAATGCTTAGGTAGTTATCTTACTCTCTATTGCACATGTAATCTTCTTATAAAAATACACTCCTCCTTTATAAGTTTACTATTCACTCCCATATCTAGTGTCCTTGGTCAAAGAATCTGAAATACCAGAATTTGGAAAAACTGTTTTGTGCAATAAGTATCATAATCTCTTCATCAAGTGCAGTTGGTTACTACAGATGAAATGGTATATTAGTTTGTATCTTATTATTTTTATCCTTAAAAGGACTTTATATCTAGGGGTACTAAATGATGGTATTTGAATGGAGCATGATGACATGTAGATTATTTAAAAGGCTTATATATTGCAATAATACAGATGGGGGAATGCTGATGCCTTGGGAGAGGACAATATTTCCAAATTAAAATCATTATATTGAATTAACAGAAGTCAGAAGGTGAAGAAATATTTTAAACATATTTGTACTTTTTGTAAAGAAGTCACTTTTGGCTTTAAATTTTTGCTAATCTGACAAAGATTGTGGTGAAGTTAGAAATAGGAAAAGGCCTCATAGATATCAATGTACATTTCATGCTGATGAATCAAAAGTACCTGTTGATTCAGTCTAGTGAATTGTTATTTTTGTCCCAACATTGAAATGTTTGTGTAAAGTTAAGACAAAATATTGTATATTCTAAGCAAAAATATTATGGTGGCCTTAACTTATATTTTGATCAAATCTAATAAAACTGTTTTTGCATTTGGAATTGAAGAGAACCTGTCCCATTTTGGGTAGAAGCAAAATGCTCTGTTTTTGCTGCTTCATCTGTCCTCCAATGGCTTTTATTGATATATACAGGAGATATGATGGTGCAGCATTGAGCATACAACCAATACCCTTTTAATTACTGTGCCATTATTCTTTGTTCCTTGATTCATCTATTATGTAGAATACTTGGTACTTTGATGGAAACAATGATTTATTGAATCATCAAATCTATAATTTTGTTCTATTTTTGCATGTATTTATTAATTGTATACATACACAATCATAAATACATTTGCTTATGGATGTATATGTATACATAATTATATCCAAACTATTACATTAATTGTTTCACCCTTAATGTATTATACTTGTTAGGTGTACTAGAAATGCAAAGTAATATTCTGCTCTTAGTAAATGCATTTATTTTAACTATTTCAAACTTCATCTGCTCATTATATCAGTAAAACAAAAATAAGGACTAAATTATTAATAATTTAAGGTATGGCCATTTAACTCCTAGAAATTTTAATTAACTGAGCTCCTATGTGTGGTAATTTCTTATGATGGTAACTTGATGTTATACTTTGTTGCAAGTAATGATGTTGCTTAATTTTATGACTTCTAGTCATTTAGGTGGCATTGTTGTTCACTAGGATTGTTAATATGGGATTAGCTGTTTGGAAATGTCATTTTCTCCATTGCATCATGAATATCAGATGGAAGAGGAAAAACAAAAGACAGCTTTCCCTTGTGTATGTTGATGAAATAAATCTTCTTGCTTATCTTTGATTACTAATTGAAAGTGTATAATATGAGTATGAAATGGCAATTAAGTAAAGCTGTATTGAACACAAAGTGGAATTTGAATTTTTCACAGCAAATTTTTGCAATTTTTCAATACAGTTTTTCCAAAGGGATTCAAAGCATACACTTGCCCATTATGAAATTTTTAAGTTTTTTGTTTGTTTTAGAAGAAGATTTAGAAAGAAAGATTTGCTTTAATTGACTCATTGTCAGTAAACTTCAAATTTTATAAAAGATTTTTCTTAGTATTCTTCATCGAATTGGTTATTAAATTATTAACTACATAATGTAATATAGCCATAATTAATCATAAACAGGTTTCTAATCAGTATTTTTCATTTTATTAGTAAAAGTTAGCTACTGATTAGCAAATGTTTGTTTGTAAATTTCCTTTATAAAGGCAGTTGCATATTTCCTCTAGATCTTTAAAAAGATATATTTTTTGTTATACTTAATTATCATAACTCTTAGGATTTAAGATAATATTTCAAAATATTTGAAATTTTCCCTCTCTTTCCCTATTCTGAAGACCTTATGTGCATAGTATTTTATTGTTTTTTCTCAGTTTTTAACATCCTCGCCTTTTTTGTAAATCCTCAGTCAATAGCGCCAGAAGCATTTGATTGATTGATATGTTAGTAACTTTGGGAGATAATTGATTATTTTTCAAACAAAATATCAACAATGATTGATTAATGAATGATGACTGTATTAATGCAGGATATTTTCTTGCTCGATTTTTGCCCCTTCTTTTTGTCTCACTAGTTTTAAAGGCTATATTTTCTTCTTTTGAGCAATATATACATTCTGGCTTAAGAAATATTTAAATAATCCAAGAAATATTTGTGTAATATCTTTGAGTGAATAATGCAATAATATAAAAACCATAGGATGTATCAAAAAGTGTTAGAATGCTCAGAAAAGAATTTAAATATATTTTCATATAAATATTTGTACAAACACACATTATATGGATATTCTTAATATCTCAAAAGCAATATCCTGAATATCATTTTACAAACATTAGGTTTCAATCATATTAATAGTTTATCTAATGTGTAAAATGAAGTAAAATCTTGTATTTAGATGAATAACTTACAATTAACTTACTTATTAGAGAGAGAGTATCACTTGCTCGAGTATCAAATACATTTGTATTATATGAAGCATAAGACTTTTTATTAGTAATCTATCAAATTTAATTCTCAAAAAATTTTTCTTTGAGTCAAGGCACCAAATTAAATGTGAATACTAATATTATAAGATTAAAGTTTGTACATTAAATAATAATTTATATAAAATATAATGCCTGCTTTCACATGGGCTTATATTTGAGTTATTGAGGATTAGAAACAAACAAAAAAGAACAATTTTTCATACGTCATACATTGAAGATGATATTTCTCCTTGCTTTAAATACCATTATCTCACTATTCACAAGGAAAGGTTAATATTTCTTAATTAAATTTTGCAATTCATGCAATACAAACAAGAGGACTTAAATCAGTAGAGCTAATAAACCTGATGAACCAAATTAAACACTATCTGCCAAACAAAGAACAAATATATTTTCCAATATCTACCTAAAAAATTAAAGAATCTAATAATTTCAGGCCACATGAAAATCAGTAATGAAGATTTATTGTTCATAAAATGTCCACATTCTTTGATTTTTAATTCATTTTATTTAAATTATATATTTTAAAAAAGTAAAAATGTTGTATTTTTACAGCAGCAGAGAATGGCAAAACTTGCCCATCAGTTACCTAAGGTAATTATAATTGGGTTATTAGGAAGGTTGCTTTGGTCAATCAAAGGTTGGAATAAGGTAACTCTGTGTATGTTTAAAGTAGAATAGTAAGATGAAAGATATAGAAGTAATCTGTGATTTTAATTGCTGAGGAACTAGGGGATTCAATTTTTGGTTGAAAGTATGCAAATAAAACATTATTGTTTACATTGTTTGATAAGTGAAATACATTCAAGTTGGAAGATTGATTTTATTTATAGAAAAATTAGATGAATTCTGCTATGGAATTCTTCTGTCATGGGAAGTTAACTATTCTAGTACATTAGTACTTAAAAGAGGATTTGTTACCAAGAGCCTGATTTGAAAGCAAGAGTGAACCCTGGGTGTAATTTCTTGACTTATTTTTTTAGAAAAAAACCTCGTGAAGGTCAGCTGAATAAGTCTACCCTGCAAAAATCAACATTCTCTTACTTCTGAAAATATACTCAAAGAACATAGTATTATTTCAAAGTTGTTAACATTAAAAAAAAATAAAATTATTATTAATACTCTTATTTTTGTCATTTTTAGCATAATCAACAATGTAATGTTTGATAAGGAATTGGATAATGGAAGAACATTGTTTTTTTCCCTTAATATATTGTATTTTTTCCATTAAGTCATTTTTCTCACCATTTATGAAATTGGCATTTTATTTCAAGATGACTCGAACACTACTTTGATGGATTTATTCCACTAATTTCTATGCTTATGTGTCCAAGAAAATTTTTAGTGGCTTAAGTTGAACAGAAAAAACTGTTTCAAACATTAACTTATATGTATATACACACACACACACATATATATATATATGAGAGACTAGAAACTGGTAACAAAAGTAGGATTGTCAGATCCCACCAGTGAACTTTTATTATTAGGGAGAGAAGTCTTAGGATGATTAATTATATCACAGCTCTTCTTGAAATCAGAGTTTTCACTTTCAGCTATATCTACGGTAGATAAATCTTCACTTTCACCTTTCTTGAAACAACACGATGTATGCCTTGAGAAAAAGAGAGTAATGGATGACACAGCTTTATCTGCCCAGCTCCAACTATGCATCCAATGAGGAAGCCAGTTCCAAGTCCTTAGAAATGGAGGTAAAAGGTTTGGATGGCTGGACTGCATTTTGTTTACTATGGCAGCAAAACTAACAATGGAAATCAGTATACCAAGAACACAATATAAGCTGATGTTGGTGCTATCTATTCTTGAGAGAGTGAATATGATAGTTGGAAGAATTATAAATGCTGTTAATATATATAAGATGGCCAGCCATCTGCGTTTTGCCACTTCCCTACCAAGGAAATATGCCATTGGTATTGGCCACCTCATGAAAGGTATGGGATAGAATAATAGGATTCCAGTGGCATTGAAAAGTGTGTGAGTAAGGGCCATCTGCAGAGGAGGAGCTGTGGGACTTGCTAAGGATGCAATGATTGCTGTGCCGGTAGTTCCAAGGTTGGATCCCATGGTTAGTGGATAGGCACGTTCCAGAGAGACAAGCCCAAGCCCAACAAGAGGAGTGAGAAGGGAAGTCACCACAGATGAAGACTGTAATAGGAATGTTGCAAAACAGCCAACCAGAATGGAGATATATCCTCCTAACCAAGGAAGTTTGGGAATTTCAGCATTTATTGCCTTTTGAATCGCAGCAGCCATTGTACCTAGAAAGTAAAATAATCTTAATTAATCTTTCAAAAATGACCAAATTATATTCTACTAAAAATGCAGTATACATTTTTCTGAATAGGCTTACTATAATCAAATTTTTCAACTATTTGGGAAATTTAGAAAGAGTGATGTTTGAGAACAAGCCTCATATTGATGCTCACTGTTTTGTGCTGGAGTAATAGTTTTAAAAAAAATACTGTTTCTTATTTTAAGATGCAAGCTAAATCTAATAATGTTCATGTTATTAACCTTTAAGGACTTTTTGTAGAATCTTTACCATCACTCCCATGGAGATAAAAAGAAGGATCAAGGAAAATAGTAATAGAATTGCCCCTATAGCAGTGTCTCCAATACTTTCCATGTATTTTGCTAAATATTTACCTGTAATACAAAGTTTTGAAAATTATATACTTTATTAATATCAGTAAAATCATTACATTATAATCAGATTATAAAAATTCCTTGCGTATATACATTCAATTAATTCTCCGCTTGTTTTTTCTTTACCACACCAGGTCTTCAGGAGTGTTGCATTCTCATACAGTGGATTATTCTTGGACCATTCATTTATAACAGTTTTATTTAACTGTAAAAATAAAGAAGATAACACTTATGAAATAAAAAATAACAAATAGAAAATGTTTATGTACATTGATAGCTATTTTACACTGATTGTCATATGATACTTAATAACCGATCAATTTATTAATAAATATGGGTCCATCCTATAGATTGGCGAGATTTACTTTCATGTACACCCAATGGAAGCATTTTTCAGCTAATGTGAAACCAATGAAAAAAAATAATAAGTGTTACTTATTCCCAATGTTGCCATCTGAAAGGTTGCACTTTATTTTTCATTTTCTTTCCATTCTTAAGGTATAATGGCTGCTCCAGAAATTCTTATTAAAAATTTCTTAAAGTAATTTTTCATTCTAACTCTTGAATTTTGTGGATATTAATTCATCATTAAATATCACATTAGCATCTAACATAGTTTAGCACTCTCTGTCAAAACTTTCTTTTGAGGGTATTTAATCTACAGAAGTTTGTAATTCTATCTTTGATTCTTCTACATTGCCTGCAAATGTGACTATGATTGAGATATCAATTTCTGGTAATATACTGATATTTTCTTGTTATTATGGATGTGGTAGATTTAAAGGATCCTTGTCTTTATAAGACTAATCACATCATGTTTCCCTATACCCCAACTTTAGATGCTGCTTGTTTTAATATCCCTAAAATAAGGTTAAGATGCTCAATCCTTAGGTATAAGTTGTTAGTCATTAATTATTTTAAAGGTATAAGATACTGTTAAAATTTATATAATAAAGGAGTAAACGATTATATTATTGAATATCTATGCATTAATTTAACTTATTATCTAGACAGTAATGTTTGATAAAAAGTAATTAAACCAATTTTTACAAGAATGTCCACATCAAAAAACAAAAAAACTGGCATAGATGAGTGAAGAAACTTCACTCTATAGGAAAAAATAAACTTTTAAAGAATTTTTAAAAACCAGCAGGAAATTTACTGATCTAATACTTTATTGAAGAGTGTGACCCTAATGAGCATTGTTTATCAAAATCAAATAAAAAAATCTCCCTTATAGTTCTTATAATTATCTTAAACAGTGATTTTCCCTCCAAACATGTCTATCTTGAAACTAGAAGAATATAATATAAACAGATATCGTCAAGAGAATATTTTTTGTGTCAATATCACTATCATCTGTATTCTTCTACTTACAAAATATTATCTATAGCTATAAAGATTTATGTCAATAACTATCCAGATTTTTCTTGAGATCTTGAGAATCTTTTATATTATCATCAAGTAATTCTCTATTTATCAGCAATTTTGCACTTTGCAATTGTCTGGCTTGTTATCATAAATAGGATTTCTGTAAAACTTCTTTCATATTGAGGAACATTTATCCTTTCAATTGCTAAAATTCTTGCTGACAGGCCTATTATTATTTATCTGCAAAAATGATAAATGTATAGTTTAAGAAACCTCATCTTTATCTCTGAAATATATAAGGCATGATGTTGAAGGTGTTATGAATATTTTTATTAATATTTCTTCTATTTAATCAAAAATAATCAGAAACACTTACTAATACAATTTGTTGAGTAAAGGGATCCGTTAGCACTTGGAGAACCTTGACGCCTCCAAGGCTGCTAACATTCTTACTCAAAGGCATAGAATCCACAATTGCTGCTGTTGTGTGAAAGAGGTAACCTAAAATGACCAAAGAAATAAATGAGGAGCATCATTCTACATTTCTTTCCAATCAGGAAATTTGAATGAAAGAATTTACAACTTTTTCATAAGTTCAAAATAAGAAAAGGGTTTTTAAATTTTACTCTTCATAATATCAATAACTTTTTCATTGTCTTCTAAAGATCAGGTGCATACCTTTAATCTTGATTTTATGCCTTAAATTGTTATTTTTAACATTTTATATGGAAAAATTAATTTGTGGTATCCCATTACAACTTCACCTCTTACTTTAAGAGAAAAACGTTCTACAGGTATTGCATTTAATCATACACTGTAGGCTGTTTCTCAGCCATAACATTAAGTAGAGTAATTTTATTTTAGAACATTGCAATATATTAAATAAAAAATATTCTCTATTTTATGTAATGTTAATATATATGAATAGGATTTGATCCCAGGATTGCTTTAGAAAGAAGCTTAGAATCTCAAATAGATCAATTAAAATTGTCAAATCAAGGAATTAATGCATCTCATACTTGAGATAGTCTTTAAATATTTTCTTAATCCTTCCCAGTACAATTTTTTCATTGCTCATCTATTATTGTATAAAGTATTGGAAGAAATTTTCCAGAGAATGCTTTCAACACATTTCTCAATTGAATTCACTCAATTTGGAATTTATGGATGTTTCATCTATGATAAATAATCTTTATATCTTTCTTGGATATCAAATTGCATAAGAAGGCATTTGATATCCAAGAAAATCCGATAATTCATTAATCAGATAATCAATATCCATCTAAAGTACAATTTTTGTAGTTTGCATAATTACTTCCCCCAAAAGTTTACTTTTCAAATTTGGAAAAATTATTCATAATGTTCGTAAATTACATTGTCCTATTTATTTTTTAAGGATAGAGTTTTTTGAAAGCAAATAATTAAAAATTGTTTTGAGGATATTAATTAGGATGTGAATTTGAGAGTGTTTTTGTGCAATACATACAAAATGTGTATTGGTGTGTGTCTGGGTGTGAGTAAGCTCCCACTTGTAAAGAATCATATTAACCTCCTATGTTATTCAGCATATCTGCCTGGCAAATGAAGGACCTGGGTTCAAGTCCCAGTCATGCCCCTTTTTTATATTTGTGTAACCAATGTGATGTAATTGGATGACTTCTTGTGCAATCATATGATCTACCTCTCCTATGCTATTAGTTTTTAACTCTCTACTCTGGCATGTTCGTCTTAACTCTTACTGGCACTTGTAGCTAGTTAACTAGCAATTTAAAGTGCTTTCTCTTATTCTTTTATCCATTAGACATCGCATCCATAATGCCTTGCATTTATTACCATGTTATAAATTCCTTATTAAAGCTTAAACAATTAAATGACCTGAATGAACAATGTTCTAGCTCTGTAAGGTAATAGATGTTTACTCAAAAGAAAACCAAGGAAAATTGGATTTCAATAAATAGTAGAAAACTGTTTCAATGATATGCATACAATTTGCATACTTTCATGAAAATAAGAGCAGATTTATTAGAATTAAAAATGGATAGTGAAGCACAATAGAATAACGGGGGAAAATATTTAGGTGTGTAAGGTTAACAAACCTGTAGCAACTTCCAGAGGTAAAATCACTATCACTGAAAGCCAATTAAAGCAATCATGAACAGTGGCCCCAGCAAATGCACGGCCGAAGTCCTCTCGTTGTCCAGCGTGACTGAACGATACAATGGTGCTGGTTACGGAAGTTCCCACGTTTGCCCCCATAACCAATGGAATCCCAGACCTAACGTCGATAACTGCAAAACAATACAAATCAATTTATATCTTGTATGAAAATATAATTTCAGAATACATTTCCTATCGAGTTAAGTGAACCATGTGATAGACATAGTAAATTTTATTCTTTACCACGGAAAATGAAACGCATCGTTACGATTTTTTACACGATTTAAAGCATTCTATTTATCTAAAGACGCTTGTGTTGATGGAGGTCATTCTTTCTTCAAAAGAAGAAATTCCCTATTGTGATATTTGCGTATGTAGCCTTCTGTAACAGTGTTGAGAGATTTAAACAAAATGATGCAGTGATCCTCTCGACAAAATTATTTGTAAGAATGATTCTATGGTGGTCGGAGAAATTTCTCAGAATCATTTAAATGGGAAATTTTTTTGTCTAGCTTTTGAGGTTTAAAGAAATCCACATGTTTTTATTCTCTGAACCTTCATCATGGAGTGATTCTCTTCCATTGGTTTCCAGGAGAAGTCACATAAAACGGCTACAACACCCCCTTACTGTTCAGTCTGGCAAATGTTTTGATTGAGTTGTAGCATTCACGGAGGCGACCGCCATCAAGTTCAAGACGATTTCAGAATTTTATAGATAGTGTTAAAAACACATTGATAAATTTTCCCGACGATAGTAAATTGCGATTCGTATTTGAGAAAAATTTTTACGAGGATTTTTTAAATCCACTATTAATATAGTCTGTGCCTTGTTTTGCATGAGTTAATTAAATTAGAGTATATGCGTGGTGTTAATAAAATAGTTTATATATCTTGCGTATATCAATCCAATTTGTATTTCTTAGGGTAAGACATTCCAGATTCGATTATTATCAAAGGAAAAATCTAAAACAGTAAGTTTGGGAAATTATTCATCGAAGTGAAACATATACATTTCAAAATGAATAACCAGTTACGGTTTCGTGTATAATAATGCGATTCGTGTGGATGTATGCTAAACGGATACTCAGCGTATTATTAATAAATAAAACTTACGTCCTGCTGCTGTCATGGATACGATGATCGAAGTAGAAGTAGATGAACTCTGGACAAGCACAGTGATTAGAATTCCCACCATAAGGCCCACCAAAGGATTGCTTAAACCAATAGTCTCTTGAAGCACAGTTCCTGCAACCATGTGAGAATAAATACAAATATCCTTATTTTTGTCGAACAACACGTAAATAACGAAGAGCTCGAGTATTCTTCAGCACTTCTGCTTCAACCAGTTTTCATCATCGAAAGCAGTTAATTTACCTGTCGCCCGTCCTCCGACCAGTCTGAAAGCACTCGCCATCAGGTCCAGAGAGCAGATGAAGAAGTAAAGAAGGAAAATCAAGAGAAGGGCTTTGGCCACTCCGAATGCGACCCTTCTATAAGTTGGGCTCTCGTCATCTTCGCCTAAAAGGACGAAAAATGATTCTTATGTGGTATTCCTGATGCTTATTCATGAATTCGCATTTCCAATCTTCCGTTATTTTCGCTTTATGAAGATATCTTCTATATTCAATGAAAAAAGGAGTTCGTATTTTACAACGGCATAATTGTTTCACTACTTTAATTAAAAAGGTCTTTCAATAAGTTTTTAGAAATTCGTACATAAAGCGCACTTAATATCATAATTGGTCGTGAGTAAAATGAACTCCTTAATTCCAATTGTTCATTTAAGTAAATCAGAATTCATGTTCCTTGCCTTTAACTACTTCTTGTACACCAAATCTTCGGAAAGATTTTATATGATCTGAAAAGATATTCAGTTGTAACACGGGTGGGGACAGTGATCCGTATCTTCAATATTCCATGAGAAAAGAGTCCAAACTCAACCAATCGAAGAAGAAAACATTATTGGAGCATTAATTAAATTCCCCAACGAAAGGAGGTTCTTGTGAAAAGTAAAACATACCTAGGACCTTCCTGACTTCAATTTCATCGATTGTGGTGTTGATTGGCTCTTCAATTGGGCCGCCTTTCGGTTTCTGAAAGTGGAATGGATAAGATTACAAACACACTGACCACTACTAAGTTAAAAGAAATTCACTTATGTTAAAAGATAATTCAGTGAAAATCCTTTTTTGCCAGGAAAAATTTTACCGTAATAAACTTTATCTTTTAATGCGTTTGAACGTTACAATTTTTGGCTACTTCATATTTTACTGTAGATGATCTATCATGAGAAAATTATTTTTTTTAATAACTTGTCTTGGAATCATCGGATTCTATGGCGAAAGTTTTAAGTGCAAACAGCGCCAAAAGAGAATGAGTGGTTTCCGAAGTTAATCGCATACTAATAAAGCTTGGTTTTTCCTTTGGCAATAAGAGACGTCTGTTTAACACTGATTTCAGTCATCGAAAGTTGACAATGACATATCGAACGAGCTGTAAGTATGCAAAATGAGAGGAGTGGTTCAAAGATTTCTCAGTTGGTCTGGCAGATGCTTACCTTGAGTGTGACACGTTTTCTTCCTTCCCTTTGTCTATCATCACCGAATATAGCTTATTACGTTCGACAGAATAGAATTTAATCTAAATTACGTCGAGTGCTTACAACAAGTCTTCTTATCATAAAAGAGAGATCAACTTATGTCATCTCGCACAAAAGTTATTTTTGATGACAATTTTTCTCAGTATAGGAAAAGTTTAAAGTGTAGCAATATACACGTAGTGCTTTCGTTTCATTATTGCTGACAAAATCACTACCATTTACGTCTTCCTTCTTACCTTCTCTTGCTTATTTAACTTTCCTCTGAATCCAAAGAACTCTTTTTTGAGAAGATCAAAGATTCAAATAAGAAAAGCTTCGCCAAACAGCAATAACTATCTGATAAAAACTGCTTCTTCTAAAATTGAAAATCTAATAATTGTTATCATTCATTCAACTATTAAGAGAACGTTAAAAGGAAAATTATACTCTTGGTGTATCAAATAACTCATAATTGAATGAAGCTTATACTCTGTTAAAACGAAGTAACTGAATCTGATTTAAAACTGATAATAGATTTAAGAGGAGGGCAAATAACTTTGCAGTGCAAGATAAAAGTGTTGAAATTCCGACTGAAGAGGGAATCGTGAATGGGTAGAGTCACAATTAGAATACGCTAAATGCTATGACACGAAGTTAATTTTAGCGTGAATAACAATTTTGAAAATAAGACAACCCTAGTTTATTGACTTTTCATTACTTTAAAACTATTGAAAGAATATATCTTCACGGTATTTTTATGATCTGCTTCACAAAACATGGATTATACATTATTTTAAATACCACTATTAAAATCTCCTTATTCAATTGAATTCTGAAGGAATCTCCACGAGGTCAAATTTAATATTTACTTTTTGAGAAGTATCATAATAAGCCGCCAGTGATTATGCCTGCCATCTAGTGAGTCATTAGTAGATCTACAACAAATGAACCTTGTGACCGCTTTGCAATTGGTACTTCATTTTAACTATAGTAAGAATTGATCATGCGCTATTCCGAGTATACTTTCAAAGATAAATATTTCAAGTTAATTGAAGATGAACGTTCTTGTCTGCGAACCCTTCCACTTCGTCTCTCAAGCTTGTGTGTATAATGCCAGGTGAGAAGATTGCGCAAACAACAAGCGGGAAATTTTGGTTGACTGACTTCGAGTTATCAGACTTGATTACCGTCACTGATCAATGATTCAGTAAGTTATCTTAGTTTTGCTAAGTGCAATGGTATGATGGTAATTGAAGCAATGGTCGTATTTGGTCGTTAATTTACATCAAGCTGTTCCTTAGAAGAATTTTCTTTTTCAATTATGATCAATGAGAAATTTTGTGATTCTGTTTGCTTTCATTTGAACTTAGACTTGATTCCATCGAGTTGTATTTATCCTTAGTTATTAAGATATTTTTTTCCATATTGTGTGATAATTTTATAAGTCTCTGTAGATACCATGCGAGCAACCTTTCGGTGTGTGGCAGGGGGTGCAAGCACCGTGACTTCATTTAGCCTTTCACTTTGCTTGCAGTGAGGGATCATGTTAAAACTGCATTTAGAAGTGTTTTTTCTCTGAATTCAGCGTCTCACCACCACTAGAACGAAATTCCGAGTGCCGTATCGAATTCTGGGGTAGTTTCATTTCGTAATTTTGGCAACCTGTGAAACCTATAGGCAAACAATTTCTCGCTCATCATGCTTCAATTTATCGTCCGAAAATGTACATGCTTTCGTTAATTGTCATTTTCCGAAGTAACAACGGAGCATTCTAAATAACATAAATGTCGAGCTACCACTTTTCTGAGACGTTTTTAAAGATTATAAATGTTATTGATCTGCTACGATGGCTAGTCCTCTTTACTTCTAACACTGTGAGTCATAGTAGCCTCTGATTTTAATGGGACTTAATGAGCGACTCCCGTGAAACTGTTGCCATGCAAACATTCTGGAACTTACTCTCTTAGCGAATTATCATTATTTGAGGAACTATTTTCAAAACTCTCTCTTCGTTAATATTTCTTGCATGTGCCGATGACGTGATAGGGAAACGGTTGGTGATAGTTATTAGATGAAAGCAGTGCTATAACAAATTTCCAATTGTTGGAAAATATTTTCGATGCCTGTAACTTTATTTATATCTTGAAAGTATATTTCCAAAATGAAAGACAATTGTTAGAGTCTACGATTTTCAATAGCATATTAAGCATAAAATTGAAGCTACTAAATAGTATAAAATCGACTCTAATAGAAAATTTATAGTCCAACAGGGTCACATTTGTTCCACTTACAGTCTATTGAAAAAAGGAAAGGAATGCTCTTTTCCAAATGCTTCATTGCACACGACTACTCCCGACATTTCTTCAGATAAAAGCTAACGCAGTCGATTGACAATAGTTTGTAAATGAAGAAGAATCCGTTTTTCGATAAAATGGTAGAATTTTTGGGGAAGTGCTGCATTAGAATGGCAAATTTTGAAGTAATTAAGAAAGTCGCGACTTGAGAGAGAATCTGCAAGTACCTCTCTTCTAAATGCAAGAAGTGCTTTCCTGAGGAACTGAAAGATATTTTTCAAAATACTTAGCTTAATTTTTTTAGAAAGGACTCGTAATCTCCTTTGTCTCGAAAAAAATTTTGTTTTTGACAAAGGCCAATTTGAAAGATGATTTAATCTTGTGGAACAAATTCTACGTGTTTTGGAGAAATAAATGAGAGCGAACCTAATATTTATGAACAAAGGATGGCTATTAAAGCTGTCCTATTTTTATAAACATTATATTTATATTGATAATTTTAAATGGTTTCGCCATGAGGATGGTTTATAAACAGTCCAACAAGGTATGCAAGTGAGTTTACTCAACGCAATGGCCTAATCTACGAATGATTGAAGTATGTGGTTTTATGCGAAAATTTTCCTTTCAACATTTACACCTTAGAACATAATAAGTAATATATAAATTTTATAAATATATTTATATTTGTGTGTATTAATGTCATTTTTATTTTCACCTTAATTTTAAAGCGAAATCGAATTTGTGGATGTTCGTACCAAATAAAATAAGAATTGTTCTTTCCTCCGTTAATTGTTGGATCAACGTGAATGTCGACAAATGGAATTTGAGGGCCAATACTTTTGAAATGGTAGCGATGATTAAATTAGGAATTTGAATTATTTCTGAAATAAAAATTCAATTTTAAGTATACATTTGAATAGAGGATTCATTATGTATCGTTTTACAAATAATGAAATGATGAAGAAACGGATGTTCCGCTCAATTGGGCGATAAGAATAGCCAAGTTTTGTTTGCAGATTCTGTAATTAGTGAGCATTATTTCTGTTTCAAATTTCTATTTTAAGTCTTGAATAAGCATCTTTCTTAGATAAGGTTTTTTATTTCGCAGATAACAAATGTGTTGGCCGATTTAAGGGAAACCTTCAATCGATTCTCAACGTTTTTTGCTATTAAATGAAGGCCAATCATAGGAGTATTAATTAAATTATTCACTTTTCTCTTAATTTTTTGGCGCTTAAAATTATTTTCTGTAATTTTTTTCTAAATATGTTCAATAACTTTAAGCTCTGATACACTTGAGCTATTCAAATGCTTTACAAGAAAAATCTTCAGCTTCCTTAAAAATGGCATATAAAGGAGAAAACCTTCTTAAGTATATATTGTAGAGTTAAAAAAAGGACATTCACCTTCCTTTGTAGATGCATTTAAAATATATTTGAAAGTATGTTCATCCATGACCTTCTCCATCTGTACAAATCACTTTGAGAAGCCTTAAAGGGATGCAAATGTTGCAACGATTCACTTATGAAAGAAAGCAAAAGATGACTGCAATTTTAAATAGAGTCCTTGGCCTAATGTGAATCACATCTATTGTTCGTGTTCCAAAAACAAACTTCAAAGAAATTCACATTATCCTATGAACTTGTGCGTTGAAGGGCCAAATATGTATTATAGAAGAATTTCTTATATAAATGTTCCAAAATTGATATAAATGCTGAGTTATTATCTTTCGTCAGTAACTTCCGCTGTGACAAAGAGCGTGAAAGCCGACCGTGACCTCAATGTCTTCTTAGGATTACGATTCGTGACAATCCATGATTCTGTTTATCTGCCATACCTTCGAATCCGTCGATGTCGTCATCGAGTGTCGCTTCTCACAGTTGACTTCTTTTGCGATCAATTGGTCAAAACCTATAATATTCTCTGTGGAGACATTATATGAAACAGCATACGCATACCAGTAGATGGCGCCTACTGGTATTTATTTGCTCTAAGAGGCGTAAACTTCTATTCTAGTTGTAAAAAATATAAAATCCACATTGAAATGTGTTATTGATGAAGTATCATTATGTATATATCATCATCATTTTGCGTTTCATTGCGACAGCGGAAGTACTTGTGTCTGTTCGAGCTATTATTTCCACCGTTCCTTCGTCTCTTCTGTCCAATTCAGTACTTCTGTCATTTCTTCTCGTCCCACTGCCCATTCCAATGACTCCCTTCGCCTCTATCATCTATGTGTACACTGTCTCATGTTCCATATTACTTTGTATCATTTGCAGTCTCTGTGTTATGTATTTAATGCCCAGGCTCCACAAACTATAATTTTGTAGCCGTTGAAAAGGTCTCAATCACGAAGTAAAAACTGTCAAATAAGATAATTTGGCCCGTGGCAGTTTTCACGCAACCAGCGAGGCCCTATATATCGGCCCGCTGACAGTAAAACGGTTAAGTATCGATGTGTTCTAAAAGCATCTAACGTAACTCGACACCAGGTTTACTATTACCAGATAGACATCGATGGCCGTACAAGTTTTTAATAACCTAGTTATCGCATTAATTTTTCCTGTGAGAACTATTCCAAACTATCGGAAATAATCGAGGATAGTGCTTTTAGTGAATCTCTTTGACATTTAAATAAATTTTGGCTTTCGACTCCTGCGATCGATGCCTTCGTTTTTAATTTCTTATTTTGTAAACACCCTTTGGGATACTGGATGCATTGTTTACGGGTTTTTATCCGATAAGTTTCGCTAAAGAGCCGTTGTCCTTAAAATGCGAGATCTGCTGCTTCGAGTGACCAGAACAGGGCTGCGCAACTTTGCTCTTGTTGGAGACACGTTTGATTCTTACAATTTAAGTATTTCACTTAGATAGTCATTTTGGTGCAGAATGATTCCTACAGCTTTATGAGAACAACTTGAGTAATAAAAAGTAACATAATCCAAAAAAGACTTGGAATAGCGATGGAAGGAGAGACACTCTTGAATACAAGGTTTCAGGACTCATTGATGGGGAACCGTGACTCAAGTTCAATGTTTCAAAGTCTCACAAAAACTATTTTGTTGTTGTGTCCACCATTTTCCGATTCTACTCAATTGTGCGTCGTATTCCACTTTATTTTGGCTCCTCTGTTTCCTCTACATTTTTTTGTGTACCACAATTCCTCTATCACTTGAATGTGTAAACTGTTCATTTAATTCCTTCGGAAGAACTCTATCATTCATATTGACATGTCAGAGATTATTTCCGTGGTTTTCTACGATGCGTTGATGGCCATTCGTGGACTTTCCATCTAATCCTACTGATCTCGTGAAGAACATGTAAATGCAATAGCCTTCCACGAGAAGCTATTTGTTCCATCTCCGCTTTGAATGGGTTGGACGAAGGTGGGACAGAATGACCTCAGCGGCTGAAGTTATCCTCGTTGTTCCTAACGGATGCTGCATTTCTAGATTCTAAAAAATGCTTGTCGGAGTTTTATTTTGTAAAATTGAAGGAAAAATGTCGGCAATACTCTTTTAATTCGTTATCCTCTATTTGTAATTTGTTTCCTCCAACTCGTATGATGACCCAATCAGTACCAATTAGAAATCTTTATGCAGCCGATAAAACCCTTGATAAATATAAGTTTTCTCTTCTCCTTACGTCTAATTTTCAGTGTATCCTCCAATTTTCTTAGGAAATCATATCTGCGTGAGTTATAAATTCTGCGAAAGTTTTCATCTATACTTAAAATCTTTTTCAATGGAAGTTAATTCATTCGTATGCATCGAATGTGATTCTGAATCTTTGACGTCGGCAAATACTAGGAAATGTAATCATCAGAATTCTCTCAATATATTTGTTGGCAAGATCAAGTTGGCCTTTCCATCGATTGTTTTTCACATGCATTTCATTCGTTCCAACCATTTTATTGCAAAGAATGGAAAACCCTTTTCCTTCGCCGCAAGTATTTCCTTCTTTTAATCTCTAATTTCGATCAAAATTTTTATACACTCAGAGGAAGGTTCTTCTATAATAGAGCGTATGTTTAATGGATTACTTAATGTCGCAGAATGCGATGCATTGGCAACGCTGTTTGAATGAGGAAAGGCAGAGGTCAACACAAGTTTTTCCCGATGAGAAGAGAGGATTCACCTGTGCAACTATGAATACCTCGCGAATCGCCAAAAGCTAATTCTATTTTCACAGATTATGGAAATGTTTTTTTACACTATTCTCGACGGAAATTATTTGAAAAAGACGCAAAAATGTAGAATCGTCCGATAAAATGTTCCAATCGATTCGCCTGTAAACCCAGAGAATCGCATATTTGGATTTAGCAGGAAGTCTAACCTCCAACATCTATGAGTAGCAGATGTAGCCTTTCGAACGACGAATAGAAGTGGCTTTCCATCGAACAGATCCTGTTCCACTTTGCCGTTTTCTCCCTTCATCAATCAGCGTTATTTTGTTCTCGAGATCTGTTGTGGATTTTTGATTTGCGACGGAAGCTTCAACTCGCGATGAGAATGTGGTAGAAACGAATTTAGTTGACATTTTTACATTATTTGAAGTTCCAAAACACGATTTCAGATATTTGATAAAACTTCTGACGAAAACTGTGTTTATTATCATAATCTGGTGACAGTCCGAAGTGAATGGAAGTGAAATGTGACCAAAACAATGTTCGTGAGTGCAGAATAAAAAGTTTAATTTCATTTGATTTCTTTTAAATTATTTTACGTAGTGTCAAAATTTAAGACTAAATTATAATGTACAAAAATGTATGCATTTTTTATCACAAAAGTAAGATTTTGACTTGAAAATTGAATAAATGGTCGAAATTAGGGAAATCGTTAGCTGAAGTAAACAGTTCGCTTATTAAGCGCCATTTTAATAAAGATCACATAAAAAAGCCTTTTCATCATTGAAATGATAGATAACATGATGTCCAATCCGATATCGTAAATTTCTCCAATTCATAAATCTTCGTTTCTTATTGATTATAAATTAAATTTTCTTTTATACAGGTTTTATAATTTAACTATACGTACGTTTCGGCTTAAAAATAAACATTTGTTAAAAAAGATGAATATGTTGCAATTATTTCTATTATGATTTATTGTGCGTACTATCACAGGAATACATCATGTTGAAAGAAGAATCGTATTTATTTGTCAAAATTTTCGAAGTATTCTAGATTGAATACTTTTTTAAATTACTAGTTTTGATTTTGTAGAATACAATTTTTTCTAGTTCTTGTTTTGAAAAACATAGGAAAGGGAAAATACGATTTTGAGGGATAAAAAAGACTTACGATCCATCGTATTAAATATGAACCGATTTCTATTCCTTTACCGTTTCGAAAAACCTCAAAAGATAAAACGCGGGAGAGAGACTGTAGTAATATTGAAATGCTAATAAGTAGTAATAATTAGTGGTATGGATTTCAATAGTCCCCTTAGAAGCCCATCATTCGAATGGACCGATTTGGGAGTTTGGAACTCTACAAATTGGAACATGACGATTATTCTGTTTTGAAGAGGACATTGCCTCTTCATTTTTGAGATCCAACAATCGAAAACTCCAAATCGCTTTATTCGTAATCTATTTTAATCGTCAAATTAAATGTCGTAAAATTCAACAATTAAAATGCTTTAATTACTATTCGCAATGTATTAATTCTCCATGTTGTTTTATTAAACCACCGTAGGATGAATAACAACCGCATTCTTTCTTCCTCGTATCGTAGAATGGCAATGCATTCATTTCCTCCTCAATTCAGCCAAATACTTTTGAGCATTTTTCCTGTTTCTTAAGAGGAATATGAATATATGTATATATATTAAAATTATGGATTTTTAGTTGTAGTATGATCAGTATTGAAAAATTTCCAAAACATTTTCCCAAATACATTCCTTATATTCCATGTTTGCAAAAAATTAAAGTTCATGAATCCGAAAATTAATTTGAGAAGTTTTTATTCGTGGAATTACGTGTTTTGGGATTTTCATTGACGCACATTATTTTCTGAATTTTCGTAACTTGTTGTTTCCCAACACTTCCTAATTATCAAATCCTGTAAAATTTTAAACTATAACTTAAATTTACTCATAAATTATTATTCAATATTTAGTCAATGAAACAGAATTGTTTGGAAAACACCACTATATAGTGCTATTTCAGAAAATATAGTCTAAATAAAATGACTAAAATGTTTTGGACAAAGAATTGAACCTTTTCGATCTCTAGAGCGTGTTTATTGGATTTGGTCCTATGATAATGATCTAACATTTATTATATAATATGAAAATCAATTAATGTTTCTCATTAATTTTATAGAAATATTTTTTATGCATTAATTGATACGAATGTTTGGATTGAACATATGACATCAATAGAACAAACCTTAAGGACTGAAAAGTAAAAGCATGATTAATGCTGATTTTCTCAAATGAATAAACTCAATTATTTCAAATGACAGACGGAATTTCCTGTACGAATGTGCTGGAGTTTCTTTCCTTAAAAATAACTGCCATTGTCTAATTTTATGAAAAGGCGAAAGAAAGAAAGTTCTTCTGAATTATAAATCAACGTGACTCTTCTTTTGATAATATTGTAATCGGAAAATATTTTCGAATATATAAATGACAATCGATAGAAAATGGAATTGATCATTATTATGCTTCTTCTAAAACGAATGAAAAACATTCCATAGAATCGATGAGTGATTTGTTTGGACTTTTACAACGATTACTATATTATACTAATTATCATTATATGCTCTTGTATAAAAGTACTGTATGATATAGAAGCTATGAATTGATTGATATAACTGATGAATATTATAAAAAAGTGTATCTGAGTAACTTTATGAGAACTTGGTATTTACCAGTTGCAGAACGCTTTTAGTATTTACCAGTTGCAGAATGCAGTCTATTCTATCTAACTATTGGAAATGCGGAATTTATTATCTAATTAACTATTATGCTCACATAAAAGAATCTCAAGAGCTGATCGCTGCTAATAATTATAAACATTAAAAAATTCCATTATCTCCTTTCAGAGGGGGAACGGAATCATTCTAATGCGTATTACGTAAACGCAATTGAAGAGATTTTGATTAGCCGAAACAATTAATTAGAGAGGCAATGAGTTTAAAAATTTATTTCGACCGCACGGAATCCCTTAGAAAATGCAATTGATGCACAATTTAAATGGCTGTCACGGAAGTCCGATGGCACATTTCAAAGAGATGCTAAAATGAGTAACTGACCTGTGAGTCTGCCATCGACGGTGCAAGCGGTGAGCGGCTCAGGTGGCGAATGCGAAGAGTTCCTCCTCTTGCGGGGATTCCCCTCACTTTCACTCGCGGGAAACACGAACAGCGGAGAAATCAGCCAAAAAAGCGCTCTTTTTTTCTCGTGACGCACAGCCTTCGTCATTGTGCACCTGAAAACGGCGTTCCACTTCCTCCAATGCGCGTGCAATTCGCATTCGGGTTGAGCACACATCGTTTATAAGGTTGGGCTTTTTGAACATTTTAAACGAGGACTTTATTGCTCTTTAATAGTAATTAATTCCGTTCTTTTCTGATCACCTAAACTGAAGCCATAGAATGAGGAAGTATACGCTCGCCATTCATTTTCTATATAACTTTGGTCCTAAAATCGGCAATTCTGCTTATTTTCCGACCTAAAATGTCGTTTGTATGCTTGCAATACGTTTCTGACGATCAAGTACAAATAGTTATCTAATTTTTGAACTTCCAATACTTTTAATCGATGAATCCGCTGCCAGAATCAATTAATTGTGAATAGTGGAGATGTAAATAGTTGCAATGGAGTTATTCGTTTTATCTGTGAATATTTAAATTCATTTTATATGATTGCTTTGGGTGAGACAATTGGAATTCCATCCTCACTATTGTTGTGAAACGACAAAGATGGATGTGAAATCGTAAAAAACAACTATTTTTACCATATTTGGAGTTGATCAGATCCTCTATGTGCTGTTTACATGTAATGCTGTTCACTGAGCGTCATATATATATATATATCGACACATATTATGCAACTCGAAGGATTTTCAATGGAATTGGACTTTATAGGAAGATTAGTTTTTAAAATTAGTGCTCTGCAAAATAATAGAAAAGCATGCACTAAATGTATCCTTGCGTTTCGATACTTACTCCGTTGTTGCTGAATCCTAAAAACCAAATAATCATTTTATGCTATTTGAAATGAAGTTGCTAATATATATATATATATATATATATATATATATATATATATATATATATATATATATATAGCAATTCTATATATACTCGCGCACATTTGACTTAGTTATAAGTAGTTAATTTACAAACATTTATTTACCTCTATGTGCTTGTAATAATTGAATCGGAGTTTATTTCTATCCTGAAATATACCTTTTTTCAACTTCCTTTCGTTGAGTTCATACAATTGTTGTTTAAAAAGCGGAAAGAACATAAAAACGATAATCAAATTTACAAAGAGCGTGTCAATTCCACAATAAAGACGTTACGCAATCACGTGCTTCCCTTTTCAAACCGCAATTTCTTCATTTTTACTGCTCATCATTACCGATGAATGCTTTAATCTAGAAAAAATTCCCTAGTTTGAAGTATCTAAGTAACTTTGATTTCATTAGGGATTTTTCTAAACGTCAAGTAGGTCATCTTTGGCTTACAACGCCCGTATCCACTCGAAAGACCTTGAACTAGATGGTGGTACATCAAAAGAAAACCTTAGCGTTATCATGATCCAGTTTTTCTATCTTATGAAATTGCAATCATCCAAATTCTCCCTTTTTCTTGGCGATTTTTTACCTTTTCGGTAGATAGCTTTTTTGGGAAAAATTTTATTGGAAATAAATCAAACTATGTCTATGTAGAATCGTTCAATCAGAAAAACCAAAACTTTTTGTGAAGTATATCTTAGGAGTGTGCGCGTTTTACGGAAGAACATGTTTTCGTTTTTATATTGTTTATTTCAGACTTCTTTAAACTTTCCAAAAGTGAACTGCAAACGAAGCTCCGAAAATAGTCATCCGCTGAAAAAGAACATGCATCGATTAAGTTTTAAATTTCCTTTTCATTCTTTATTAGATTGATCTGTTGTTAACAATTCATAAGTAGAGATATAACATCTATCAGTAATGTCCGCCAATTCTTTCTACAAATCCATACATTCCAGTCTATTGCCTCTTGGTTGCCTACACGAGCGTTAAAATCACCGGTGTTGATTTCTTTAATTAGGTGCTTTCTTCACTCAATTCTTGCCTCCAGATTCTAGTAGAAACTTTTAATTGGTTCTTAACTACCTATCAACTGTATAATCCTTAAAGAGTTACATTTATTATTATTACGTATTTTCGGATGTACTCAGTTAGGTATTAGTTTTTAATTTATTTCATTCTTCACTTTTTGTTTATCACAAATCCTCCAATTCTTCCATTTTATCCCTTTTATACAATAAATACCCTATCTTAAGATTAACTATATCTTCTGACTTTTTTGAAACTATGACGACTCGTATGATCTTTTGTTCTTCATTCGGTACTTTCAGAAGCCATTCTTTCAGCATGTGATGTCCCCAATGTTACATTTGGTCGTTTGAAGAACCCTCTGTCATCACAAATATCAAACTATTTCTATCCAGAATCATATGTCGACAAAAAAGTCTGCACATTTCTTTATGCTGAGCTCACCCTCGTTTGTTTAACCCTTTCAATTCTATAGAGTTTGTTCTTAAACTTGTGAATATTAATTGCAGTAAAAAGTATGGTTAGCCATAAAAACTGCTGCGATCCCTCCGAAAGAATGAGGCGGTTATACGCCCCATGCGATAGATACTCGTGGCCTCCACGAAAGGTGTTCAATTTCGGGGTTCGATAGGTTTTATTGTTAAGAAGAAATGTTCTGCGTCTTCACAGTACTCAAGAAACGAAATAGGAAAATACTAAACGTGTTGCTCTTGATGGGTCAAATACTTTTAATAACTATGTTTGTCTTTATAATGTGATTCTTGTAAATAACTTTTTATTCTAATCTTATCATGTAGGCTGATAAAAGTCATTTGAAAATTTAAAATATGTTCTCTTCACTGTATTGAAATTTTGGTTGATGACATTTATGAATAACTGATTTATGCAAAAATTAATCCTTCTCGAGCTATATGGCAGCAAATAATAATTTCTTATGGATAAACTATTGCTTCCACGGTTCAGAAAAATTAATCATAAACTTGCTCATTTTCTTTTGTTAAAGTATTCCAAAATTATTTAATTCTAAAATGATGAGAGAATTAAAGCATTCTTTCTATATAGTTTAATATAAAAATTATTGCTTGCCTTAATTTTAAAGCATCATAAATTCTGTAGCAAGCTATGAAGCAATTAGAAATTTCTTTTTATGAAACTTTCATTTTTTTTATATCAAGTTTATATTGATTTGGTCACCACTAAATGTAAATAGGATTATATATTGTAAATAGAACTATATAAGCTGAGGTTTATCTAGTTAATGGAGATGATGATTACTATTGCAGGATGAGGTCATAAAATTTCCAATATTATTTAAAAAAATAAATATTTATATATTTTATGAAACTAAAGACAGGATAAACAAAATCACATTGGAATCTTTACTCTGTAAGTTTAGCTTCAACCTCAAAAATAAACATTTACAATACTTTGATCATTCAGAGATCTTGACTTAAATTCAGCAGTAATGTATCTACTAGTGTCTAATGTCGAATGTAATCCACCAATCAATAAATAAAAAAACTATAACCCTTTTCACCTTCTTCACAGGGAGTGTTCAGAGGTGTTCAGGTGCTGGATAGGTTCTGAAACAGAACAATTTCATCACACTTGAATTTTAAAAAATTGTACCAAACTTAGCTACTCTGTATATTTTCAACTTAGAATTTAGTATTTCTAAAATGATAAAGAATTTGGCAAGTGTACACACACTTAAATGGGTATATATGATAAAATTTAATAATAATATAGGCTAAAAGCCTATAAGCCTTGTGAAGTATCTCAAGCATGTATGCAGTATGAAGTATATAACTTGTATTTCTCATCTATTCCAGCCTATAAAAATTTCTAATATTTTAACATGATAACTATGAGCTTCAGAGTAAAACACCTTACTTTTTTTCCCAAACATTTAATATAGTAGATATTTGCAAGTCCCAAGAAAACCATCTATGGAAAAATTATACCACTAGAGATGAAAAAAAGAAAAATAAGTGGAGTAAAATTTGAGGATAATGTAGAATATGGTAAAGTGATGCTAGTAAAATAGGATTATAAAAAGAGTGATTAGAATGAATCAGTAAGATCTTATTCTGTCACTTTCTAATGATGACTTCAATAATCATTCTATAAAATATATCAAAAAATTGATATCCAGCTTAAACTTATTGAGTGTTATAGAATATTAACTAATGTATATTAATATCTTTTTTCTATACACCAATCTGATAAAATTTTACTTCAAAGTCATATACCATATCATTCTCAGTCAATTATGTTGTTGTCATAGATTACATTACATTATGGTAAATGAGAAACAAAACTAAGTAGCTTCCACAATGTATTTCTGCAATCACGACCGGTTTCTTCTGGTGAAGATGGTAGTTTGCTGAAACCGGTTGTGAATGCAGAAATACATTGGGGAAGGCACTAAGTTTTGTTTCTCATTTAAAATGTCCTTCTGTGGCCAGAACGAATCGAGTTTACATTATAATTTTTATCGTAGTTTGTTTTTGGATCTATTTGTGATGATAAACGTTTAAGGAAAGAGAAATGAATTATTAAGTAACGTTTAACAGGAGATTAATTTAGAAAAGATGCAACTGTAATTTTGTTAGACAAAACATCAATACTTCAACTGATAAATGTAATAATTCAAAAATGATTAAAAGCTCAAAAGAAATAAAATAAATTCATTCTGTTATAGAGTTGTAATATGTATCTCTTTCTAAAATAATAATATAATGAATACCAAAAACAAACTGAAATAAATAAAATGTAATGAATAATAGCATTGATTTTCTAAGAAGAAATTATTTTCATTTAAAGAATTATTTCTGCCTTTGGGATCAAGTTCAAAACTAGTTATATAAAGATTCTATATTAATGTAATTTATTTTGCCCAAGGTTTTAATTAGTTATAGGAATTGATTAATAAAATACATATTTTGCGGAATTTGAATACTGCAGTTTTTGGTGACTTAATCTTCCTCTGATGTGAAATAATGTGATAAAAAATCAGGTTCTCCACAAGAATACATGAGATTGAAAGTTTCACTAAGGCTTTCTACCAATAACATTTCTTTTGTTTGAAAATAATATGTAACACCTTCTGTTGCATGCCAGAAGAGTAATGAAAGAATATAAGGAAAGCAAAGTCATTTTTGTATATATATTTGATAACCTTTATGTTATTGTATTATGTTTGCTACATCTTAATGTATTTTTAGCAACCACAAAGATTCTTATATTTCAGATAATTTTATAAATCCACCTTGTTTATGTATTAAATTACTTCCCAGGACTTAATGGAATTAGAAGTGCTTTCACATGCAATAGACCAACTAGGATTCAAGAAACCAAATACAATTAGACAATGTTTGGTTAAAACATTCAGTGTTCAAGAACAAAAATGATAAACATTACCAAAAACCATCATAGGGACATTTAAAGGAATGCACATTTTAGTGGTAATCAGTTGAATGCTTATTTCAAAAAGAATATATTTTAAAATAAATTTACAGTCTGATGACTATTATGATCAATATTTTGTAAAATAAGTCAAAAGGAAAATATGGATGTTTTCTTGAACATTTAAAAGAGGAAATTCAACCATATTTAGCTATATTATTGTTGCAGTTTTAGAGTATAAATATGTGTGTGTATATATAAAGACATATAAAATCCATTGAAAAATTCAATTCTTAAAATTTACTGACTATGTGTAAAATAATCCTGTTTCCAAACTACTCTGGTAAATCAATTTGGAAGTTTATTTTGTAAATTGAGTAGCTCACACCTTACCAGGTCCTAAACAAAAACAAAATCATTGATTTGATGAACTGTCAAGTCATATAAACATAAATTGCACATTCATATGTCAATGAGAGTCATCCTGCAATAAATTTTTCCTTTATTTTATCATATAAATTGCTTTTTTCAGAACTTAAAGTTATTTTAATATCTATAATCCATACTCGTATGATAATGTATATTTTAAAAAACCATCTATTCCATATTTTATAGTATGAATAAATAAGTATTTCTATATAGATAGTGAAGAAAAATAGATAAATACTTAGTACATAAATTTAAAAAGTGCAATTATCCTACAACAAGATGTCCTGAAAATGTGACCATTAATTTTGCTTTCCATTTCTATCATAAATCTTAGAAGTGATTTACACCTAAAGAAATGCTAAGGAATACACAAAAATAGTTGTAGGATAGGGAATTGTTTAATTACATTGAAAGTTTTCTTCAAAGAAAACTAAATGCCAAATATTGAGTGAATGAGTGTAGCCTGCTATAAGTTTAATATTATTCTAATAATCAAATGTTATCAGCTAAAATTTCAGTTTTATAGCTTTATGATTTTATATAGTCTTAGCAACCACTTCCTTAAAAATGTAAAAGGTCTTAACTATCCTCATTATGTGAATATATGCTTCAATAGTCACCATGCAAGTTGATAAGTGTGAGATAGGGGAATAAAAATAAAAATTTTCCAATATTTCATAATCACTCTTTATATATCATATAAAGCTGATATACTCAACATTCATACAAAGATAAAAACAGGCATACACTGTACATTTATGGAATCAAATTGAAGACTATACTTTTGACTGGACATAGTACCATCAATAATTTTAGCAGTCTTCATTAGTATTAGATATAACATAGTTCAGATAAATTTAAAATTTACTCCTTCAAAATCTAATACTTTTAGAATCCTTCTCTTTATTTTTTACACTTCTCCATTTTCATTTGAAAAAGATGGATAAATAAATACTAGTATATATTTGTGATTATATCAACACAAGATGAAATCCATTGTTTTAGAAATCTTTCACTGTTCACTTAAGAACAATTTTTTAAATTCTTATGAAAAGTGATATAAATTGCTTAAAATTCTACCATTAATCTCTAACATATAAAATTAAATATGTTCTGAGGAGAAAAGTAATTAACCTCTTTGATTCAAAGTAAAAAAGGAAATTTTAAACAATTTAAATAACTACATCACTTTTGCAGAAAATCATTCTCAAAATTGTTCATCATTAGGGGATTTTCACTAATTGGAAATGTTGAAGATTTAATGAAAGATGAATTTAGATCTATACTTAAATGTATGGCATGATGATGGAGCCCCATATTATGTTTTGATTTAAGTTATTATAGGGATTTTAATTTCACACGTCTCCTAAAAGAAGCAGAGGCTATTATCTTAAAGACACTATATCACAGCTCTCTACAGCCTCCACTTATGTTCTTCTCTCACATAAAAGAGTGTGAAATAAAGTCAGTCTATACCTCTCTTAAGGTATGTGATGTACAGCACAGTACATAGTTTGTGACGATCTTTCACTTAGACACTTCAACGGTCTCAAAATAAGTATTGCCATCAGTTCTTTCCCTATACATCATTGGGTCATCTTTTGTTCTCAGTCAGAAACTTGTTTATTATTGCTGGCACTATATTTTCACAGCTTTGAATGACCTTATTGCCTGCAAATTCCCATTTTCTTTGACTCAAGATGTACAGCAACCACAAAGATTAAATTTTGTTCTCTTAGTCAAAGAAGGGGAATGTTAAGGTCTGGATAGCAATATATGAAGAATGATGAATGCTGCGCTCATGCTGAAAATGGTGTTAAGTGGTGTGATATGTGCAGCTGCGCTATTCCCAGCTCTTTCACGCATGTCACGAGTTCCTACTCCACCACCTGTGACCCCTATATTAAAGATAGAGAGGATTGCATGTATAGAAATGAAGAGAAGGTGTGTTCACCTTAAAAAATTGGAAGTAGAGAGAAATTGATGGAATAAATTTATATGATCAAGTTCAGATCTGGAGAAATATAGCAGACATGTTCATTCATGAACACTATACACTCCAATATATTTAAATAAAAGAAGATTTATTCAATGGATCTTCAGGTAAATATACAAGAGAGTGCATTCTTTAATATGAAAAAGTGTACAAGGAGGAGAGCCTCTTTTTTAAATTTAAAGATATTATACGAAAACATAAGTTCAGATTTTATCATCAAATGGGTGAAGTTATTTAAAATATTTCTTTATCAGAATTGAATCATTCATGTGAATAAAGATGGGCTCTGCAAGAGAGGTAATAAATATACAGCCATATTTGGAAGTTGAAAATGGTGTTATTAGACCATTACCCAAAGCAAAGAAAATATCTAAACCTTCACCAATAAAAAAATGTATTCATTCTGATATTAGATAGAATGGAGGAAAAATTAAATTTTCTGGTGATTGATCCAATTTCTACGAAGTTGTTGAAAGATTAAATATCATTGTGTTAAAATAGAAGGAAAAGTTTCTGAGTCATAACTATCTTTGCAGCATTAATGATGAATAAACATACTAGCCAAATTAATACAGTCACAGTTATATTTGAAAATAAAATTTGTTATTTCATAAATTCTTAAATACTCAAAGCAATGGGGGTGCAGATCTGAAAGGTTTGCATATTCTGTACTTAATTGTTAGCACTTAATGTCATTTCACATCTGAAAGTATGGATGGAAATATTATAGTATTTTTTTAAGAAAACTGACTGTTGAAGACCAATAAGCCTTCAGCTTGCTAAAGCTTAAATGAAATTAGTTCTAAGCATGATATCAAGTAAAGGAAGAAAAAAAATACAACTGATAGTAAAATTAATTATAGACAAATAGCAATCTAAAAATGAACTAACTTCCACGAATGCCATTATTTATTTAATAACAATGAAAAGATTATTTTTGTGTGTATCTTGGAATGTTTTCAGGCCCCTTTTGATTATATATATGAACAGTTTGATGACATTCAGTCCTAATTTAATAAATAGATATAAATCCAAGAAATGGTCTAAATAAGAACAAGAACAAAATTATTAGATAATATAATTCAATATTATTTGGTTAATAAAATTTAATTTAATCAGAAAAAATTAATTTTACTCCCACTTTCAGTATAAGTTTCATGGAGTTGTTTTTGACAGGCAAAAATTTTTCCTTAGAAGAAATAAAATTTTTATTTATTTAACATTAAATTGAACTGTTAATTAGATTATTTTTAATGAGAGGTTAGAAGGATTATTACCTTAAAAATATAGTCTTAAGCCAGAAAAATAATTAAAAGTTACTTATTATATTTAGAAAATTCAAGACCACAGCAAAACATGCTAAACTTATAGTTCTATATTTAATGGTTAATGAAGACATAATATAAGGCAGACTTTTATGAAGTTTGAAAATAGAGAGAGGTTAATCATAACTTATCAACTTTGAAAAAGGGGAAAAGAATCCATCTAATAATATTTTATACCCCAGTACTTTTCTTTTCCAATAGAAATTTTCATGTCAAGAAATAAAGCTCCAACTAGTATTCCTTATTACACTTTCAAAATGCAAATTTTCATTTTAATAAGATTAAATATGAATAATTTTTAACTTTCATTTCTACAATAATAAGTGTTTTGTTTTGTATATATAATTTGCTATAAGTAGAGGGAAGATTTTGAGACAGTCAATAATGAAAAGTTGTATTCATTAACCATTAAATCAACAGATTTTCCCTAATTGTGCAGATTGCAGCTATATAGGATAGGAGATAGATGATATATATTATGATCTGACAACTGGAAGATTGCTTAGCATTCTATATTAGATACTATTTATATATTGCTTAGAGAAATAAGATTAGATCCTTCAATTAGAAGAATTACAAATACAGATGACCAAAATATTAATAAACTTTTTCCCCAGTATGATTATTTATGGTACTTTATGGATTATAAGATATGAAAGTCAGTCAAAAATGTCATGCGTCATAGAAACTGAATTTACTTCGGTTTAGGCATCTCTAAAATATCCTATAACCACAATCATATTTTGTTCGTATTAACCCTTGAACGAATGAGGTGGAAGTGAATGAAAAATCTCGTTACACCAACAAACATTTTTATTATCTAACATGCCTAGACTATATCAAAAGTAGCAAGGGGTTAAACAGAAGTGAAAAATATTTACGTGACTGGGAATCAAACCCTGGCCCACTTGCCAAGCAGGTATGCTGACCGTTACATCAAACTCCATGGTTGTTTAGTAATCAGCACACCTGGATTTGAGTCCCAGTCTAGCCACTATTTTTTACTTCTGTTTCACTCTGTGAAAATCGCAGGTGTGTTTCCTGCGCTATTTAAAAAATCTATTTTTCCCTTATATTAAAATAAATTTAAGGTATTTAAAGAAAGTAGCTATTCTAAATTTAAGTAGATATGCAGACTATATTTTCTTTTCATACCAGTAAACTGCTTATAAAATGATGAAATTTGCTCTATTTAAGAATAGTTACATTCATTCAAACAAAGTATTTGAATAGCAAGTCAATAAAATTTTAATTTTTATTCAATCAAATCAATGAACGTAAGATTAGAGAGTGGTAATGGGATTGCAAATAAGCTTGCTAAGCTACTATGCAATGAAGATGTTTTCATATTCATAGATTTTTTTGAGTTTCCATGTAAGATAGGAAACAAAAATAAAATAAAAAATAATCCAAAAATGGATTAAATTGATTTCTAATCAAAAATTACAGAAATTAAACAGTACTTATCAAGAATAATCCTCATATGCTGAAAATAGTAAATTTTAGTATATACAGGTATTCAGCATAATAATCATTTAATTATTAATTATTCGGTACAGTATAATTTAAAGTAGAATGTTTTATTTAAGAGGGAGGGAGATTTCAGGGAGATTAATATAAGTGAGTGCACTCTGAAAACAGTATTCATCTCTGCTACCAAGTATTTATGTCTATGGGATTTGCGTTAATGAAATGGCATAATAGATACAACTACTTCAGTGAAATTTCAATATAATTTATGTTATATGATAATTGTTTTATGCTAATGTTATTGAAACATATGAAAAAGTAACTTAAGAAATGGAAAAATCATCTCATAACCCAGAAATATTGATTTAGAGCTGCCACAAACAGGAAACACATCCTATTTTAGGATTTTTTTCATTTAGCCCTCAAAAACTAAAAATTATAACTCCTGATGGATAAGAATGACATAGTTAACTTAAAAGAAGGTTAAATTAAATGAATTATTTTTTTGAGATGAAGCAAAGGCCAATCCATGTGCTATCATACTCAGGCGGAAGATATAAAATGAGCAAGTCAAGTTTCATGGCCATGATGATCAAAATTAGTGAAACCTTAGGTAGATTTTACTTCTCAGTGGTGATTGGTTGCACATATAAAAATAATATTCTGTCATATGAGAGAATTTCCAAATAATAAACATGGAAGGGGAAAATATCTTCCAAAGTTTTTAAATGCCATATCCTCTCTAGCAAAAAATATTTCTGACAAATGTTTAATCTTAAAAGGAAACCTTTTTGTGTTAGAACTTCTTTCATATTTAAATGATCTTCCCTTGAGTTATGTTTGACATGATATAGTGAGATATATTTATACAGTAAAATTTAAAAATGAAAAAAGCATGCTTTAACTTGATGGCTTCAAAAATCAATTAGAATAATGGTGGTTATATTAGAAAAATATTAAACTGGTTCTATTTCCTAAACTAGGATCATTAATAATAAACGGCATAGTATTTAGGGAGTATTTACATTAAGGTGAAATGACTAAATTAAAAATTGTTAAAATTTAAGCTTCTTCTTAAAAAGTTTAAGGGTTAAACTCCAATGAAAAATCCATAATTATTTCATAGATATTCTTGACCTATCTCACATGAAGTCATCATCTTCAAGATAGCCTTAGAATACCCTTTGACATAGTATCCAGCTGGAAGCACCAAATCTTTCTCCATTATTATTACTTATTAATTAGTAAATTAATGTAGCAATGTGAGTTACAACAAACACCATTGTTAATGTAACGAGGTTTTTGCAGCACAATCCACATAATTAAGCTTTTAAGCATTGGTATTTTGGCAGGTGAAATATTCGATTCAGGCAATCTCACCTGCATCCAAAATGATGTCATCCACGTCTGAGTTTCGGTGAGAGTTGAAAGTCGGTTTTGAATTCTCAACCATAATGTCATCACCACCATTGTCTACACCTTTTGCCTGAGATTTTAGATCATTACCAATATATCCTTTGGAAGCAGAACGGCAACCAAACCACCAGAAGCCAGCTGGTCGAGGGAAGGGAGGGTCTGCTCCATCAACCTATAAAAATGTAATTCATCAGAAATATACTTATATACTAATTTAAAAGTATGCCTGTAGCCTTACTTCCACAATGTTTTAAAGATGATTAAGAATAATCAGAGTGATACTAATTTTAATTTGAAGAAGCCAAAATTATGAGTAAACTAAGAAAAATCAATCTTTCATACGATTTGAAGAAAAAAGGGTACTTATTTTTACAGCCAGTTAAAGGCAATAAGGTCATTTTTTTTAATGAAGCAGCCTTTATTAATTAGATAGGTTTTGATTAGCATACAATTTACATCATCCATGTGTCCAATATCTTTGCTCAATTGAACCTTATAAATGAAAATTTAGGTAACTTCTTCAAAATAAGAGTATTGTGCGACCAATTTCATGTAAGAATTAACATTAGTTATTTATCTGGTCAATTCATAATTAAATCAACATTCTATGAATATTGTGGATTTTTGAATAACCTAAAACAAATCATACAAACAAATAATAAAAACCCTTTTAGGATATTTTATTTCACTTGTTGTTAATATATATGGCAAAAAGTTATTTGGTAACATAAAAAATAATTTCAACCCAAACACTCAGAGACCTTTGAGGACAAAGCTAACAATAAAACAAGATCACTTCAAGAAAGAGATTCATAAAACCAAGAACCTCAAAATCGAGTTTTAATCTCATATATGAATGCTTATTTAATGCTAGTAGTTAAAAATAAGTTTCAATAACGTATTTTAATTGAACACTTACTGTGAAAGTGCGGTCATTGAATCGGTAATATAGTCCACCTTTGAAGAAATAAGTATACCCATTAGTATACTGTAGAGCTGCATCAATGTTGTCTGGAATACCTTCCCAATTTCCAATTGGCTTAGGATATGTGGATTTCACTGGTGGACGTTGAGATGGATCAAACCTCCAAAACTTGGATCCTTAAGAAACATTAATAGAAATTCTCTAGAGTTCTCTTCATCACTAAAAAAACTTTTCGTGAAGTACTTTAAAAAAAATTAACTACCAAATCTCTTTTCAGGGGCTTCTCTTATTATATTATGGACATGATATTCAAGTTCATTTTTATCAAATATTTTGCTGAACATTAAAAATCAACAGCTACCTAACTACATTAAAAGAGTAAAAAATTTTCAAAGAAGTTTCCGTAGTACTATTTTTGTATTTTATATGTATTTTTGAAATTCTCTTGATCCGAGAACACAATAATCAAAAACTGTTCAGTTGTTAATGACGTTTCATTCAATAATAAAACCAATATGAAGTGTTTTTGGCAAAATACTGTGGAAATTACAAAGTTCTTTCTCTAATATTATAGAATGGTTTTAAAAGTAAAAGTTAGAATTTTGGGTTTGTCTAGCTAACCATTGAAAACCATTCAGATTAAAAGGGATATTTATATTCACTCATAATTTTGAGCTCCATATTGATTTCTGTAGAATATTTTTTAAATATTTTATGAGGTTAATTCTCAAGCAATGTATAATTTTTGTGAATTAATTATGAGTGAAAAAAGAAAGATGAATGATAATGCTAAAAATAATTTGCTATATATAATGGAGATTCTCTTTAGTAGAAAATAATGACTATGAATATTTTAAAACTACCTCTGTCTTACCTTTGAAAAAGTAAATTTTCCCATTTCCTCCCCAAACCATAGCTGCATCAATGTTATCAGGAATACCAGCAAATCCTTCGGATATTTCCATAGGATACTTTTCATCCATTTGCTTCCCAGTATACCTCCAGTATTTGGAGCCCTGTAGAATTTTATTTTATTCAATGATTCAAGTCAAAATTGTTATCATGAAGTATAATGAGGAGGAAAAGTATGGATGGTGCAAATGAAAATTGCATTCTATAATAAGTAAAAGATACTCATAACAAAAAAGGGTAAAATTTGACCAATTACTTTGTTTTGAATTAGACAAGTAGTAATTGAGACTGGTAAAATTATCACTACCCTCTTGTATGAATAAGTAGCAACAGAAAAAAAGAGAGGATTACCGTAAAAAGATTAATAAAATTGATGTGAAGAATCTGAAGAAAGAAATTACGATGGAATACTTAAAGAAAAGTTTAGAAATAAGCAAAGGATTTCTGAAGAAAGTAAAAGAAAAACTAACAACTTTATTCCCCATATATATGTAATTAATAAGTTAAACTTGCCTTGAAAAAGTAGGTCTTTCCATTTTTGTACGTAAAAGCAGCATCAATACTGCCTGGGAGTCCAGGCCAACTCTGAGAGATTGGTCTTGGATATCCTCTGTGTATTCCCTGCTCACTGAGCTTCCAGTAATGGTCACCTGCCATTGAAATACACATTCAGTTTAAAAATTATCAAAAAAGTAACTACCACATAAAATTAAATTATTTTTTGACATATGACCTAAATTCATTTTTAATTTAATCCAGAAAATACATCAGATATTAAAAGGAAAACATTGTAATCATTGTAAAATTAGCAAAACAACCAAATTATACATTCTACATGAAAATATTATAAAGAAAAGAAACCTGAATAATATTAAAATGAATTTTACATTGATTCTAACATATACTACTGAGAACGAAAGATTGGTTTAGTAACTAGAATTACAAAGTTCAACTGAGATTCAACAAGACTATTTATTTCTCATAAATTTCACAGAGGAAGGTGTTATTTTGTGGAACTCCATCTCAAAAACATACAAGGATCATACTTTTTCCACAATTTTATTTACTTATTTAAAATTGTGGAAAAAGTACGATCCCGTCTTATTCTTGCGTGTTTTTTTATTCATTTTCAAAATTAAAAAAATGGAGCAATCAAGTGAAAACTACAGATTGCAAAGAATATAACTCAACAAAACAAAATTTGAAATATTCAGCCTCACTTCCTGATCATTTTTAAGAAATGGAAATAAAGAAACATGTATCTTGTAACATCAATAGAATCTGAAAATATTTTATTGCAGTACATGAAAGAAAAGATGATATAAAACTATGTAGATGGGTATGACAAATTGGAAAGTCAGATGAGCTTCAAATTTTGAGAGAGTAATCTTTATGCATAAATGTTTTTATTGCTCATGAGAAAATTCCTACAAATATGATTACCTAAGATAAATTTACCTTTAAAAGCATACGTAACCCCTTCAGCTGAATTAAACATGGTATCTACTGAAGCATCAGTACATAGTTCAACATCTTCTCCTGTTGATGGCTCATCAGGTTCTGGTTTCTTCCCTGAACTTGGACTGCCTCCTCCCTTGACCACTTTCTTCTTCCCATATAATTCCTATAGTTATATTTTGAAAATTAACAACTTTCCTCCAGTTTTCACAAAAGAGCTCTCATCTAGACAAGCTTCTCAAATTATTTTTTTTGACATTTTTGATCATAACATTTCAACAATTTATTGATATAAGTCACAATAATTGTACCAGAATGGGTAAAATAATCTACAACATTTTGAAAAACACAGAAGTAATCAATTTTTATCAATTCTTCTTGTGTCAGTAAAATTCTATTTTTAATTCTAAATTTTTCACTGAAATGGATTCACGCAAGTGCTAGAAACTACTTCTGAAGTGAGAAACACCTGGAATAGCAAAATTTAACGTACCTGTATAGCAGCAATGTCATCAGAGTCCAGATTAAACACTGGATTGTAACCTCTGTAAAATGGTGCCATAAGAGCACTCTTCACATCGGAATGAGATAATCCTAAGGAATGACCAAATTCATGAGCAGCCACTTGGAAAAGATTTGTACCTGAAACGAGATAAAATACATGAATTATAAGAAAAATATCGGAAAATAAATTAGTCCGGGAATTTTCAATTCTTAACAAAAATGTTTTATGAACATAATATAAAGAACATCCGAGTAATTTTAAACCTGCGAGGGTGGTTCAAAAATTTCTCCTGAAAGAAAAATATTCCTGAAAGTAATTCCGATTATTTATCATTAATTAAATTTTTATAAATAAATATCCTCGCATCAAAACTCCATTTAAGAAACCGAAAAAATCTATCAGAACTATAGAACTATATAGAACTATAGAACCCGCTTATGATATAATTAATGCGTTTAATTGTCATGGGTTTATGATTTAAACAATGCATGAAATACTACCGTGGAACTATCCGTGATTCGCGGGCGTTATCTGTTTAACAAAATGTTACTTACTCCATGCTGAGTGCGTTTAAACAGTTACTACTAGATTCATTACTAATCTTCATGAAGATCATATTATTTTATACAGATTATACCCATTTTCTAATGCAACGAAATAATTTCACGAATATTACCATCCTCTAAATGCACAAAGATGTTCATCTTCCAAGGCATCTTTTAGCTACTTGGAGTGGGATAGAATATACTTATTCATGTAATTGGGGTAACCTGTTTGTGTTAAATAACTTATTATTGTAATATAAGAGTAAAAGTTCGCTTGCAATCTATCGGATTTTAAGTCAATAAGTTAATTATTAAAAGTGTTTCCGATAGTTGCGGGAATTGAACTCCTGGCCTACTACCTCCCATCTCTTTTTAAATTCCCAATAGATAATTATTCAATGCCTCTTCCCATGTATTTTAAAAGAGAGAGCAAATAATTGCAAATGAATGAGCCTAAGATCGAATCCATGATCATCATTCATCATCATTAATAATGGTTGCATAAAGAGATAAAGCTTATTTATGAATTTGAGACATTTGAATCGTCTACGTACCTGATAAGTTCTTTAAAATATATTTTCAAAAATGGGGCTTAAGCTCTCTTTCGGAGAAAAGTCCAATTTTGGGGCCCCCTATGATCGGTAGAGACGATTTCCTATTTTTATTATTATTCCCTTATTATTATTATCCTACTCCCAGGTCAGATAGTCATTGCCCAAAAAATCGGGTTGTCACTGTAGTTTAGGTTGTTAATTCGTATCGTATATTCATAGAATTGTACGTCCATGGAAAAATTCTAGGTGGGCTTAATTCATAAGCAAAAGTGAAAAATATAAAATTAACATATAAATTTTGAGAGAGTATTAAAGGAATAAGTCTTGAACCAATTGCAGCAAACCTTCATTTTTAAATCGAAATTAAAAAGTGTAAAGATCACTCGTGTCCCTCAATAGATCCTCTTAATCCTTTGCAACTGAACAATTTAATTCCTTCATCAGAGTGCAGTTGATGGCTACAAAAGCATTTGGTAATTCAAGTACGACTGCAAAATATATTTATCATCAATTTTTTTCGAACTGTACGGCGTTCAACAGAACGTAGTCCTCTCACCTTTACGGCTTCGCACAGTCCATGACTCTGAATCGTCGAAATGCGCGTCGCCGCCATATACCGGGAAGTAAGCATGAGCGAGAGTTCCTCCTGGTCCGTCGAAAGGATCTCCGTCACCATGCTCACCTCGCTCGAAGCGGATTTCGATATGCACTTGTCCACTCTTCTTCTTTACGAACGTGAGTTCTGTGTTCTCTGCCCAAACTTGGAATGATTTAGCTATTTCTCTATCCACTTCCTCTTGGCTCAGTCCTCGTGGATATTTGGAGATTTTGTATGTCAACTCCCTCACTCGCCATCTGCTCCCTGCAAAAAACAATTTCATTTCATCAACATGTAAATAAAGTATTGGGGAAATATAGGATTCAAAAATAAACAAAAACAGAGAATATATAAGGTAAACTGAATTTTTATTTAATGAATTTCCTGAAATTATTAAAAACGAGGAATAATATAAGCAAGGTTCTGAACCTTATAATTATCACTTTCATCACTATTTACTCCAAATAGTTGAGTTTTAGTCTGGCGTTTGTTTCATAGTTATACAGAGAATCAGAAAAAATGGAATGTTCTTCCTTTTGGTGTTGAAGAACTAAAAATATTCTTTGATGATTTTAAGACTCATTTACCATTTACAAATACATAGGTCTTTGAGCCATTGGTAACTAAAGCTTTTAATTTGTCGATCGCACACGGCTTTTGAGGAAACAGTCCGAATTGAAGGTTCGATTCAACGATCAGGAATAAAAGACACTTCCGGTGACCTCCTCTCCAAGGACAACAATGTGTCCATCAATGCTTTTTGTCTTTTCACAGCAATAAAGGAATCGATTGGTGTTGCGTAACAGAGTTTTTTCCAACAATTTTTAAATCATTCCATAACTATGCACGAACCAATACTTGTATATTTCAATCTAAAATGAAAAATTTAAGTTCAACTCCTGAAAGGATGATTGTGTCTGGTCTTTCCGTTGGTCAGATTAATATTTTACATTTCGATATGTTCTGTTTTTGTAGTGTAGCTCCAGAATGGATTTTCAGAAACAAATAATCTATCTCATAATCTATGGTCCTTCCCCACTGATGAAAAAAGTCAACTTCTTTTTCTTTCGAAGTTTTAGAATGCAAACATAAGGGGTCAATTTGCGTTAACTTAGTAACGCTCATTAAACAATTTGTGAGAAGGCGCCAATACGTTTAAGCTGAAAGCAAAACGATTCATAAACCGCACGTCAGAGCGTTTATTTCTTGGGTATAATCGAAATGAGGGCAATATAAAAAGTCAAGTCACCTCAATGAAAATATTTTAGAGAATAAAAGGTTCAGCACTTTTCCGATACTATTATTGGTTCAGTTACGACAAATAATTCACCGTAGATAGATACCGTGAAGTAGTAGTGACTAAAAGTACATCAAAATCAGATTCCATGAGCATTTACTATATTTGTGTATTCTAAGTCTCAAAACACGAGACTTTCTAAATTATGAGGGATTCCAGATATTTTCCAAACTATACGTGGAATAAAGCTACCCAAAGAAATCATAACTTATGAAAACGCTTTTAAAAGGAGCTTCTTCCTCACCTTGAAGAGCGTATCTTTTCCTTCTTGCATTGTGACCAATTCCCACTCTATCTCGAACTCCGCATCTTGGAATGCTCATGAGTTCCTTCGTCTCATCGTCCAGTTCACCTGAAAAGAAACAAATATTAATACACCAAATACACTGCGACGGTCTACGGACGAAGTATTTCATCCAATTACACATGACAATCATGAATATTTATCAGTATCTTTAAAATAATAACCCAAAATTTAAAGAAAATAAGAAAAATTTAATTTAATAAACTCTATAGAAAATAACCACCCGTATTAAAGATAGCAAAATTACAAATATTCTTTTCGAGGATTTGAAGACGAAATTCGTGATCACGAAAAGCTATATTTTCCGATAAATTTAGACCATCGCTTAGAGAACGTCATCTCAGGTTATTTAAAAGTTTTAATTAGCGAAATTTCTTCCCATTGTTCTTATGGAAATATCTTTAGAAGGAATTAAGAGGAATTCTAGTAAAAAGAGACCAAAATTCGTCCAAAGAATGTCTCCAGAAAAAGGAATTCTCTCCGATAAAATTCAATTGCTCCTCAGCTTATGAACAGACGCACAAACGATCGATTCAATCTTCAATAATATCAGCAAGAAATACCTCTAATATAATACTCAAAAATTATTTTTTACGGAAAATATTAGAATATGTTTATTTAATTCACATTAATTTACTTGTAAATGTATGAGATTAATTTAAGTAATAATAATTCTCATTTGGATATCCATTCACATAACAAAAGGCGGATGAACATAAAAAATGGAAGCGTTTTAGAATGCTTTCGCTGGATAGAGAGAATTTAAATCAATACATTTTATCTCGAAGGAGCTGTAAATATACAGCAAAGCATACAAAGAACTCGCCTTCAATGGTCTGAATGTAATCAAATTGATTTTTCATTTCCACGCAAATATCTTTGTTATATTTCAATTTTTAAATTTTCTCATTGAAAGTTATTTGTTTCGTAATGAAAACCATCGTGTTTCATTGACAAATAAAAGTATAAAAATCAGCGGAAAAATCCGAAGCTAATGATAGAACCAGTTATTCAGCGGAGTGACGTCAAAACGGCATCTGACGTATTCTTGAGACGGCATTCCAAACATCGTTCGTAAGCTCATTCGGAAGGAAAAATCCTCGAAACGAAACTCTATGAAAAAGGTGAGTAATCGAATGAACAACGTAAAAGTGATGGTTGCTTTGGGAGAGATTTCAAAATGGTAGAAATGGGAATAACCTGTGACATTGAGACCAGCAAATGCCTGGAATTCGGTGATGGCTGACTTCATAGCATCTTCGGAGATGAGCGCTCCTGAGCTGGGATTCCTGAACGAGGCATCCAAATAACCAAACTGCGACAGGTACATCTGAGGAGAAATACATTTAGGGTTGAGAAAATATAAATACGTTTGGATTCATGTCATCGATGAGCATTGCTGAAATAGCGGCTCTTATAAATAAAAGCTGAATGAAAAGCTTTCTGAAGGCAGCTTTGTAAACCGAATGATCTTAGGACAACAGGTGCATGGTAAACAGTCATCAAGGACATACACTTCCGCCACAGTGACTTCCTGGTTGAAAGAGCGATTACTGTTGCGCTGTGCGTTGCTCGCCTATTATTATTCTCAAGACTATCTATTCGAGGTCTAACGTTTCTTTTGGAACTCCTCGAGACTTCGTTTGAGTGTTTATTTTTAGCGATTTCACTATTAGTTTTTTTTAATAAAGTTTCGGTGGATTATTTATTAAGATATCCTCATTCAGTATTTTAAATCCCATTTAACATAAGTTATCCATTGCATCGAATCATATTCATTTTGGAGTCTTCCTAATTTTAATTAGTATCGTTTATCGAAATTCGATTTGTTGTCCTAAATATCAAATCTATTTATTGCAAAGTGCTCGTCCAACAACACGTTTTTATTCATGTCATGAAGGATTTAACCCATTAACAACCACATACGAACCGATTATTTCACCGTTTAGAATGTTTAAGATATGAGAGATATCTTTCTGAATTATGTCAAGTGCAAAGTGCAAAGATAACCTGCGCAGAACTGACAGAGGTCGTATTTATCCACACTTGAGCGAAAGTAGGAACTCAAATTTTACAAGAAAAATATTCTTTTGAATTATGAAAATATTTAAAAAATATAATCGTTTTCATCCGAAAATATTAAAAAAATCATTATCCTTAATTTGTTAATTCGTTCCGAGCAGAAAATCAACACAATACTCTCTCCCTTCGTTTGAAAGTATTTTTATTCGATGATTATCACTCCACAAACTTAAAAGTAGATTGTTTCGCCTCAGAGTTGGACGTCATAGGAAATAATTTGGGTCTGTTTACAAAGAGCTACATTGATATTGTTGCTAAAATTACGAGGGCGATTACAAGAATTGAAATGAAGAGATTTACAAATAATTCTGTGGAAATGAATCCTTCATTCTCTCATTTCGAAAATGCAAAATCTCAGACAAAGACTCTTTCAAACCGAATTCAAAAGAGTACGTTCATCGAATGAACAGAAGTTGCTCTCTTGGACTATCTGCAGATAAATCGCAGATAATAAACCCATTTTTGAAAAGCCACAAGGGTTTTGCAATTTGCAGTGTTTGCTGTTTGATTCCATCATAACTAACGGAATATTAATTTAGATGGTGTTATTTATATGACAATCCCTCTAAAGCTTGTTCATTTCGTGCACTAGTTTATTTTTGTTTATTCTAAAGCCCATATTATGATTTCAAACAAGGTTCCGTTGGTAAAATATGATCTTATTATGTTATGATTCAATTTCTGGAATGCAATACTAAACCAATCTTAAGATAAACCAAATATAAATTTTCCTTCGATTCTCAATTTCTCAAAATGCAAAATTACATTTCATTCAGTTTCGATTCACAATTCTTTTTACGACTGAGTCACCACCAAAAGACTTTAACTTTAATAAATAGTAAAATTTATTCTTTTGGCACGTTTTTCTCATGTGTTCGAAAGGCATTCGGTTGCTACACAAACTGACAGCTCAACTCCCAAAACAGGTGAATGACGAAATGTGATGCTAAAGGCGCGAGGAGGATAACTCACCCACAGATTTATATGAACGGATTAAAAGAGTCATAAAACGAATTAATGATTTCTATAACCTCATTTAAATAATAGCATATGATCATTTCAATATTTGAAAAATTTTCACCAACACAGTTATCGTATATTCGGATTGAAAGATAGTACAGAAGTATTCTGTACTAGAATTTGTATCCTTTTTTATGAGAAAGGTACAGTAATTATATCGACTGAGAAAAATTACCGGAAGATATGTGTCTAGAAGATAAGGTCGATTAATTGTTTAATCGTTTTGGGTTGGAGAGGCCAACGACAGATTCAAGGCCAGCAAATTTCACACGCTTCGGGTGACCTTGGGGAAGAAGAGTGCGCAACCTTTAGAGACCCCAACAAAATATATCACTCCGAGTAGAACATTGAATTTCATCTTTGAAATCGCTTCGTAAAATATTTTTCAATCGCTCTGATTGCTTCAGATAAGAGGTCGCTTCATATTCAACCGCTTTCAATACATTTTCATTTCCCGTGAGACCGCTACTTGTTTTGTCGAGAAATCAGTTTCACATTAAATGACGATTAATTGAGAATGCAGTTGCTAATGTTTACATGATAAACCGGGATTATGTCGTAAAAAATTATTGCAAACGATAGCACCAAAGTTTCCTCAAAAGTGTTCTTATCGAGGGAATCTCGAGTGAAAAGAGATAAATCGATCCACAAAATAACTGTGTATATACATCGATATACGAGACAAATAATATTCTTATTAGAGAACAACAACCAGCTGACTTAAAAATACAATGCGCTACTTTGTTGGAGAACAATCGTTAGAGATTAGCTCCAACGGTAATCCAATATCTTGTTTAACAATCAAACCATAATCATATTTTGCATTGCCTCCTTTTATAAGATGTCTCTTTCTGAAAGTGCGAAATTCATAAGAAGAATGCGAGACTAATGAAGCGTTCCTCTGGAATTGTAAAATATACGATTCGAGCAAAACAAAATTTTACACAATAAATTCATGGAAAAGATATTTGAGATGAATGACATTCTGAACAATTTACCTCGTGAGAAAAAAAGAGAAAAATAAAAGAGTCGAGGTTCAGCCATTGATCAGAGACCACTTCACGTTCACTCTTTACCGAGAATGCCATTGTTGGACAGTTTTAGGGGAACGCAGTGAATCGAGATACCTTTCGAAGGACCTCAGCAAAGATCGCATAAAGTTACGGTTATTTTAGTCGTGCGAAGTTTAAATTGCTATGTTTGAAAGTTCATTCCTGTTTAGAGAACTGTCTATTACTTAAATACAAAGAAAATTCTCTTTACTCCCAATTGATTAGTGCAAATATAGAAAATGTTGAGTGGATATGCAACTCGTTCTTTAGCCGTTAAATCGAAAAGAGAATTCGGAAGAAACGATGAAGTTTGATTTGGCTTAAAATATCTCAATGTGAAAACGCATTTTGGCATTTGAATCAGCTGTTCAGTGCTGAATCTTGATCATCCCTCAATCATAGACACAGACATTGAAATAACTGATACATTAATCATAATGTGCATAATCACAAGTTAAATGCGTAACATCGTCTGAATATATGCACTGAAATTGTTTCAACACCAAAACAATTTAGTCTCCGTAAGAGGGATGTTATCTCGAAGCCCTGATAAGGTTCAGATACGAAAGATCTTGACTCATGTGAAAAGATGACGCATCTTCATTTCTCAATCGGATCATCAGAAAAAAGACTCTAAAACGAAGGAATAGAATACCTTAAAACATATCAATGTTCAACGCAGAAAGTACATTTGTTACTTCAGATACAAATAAAAGCAGATCCACTAAATGTGCATAATGAAATGACAGATCTGCTCCATCGCATTCAATTCTCATACCGAATGAATATCAATGGAAGATTGTTGGAGTTTGAATGCTTTTCGAACCTCTATCATTTTCTTTTTCTTAAATATATGCTGCTACTTCATTTAGTATACATTAAGATCTTGGCATTATATGTAAGTATTCGTCAATTCCTCAAAAGCTTCGAGTATCAGTCATTTCAGATACGGCTCTCCTTAATGCTCACCACGGAATCCATACCATTATTAAGATAATCCTTTAGGGCCAAATTAAGAGTTTTTAAGCTAAACCGCAAATTAGTTAATCTTAAGATAAGAATTAACTTATGAGAGGAAAGAAACATTTAATGAAGATGTACATCCGTTCAACGCACATCTATGGGATTTTAAACTTGAGATCTCACTGTTTACGTATGACTGTTGGCTATTAATGTTAACCACATGCCGTGAATATTGCTCTTGTGAAAGCTAAATGCAACATGAATTGATAATAAATTAAGAAAAAATTAAAGATTTCCCCGTTCAATGTTCCCCCGTTCTTTTATATGAATCTGTTTTGCAAGTCTTTTCCTTTTCATAAACTGCCCCTTAATGTTAGGCAAATTCCCTGACCCTGTCTTCACCTTAGCACGAATCTATGAATAAGAAAACTGATAACAAACGTTTTCTGTAAGTTTCAAATTATCATTAAAAAATGTAAAAACTTTTTCACTGATAACGGCACTATGGCTGATTCATTTCTCAAGTAAACATGAAGAATACAATTCTAAAAGATTGTATAATTCGATAGATTTTACTACAAAAGTAGAAATGAAAGAATAACTTTCTAAGAATGACAAATTTTTCTTTTATAAGATCCTTAAAAAAAGCATTATCTGCTTAATTCACACTTTTCTTTTGAGAATTTTCTTAGTTTTTATTCTTTAATATATACACGCTTAGTGTATTTGAATTTTTCATTATTTTCATATTAATATTAATGTTATGTTATTCAAATTTTCACGTGAATAACTCTTCGAAACGTTTAAGTGTCACATCCGATACTCAAAGAGACTCGTTCTTAGTCATTTACGTGTTGAATCATGTGCTCATTAGAAGAAGTCCTTTTAAGACGGCCGTCCCATTTCGTGGACACACTTCGACTCCACGTCGAACACTCAATTAATTACGCATCGAAGATTAGAATGACGCGGATCCAGAAAATTACGTCATTGCATTTTATAATATGACGCACGTGTCCTTATTACTGTTTAAGGAAGATTAAATAGAAAGATATTCAAAGACGACTTTTCACTTCGGAATTCGAGAAATTTAAAAGAGTTAAAGAAGAAATGTATGAAGAACAAATGAAAGTCAAAGAAAATAAATTGCAGAAGGAAGGTGTATATTCACAAGGTATAAGTAATGAGAGAGAAAAGCGAGCCTTCATGATGAGTGATATATTATCGTACTAATAGCATTTAATTGACTTTAAATAACCTTAATTGCATTTTAGAGGACGGATAATACATTTTCGAAGGAAAAGAAGATTAAATATACGCATTTCGAATAGGCGAATGCTTCTTTTGACGTAAAAAGATAATAAGAAACAGAAGATGATTACGGTCAATCGAGAGAATTGCACTGAGAAAGCGCAATGGAGGTGCAATCGAGGACTGAGCAATCAATCTGAATGTAATTACGTAGAAGTTGGCAAGGAATTTATTACGATAAATCCATTGTTTAATTTCTTAGATAAGCTATCAAAGTGCTACCAAAGGAAGTCTCTCCTTAGAATTATCTGATTTGACAGCATTCTTAGCCATCAACGTGCAATGAATATGATTTTATCGACTCTATCAAAGGAAAGAACACAAAAATCGATTCTCCATTGATTTTCAAACGCAGGTTGACGGAGAATTCCTATTCGACAATCCTGATTCGCTCCTTCGATTGAAAAATGAATTCATACGCACGATCAATTAATCATTTCACAATCTTAGAGGAGCGAGAATTCTCTTAAAAAAATCTTTTGATTAACATTTTCTTTCGAGAATCTGGAACCAAGGGATGAATCGGAATGTAAATATCGTCAAAACTTAGAAAAAAAGATAAAATGGAATTCTCTTCCTGTAAATTCCACTTTGGAAGAACCGACCTTCAAACTAAAGCTTCAGACGGAGTTTCTCCGTTTCCTTCAGATTTTATTAATCCAAAACATTAATAATATATTTCTTTTATTCATTAAATGAAATGGCCTTCCACTGCAGTGATTGATGAAATCCAGGAAATTAATTATCTCCAGAGTAATTTTCCATTTGAAATCGTCTATTTAGTAAACAATGATTAAAATACATGTTCTAGCGAAAGTCTATGTGTCCGTAAAAGATTTGTATTGTCGTGAATCCCTGCGCACCTTCCGAAACTCGTCCTTCGCCTCATCCAAAGCACCGTGGACCGCCTCACCACCCTGGGCATCCGCCACGTCACTCCACGAGTCTCCAACCTCAATGTAAGAAAGGAGAAATCGCTTTAAGGCGTTTCCCATTGCCATTTCAGGGGAATTTTCACTGAATCGTTATGAGAGCTCAGAATACAACCGTTCTACTACTGAATGACGACACCTCTGTTTCTATGGAAGTAAAAGAACTCGCATACGCTTGGAATAGATTAAATTGCAAATGCTAAAGGGAAAGAAAGGTTGAAAGAGAAAAATGGCGAATTGCCGATTCCTATAAAATGTTGTATTTAAAAGTTTCAGATATAAACAGAAGACACTTTAAGAGAATTCTTCCATTGCTGCTTTTTATGATTAGAGATATGAAAGAAAGAAGGTAAGGTTCTTATTAAAAAATAAAACGCTAACAAAATCACAAACTTCTGAAATAAATAAGAGAATAAACAGAAAGACAAAGAATTAGAGCAAAATGTCAACGAAAACGAAATGTGGAAAAAGAAGATGAATCGTAAGAAAAGAAAATTCAAATTCGAACATCGCAAATCGCAAACCGATCCAATCCCTGGAAGGAATAGCAAATCATCACTCATTTATTCATTGGGACAACAGCGTTCTCCGCAATCGATACACGAAATAATAAATTCACTAAAAAATTCACTTTGAATTCAATCATACGTTTCGAATGATTCAAAACTTAACGATTGAATTAGTGGAAAGAATTGACATTTTTGCATTGTAAATTACGGAGAGCAAGTTATAAGTAATCCATTGGATACAGAATAACTTCAAAATGATGAATGAAAGAGATTAAATGGAACATAAGCGTATCCTTTTATGAGTCACAGGTGATTCATTCCTCTGGTGAATGAACAATTTCACTTTTCCGGAATTCAAAAGGTGATTGATTCGAAATGAATTCTTTATTCGCCATATCATCTCACCATTCTTTCACGAAATTAGACCAATCTATAAATGGAATATTGATTTTGAGGTGAAAAGAAGAGTTGGTATTATCTTCTGTTCCACGAAAGAGAAATCAGTGAATTGCTGTTTCTAATCCATTTCTTTAATGTAAAGACATTTAAATTTTTCTCGCGATTAGCAATCTCATTATTACTTTGCGATTAAGCACTCTTCAATGGGCAATTGCCAAATGGATTCTGCACAAATTCTTGTGAACGTGAAGGAATGATATTTACAAGAGGAAGCGCCGCCTATAAAGAAATCGATTGTTATTCCATTGGAAGAGTTGAAGGCCGATGACCTCAAGAAGAGCAACCATGAAATATTAAGCATTCGGCGAACAAAACTATTGCTTTTCAATTCTGCAATTCGTGTTTAAGGGATTTATTTGTTTCATCTAATTTATCATCCTTGTTCTACAATCTAGTGATTGTACTACATGACTTTCATCCCTCGAATAAATTAGAGATGTGTAAGGTCCTCTTAAAAATGAAATACTTGGCTATGAAAAGAGTAGATGTTGAATAACAACGGCTAGTTACTCTCAGACAATTTTGAGAATATTTTTGCAAAAATGCAGAGCGATATTTGTATTATAAAAATACAAAATCACAATAGAATAATATTTTTTCACACAAAATCTGTGAAAACAGTCAAGTACTTTATTTCAAAATTTAGTCATAGTAAAACAAAATTTATTTATTACAAAACTGCATTCCAAGAGTAGAGATCAAATAAAAAATTGATTTCTATCAAAATTCATTATTTTTTATCTATGAGAAAAAGGTGGCACATCGTAAGATGCCAATTTCCAAGATATAAATTAAACACTAAAGTGAATAAGTTAATAATATAAATGAATTGATAATTAGAAAATCCTTTTATTTATAACGATCCTTAAATTAAAGTTTAATTTGGACGTATTAACTTTTCTTAAATTTTCGTATTTTAAAGTTGAATGTGCGTTTAGCTCAAGTTCTTTCTTCAGAATCTTTGACTCGACAGGTTTTCTAAGATGAGAGCGTTTCCCGCATTATCTATTCCGCGCACGCGCAGAGACAGCTGCGCATCGTCTTGCGCTCCGCGAATATCCGATAGCATCGCTAAAATTGCAGAAGCAATAGCGGTATTCCATTGTCACTGTTGTAGCAACCAAGAGTTTATCTGCGACGACGCAGATAGAAATGTATTGCCATTTGATACATATTCTTTGATTAATTACGCAGAAACACTATAGTTCAGTCACTTATTATTATTAATTAATTTTAAAAATAAAATTTTAAAATTTTATTTCACTTTATAGCATAATACTATTTAAATTGCTTCTTTCAACTTCTGAAAATATTACGGCGAATTCTTTGGTGTTTAGTAGACGATTTTTCTTATCCTAATAAAATGGAATATTTCGATATTTGGAAGTTTGCAATATTCGAATCCTTTTTGTTTTTTTCATCTTCTTCCAGTTAACACATTAATCATATCATAAACTTAGACTCATAAACACCATAAATTAAATACGTAAAGTAAGAGTTAATTTCTCCATCAGTATATATAAATATACAGAAAGTTATCAAGTCATAATGACTGATGTATGAGTATGACCAAGGCGAACTCCTATTCATACTATTATTTTAGATTAAATTTTTAACACATCAAATTATATTTAGCATCTTAATTACTAATGATGCAAAATAAGTTTAAAAATAAGTATGCATCGCCTTTTTGTTTTCATGTTTATTGCTTCCTCTTGTTAGAATATTTTGTCATAATTTTATTATTATCTCACAAAAGATAGATAATTCATAGATTTGCATTACGTGTTTTAAGTTTTGATGATGATTCGCTTTGACCCAGCCATCACGCAATGGACTTTCCCAAAAATACAATTTTTCATCTTTTCTTTCAAAAGTTTCGGAGTTCACTTTTTATTTCGAACGTTAAACAACGGCTAAACGACGCCTTTCCAGATCTACGCACTTATTTGAGGACGAATTGAAGGATTTAAAGCGCATGGACTACACTTAATGAAATGTGGGATGATTTCAATGAATAGTGCTTCGTTCCCTGGAGATGAAGAACTCTGACAGATTAAATTATTCCATTTTGTTTGTAAAACTTTCAAATTTAATAACTTAATTTTATTTTACAAGAAGCATTATATTCCATGCATTCTCTTCATTACTTCAATCTTATTTATAATAGTTCCGATCGATTCTATCATATATTGAAGTTGTAAACAAATTTGAACGCATGTGAGTTAAATCATTCTAACGTGTTAACATAACGTTTTAAGTAGCTTCTCTAAATGGGTAAATTCCAGTATAGAATAGCTCAAAATTTATGTTAAATATTCTTATTAACAAACTGATACAAATCGATTGTAAATGATGGAGTTATTAATGAAAACTGTGAAAAAATAATTAGGCAGAAAATAACTAAACGTTAATATTTTCAGTTCCCTTAAAAACATTAAACTTAAATTTATAAACTTATAAATAAAAATATGAAACATTAAAATCGTATAAAATATAGCATTAAATTTTACCTAGGTCAAATTGAATATCATATTGAAAAACATATGAGCATGAATAAATGTAGGAGAACAACATAAAATTCATTTTATAGAATTAAAGATAAAGATTTGTTCCAAAAACCGATCGAAGACAATATCTTAGATTATGGATTCCTCCGTGAAAATTTCTTATATAAATATTTACATTTTCAGGTACTTCATTTCACTATGTTATTATTAACCATATGGTTCAGTCCTCCGTGAATTGAAGAAGGGAATTTTCGCTCTTCAATAGCATTCGCAAACGAAGAGGTGTTCGAACCGAGTAAAGGACAGTTTTCGCGCCAAAAAATAAACAAGGAAGTTCGATGAGTGAGAAGTAAATGAATGAGCACGAAGAGTGACTCACTTCCACGAATGGACCGCCTCAAACGCCCCTTCAAACAGACGATCATAAAACAGTTCCACAAAATGTTTTCCGCATGTATCATAGGGAACAACATTTTAACTTTATATCACATTTTATTCGATACGAATATTATTAATATTTTGATTCTATGACGAATTCTCTGTAACTAAATGAAGTTTGAACTTCTCTGTGAGCGCATAATGGATGCGTTGGCCCTAATCGAAGAAAGGAAAATTTGTTTAACGTAATTGGTGGTATTTCTTCGACTATTGCGTCGTAGAAAAACAAGTGTGGCTGTTTTCGTTCCCAGCAGCTGCTATTGGAATGGTCGAAACCAATTCAAACCGTACCGATAAGAAGTAAAAATGAAATCTCCAGTAGAACAATACAATGACAGTCTAAGAAAGATATCTGGAAAATCAGGAGTAACTTTCGACCGAAAAAGTGTCGATTATCGTGGTATAAAGTCTGTTTGATTTATATCACTGATATCTTTAAATAGAGGCTGAACTGTCCATTTCATTACAATTCCCTTCGTTAGATAATCCACACATTCATCCCTGATGACCTGTCAAATGAGTCAACGGTGTGAGTGGGTGAAGAAGCGATCGCAGGTCAGCGATTAGTCACATTCCTCCGGAAGATTTTGCACTTTATCGTCGGCAGTGTTACGACGGAGTCACTTATCAGAAAGAATAATTTAAATACTGATATTTTAAAAAACTTCACATTTATCAACGACGATTTATTATGACTGATCGTTAATTATCCTCACCGAGAAGACTTCCCATCTCTCGATATTTGTACATTTTAAAAAGATATGACCGGAAGCAATCACGAGGCTGAAACCATAAGTAACGTCAGCATTCGATTTATATAAAGCATTAATACCAATCAGAGAAAACAATAGGTAAACGTTAAAAAAATTGTGTTTTTCGTCATCAGAATGGTGAGAATCGATTGAGAAAGTGAAAAGAGTGGAACTTATCGATTGAGCTATTACATTGCAAAAGGAGAGCAAATTAAAAAGTCCGAAAAGTGGTCTAAAAGAAGATGGATTAACTGTAGTCACGTGATAAAGTGAAGGCGGATTAGCTTCCCTAAGATTTATTCAAGGCGTCTGATTGTTCGAAGGCCTTGAGACGATGATGCTTAGCATTCGAAGGAGACATTGCCCTTGGAAATATTAGGTTGGATAAGGACACAAACGCATCTTCCTTTGTGTCGATTGTGTGGACAAAACGGACAGAAACTTCCCTTTCCTATTAAACTATCTTTGATATTAGGCTCATCAAATTTTTTGGAAAATACTCCTCTCAATTTAAGGAAATAATATCTTCTTCTTCATTTATTTTGGTTCCTAAAAATTCGCCCTATCACAATGTGCGAAATGGTAAACATACCTATGCTATGATGTCGTATTTTTATAATTCCGTAAATTTTGAAACTTCTAAAATCCATTACATAATGTAGTAAAATGAAGATGTAATAATATGACTTACCTAGGGATAAATAGTCCAAAATAAAAACTATATTTTATTGTATACCACAATATATAATATTTCTTAATGATAGATTTCTAATAAATAATAAAAATAATTATAAAATATTTTAAATCGATATCCTTATAATTTTGGAGAAAATGGGTTGATTTTCCTAGAGACATCTTGATTTGTTCAGAAAATAAATAGAAATGAAAAATCGGTCCGAACCCTTGAAACAACCAGTCATTGTCTGCATGCACCGATTTTTATTCCGTATGGTGAAATCAAATTTGCCAATAGATATTGTTAATATAAAAACAATAAGCTGATTTAGCATATAATGGTCGCATTACAGAAGGTCACATCGCCGTCTTAATTGGTCGAAGCGGAGGAACAATCGAAGGCCTTTGGAAAGGGCAAGTTGATTGCTGATCAATATCCGACTGATTTTAAGGGATTTTAATTTTTTGGATTTCATTAGCAGTTTATATTTCGGTGGATATGTAAAAAAGGACTGTCTGTTCTCGAAAATAAAGATGTCAATAAACATTCGTCTTAAAATGAGTTATTGAAAGTTTTCCATTATTAATTAGCTACTATCAGTAGGAGAAAGAAATACTTAATGGATAACTTAAAAATCAAAAGGCAATATTTACATTTAAATAACATGTAATTAAAGCGTATTCGATTAAATTCTGCGCAATATAGAGTAGTAATAGAGAATAAATACCTTTTGGCGATTAAGGACTGAAAAGAAAATCGGAATAGCGTTGGAAATCAAAAGACAAAAGTGAACGAATTGAAAATCGAAGATATATTCTTGGATTGATCAGTTCGTTATAATCAAGGACAAAATATACTATGATAGCCAATTCACTTCAAATGACCATTTTATATTCGCGAAAAGTATTTTATTACACTCCGACGTGATGTTTAGGGGAAGGCCGAGATCCCAAACAACAGGAAGTGGCTTTCGTATGAGGAAGAGAAGTCGTCATTGTATTGCCCAAATACACTTTTTAATGATACGCGGTTAACACATAACATTTTCACACAGAAAATATACATCAAACATTGGAAATCATAATTATGATAATAGGAATTATTGTCTTAATTATGTTAGCAATAAAAAAATGAAATCAAAATAAAAATTGATCGAATTAGGAAAAAGGAAGTTCAGAAATGATATTGCGGATAATAAATAATTAGTAATAAACCGTCATTAGAATCGTATTTATGATCAGTCGGAAAAGCACATTTAAACGATTACCTAAATTGGTAAAATTAACCAATCGAAAGATATTAGAACCGACGATGATCTCGCCCAATGAAAACATTACCAAACATTGACGTTGGATTTACTTTCTGATCGATCGATTGAAATCAGTCTTTCAGTGATTAGAAAGAGAAGAATGTGGAAGTATAAATTCCAAGGTATATATCCGATGAATAAAGGGGAGTTACTCATATGGAGAAGTCCTTCGTGCGTGATTCAAATGGAATAAATCACTTTCCACATCCCATAAACTATATCTACCACAGCCTTGAGTCGCATATACGATTTGAATCGGAAAGAAATATTCAACACATCTTCAGAACAATATAAATGAAGCCTTCGCCCGAAGATTCAGAACAAAGCACGTCTCTAAAAATGTTTCGATTAGGAACTTATAGTAATGAAGAGAAAGGACACTGTAAATATAAGATATTGTAATCCATGACTCAAAGAATTACGAACTCCACTCAAATTGTGCAATTAAAATTCTCTTAAACACGTCATACATGATTAAGCTCAAAGTAAACGCTGCTCGATTTGCATTCTCACGAAGAAACGAAATTCAACAAATGAAACGCCGATAATGTATTGCTTTGAAGGTAAATGATTGAATAATACGAGTATTGAATCAGAATCTTCAGAAAAATTGAAGAGATATTCTCTAATGTTTACTTTGAAATACGATGAATTCCAAGAACCGAAGTGACAATCACCCGCACGTGCTACGCAATGCACGTGTCACTCATTGAGAGTAATTCAAGTGCTGCTCCTCTACGAGTTACAATTAAAAGCGAAAAATGATGAGCCTACGAGTTCTTTTACTCTACTATTCTTTAAAATAGGAAGTAGAGAAGGTTAAATCTATCTATTTACGATTTTCAATGATAGAACTATCATCATGCAATCCAAGTAAAAAGGGTATTTCATACGTCCCAGAAACAGTGTCTGCAGGAACATTAAAAGCTATTACTTTCACCTATTCGCCAAGAAATGTTGATAACAGCTAAACAACCACCACAAACAAGTTTCCTTCGCTTCATCCTCTTTTACGATATAAATGATGTATACAATAATTAATAATACATATAAAATAAGTAATACAAGAAAAATGAGTTGATCTTATAACTATGGTGTGATGAATTAAAGACTAAAAAGATATTCAATCAAACAAAATGATTGCTGAATGTATCCAACGTCAGTTCCAATTGTGCTAAAATGAAATCGTACTCTATATCTTGTTTATGATGTACTGAATGATAAAATATTGCAAAAGTATTTGAACAGGATTCATTATTTAGGCAAATTTCAAAGAAAGTCCTAATTTAATTTACATGAATTTCACGCATCTATTTAGTGTCGATGATGCACTGAGTAACATTCTAAAGGAATTCAATTGTGGATTCTTATGAAAGAAAGTCGAGGATCTCGGAGTGGTCAACCAAGGTTGCGAATGTATGACACAGATCGTGCGTCACTGTTTCTAGGCAACATCGGATGTTATTAACTTTTATTTACTATTCTCATTCCTAATTCCTGACACTTCTAAACAAATGCTTTATGTATGTTCTATTTTTGAAATCTTCAATTATGCCGAGTTTCAAATAAAACTAAACTTTAATGATGAGGTAGGTATTAAAGTTAAATTACTATCAAAGATGAAGATGAAATAAAAAGTATATTTTGATAGTATTTAATATTAAATCGCGATATTGGTATTTTTCAAATTAAATAATATAGATCGATTATGCCATTTTTGGTATCATAATTAATATGGTTCGTTAACTATAGATATGAATGAACATCACTGAATCAAGCGAGACGTTGTATGAAGTTTTTCTTTTCATAAACATTTCCGATAAATCTGAAGTCCATAATTATCATAATTGGATTGATGTGCTTTTTGTTTTTGTATTCCTGCTGTGGTGATGTAAGTTCAGACTTTTTAAACCTACTTGAGTATCGAGTAGTACAATTCCTTTCATCTTCAGAGATTATTATCGCTTTCTTTTATTTTCTGATGTCTTTTCACAATAGTTAATAGAGTACATACTTCGAAGTCCCAACCATGCCCACAATGGACTCGTTAATGAAAAGGTTTCATCTAGTTTGAAGTCATTAGAGTGAACTAGAGTTTCGGATTCCGAACTAAGAGAGATGAAATTCGCTCTTTTTTTACCGATATGGGAGAGAGCACGTGGAGAGAGCAAGGTTACGATCAGCGACAGTCAGCTGGCAGAATGATTCACCCGTTGACTCATGGGATTCCATTGAAGAGGAAATACGAAGTTTCGCGGTCAATTTCTCACTTCGTATACACTATTAGTAGTCGTCCATCTGAAAGAGGGTGCGATTCTGAGCAATCACTTAGTTACGCTTCACCTTATTGACAATTAATTCTGGGTTTCAATTATATTATTCTGTATCTTTCATAACATTCGAAGTAAAGGATATATCGAGTGCCATAATCATTTCGTTGAGATATCATCAAAAGTCTTTCGTTTTCGATGCGGATTTTCTTAACAATCCGTCCCAACCTCTATAACTATTGAGTCAGAGAGGATGGTCAACGCTTGTTACTACTGTGGAATAAATCTCTCATACACCATATTCGAAATATGATCCTCCCCTTTTCCTGTTTAACTACTGTTGATCGTCAGCGCAAGTTATGGAAGTTGGGAAGAGGATCTATTTACAGCATAAAGAAGCCATACTATGGCTTTGAGAGTATTAAATAAGAATCGAGAAAGTATCCGAAGCGAAGAGGAAGAGTTTCAAATGTAGAAGATGAAAACTAGAGCGCGTAAATAAACAAAATATCCTCGATTCTATAGAAACGGAGCGATTCGTGTCAATCGAGATAAGCATGGATCGATTTCTGTCAACAGAAAAGTGTGCCATTTATGGATTTTAGAGGGCAAACACGCAAACGTTGCCCGTTCACCTCAAATTTACCTCTGTTATTAACTATAAAACTGCATATAGAGTACTTAATTAATCTTAATTGTTCACCTCTTGTATTTCAATCGATTTCTGAAAATGAATGCCTTCAATCCCCATCGATCTCTTTCGTTTATTTAGATATTTCATTTTCATGTAAAAAATTTTCCCATACTTCAGTGACTTCAAAGGAGCAAATAAACTTCTTGAATGGAATCATAGAATGTGATTTTTGCAATATTTAGACGCTCGATTATATTGATACGAAGATAAAAACGAAGTTAGTTTAAAGATAATTTTCTTCCTTTGAAATTCTCAGGTGTCGATTTGAGATGTTCCATTAAAAAAAGTGATGTCGTGCAAATGAAAGTAATTATGATCATTATAAACACAAAATTTAAGTATTTCTGATTTGAAGATTAATTATTACAACAAAATAATGTCTATATTGATATAAAGTAACGAATTTTAAAAGTAAAAGGATTTATTTTGAGATATAAATAAATACTAAGGACTCCGTAACTTCGATTTTAAAATTGAACGACGCAAATTCAACTACACATATCACATAGCTCACGCGAAAAACTGTATCTGAATGAGAAAGTCTTCGTTGTAAGACATACATTTAATATATTTACGTAATTATATTCTTTCATTCATCCCTTCTGATGTAAGAACAAATATTTTATATAATGCGGATTACGGTTAAGCCAAACTAATGAACTTATATCTATCAGGATTCCAAGAATATACTTTTTAAATTGCATTTGCTCGATATAAACGTTCATGTAAACCGCATTCCGTCGATAACGCCTCTTTTCTATCAATGAGTTGAATCACCTGTTTTATCTTCTCAGGAAAAATTATCAGTTGGACCGAATATCAGAAAAAGATAAAAATCAAGAAATGGATCATTCAACGATGCAAACCGAGGTACATTTTGTGTCGGAAAAAAAATAAAAGAGAATTAAGTCATTGAACATTCCGAGTTTCAATAAAAGCTCATATTTTTAGTTTAAATTAATTGAGAATGAATATTCGTTTGCTCCATAAGCATCACTTCTCATCAACTATTAAATTTAAATTTATGTTTGAATCTTCTTCGATATCCAAGTAGCACCTAAATGAACCATTGCCCAAAGTAGCGTTACCAGATGTAAATTTCGCACGAGGAATGCCGCAAAGAGAAATCTGCGAATACAAGATGTCCGAATTGAAAGTGTGACACTCAAACGAAATACAAACACGAGATTAAACAAATACGAAAGATTCTTGACTACACCTTATTCATTCATTTGTGACTCATCATATACAAGGAAACTACGGCCTGATCGTTGAGCTAGGAATCGGAAATTCCAGAAGGTATTACTACAATTTGTTTCATAATAAATCCCTCTTTTTATGCGAATTCACGTCTGGAATTCGGCGAATTATATTCGTACCGCTCTTACGTGTGCCAGATAAGGCATCCCCTTATCAGTCGAAGTCTATCAGTACACACGACTTTTCATATCGCTTCGTCAAAAGATATCACAGATGGAGCATCTGCGGAAAATTCGTTAAAAATGCTCATCATAAGAGAATTAAAGTTGAGATAAAAAGAGGCTTCGCTAATTGTAGAGGTGTCACTTGTGTGATGTGTATATATCTGTAACAAGGTGTCTTTCCAAAAGCCTCATTGAAAGAATAGAAAAGTTAGGGAAAAAGAAAGGATGATTATTTTTATAGGTGACACTTAATAATTATATATACCTAACTATACAATTATAACAGTGTCTTTCCAAAAGCATCATTGAAGTAAGAGAAAATTTTGTAAAAATCTCGATATTAAAAATGCTCATTAAGTTCAACTTTGCGGGTCCATATGAAGTGGACATTAGATATTTATTGACAGAGTGTGTGCCTCTTTAATCGACAAATTGCAGTGGAAGTTAACAGTTGGCATTTCTTCATTTGATATCCCTGAATTCATGAACTTCCCTTTTCTATTTTACGCATTTCCCTTTTTATTGAGGAATTGGTCGTTTACTCTGTAACTGTTAGTATTGGCGTAAATTGCGCGGAATATTTCAACATTTCCAAATAATAAACTGAGGTATCGAGGAGAGCACAGTATCTCACAATACGATAGACTCGTGTCTGACCATGCATTGCACAATCTGAATCCACCTCCAAACGAGAAATAAGCACAGATTTAAGATAAGTGTCATCGGCGTCAGTTGAAGTATTCGTTTGAAAGTGCGATATAGAACCTCTCTTACGAAAGTATTGTCTCACCATTGCTTGGGTGTCCGAATGCACTGGTGCAGATGAACTGCTCATCACCACCGCTGACAAAACGGCCCACAAAATCATTTTCACACACTTTTCACTCGACACTCGATAGCGAAGAAGGCAGTGCTCCGTGTAGCCATCGAGCACGGCGTATATAAAGGCCGTGGAGGGGAGGACGTTGTGGCGCTGGTAGGCGGGCATCAGCCGAAGCTCCAGATGCTCGATCTTGCTCATTCCCGTAAAATAAACGGAATTTGCGGAAACTTTAGCGAATTAATGAAAATTTAGCAACAGATTGAACGAATGCGTTTACAAGATCAATACGTTTTGTGAAATTCCGATAATTTAAATGATAAATGCCCTTCCATTACTTAAATAGAGCAATCGTGAAGTCTATCAAATCAGTTCGTGTAATCAGAAAAAAAACATTAAGAATATGGAAATTTTTGTTTTATGGCAACGTGCTCTTAGAGAATGGTAATCGCTACCAAAAATACAGTAAAAAGGGATTTATTTCAACTCTTTCCTATTTTTGTCACGTTGTTCAGTAATTATCAATCGAGAAATCAATGACGATGAACCTGTAATACAATGTTGTCTGAAATATTTACGTGTCAGAAGGAAAGTGGAGTGGGAAAAAATACTAAAAAATGATGAAGTTCTTCGTAACTGTCACAGTAAATGTTTTCTAGAAAAGTACATTTTCTCTTAATCTTTAACTTCCACAGCTGCTTGAATTTCATCAGAAGAAGACAGTAGTCTTGTAGACAACCGAATTAGTTGAAGTTTCACTCCAAATCACATTTCTTGGAAAAGCTTTTTCAAAGTAATACGAGAAACGATTCGAACCAGAAAACGTGTTCTTTCAATCTTTTGGTATGAATCTTAATTATATACTTCCTATATTTTGCTGTATCATATCGAAAAAATATGTTCCTATGACATTCCAAAAATTAGCAATGCATCACCTTCCAAGTCTCAAATTTTCGTCAAAGGTTTTAAGTATCTCAAATGCACTTATAGTATTTAAGTTTACTATTGACAATTCGTTTTATAAAAATCGTGTTCTTTCCATCTTTTGTAACCGAAGTATTATATATAAAACAAAAATTTATAGATTTTAGAATGAATCAGAGAAAATGCTTTTTATAATATTTAATATTAGAATAGATATACAAACTTCCTATAGCAATGACAGTTTCACCAAATCACCCATTTCTTCAAAGCTAAAATAACAAATTGATTCTCTGTTTTCCTAAAAAGACTTTTCATTGAATCGTTAATAGAATGTATAATGCAAGAGCAGTTTGAAGAGGATTTATTAATATAAAATTCATTCAATTAAGTTGTTGAGAAAGAATTGTTTACAAGAAATTTATTTCGTTCGTAAATTAGAAATAGTATGGATGGATCCACATACACTGTTTAGAAGACTTAATATTTAGCATGAATGTAAAGATACTTAATTTTGAGCTGGGGATTAATTTATTCGGTGGTTATTTTCAAGTGGCAGAAAATACTTCAAACTTGACTTCAAATTCTCAGAAAAATGAAATACGTTTTGATTACTCTGATCTATATAGTCTTGATTAAAAAATGTAACTGATTCACAACCCAATCATTAAAATATAAAAAGTCGGGTGTTACAAGTTTAATAATTAAAGACAATTAACTTTAAAATGGGGATCGGTGGTATTTATTCCATTTTGCTACTTGCAATGCTGTAGTAATCTTAGTCCCTGACCACTATGCATTGGTGATTTTCCCCACGGCCAAATAGGCCATGGACCATCCACTTGTCTATTTCACGAAGACATTCGATGCAGAGATCCATCAATTACCTTAAAAATGTACGAGATAAGAAAAAGAATTCTTTAAAATGTGACACTTTGGATGATGAGTGGATTCAGGAATCTTTCGCGGATTTGAGGAAATGAAACAACAGTTATGATATGGAAATTTCGAATAGCATTATTTATATTTTCAAAGTATGTTATGAAAATATATTTTAATGACGATGAGTTCTTCCTAATCTCTATATCGTATTTATGGAAAAATCCAAACGCTTTTGTTATCCAAGGATTATGAAAACTAAATAAGAGTAATGTAAAACAGAGATACGGATAGAAAATAAGATGCTTATGAAATATAATATTTATTAGTTACTAAACATTATTTGAATGGAATAGACGTCAGATATTGATAAAACCACGACTAAGGTGTTGCATACAAAATTTAACCTCCTTCTTTGTTATAGCAATTTTATTCTATTCTTACTTATTTAAATTAAACCACTATTTAGAGTTATAATTATTGAAACATACATAGGTTTTGATCTTAACCCTTCTAATAATTCATCTCCTATTCGACAAGCTGTTCGCATTATACGACGGATTATTCTCCTTGGCATTTTCTTTCAACATTTAAGATATCTTAGTTATAAGTAGAATTGTAGAATTTTCTTCTCTTAAAGAGATGGCAACCCTTAACTGCTCTCATGTGTCTTTTTATAAATTACGGTAACGAATATAATCATAGACAAAGGACTTCTATGGGTCAATATAGTAATATGATAGGAAACATATTACACTTACAACAAGTAAAATAAAATTTGACTTAAAATCATTAAAAACTGAAATTACGTCTGAAGAGGATCTTAAATTGTAAATTCTACTTAGATATCAAATAATATACGATTAAAAATAAATATTCCAACAACAAAATTCATAGTTTCGAGTTACGCCTTGATCAACTACATCAAGTCAAAATAAAGGATAAAAGAATATTTTCTTTTCTAAGGTAAATATATTAAGTAATTTAAATGATTGTTTTGGCAGCCATAAAAATAGTGAATAAAATACGTTAAATGATCTATATAATCAATCCAGAATTTATGAGTAAAATTGTAAATGAAGAATCCTACTTCTGTTATAGATATAATACTTATATAAAATACAATAAAGTAAAGAAAATGAGAACAGAATAATTAACAAAATAGTAGACAAATGTATGCTCTAAATAAGTAGTGTAAGGGTAATTGGTGATGGAATTAAGTTCCATGTATTTCCATTTACTTATATGGACTTTGTATCTCTTGCAAACGTAAATCCTAAGAAGAGAATATACATCTTTAAAAGGAATGTGAAGAAAATTTGATGATTGAAAGTTTTATTCGAAATTTATTAAAGAGTTCAATAAAAATATCGGGTTTTGTTGTTTTTAAACTGAAAAGTGAAACAAATTATAAAAGTGGAGAAATATTAAAAACAGCCTGAAATATTCGTAATATATTTTACTTCGTAATATTTTCTATTTATATTATATGACATATATATGCCATTTCGTAGCAAGAGTGTACAATTTAGGTACTTACGAAAAGAGCGATCGATATTTGATTCCTCTTAAGATCATTGAACATCCATTATAATATTTGATTAAAATTTCCTCCAAAATATTCTTGAACAATGTATAATTTTCTACCTAAACATTGTAAAGAAAAGCATTAAATCAATGAAGGACATCGATGGCTATTAAATGAGGTAAAAAGCTCCTCACAATTACTTTACATTTCTTGGATATTTTCCATGAGAAGGCAATTAGACGCCGATTTAGAGATGATTAAACTTAATTCTGAGGAATCTTTAAAAACTTCGATCCAATAAATTATGAATTCATTAGAAGGAATGGGAAAAAGTAGACGGGAAGAGTATTTCTCAATCGATGCAAATGCAAGTGTAGTAATGCAAGTGACATTGATGATAGACACGGAAGGCACTATTAGTGCACATCGCATATTCCGTGCAGATACCTCTGAGGCGAGCGGAAAGTAAAATATTGGGGTGAAGGGAAATTCTCTTGAGCATTACACAGGGTCATAGCCTACAATGCTTTCCGTAAAACATAATTAAACAGAGGAAAATTAAAAATCCGTTATTGCTCATTAAATGTAAGTAAATTCTTAGATGTCTGTTTACAGCACTTTTTACGTATGAGCATTAACGAAGGTTCCATAGAAAGAGAAGAGATCGAAAAATTTTAAACTTGGTAAATTAATAATCTACTCTAATTCCTTGGTAATAATAATCTAATCCACCTTTTACGTTCTATTTCAGTTGAACTGCGTTGCAAACATATATTTGTACTGATAGTAATTATTTTTATTAAAATTTGTTATTTTATGTATACGATGGATTCAAAGTGGTGATAATAAGCGAACCTCTTCAAAATGAATGAAACCTGTTCACCTGTTATTGTTGTCTAATGTAATTAATAGAAAATAGAAGAACGAAATATGTTTAACTTTTTGAATGTCTAATTATCGTAAGAATAAACATATATTTTCCGTACATCATATTCTAATCATTGTTAAACCAAATGCATTGGCAACTCTAGAAAGATTTGCCAAGTCTTGCGGTGATTTCGCAACTACGGCAACTTTCAAGTTGGAAAGAGGTAATTGCTGTGGACATGTCACGATAACAAGGAGAATGCATCGCCTTTCTTTGGAAGAATTTTCATCTACGTTAGATTTTCCAGAGAATGTTTACTTTCGAACAAAAACAATTCCTTTTCTAATTAAAATGAACTCCCTGGAAATGGACAATGGCATTTTCGTTTTTTATTAATTCGACTTCAAAAGATTGCCGATTCATTGCTTTTTGTTTGATTTTCCTTTCTGTCGAACTCTATGCCTCATTTGGATTTTCAGACATTTCGATAAAATATTTTCAAATGATGATAATTCATTAACCTTAATTAACTCGAATTGTGGGTTAATATTCATTAATATTATTTGCAGATGCATTAACACTCGCTTGATAATAACATATTCATTACGAATTAAATCACTGACCATAAAGAAGAAATTTAATTTCATTTGTTTTCTAGATCTACATAAAAGTATAAACTGTTAACTTATTCTAAAGAAATGTCTTAAAGTTAGAATGATGTTGGCTTTGTCAAACGAAGTTGAAAAAGAAATTTAAATATCAATTTTTAGTACGATTTATAAATATTAATCCAAAAATCTCGTTCAATAATAATATATGTAATAACATAATAATATATATAATAACAAGTGATGACGGGTGAACATTAACGTTCACAGTGAGAAAAATGCTTTTAAACGAAATCTGTCACATTAAAAGGAGAAAAAATAAAAAACACTGACTTATCAAACAAATAATAGATAATGGAATAGATGGCTTAGTATTCGTTTATTTTGTACGAGTTCGTGAAATTCATTCTAAATCCTCAAATTGTAATAGAAATTATTTTCTTCAAGCTCTGATATTACAATGTTGTATTAATTAATATAATGTTTTAATGCATCTATGTTTATGTTGTATGATTATTACATTAATTTTAATTCTGTTCTTTATTATCCTCGATGTATGTATCCTCTTAAGCACCTAGAAGACATCGAAACTAGGTTCAATGGGAAAATTTAATTAATCGCCAGTTTCAGAGACAGTAGTTCCCACTCCATTTGATTAAACTCATCTTCAAGTTTGCAACTATGAATATAATCCGATTTATATAATAAGTAAGTTATCTCCTTTAAAGCTTCTATTCATTTTAATTCCCAACTATTGGCCTTCGTCTTTTAATGAATACATACAATTATTTCCATCACTTCTGTAATTTCTTTCATCGAATTCATCTGATTCCTATCAATTGCAGTAATTTCTCAATTCTCCTCGGGAGTTCAGCCATTCGATTCATTGACAGCTTATCCTAAAATTTCTTACAACATTCATTTGTTCTTTGATCCTTTTATATAATAGCTTCTGTTCACGATTTACTGATTGGGTCACATAAATGAATCCACGAGAATTATGAATTAAGATTCTAAATCCATTCTAACATAATCGCAACGCATTGAGACGATAATGCGGTTTAAGATACGAATATTGTGTTCGTAAATGTCTAAATACGTGTGTCCATCATCTGCGAATAACAGGCGAGGGCTGCAGCCAAATCATGGAAAAGCGAAGAACAAAAATGTTGAGAGGAGGATGGGTTGGACAGATCGAGTTTTCGCGGCAAAGAATAGAGAACACAATATCGAAGCTTAAACGGCTTAAATATGCATGCGAAGGCGTATGAAGAACAGATGCAGCATTACATTCTCTGAGCATAGATTAGGATTTTTTTGATGGCCTCGACGGAGGGCGGCGACCGTGGAATCGGTTGTCAAGGTAAAGGTTACTTCGGAAACATCAACAACCAGCGGTCGAAAAAAATTCATATGATTAATTGAGGTTAAAATATAAACACATAATGGGAAAATCCTTTTTTTAAACAGGAATAAATAAAAAACCAAGTGATGTTGAGAATATGATCCATTCCTCGGTGTAATATTTCTCTTATTCATCAATGAGACGAGAGCTGATGATCTCACCAAAGAACTGAAGGAAAAAGTCCACCCTAAAAATTTCATTTAATATATTTCGTTTAAATAATTCCCCTCCATTTTCCGAACCGTGAGTTTTTCTCCGAAAAAACAGGACTCTTTTCCAACTCCCCATTGTCGTTTATTTTCATATTATTTTCGGTCTTCCTATTTTCATTCATTTTCTCTTTAAATTGTAGACGCATATCACTTTAGAGGGGAAGTGAAAAGAGGCGCAAAAATTGGGAAATAATAATAAAACATTTCTGCCATCGAAAATAATTACAATTGGACAGTTTCTGTGGCCAATATGGTATCCTCAAATCACTTTGAATCATACGAATAAATTGTAAAAAAGAAAATAATGCGGACATTTCCTATTCACTCAAACTCGTCATCCATTACATGCCGGAAATTTTCTTATTCTTACAACAACACATTATCGCTAATTTTTGTGCACATTTAACAATCATATCCTTTTGAGTGACTGAGTCAACGAATGCCGACTCACTCCTCCAGATGAGCTACAACAAGATGACGCATTGAGATTACATGGCTTTTCATTATGAATGAAGCTGAAAATCGTAATTTCACACGTTAAACGCGCTTTGGTGCGATCAGCTTATTTGTTATTTGAGTCGGAGATAATAGTTAATTAGGATTAACAAATATTTTCATCCAATCAGATTCGACTTTAGGGGTTAAGGGTTTTTTATGAATATTTGGTATTAATAATTAACTGATGAATTGTATTTAGAAATATTTATGAAAAATACTCGTATTTCTTAGACAAGTTTGCGATAGTATTATTCAATTTTAATGTGGAGGTAAGTAAGTCCGATCTTAAGAACAATAAAATATATGTATAGGTTTTTTCTAGGTTTTCTAGAGAAGATTCAGCTGCAGTTTGATTCCCTGAAATCGATTGCTTTCCTTCTTAAGATGGGATATCCCTTTAGAGAAGGAAACAGCCCTCCAAATAAAATTGAACGAATTAAATCATCGACATGTTTATTCATGTACACGTAGCATATTGATTCCTTAGAAGAGATGTAGATGAGGAAATAAATGCCGTATTGATAGAAATCCAATTTCCTTGTTTCGGATCACAAATTCACATTTAAATGCAAAATTAAAGAAACGAAATGAAATAAATGAATGAACGTGAACATGAACGGAAAATCATGATCTTAAAAATTCTTTTGACACAATATTACTTCCTTGATTTTATGTTTCTCTAGTTCATTTCTCATCGATTTAAACAATTTTATTTAAAGAAACCGATGGCAATAAAGAAAAGATCGTAGACAAGAATTAATTTGATTCTTTATTATTATCAATAGAGCGTTTGTCGTCCGTTCTTTCCTTGGATACAATATTTCGGAAGCAGACATTTGTGTGTTGACTAAGCGCCGATTCGTGGAATGGGTAGGAGGAAACTACGTCACCGCTGCGTCATTTGGAATAGGAACTCCCTCTTGAGAGGCATTTCGAAACAAAAAATGAATGGCTTAATGAGTACTTCAGAAACACGTTGATGCTGTCTTTATATTTTATAAAATTAAAACGATCCCTAATTTTATTTACTTAGGTAGAGTCAAATGTAGAAAAGATGTACATTTGATGAAAGTAAAGTTTTTGTCTTCTTGACATCTTGAAGTAATGGTGTCTCAGTTTCCACAGAACTATTTACTACTCATTTTAATAAATTAACTTTAATTCATTATACATTAAACTTTTCATAGGATTTATTCAAATCCAACGATATATCTTCCTATTAAATATAATAAAAGAAATCTTTACAAGATAAAGAGAAATATTGATAATTGTTTTGTTTTGCAAATAATTCACCACAAATGAGAAAATCAGGATTTCGCCTTGAAGATGGCTACAGAGATGTTGAAATATCGGACCTATTCATGTATACTTCGTAGTTGGAAAACCGAGAAATATTTCTGCAATCAGGATTTCATTAATTATAATTTGAAAAGTATTTTTCAAAATCATTATGAACTTTAAATAATAAAACGTTCATCGGGGACTTGGTGAACGAAATTTAGCTCAGTTTCGATTTTTTTGTAGTGATTTCATGAATAAAAAAGTTTTTATCTGAGATTATGAATATACGTATTATAAATTGATTGGAAATTTATTTAATTAATAATTATCAACATATAATTAGTCATATTTATTGTATTTAAAATTATCATTGTTAAGACTTCATTTTCGCACATTTATAATGTTTATTCAAATACTATTTATACAAAAATATTAATTATAGATATTTCTGTAAATTATATAATTGTTTGAAGACAGTTATGATATATATTCATAACCGACTTCGATATTTCGTCGGGGGTTTTTTTGCAACCGATTAGAAAGGATCCTCAATTTTATGTCTGCCCTGCAAATGACTGCCAACGGCCATTAAAGCTAACATGAAGTTGTTTATAATATTAATTAATTAAGGATAAGAGTAGATTTCAAATGGAGTTGATTATGAACCGGAAAATATTTCTGAAACGTGAAATTTTAGAGTGGGAATATGGGAAAACAGAAGTTTAAAAGACTTTCAGGTGGCAAATTGGCACTAACTATGATAAATGGAAGTAAACAAGTATCTGGATGGGAACACAATATGTGTGATTGGAAAGAAATTAGGATATGCGCGTTAACAAAAAATATTTGAGGGAACTTTCAAACATCTTAAGGTGGAAAATGAAAACACATCATCTAACGGGATTAGAAAAATAAATAGTCATTTTTTTCTCATTTGATAAAATAAATAATCAGAATCTTCAGCAAAGAGTCGAGTATTTTCTAATAATCGTTCATATTTTTAAATGTTTTTTTACCTCTTTTCTGAGTAAAAATATTTTTCTTAAATTGTATTTCAAATCCAAATAATTTACTTTTAATGATTCTACTAAATTAAAAAAGGATATTTCTACCTACTCTCTATGTTTAAAACGATGATCATTATGTAAAAGTAGATGGACAATGACCCGGCTGATATACCGAGAAAATTTCTTTCAATATGTAATTACAATTGATTCCTATACCATTGTTTACTATTATATTGTAAATATCAAAACTACCTTCCAAGGAAATTATAAAATGACTTTATAAAATCAAACTACCTGAAATGAAAATAATATTTTAAAAAGGATGATGACGCAAAATAGAGGAAACTTTCCAAAATCACTTTCGAATCATTGAAATTCTCAAATAATGTTATAAAACAGGTGCCATTAGAGAGAATGAGGGCAAGTATATCTTGTAGAATATGGACTTTCCGGAATACCAGGAAAAAGACTTCCTTCCTGAGGATACGATTGTTACGAAAGTAGTAACTCGTATTTGTAAACAAATTTCGGAAATCTCTTGTGGAAAAGAAGGATCATTGATTTCGAGTTGGCTCAGTATTTAAGCGAAAATAATTCTTATTTGCGTGAAATTTTTATTTGCGTTAAATAAAATTAAATAAGGCTTAATAAATTAATAATCTTAGAACTGCTCCTTATTAATTTTAAAATTTTTTTACTGTATATAACTCAAAAGGAACTATTATGAACTAAAAGGACGATACTATGGTGTTCAGGCGTTAAGAAAACGCAATATATATTTTAATAAGAAGAATATAAATCAAATATGTGTCAAATGATTTATAATGAAGCGATATTAACTCCAAGGATAATCTCTTTCCATTTAGGCAACATTATCCAACCGATCTTGAAAAATACATAATTTCTTAATCCATGTTTGTTATCATTAAATAATACTATGAATATACAAATTATAATGTCATTCTTTTCTCTATTTAAACTTCCAAATAAGAATTGATATTGAAGAAAATTTTCCAGTCCTTCACACATTTTGTTTCAAAAAGAGATTGTCTTATTAAAAGATTAATGTGAAACAATTATGTGAGACGAATCTCCTGACATTATATTTATCAATATTTCTTTAGGATTCAAATGCACGATTGTTCAGTAGCTTTAGTTTATATTATTTTTCTTTATTATTCTCGGGATAAGCTTAGAATAGGATGAGTTCGGTAAAAATGATTAAGAAAGTGCTTTATCGCTAAAGAAATTGATTTACATGATCTTATTGGCACGTAGACAATATCAAAAATACACAATTGAATTCCACGAATATAATGAATCATAAAATAACGAGACTGTAAAGAATTGTGTAACTTTTTACCAGTAAAAATGTAACTCCCAATGATTCAGTTACCGGAAAACAATAAAAATTTCCAGGTATTCATTGCAGAAACATGGCCATATATCTCTCTTCCTCCAACATTTCATAGGAAAACTTTTGAAGCTGATTTGTAGCTAAGGGTTTGTAATTTGAGAGTAGAATAAAGCAATTAGCATTCTGGTCTTCTGGAAATAGTTTTTATACTTCTGTTCTTTGGTCAGAATACTGATTGGTTTTATTTCATTCCATTTTCGAAGTATTATTTATTTAACATAGTCCTCATTTATAATAGGAAAATTACCCTGATATACTAAACTAGATGAACTCCATTATCTTTATAAGAAAGTTAAGGATGCGAAAAATTCCGACTTTAATATATAAAAGTGATACAATATCACTTTTGGGTGTAATTGGATCACTTAAGTTAAATGCAGAAATATGTAAATCATATACTTTACAGATAACGGAACTAAGCTAAATTGTATTTTATTGCGATTTAAATATTTTATATTGAAATATATTAGTATATATTCTTGCTTTTCATCGTGTTGTAAATAATAGCTATCCGCATAGGATTATATTCATCATTAATTTGTTTAGTAGCAAATAGAATTACTATTTAGCCACCTATAAATAAAATATTTAAATTCATTTAATTGAAATAATTATATTTGCTCAATGTTCATCCAACAATTTTCTCTTTTTCCATATATCCTCAAATTAGAAAACTTAAAGAATTAATGAAAACCTTTCTCAATCGATTCATTATTGTATTTATCGACATTTTAAGAAAAACCCAGATTTGATATACTTAACAAGTCCATTTCTGTAACATAGTCCTTCCATATACATTTTTGTAACAATTACCGATCGATACTCAAATCAACAAACACAAACGATGAGTGGAAAATTTCTCCACCGGCATTCGAACCCTTTTCATGTTAACCACTCCCCCACCGACAATATTTGATCATAAAAGTGTTTTCATTGATGGTAATTATTTTCTTCGTGGTTCGATCGTTTCGTTCGAATGCACATAAGAAAAGCGAGTGCCGTGGAATTGCGTCAGCCAATCAACTTAGATGGCCAATGAAAGTCGTCCGTGGCCCACTTCTAATTCCAGTGTCATCGAAGAACAGTGCGTGCAAGATTCGTTCAAATATATCGATAATCTTGGCAATGGATTTCAGGTCATTGCCGCAAATTGAATGCAGAATTGTCCATAGAACACGTTACAACTTACTGACACGATTTTAAGCATTCTTTTGTTTTATCATTCATTTCGCCAATTACATTGGTTATCTGCATTGTGGAAAAAATTCTTTAATCTAGAATGAAATATGAGCCGAAAACGCCCTTCCATCATTTTACGATGTTTTTAATGTTCCCTTAACTTATCCCAATGGTCAAAGTTAGGTTTGAGTCAAAGCGATGCTATAAACTCTGGGCCAAAATGCATGATTTATAATCAAGATATTTATCAAATAACTTATAATATGCTAAAGTTAATAAAATATCTCGCTCTTAATTTCACAAAAAAATTTGGTATTTAAAATAGACTGAATTGATTTTTAAAAAATCTATGTATAGAACGGATAAATAAAGAGTACTCGATTTTATTTTTTGCCTTTCTCTTTACACATTTTTGATATTATTTCGATTTAGAGTTTATGTTGTGTTCTCTTTTTTAAGTTTAATGATCAATTATAACTTCGCGGAGACATTTTGGTTTGTGATATATTTTTTATTCGGTTCCGCTGTTCTTTCCAATGAATAGAGAAAATCTAAAATCTGTGCCTTCCTTCCTCTTGCTTTCCGAAAACGATGGAGTCATTTCGGAATCTAAATGCTTTTTCATTGAGATTTATTGTGGCGATGACGGAGTGTGTTTTCCTAAGTTTCGACCACTGACTTTCGACATTAATAAATGTTTGGTATCGAGGGCACCTGTTGAGCAGGAAGACACGCTTTTGATGCTATCGCCGAATCATTTCTCGATAATGTAATTTGTGCAAGTCCTAGGAATTGTATGAAGTGATATTCTAAGTAAATTGTTAAGAAACATAAGTATCGACATTAAAATTAATCCGAAATTTGCTGAAAATGTCATCGATCTGAAATTTTCCATCTCCTTTTTTTGAATTGGTAGTCTTGATTGAGTTTCTTGTTTTAACAGATACATTTATATATGAAATAATATACGAGTTAATCCATTCGAATATTTGCGAATAAGATATATTAAATATTGAAATAATATGTACATATATATTAATAGAGCTGAGAAAATATCTATCGAGGAATGGAAGAAAATACGTAGATCTTTAGAAATAAATTCTTCTACAGAATTATAAAAGAATGGAATTAATTATGAGAAGGTATTTTAATCACCGACGGCAAGTATTAAAAGAATATTTTGATGGATGCTTGAAGGAAAAATAGCAAGAATATTTGCGATATTTTCGCAGATTAATTCATTCGTAACCAAATTTTACGATTTTACGATTAAAGTGGTAAAATATTATTTAATTTGTTTTAAATATCATTTGCAATTAGCAAAACAGAATTATAAGAAATTGTTAACTCTTTTATAAGATGCATGACGCCTTCGAGAGGTATTGGAGAGTTTTTGGGATAATTTACATTACACGCCATTTTCTTCTCAACTATATGTTGTCAGTAAGTGATAAAAATCGATCAAGCTATGTTTATATCCAAATGAGATAAGAGCCATTATTACAAATCAATAAAATAAAAAAAAATCAGACTTTAATTGGTTGAAATGAATTAGAAATTAAAAACTTTCAAGGGCAAACTTCTTCTTATTTCCATTAACAAAAATATGACTCAAATAACGGATGTCGAATTGTACGATTCTTTTTATTTCACCAACTCCAGTTATTTACACAAGTTTCTCGGAGAATATTGTCTTTTTCGGGTTATAAGAAAATGGATCTTACACAAACACCTCATTGCTTTAATAAAAATATAATTCTGATATTTTACTCGAAAATTCTTTCAATTATTTTTATAATGAGCTTTTAAAAATTATAAATTTCTTGATCATTTACAGCATACTTTATTTTTCATTACAATTATAATATCACTTCATTCTTTATCAGCATTAAACCCAAGGGATTAGCAAAAAAGAAGTTTCATAATTTATTCCTGTTCATAAATGGAAATTAGAAGTTTACAAATCGGATGAAACAAAATGTGCTTAGAATATTTTATAACTCGAAACTGCCAAATGTGAAACAAAGTAGTTTTCAGAATTAAAGGAGGAAGTATTCGCCCCTCAGAAAACCCACTTCGATTAAAATGCACAGTGCCAATGCACGGAAATTCCACGTGGAGCAATGAAAAGTCGAATTTTGGCAGCTCGTCTACGCCTTATTAAGATATATATATATATACATATATAGACTCTATTTAATATTTGATAATAAAACTAAAGGAAACGCTCGGAAAGAATCTCACTTCTTCTCTATAGTTCCAAATGCAGTTTTTCTTGCACCTTTTTCGTTTTTAAAAGCATAAAATTTTATAAAATACATTTTATTTTTTTATTAAGTAGTAAATCGCAATATAAAATAACAGGAAATTGATTTTCATACGAAGGTACCAAGCGATATATAGATGCACCCTAAATGAATGCCTTTCAAATATCTTTCCACTGGAGAGAAGTTGTGGAAATTATCATTGGGAACATTTATTTTTTTAGCGCAACGAGCTTTACATTGCACTATAACGTTTCTAAATATTTGGACGTCATACAAAGTGACCTCTCTGCCCAATAAAAGGATTGAATTGAAAAAGGTGATTGAAAGAAGGTTTTGGAGGCATCATCGATGTAAACAATTCTACTATAGCAACTATAATAAGAAACGACAACTGCATTCTTTGGTCTGAAATGAAAAAAAAACATCTAAATAAAATGAAGTGCTTCATAGAATTTCTTTAAAAAATCTACAGTCTTTCTTGGAATACTCTTGTTGAATAAGTATGCATTAAAATCGGCGACTGCTATTAAGTCATAAAGAAATTATATTTAATTTTCTCTATTATAGTATGAAGTTAAATCTTAAACGCAGGTTTGAACCGTTTATAATAACAGAGATGGATTGTTGTTATTAAATACCGTTAGACGTCCAAATATTCTGAAACACGCGAAAGTAACTGATAGAGATGTTGGAAAAACTTCTTGTAAGTAATGTAGAAATGCAATTTCATACAGTTTTTCGGATTTGATTCATGCTTTGTGGAGAAAATAGTCGACCTGAGACGTAAAATGTTGGAATACTATTAACAGTACCTCGAATATGTGAACGAGTTAAGAATGAGGGAATCCTCTGAATTTTTCCTTTTGTCGTCGAAGGAGACGAAAATCTTGAATTCGGTGTTTCAACGTTAAACTAAACGTTTGTTTACTTATGGGTGGAAAGACATTGAGGAGAGAAAAAACTTTGTTTACTCCCACAGATTTAATTCTTAAGACATGTTCCGTTGTCCTCATCTGTCGGAAGTCCTTTCTCTTTTCATTATTAATAAACCGATTCAACTTGAGAACAACTAAGTAAAACTGGAAAACCCTATACTGCTCATTGAATCGGCGGAATTTTCGATCATGATAGTTGCGGAATTCTCCGCAAGTGACATCATCTTTAGGAAGCCCATAGAGTGAGGACAATGACTTTCGTTTAGGAAGATGGACGACTTGTCCAAGGACACTCATTGTCCCTTACGGACTTTCCATTCACTTTTATCCCTTATTCCTCATCCGATGACAAAGCACATACACAATAGATGAGGTACAAGCGTGTTAAATATGAACAGAATATTTCATGGACGAGATCTTATTGAAAGCAAATACTCCGTCATCGTCCACTCATTTGTGACCAATTTTCCAGGCGGTATTATTAAAAAGAGTGGAACCAAGGGTTGCTTATGAATGATATAAATTCGGCATTTAACGTTTATTTCAATTAAGTTATCCTATTCTATATCAGTTTATGGTGTATTCAAATTAAACGTATGAGGTTTTCAGTAATCTCTCAGGCTCAGCATGAATCTGATTCTCATTGTCGACCTTTCTGTTGTGCTCATTTCAGTACACGCAGTCAACGACTGTGTTTCGCTATACATCCGTAGATAATTCCCGTGCGACGGTTTATATAATTTTTGATTCTACCTATCTTACAGTATCCCTGTTGCGGAATGAACGCTCTCATGTTGATTACATTCTAACGCCATAATAAACAGACTCTTCTCGTGCGGAATCGACACAATACCCAAGCAACTGACAAAAAAAAGCCACACCTGAACAAGTACTTTTAAAATGCTTTTTTACCTTCAAGTATGTTCCAATTCCACAAGGTAGAGTTTGTTCGTATAAGATTTTACAAATAAAATATCTGGTGTGAGTGCTATCAGCTGTTCTCACTACCACCTGGATATGTCCTTTACTTGATACTACTGAAATTTCCCAAGTATTAAAATTCAAAGGCAGCGTCATTAATAATAAGGGAATTGATAAGACTTTTCGGCAAATCCTCGGTTAGCGCACTTCTGCAGTCTGCAACTAGGGCGGGGTGGCAGCACCAACACTACCTTTGCAGCAATAGTAATAGTAAACGTCTCAACACAAATCAGTAATATAATATCCCTGATAGTGTACTCGTGATGGGACTTCTTACTCGGAGAGTTGATATTTTTTAACACGGTGTGTTTGCTTTCTTGTGAGAGGAATGACTGGATACATTTAAAGTATCGAGTGGTAATCGAATAAAACCATTATATCTAAAATAACTTCGCTGGCGGCATCTTGCTGATTGCTATTAAAAATTCCAAGCTGTATATAAAGTATCAAATCCTTACCTCTTTAATTAATTCTGAAATGGGAAGGTAGTCGAACCAGAATCAAACTGGATGTATAGAAAGCCTTTATTCCTTTCTGGGAATGTCCAACAACAACTACGACGAATATTGTCAACACTTTTTTTGATTATTAAAGACTCACTTTTTCACTTTTAAATTAAGAAATGCAATTGAGGTAGTAAAATGTTTATATATATATATATATATATATATATATATATATATATATATATATATATATATATATATATATATATATATATATATGAATTTGTATATGTGTGTATATATATACGAGTAAAGGTGCGCTTGCTTACAGCAAGCAATGCTATAATTTATCTTTAGTGAAGAATAAAATTTTTCGAAAGATTACTTTGCTCAACCGTTGCTAAACATAAAGTAAAGGGCATTAACGCAGCTGAAAGTGCACTGAATACGATTTCCGATGCATTTCTTTCGGCAGCTAAAATCCCGCCCCGGCGTCGAACCAGGGTCATCCTGCTAAAATTACTGCAATCTTTCGCTTGAGTATGGTGGACTTTATAAACACCCCAAATTGCAAAAGGAAATTCATTCAGGAAGTACCTAAAATGAGTCCTAAATTCCCTATGTATTTCACATGGAGTATTAATTAACGCCCCCTAGCATCGAACCAACGACCTTTTACGATAATCTTAGGACAGCTTTTATATGAGAATTGTCCCCTTAATGGCTGTGTGAAATTTTTAACCTCTGCGCGGTTGGGAAAAGTTGTAAAAAGCATTCGGAAATATGCCCAATGTATTTTAAACGGGAAAAATCGAGATTACGGGTCGCTCTGGAATCGAACCCGTGATACATAGGCAAGTGCTTATTTTTTTCTAATTACATTTTGTATGTATCTATACTTTTAGAAGGTTTGAATAACCTATGTGCGATATTAAGGGAGCTACGATTTTTCAAAATCTGAAAATATTTCACCTCCTGGCATCGAACCCAGGACCGATTGTACGTAAAAAACTACATTTTTCCGTAGACATATATATAAGCAATAGCTACATGAAATCTTATTCTTTTAACTTAATGGGAAGTATTTTTAAAATTATTTGAAAAACCGCCCCATGCATTCCTAACGGGGAAAATCGAGATTACGGGACGCTCTGGAATCGAACCCGTGACACATAGGCCAGTGTTGATTTTTTTCGATGTACACTATATACGTATCTATAAGTGTAGAAAGTTTGAATGATCTATGTATCATATTAAGAGAGCTACGATTTTTCGAAATTTGAAACTTTTTCACCTCCTGGCATCGAACCCATGACCGATTGTACGTAAAAAATAGCATTTTTCCATAGATACCAATAATAGCAATAGCTGTATGAAATCTCATTTTTCTAGCGTAATGGGAAGTATTTTTAAAAATTATTTGAAAAACGGCCCCATGCATCCTTACGGGGGAAAGTCGATCTTTGGGACCTCCTAGAATCGAACCCATGATAGGTAGGGTCGGTTTTCGAATTTTTCCTAAGTGAGATATAGTAGGCCATGACGTAAAAAAATCGGCGGCTCCGTGGCCCGAGCGGTTTGGGCCTGACATTAATATCCTATATATATGAATATATATATATATGTTATATATATCCCCCCGAAGCGTCTATATGTATAGATACACACTACGATACATACGATATACGATACATTTATACTCACACACATATACTTAGAGGCTTGGAATGGGATTTATGATTAAAATAAAGTAAGCAAAGTAAAATGGTTATTGTCGATGATTTTTCTTAAAACTTCCGACCACTGTACAGGTCGTAGAGTAAATAAATAATTTATATTATTGTTTTTCTTCTCCTTAAAAGATTGAAGTCAAAACGTTTGCAATATTACAATTACTACCCAGATTCAAAGAGTGCGCTTCGAAACGGCCATTTTAGCCTCAGCTTCTCGTACGACTACCTTAGAGGTTCAAAAATCATATCTAAATTACATGGTACAGATGACGAAAAAATAACAAAAAAATGTGGAGGGTTAAGAGTATGTTCATTCAATGAGTAATCAGATATGGGAGGAAGTTAATAGGGGGAGTTTATGTCGAGGAACATTATGTATCAACATTTGCATTCCTCAACACGCAAAAGCTAAGGTTACGTAGTATTTAAGCATAGTTTTTGCTTCGACCATACCAACGCTCCCATTTAATCGGTTTACTAATACGGTTTAATAATAATGAAGCCTGTTGTCCTGTCACACTCATAGTGGTGTGTTTCTGAGTCATGAGAGTGTTTGAGATCCGATTAAAGTATTGCCATTCGGTTGCTGTTTAAAGTATTCGTAGAGGGAGACGGAATCATTCCTTAAATGTCAATTAGAAATATTTTAGTTAGCGATCAACGGAATTTTACATGGGTTACATTCCGTTTTATTTCCTCATCTTCATATCCGTTTCAAATTTAGGCTGTGTTAATGCATCTTGGAAGTCTTTCGATTTGTACGTTCCACTATCTTGTGTGTTTCTGTTTTCGTGCATTAGAAAGTGCTCTCAATTCATTGAAAATTGATCGGTTTATTATTCATTTCAGAATCATCGATACGAATAGCAAATGTGGTGAAGTACTTCATAATTTTTCTGTGGCTGCTAGCAATTTAACGTACTGCTCCATTACGAATGCACAGCCCATAAAATTTTGCGAAAAATGCGTTTTTAATTATGTGGACATGCTGAAGTATCACGAGGACATCTTAATGGTTTGTTGTAAACGATATTTCTTTTTGATATATTCAATTGGTGTAGTTATATACCTAATTCTTGGATACATTAAGTAACTTTGTTTTATAATTTTGTTTTATTATGAGTTACTTACACATTTCATTTCTCGTCTAGGTACAAGATAATGGTGTGAAGTGTAAAGATTTGCTAATAAACGTGGATCGACTTGAGATTATCGAAACACTCTACAACAGCGTTGTCCAGCTATGGAAGAAAGGGGATTGTGATTGTGAATATTTTTTTATAAGATCTGTGCGATATTGTGGATTGAATAGTAATTATTCTTTTATTTTCAGATTGCTTTGAGATAGAATCCAACGGAACCACAACTTACACTCCAAATAATAACACTATCAATTTCCATGTGATGGAGAATTCTGTTCAGGAATGTATAAAAGATAATATGGAAAATAAGTCTACTATTTGTAACTTGTGTCGGGAAAAATATATGAAACTGAACAAATATTATGATTCATTGTCACAATCTTCTAGAGTGTGCATGGACATAGTGGATTCAGTGAGTTTGGAATATAGTATTTATTGAAGTTATCTCTGTCATTTGTATATTTGCAGTAAATGTAATAATCAATACAGCTTGAAGATTAGTCAGCTTCTATGAATTCTCTTAAACTGTAAGAAGAATGTTTATGTGATTCAAATTGTACATTATATGTTCTATGAATATTTTCAATAGATGAATAGATCCCGACTGGAGTGGAGTAAAGATCTAGGCTGTAAGTTACAATTTGAATGGGACCCGTATTTAATTGCAACTGCAATATTTTTCACCTTTATTCCATGTATATTTTATGGACTAGTGAAGAAGTATTCAGTAAGAGAGGAGGAGTTCAGACTTTTGCCCGGTGAGTATATCTACGTAATTAAGAAAAAATAGTTAGATTTTTTATAAGCATTTTTCAGTTCAATTTTCAATAACTTTCATTATGCTGGGTGAAGTTCTATCACATATATCATTGGATTTATCACTTTACTCTCTCAATAACAGAGATAGTCTGATTTTTAAAGAATTCAAATTTTTTTAAGCTTTACTCAACTTGGATTCTTTTATACTAAAATGTATTAAATGTAATGTAATTAAATGTAAAATTTATATCCCTTATTGATTAGCTAATCATCTTTTAGGTAACATCAAATTCTAAAAATGATCATAATCATTGGTCATTCAAACCACAGATAGGGTGAATGTAGCCTATCATTTTTATTTAATGTGCTTGATATCTTTTCTTCCCATGTCCATCTTTACTAGGCTAAAATATACATTATGTCTCAGGAGATGTCTAATGCATCTACTTCTTCTCTTCTGGATGTTTCTATTGTTGCATCTCCTCTAATTTACTGTATACTTTTTGTCTCTGCCTCTGATCTTCAACATTTACCTCCATTTTATAAAATTTTGTAATTTTTTAGTCTACTTTTCTATTGGTTTACAACTATGAAGATACATAGTGTGCCATAATCCAAATGAATGTTTTTGGTTATTCTTCCTTATCTGTCACCTTGCATATATAATGCTTCCTTGAGAGAAGGATATTCTTCTTTCTATTCCATTCCATATTATTCAAAGTTAGATGAATGATTCAGATCAATGAATCAATCACCAATAGATTTTAATAAGTTAATTTTTGTCTACTCTATTAATATTTCATAGAACCAAATACTGCTTTAATCTTGAAATATAATTACTTCTTGCCCCTCATTTGAGCTCAATAGAATGTGATTTTATCTTCATTATTATAAGTGTAGGGTATCATTGCCTTCTAAAATTTTGAAAGATTATCAACCATAGCTGACCAATAATAATGGTACCCTTGGGATACAACAAAGAAAGGGTTGCGGAAAATTCCAAAGCTCAAGAAATTTCATTTATAAAAATAATCTCAACCCATTATAACGCTTATCAAAATTAAATATAATTGATACATGATGACTAAATTACTAAGTACTTTCCTCACATGTTTTAATGAAAGGACCAGTTTTGTTTGCGGGCATCTTCAGGATTAGTTACCTTGCTTGTGAAACCATATTCAAAACATCTGTATCAAGTCTTTTATTCATTATATTAACACACCACCAATTAACACCTAACCTTATTTACTTTATAATTGATACTTCCTTGTTTTCAGAATAGCAGAACATTCATGATTAGTTATCAGTAGGAAATATTTTTATGAAGTCCTAAATACTCACATGTTTAAGGTGATATTTGAATGAAAATTCATGTTGATAAAGTGTAATAATGAGATTGGAATTCCCTTAGTAATTTTATTTTTGGTTTTTATATGGTGAACTTCAGTAATTTACTAATTTCCTCCGTTAAGTTTTCTTATTTAAAAGATTTAATGGAAGCATCACCTTCATAAAAAATCGAGATGAACTTTCAGAATGAATTTCTTGAGTGTGAGACTGTTTGAATGCTAATATTGATTCAATTAGTATTATTTACTAATTGAAGCTAGTTCAAATTATGTTGAACATATTTCCAAGAAAATTTTAGTTACAAATATTTTTATTTACAGAAAGCCACCTGTCTGAGAATTCCTCCACAGAAGAATTACCTCAGGAATCATGATGTGCCCTATACCAAAAAAAGGTTTGTTTTTTACTCTTTGTTTCAACTCCATTATTAATTTTGAGAAATAAATCTATTTCTTTAAAAGTGTATTGAAAATATTCCTTTAAAAAGCGGACACATTATGTACATGATCATTACATTTGAGAGTAAAGATAGGGAGATAAAAACACTTTCAAACTTACAATATGCAAAATTGGTTCAATATGGACCATAATTCTTCTCCTTGTAAGTACAAAAAATTATAAAAGCTTTCCAGATAAACACACCAAATGCTGTAATGGCTGTCACAGCTGCACCTTTGGTTGCCTATTTCATACGAGACGAAGTTTTATCCATCAAATTCATGGTGAAATATCTCTTATGAGGATTAAGAGTAAGTTCATCCCTTTTATCAAGAAATAATGAGAATCCTCATTGTTAAATTTCAGTCTATGATTCAATCTTGCACACGAGTAATTAAATTATTGATTAAAGTCAAGTTTCATAATACTTGTCACTAATCACAGTTTTACATAATGGCTAGCATAAAAATTTCCTCCATCTAAAAACTAGGGTCTGACTTGAGGAATAACTTGGCTCAAAAGTTCTGATTCATGAAGTATGAGAACATAAAAGGGATCCATATATAGTAAATTCATACTAGATATATGTTCTGCTTGGTGGTATTTTTAACTGCTCTCAAGGACAATGGTTCAATTATACTACCAATCAATTGGTAGAAACACACAGTCATCAATTCTTGGGATCAAATGGGAGTGACTGAATTCTATAAATTGTATTAAATAAATGAGTCACCTCACTAACTTTACATATGCACTATCACATGGTGACCACCAAAAGCATTTGTGAAAATTCCAAAAATTGACAATGCTGTCATCGGTGGCGTGGTTTCTTGATTCCTTTTTTGATGCGATGGAGAGGCTTAGTCTCTTTACTATGAGAGTCTTTGGGAGGAAGGAGTAGAGTTGCTGGGTCACCATTCACTGCACCATTATTTTCATTCATAATTTTTGTAGAATCTTTACTGTTGTCTTCACTACCACTGTTGCCAGTTTGAGATTCAGTCTCACTACTTCTGTCTGCAACGAAAAAAGGCAATTAATACTGTTGGAAACATATTAAAAAAGAAGAGAGAAACTAGAAAAAATCTTTCTTACCTTTGTCCGGAGGTGGGTCCACTACACCAGTCACAGCCTAAAATTTTACAGATACATAAATAATTAACAGATTGGATGGACTGATATTATGGACTTTTTTAAATATAAACTAAGTTTTACAAGAAAGAGGATCATGTATTAATATTTATTTTATTAGGGATGCTGTTTAAGTACATGCCACAGATATTTATACCCGTGTAATTTGCATTATTTCAATTGCAAAATCGACCTTTGATCTCTGCTCCAAGAAATTAAACGGGTTTATGGTAATTTGGAACAATTTTACTGATGAAATTTAGATTTCAGCTGAAGATTCAATTGTTTTAAATATTTTGCTTCAATTCTGTAAAGAGATGAATGAAGATGCTGAAAAAGGCTTGGAAAGGATGTTGAGAGCTATCACATTCATAAATTTTGATGAGTGTGCAAACTATGCATGTATGAAATAAATGGTCCTAAAGGCAATCCTTGTGTAATAAATTTTACAAGTACAATAGTAAATCTTATTTCAAAGAGCTCTTCCTTAAGTCAAGGGAAGATAGGTTTTCCTTTAGCAATTTTGTAAATTTCTGTTTTAAAAGTGTGAGTCATGGACTGAAGCATAGAGGAAAATTCCATTCAATACTTCTAATGACTGTAATTCAGTCTTTAAAAATTATAGAAATGGCACTCAACAGTTTATCTTTTCCCTTTAAATTGTTAATAACATTGCTGCAATATATTATTGAATGATTCTGTCGTTTGTTTTCCACTTTTCCCAAGCATGATCAGAAGTTATTTGGATCCTCCTTTGATAGATTGTAAAATTTAAATTGACAGAGAATCTAAATTGAAGGCCTCAACTAGGTTCTAATTTATTGTTATTATTTGTAAGTTATTTTTTTCTTGCTTGTGATATCAATGTCTTTGCTTTTATTATGAATACTATTTTATTTCCTTTTTCTATTAGATTTTTCCATTCTAATTTATATTAACTATATTTATTATAGTGGTTATAAATTTAACTCATAATTTTGGAAAACATATAATTTCTTCCTTGTGCAAACTAAAGCATTTTTTGACTTTGAAAGTTAGATTTATGTTCATCTCAAATTCTGTTTTTCATTGGGATGTACTAAACAGATTGGTCTTTGATGCCCTACTAAAGTAACTTACAGAGTTGCAGTGAAGTCATAACATATTATATTAACAGACAATAAAAAAATAAGTCTTGTTTGCCATCCGAACAAAAACATTCATTGAAGTGAATATGCTTCAACCACATGGATCATCTTCAAGTGACAAACAATTTGCAATGAAAGTATATTTATGTATGTATCTCTCATTTTTTCCTTATATATAACAAGAGGAAGAAAGTGAATTCATAAGGAGGTCAGGATGAGAGGGTGAATATATTCTAGTGCTCAGAGAAACTGAATCTCACTTAACTGTACTAGCATGTATAGATAACTACTAAAGTGATTAGGCTTTGTTTTTAGTCCTTTGAGAAAATTATAATGGACTGAGCATAATGAAACTATTTTTAGAGCTATGCTCTACTGATTTAAAAATTCTCAAGATGTTGAAATTAAAATATTAAGTGTATAACTATTTGGAAAATAAAGAGTAAATATTGTCTATTTCCCATAATGGAATGGTTTATAAACTTCCAAAAGTATTTCAATTTAAATCCTTCACATTATAGCAATTTAAATGTTTGACAGACTAGATTAAAGGAATTTTCCTTTAAGACATTGCCAGATTTTTATAATATACATATGTATTATTTGAAATTATATGTAGTTATTATTAATTATACATTAAATTTAAATATATTAAAATTATTAATTTGGTATGTTTAATTATTCCCTTTAAAGAAAGAAAAATTGAAAGCCAATGGTTATAAAAGAACTATTTTTCCATTGGTTAAAAAATTTTCATGGAAACTCAAGATATTAACCAAATAGAAATGTTTAATGCAAAATATTTAGACGATTATCAGATACAAGATTTAAAAAATCTGCTTTTTTTAATATAAAAATTTTGCACTATGTACTTGTACACCTAATCATCACAAACTAGGCTAAATATAAGTTAACTTATTATACAAATGCAGGAAAAATAATACAAACAATTAAACCACTATATACATTATCTAGAGACATTAAAATTACCCGAAAGCATAATATAACAAAGTAAATAATTTATCAGGTTAGATTTTTCAAGAATCCTGAAAAGCCTTCACAACTACCCTAGAAGCCATCAACTACATATTACATTTCCTTGTTTGATGCAATAGTTAGAGGTGAGCTTCACAGAGTTTTAATTTTTCAAAAGTGTTCTTTAGCAGGAAATCGCCATTGATTTTTGTTCTCATATTAAAAGAATATAGAATCAATTTTACTTTTTCTATCTGGGAAAGTGATTGATTAGAAAAATTCATTCGAAAAAAAACCACTAAAATAGTTTAAATAGTTATAAATCTTTGTTCTTTTCAGGCATGAAAATGTGCTGTTTGCACCATCTGGGAAAATCATTTAAACTAGTATCATTTTTCTCCTAATTAGAAGATAATACTGAATGTACTCCAACTCTGTTCATATAGAAATAAAGTTGACAAATATGAGTTAGATCAACATTTGCATTACATCTGATTTCCTTAAACATCCCAGAAAATTTATCAGAACTTAGAGCGATAGACATTAATAAAATTTTCCATTATCTTAGGTGCCCAAAAATAAGATGATAGGTTAAAGAATTAAATAATAAAAATAACAAAGATGAAACAAAGTTAAAGATAAAGGAGAAACAGACGCCCATATTCATAGACAGTCCATATCCATTTTTTTTAAACATCACTGTAATTATACCAGAATTTATACAGAACATTTTCAGTTAATCAGCTTGAAGCAAAAACCTTCAAATAACAATAACTTACTGCCATTGACGTAATGGAAGATTTGGAAAAAAGTCTTTCCGCCTCCTTAAATTTTCTATTCCTTTTGTCAGCTTTACTATTGGTGTTCTTATTGCTTGCGAGATAACGATCCCATCCTCGGATTATATTTCCGTACAGCTGCGTGTCTTCCAAATAGCTTCCTTCGAAAGCGTAAATCTGTCTTTCTAAACTTGCTAGGGTATCCTGAACAAAAACAAAGCATAGGTATCTTACAAAAACAATCACTTTTTATGGCCAAATTAAGGATGACCGAACGTAGGTGAAAAATTTTAGGAAGAGATTATGATAGTTTAGAATCAAATATTTTTTCAGTTCACTCACAGCTATTTCTGCTTTTCTTTTCACTAAATCCGCTAGTTCGGCTCTTGTGTCAATCGTTGTTGGTACTTTCGCTGCCATTTTTTAACGATGTAAGCAAAGTTCGATTGGTCGAACAGAATCGTTTCAGAATAGACTATCCATAATCGAATGTTGATCGAAAACAGCTTCGAGCTGACTGAATTTTGGAGTATGTGATGACTAGAAGACAATTTGAATTCAAGAAACTCGAAATACCCTCAACCCCCATATCTATTTGAGAAATGTTTAGTTATTGCTCTTCCTCTGTGTTGAATGATTTTTATTTATTGTAACAATCATGAACGAGCGAGAAATAAATTTTGTTCCGAGAGTTACTCAGGTACATCTTTTCTTATATGATTAAACATTTTCATTACCATTATCTCATGCAACTTTATTCTCCTCCAGTTGGATGCTTTGGAGCTGGACGGTGAAATTGTCCTGATCATAAAGAAAAAGTTAATTAACTCAGTGAAATATTCAGGGGTAAGATAATTACATTTCATTTTAGTTTTCGCTTTGTGACAAAAATCCATGTAATTATTATCTTCTTATTCTCAGAACAGATTGTTTAATACTTGGGAACCGGAATTAGAATTGTTTCTGAAATGTTTGTTGTGGAAGGTAAGGAGCATTTTGGTTGCTTATCATTGCCGTCTTACGTGTAAGTAGTAAATAGAAGCAATATATTCTAGTTGTCAGCTGCAAAATGTAATGCAACCTTTGGGCAGCAACTTCTTGGGATTCAATTTAGCAATGATAGTAGCACTAAAAAACTGTGGATTTTTGCTATTATCGTGTTTGGAGCTAGATATTTACATTCACGATCTATTGAGGTGTCTAACTTAGTCGAGATGAGGAAGACAAAAGATACGGTAAGTTCCGTATTAGTTCTGGTAGTTTGTATTCGATGGTAAATTTGAATTTATCCAAATGAAATCATACTTTTCTCTCCTTAGATTCATAGAATTACGCGCTATGTCGAAGTTGGAATTTTGATATCAAGATTAGCAAATTTTACAAAATTTCTTCACGAGGGAAAATATCCGTCGTTGGGTCATCGAATAGTGGGTCTCACCATGGTGCCAACTGATCCGGGGAAGAGAAGAGCAATTGGCTATTCTTACATGACTCGAGAAATACTATGGCATGGTTTTATAGTAGGTTATTCAACATTTTACTGTTTTATCATTAGGTGTGATATCTATAATTTGTTCTAGCGTGTGTAGTTTAATACAGAAAGTATGGATGGGATGGTAAGATTAGGTTTTAAATAGATAAATTGAGGAACTTGTTCTCTTACTAAATACAAAAAAATTAGTAAAAATTATCAACTGAAAAATATACCTATTAAAATATCCTAAATATCAGTTTTAAAATCTAGGTATTGCAATATCTAGTAAGAGTGAATTGGTAATATAATGATTAAAATGTAGCTGTTTCCTCTGCTAGAAAATTGTAAATTAATGCTCTACGACATGAGATCACATTGCATGTACTTCTCAAACAATAAGAGTAGTTGGGGCTATAATTTAAAAGTGCATATCAGGAATAGTGATAAGTTCCTGGGCCAGAATAGAAGAAACTCATGGTGTGTAGTTGTGACAAGGAGAATTAATATTATGTTTTCATTGCGAATGAAATTTCACAATATAAGAACGGTATAATTGATAAAGTATCCTATTTTATCATCTGTAACATTTAAATGATTATTATTAAATTTTTTCAGGAATTTCTATCCTTTACCCTGCCTCTCATCAATTATCATTTCATCAAGAGACAAGTGAATAGGTTTCTTTCAACAGAAAGGCCTGTTATTCAACAAAGAGAGAAATTTACACATTCCACTCTATGTTCAATATGTAATCAGTCTCCAGTACTTCCTCAGACCATTGGATGTTCTCATTTTTATTGCTATTATTGCATAACGGTTAGTGCATTTATTCTGGTGCTCTCTTTTCTTATAAAAATTTGAACTTACATAATATAATACTATAATACAGACTTGAAAAATTAGTTTATTTTGTTAGCTACTTTTAATATTTAGAATGATTCTGTTCTAGGCATACCTAAAAGCTGATCCAAATTTTGAGTGCATTGTTTGTGGTCATTGCCCTCAAGGTTCCTGTGTACCTGTGGAAATGTGATATTTAAAAAAATGGAATGTTTTCAATGATATTTATTCCTTGTTAATTTGTATTTTGTTATTATAAGTTTTTCCATGGAGTTGAAATATAGAAAGTTTATTTTGAATATTCCTTTTCTACTGTATCCTTTAAATTTGCCAAAATTTATAAAAGGTGTGTATATTGATTATTTTTGGTAGTCCGAGGATTCTTAGATAGTAAACCAAGAAAATTGTTGGTGCATCTTCTGTTTGGGTAGGCTTAGACCAAATTTTGCAGTATAATTTTTCACTTTTACTAAACCTGTTACTGCCTCATGAATTATCTAGAATTACTCTTTTCTAATTATATTTTCTTTTTTCATTCTCCTTTTCACATGATGAATATAAACTACTTACCACTAGAAGAGTGGGATTTGGACACACCCGTAGAACAGCAGAATTTTCACAACACCTACTCTTGTATTACATTTGAATTCAAAGTCTTTCCATGAATTAATAGCTAAGTATGGAAACATTTTTATCGGCAGGATTTGATGTAAAAAGAATGAATGTTGCATCCACTCTCACAGTGTATTGGGTTTTTTGCCCACCATGTTGCATTATATATGACCAATCCCACAATGTATGGAAATCCATGGAATGCATATCTGCAATTAAAATCCATTACTAAACAAAACCGCAGCCCATATTCATTGGGTTTATTAGAAATAAATTTTGTGAATGGACATATATACTTACTAGAAAAAAACTGATCAATTGAGCCACTTTTGTACCGGGGTTGTAGCAAGCTTGACTATTTTCTACGAGTCTGTCCTACACAATAGAAAGAGGGCACATTGTTCAGTTCCCACAATGGAAATGAGGTACGGATGTAACATATGGAAATATTAGAAAATGGTTGGCTAAGGGTTTGTAACTCAAATTGTTATTAGAATTGCTACCTCAAGTTTTTATACATAACAATAAATTCCCATGTATTTTATATGGGAGAGGAATAATTATAGTAAAAGCTAAAAGTATTATTTCATAGTGCTGCTGTAAAAGCTTCTATTATATAACGATGAAGGTTTCATCATCTGTAATAATGGAAAAATTACCCTCCTTTAGTTAGGTGTTGTGAGGACACCTCCACTTTTCAAGGGAATATGTGGTAGTATCTCGTAATGAAAATATTGCAACAAAGATAAGACTTGAGCATGTGCAGAACTTAAATAAAAGTCATGGGACAATTATTTTCTACAGCAAAAAATACAGAAATTCTGCATTTTGAAAATGGGCAAAGTGTACTGAGGACACCCTCTGCTGTTTTAGTGTTAATCAATTCTTTGCTCGTCACTGTCCAATTAGTAATAACAAAAACAACTTTGTCAATTTCAACAGAAAATTGGTATATTTGAGACCGGTTTCATAATATAAAATTACCTGAAGATGTAATTTTATATTACGAAACCGGTCCCAAATATATCAATTTTCTGTGGAAATTTACAGTTGGTTTTATTGCTATGGCATTCCATGAAGTCACGCCTTCTCACATTGATTTCACTGTCCAATTACATAATTCTTACACACTCATGGGCTTGTATCTTATTATTTCCCTTACATCAAAGTTTGGTTTTTGACTATCCTAAATGTATGCCATTATATAATGACCATATAATGCAGTTTCTTGCCAAAGAGATGTATCATGATTTTTTTTCCATTTAGTTGATTGGAACTTGTTAAATTAGTTTTTTATTTTAGAATTATATTAATAAAATGAAAGAAACTGCATGATAGCTGTTGATGGATATGGATAAAAGGTAATTTTAGCTGTGAAAACTATTTATACTAATAGTTTGCACTGCTCAAAAATTCTTATGTTTTAACAGACATTGAAGCCTCATTCCTGTCAGACTTTATCCATGTCTGTTTAATCCAGGGAATATCTTTAAAGCACCACAGTTATAATTAATTAAGTAAATAAGTAATCATGTAATTTGTTGTTTAGCAATTATTATGGAATTGATATGTGAAGAAATCATTTCATTTCATACCTCTATTTGAAATAATTCTCATTTTACACATTACAAATAACCCTTCTTTAATCATTCCTTAAAGCTTTTCTTTCCATTCTTCTGGACTTCTGTTCAGCGCAAATTTAGGCTTTCATAAACTTTTACAGCCACAGTCACTTGATTTATGTCCTGATCAGCTGCCTGTCCTCAAAATTCACTACCTTTCTGTGAAAGACTTTCATCATTTTATCCTACTTGAATCTGCCAATTTTTTTACCAACACAGAGCATAAGCTTCTTTCCCTATCCTCTTATTAATCAAAATATCTAAAATAGTCGAGTAGTTTTTATAATACCTTTTCCCTTTCTCCAGAAAGCCAAATAACTACCCCCTGCAATCTACACAAGCTTCCTTGAAAATCTTTAATAGTTGTGTATCAATAAAGACCGTACTATTGTATCAAGCTTTCCGTCATTTATATTTTAAACTATTAATGTTAAAAATTTACAAGCTACGTAATACACTGAATCAAAAGAGCCTGAACTGCATTTGCCAAACTTAGCTGAAAATCTTGGCATTCACAGTGAAGTTGTCCCATTGATATTGGTAATAGATGTAAGATTCTTGTATAAACCTACCGAAGCGAGACATTTTATTCGATATTGATGATGCTACGAATCAATGAATGTGAACAAATAATGCCTCCGAAGACGTTCTTTTCAGTTGAAAACCTTGTAAATGTTCTGCCGATAGCTTAGAGCGACACGAACAGGAGAGCAAGTACTTGAAAATTCTCATAACCTGCCTAACTAATGTCACTCAATTAGTTGTCTAGATAGGGGAAACAGATATCTCCATGACCGTCTTTTCTTCTCTTAACTTTTACCTCTAACATAAGCTGTAATGCACCGCCAAACGGAGAGTTACCTAAATACGTAGCGAAACCCGTCCTACCGTTACTCGACCGTGAAAGAACTGCTAGCTAAATTTCCGTATCTTCGCACGGTTATTCCGGTAAATTTTGCGACGTAGGTGTTTATTTATCGAAGCCGTGAGTGTAAATCGAGAATTTAGTGTAGCAAAGATTTCCGTCAGCGATTCCACCCTAAAAGTTTCAACTTGATAAATCATAAGTCATAACCCCCAAATAAAAATTGTATTTACTTGAGTGATAAATCGTGATAAATTTTCTCATTTAAACATGATCATGGCTTTAAGCCTTTCTTAAGTATACGATAGGATCATTCGCTTTCCAAATAATCGTGAGTCTTTTCAACTCAAATTGTTACTGTAGAGAACACCAAATAAGGAAGAACAACTGACAATATACTAATACGTTTGAAATTAAATGAATTTCTCCAAGAGTGTCAGCTAATAAATTACTTGGGTCCTCTTTAATCGCGGTTGATTCAAAATCTTCCTGCCTATCCTCCGCCAACTTGTTTTTCAGTATTCACGAGGTTGAAATAAGGAATTTGGTGGCTGAGATTTCTCCATATAAGTAGCATCAATCTTGGCATTATGATCAAACGAATACAATTCACGATATTTTGAATAGAATGAACGAGCTACTCTGGAATAAAACCGTATGAAGTATATTTTTGACGAAGTAGTAGATTTCGCGGCATAAGTCGGGAAAACCTCATGTTTCACAATGCGGAAAATGTTGACGATGTGGTGAAAGAATCAGAAGGAAGTGCTGAGCAATTAAAAGGAAATCTTCATAAACCTTCAATAGCCCAAGTGTGTCAACTGTCCTGAATCTTGAAAATGCTTATCGTGTTTATGAACGTAAAACATTCAACATTTCTTCAGTGATAGTGAGTATCATTTAAAATATTTAAGTAATTGTATGTATTCTTAAGTATATTTCCATAGCATACCTTTCAGGTCTAGGCGAAATACAGGTGCCTATGTGAAATTAATTTGTATAATCTTACAAGTCCCATAAGGTTTGGTAAAAATTGAATAAAACCAAAGTAAAAGTAAGATGCATATAATTAAAAAAGCAGTATGACAAAGAAAATGGGGAGAGTAAAGTAATAACTGTACAATATTAATAAAAACTCAGAAAATTGACATAAGTTAAATACATTATGGACAAAAAAACTCATACAAACAAAATAAAGTAGATGAAAAAATCGTTCTTTCGTCCTAGCTTCGCCAAGAACGCGTAGGTTTATACCTAAGTATAAATTTAATTTACTATTAAATTTACCTTGTAAGTTTTACGTATAAACCTTGCATTTCGAATGATTTTGTAGCAATTTTTGATACTCATATATCAATAATTGTAGTAACAAACGGCATCGCATTCAGAATTATTTCGCAAGTTCCGTAATTTTCCTTTAAGTCCTAGTTTCTAGACAGACCAGGTTCCCGTGAACCTGTGACTACTTGGTATTTAAAACTGTCAGATTATCTTCATTTAGATGAATACGTCAATCAATCGCACTAATCCTGCGTCATACATATCCGTGAAAGGGAGTTAAATTTGTGAAAATTTTGTTTAAGAAAGGTTACGGTTTTCGATCATTGAAATAGCTATAAACGATAAATGTCACGGGAAAACTGAAAGAAAAAATTTCCTCTCGATACATCGAGTGGCGCACGAGTTCTCTTAGTGACTATCACTAACATTCCGATGACGGTCTCAGAAAATTACCTGGTGTCGAGTCTCCATCTCATCGCTTTGGTGTATTCAGAGACTCGGCAGCAACGAGCATTGAATGTTAAGAAGATCAAACCTTAAGCAATTTTTAAAATTCTTCTGCAATAAATGAAGATTATTCATAACGTTCCGTAAATATATTTTAAGATTTTACCTCGCTATGCGAAGAATGAGATGCTATCACATGCGCAACGATATATCGTTGTTGGTAATTTTCTCGAGTATAGCTAACGATGACAAATTATCGTCCGGACTTAGGGAGCCTCGTGGTAATCCAAAGAATGATGAATCATTCACGATAGCGGGTTTTCGGACTTCCATTGCAATTTATTTACTGAAGTACCGCGCGAGGCACTTCAAAATGAGTGACTTGGTTTTATTTGTTGTGTTTGATGTATCTCTTCCATAATGTATTACATATTGACATAAATCATCTAGATTCGGAATCCAATATTAAAGTTCTCCCTTTGAGTTGGAGAATTAATAATTGACACATCAAATTGATGATTGTCGAAAATGTGTTCTAAAGACTTTTATTTAGGGTATTTTACAGTGAAACTTCATTTTGATGTACAGAACTGAAAATTGTGGTTTTGAGCTAACAATGTATGCAATATTACTTCCGCAGTTTAAAAGTTGCGGCAGCTCATTCATCTTCTTAATTTGAAATGGTACAGGTCAGTCTTAAACCCCCGAGACTCTATTTGGCACAACTTTTCATAAAAAATTTCAATTTTAACTATTTTATTCAGTATATCTAATGTTTTGCCCATTGTTTCTGAGATACTCGGAAAATTATGATAACGTAAGTTGTTTTATCCTCATCTTGTTGAACCTGCTGCGGATGTTATATTTTAAGATTCACTGAATAACTTAAGATAGCCGTGTACATAGTTCGTCGTTCATTGCTTCGTAATGTGGGCAGTTCCACTTTCGACCAATTTCAGCTTCCTCAGCTTATGCTGGTTATGTATTTACGTATGCAGTACAGCAATTCTTTCTGTTCTCAATGAACTCTCAACATCATATTTCAAAAAGATTCATTAAATACTATATTATCCAATTTTTGCAATGCGAACGCTATTGAAATTACAGAGTATAGAGAAATTCGTTAGAATCAGTTGAATGACTCACGCTAAAGGATAATGCAGTTGAAGTATTGAAACAATCAGTTTACTGTATTATCAGATGGGATATTAATTTTACGTCGACGGTTCATAGAATGATCGAGTTAGCTTTGATAGCATTTTATCTGATTTTATGACGATTTTCATTGGCTAATCGTTCTTAGAAACTTACAGGTGATCATTCAGTTGTATGACATTTGAAATGGATTGAATTGAATCATATGCCGATTTTTTTCGAATTCACGAAAATGTACCATTTTTCATTTGATTTAATACTGTATGTCATTCTACGATTACCGTATTCGGGGCAAACTATTATTGATTACATAATAAGGAACTACTTTTGATTCAAAACCATTCGATCTCTTATGGAACTTGCCGAAGGAAGTAACCAAATCACTCATTATTATCTTCTCGAACATATGTTTGAGTATATGTATATTAACATATGTATATTGTTATAATGTCTTCATAGAATTCAAAACTGAATCTTTAAGAATTTGTTCTTAAATTTGAAGCTCTCCACCTGCAGTTGAATTTTTATTGCTCCAATAGTAATGTTTAAAGTAGGATAATTTAATGTTTACAGAATAGCATAACTTATCGTAGTACCTATCTTAATTTGATTTTCATGGTTTTTTTCTTTTTGGTTAGTAGTTTAAACTTTAATTGTGCAGATTATTGTAAATATTGGTTGAATAGTACTTCAAAAAGGAATGTTCAACATTCTCTACATAAACAATTACCACATTTCAATGAAATAAAGAAATAATTATCTGGTAAACCGCATGCACTGTTGTGAAGTTATTTGTTATAGAAGATATAATGAAATTCTTTAATTTATAAGATATAATTAATAATCTTCTAATTGTTGAAGAGAAATAATTGTGAATGTTTATTGTAGTTTTTGGTTTCTTATTAGTAGAATCAAATTAAATGATATTTTCTAAAATATTTAGTTCCATGTAATGCATTATTTTTAATTATATGTTTCTTTCAAAATATTGAGAAGATAATTTCTTTATTGATTTTATAGAATTAAAGATGAATGGAACAGAGAATGGAGAATCAGTCTCACCAGTTGAGGTTGACATCGCTGGTGTTTCTGCTATTGCTACATTTTATGTCTTGATGACCTTAGTTGGTGGCTGGGCAACTTGGAATCATCGCAGAAAAAAAGTACCTCAAACTAGCTCAAAGAGTGTAGAATTATTGCTTGCTGGACGTCGATTAGGCTTATTTATGGCCGCTGCAAGCCTATCAGGTTTGTTTTTAATTTTTTCATGAAAATTATAAGCTAGTTAATTATATTAAATGCTTGTTATAAAATATTGTGTTAATTAAAGGAGAGAGTTATTTTGCATCGCGAAATAATAATTTCAATTGAAATAATTGGAGTAAGAATGTAACACAGCAAAAGAACAAAATTGTATTGTAATATCAAGTACCTATTCTGTTTTTCATGCATAGAAATTCTTACCAAAATCCTCTTTATGACAAACAGAACAATTTTCATGGGAAATAATTGGATATGTGGTGGTCACACTCAGTTTTTCATCCTCTATTTCAATAATTATATTATGTTACTTGTACTTATTATGTAAAATATATTCACTATATCTTCTTAAACCAGTTCCATTCTCCTCCGCTATATTTATTTAGTTCCAGTTATAATGCTTGATTTTGTTAAGAATAAAGTAGAGCTATTATCTCCTGTAATGTTATTAAAAAATTATTTTCAATTTTACCAATTTATGCATTTCTATTTAGTTCAAAGTCATTAACCCTGGCTCAGGATAAATTTTGAAACTGTATATTAGGTGGAACCAAATTGTAAACATTGTTTCTAATATGTATTTCTAATATGTATACTAATTTCATTTAGTATGGAGCATCAGATACTCTTTAGAATAGTTAAGTTGTCTTAAAATTCATAAGAATTTAATTTTATCTTCGCTTGCATGAGTTTACAGTTTCCTTGGTCTTAGTATTAATGATTATGACCAACATTTAAGGGTTAAAATCTGAACTATTTTTATCCATCTATTTTGTTTGCTCATTTTATTTCTATTTTATGTTTAAGCTACCCAGGTTGGTGGGGCTTTCCTCTCTGGAACTGCTGAAGAGGTTTACAAAAATGGACTCTTGTGGTGCTGTGTGCCTTTTGCCTACATTTCTGGAATGATACTAAGTGAGACAACCCCTTTCCATTTTCAAGATATTCTTCCGAGTATTGTATTTTTTGAAAATATACATTTATTTATGCATTTCAGTTCATTCGTCATTCTTTACTCTATTTAAAGTTGTTTAACTGATTAAAATGCCCTCATGTATGAACAGACTTTTAGTTCTTTATGCATATTTTCTAATCAATGCAAATGAAATATGGATCTTACACACACATATATTTATATAAATATATATAGATCCCCCCAAAGCAGCTATATATAACAGATAATTGAATATTATACAAGGATACCTATAATTAAAAGTTAGAAACAATCATACATATCATTTGATCATACATTCATATTTTTGTCAATCATCAATGATTTTTAATCTAATTGTGGATGTAGACCTCCCCAAATCTTTATGAGTTTAGTTTTTTTCAATCCTGTATTTAGGTCTCCTCAATAGTATGTAAGTGTATACAGAATAGCTGCAAAAACTCAGATTCTTAAGGAATTTCTCAATAACACACACTTTGTGAGGTTAATTATCCCTTTGTCTTGTAGTATATATTGTTAAATGATAGCTGCTAGCAGTGTAAAGGACAGTTAGATAAATATTTGATCTTTAAGCTATTCTGAGTGGCAAAGTTAGTTGCTACTTTCTAAGTGACAACTCGTTTTTTTTTCATTGTAAAATTCCATAAAGTTTGGGGCTATTTTACTATTGGGATGTGGATGCTACTTCTCACTTTATATATGTTTTCATACTCATCTAACATAAGTATGCTTGAATGCCTTTTGTACCTTTCCTGCAACATCCATTAATATCCCCTCATCCTTATTATACTAGGAGCTGAAGGAGTACAATTAGAAATATGAATGTATTAAAAAGATATTATATGTTTTATATAGATATATTTCATGTAAATTTTTTATTGTCTGACCATTTTAAAGAATATTCTTTATTAAATAGATGGTGCAACATTTGCTAAAACTATGAGACGCCGAGGATATGTTACTGTTTTTGATCCAATTCAGGAAAATTTTGGACAGGTTATGGGTGGCCTCTGCCTGGTGCCTCACATCATCGGTGATTTATTTTGGATTGGTGCTGTATTGTCAGTTCTTGGTATGTAGACCTAATTTTCAGGGTTTTTTAATGTATACATATAAATGTGTTTACACAAACCCTATTAATAATAACAGACCTAGTTATTCCTAATATATATTGTGCCCTTCATTTTTATAATTGAAATTTTGCATTTGATTTATAGGAATCATGTTGGCATATTGTTAATGTCACCTTTCAGATGCATATTTTAATAAGAACTTCCCTATGCTATGCCACTTATGCACGTATGCCTATGGATCCATTTTCCATGTAAATACAATCTGTGAAAATTAGTTTAAAAAGCATGCAATGAAATATTGGAGGCTTTGGGATTGCTACTAATTCCCCAGAATTCATTGGTTGAGAATATTTAAATGATCTTTATTATGTTTTTGCAAAACTACTGCTACACTCTTAATTGTTACAACATCTCTTGGAAGTAAACTAAACCTGGCCTACCTTACCTTTTACTTCCATCATATCTACGTGAGTTGCCCGGGAAGTATTAAGGGTGAAAATAATAATATGCCACATTTTATCTTCAACTACTATTTATTACATGTGATGAGAATTATACATTGGAAGATTGATGTTTAGTCTATAGATCCTATTTTTCCAGGTATTCTTTTTCTTGCTCTATGGCCTTCCTACAGCATAAAACAATGGCTTGTAAGCTATGTAGGTACTAATCTTAATATTTGTTATAGAGCCATTTCTTCTCTGCCTAAATCACATCCTTGTCATCTTCTCATGTCTTCCACAAATGGCATCTTTTAAAGACCCAAACAAGTTAAAGTTCAGCAGAGCCAGATTAAGGCTTTAGTATGGATGAGGTAACGCTGCCAAATCCTGTATTGTCATGTATTCAGCAGCCCTCAAACTTGAGTGGGGTATTATCACATTGAATCAAAAACTTCTGGGTTGGTATGGTACTGAAGTAACATGAAGCATGTCTGAGTTTTGTTAACGTGCTATCATTAGTTATTACATTAATGGAACCACCTACTGACAGCTCATCAATGAGAATCATATCCTCCCAGTCCCGAAGCACAGTAATCTTGACCTCACAGGAGGATTCCTTTACTTTGAACTTTCTCTGTATTAGAGAGTGAGAATGATGTCATTTCAAGATTGCTGTTTTGTTTGGGGCTCAAGATGGTGAGGTTTCATGACCTATCAAGGGACAAAAGGCCTCCCCATCTGCTTCAAACTGTAGCAATAAATCAGAACAAATGTTTTTTCTAAGGGATTTGTGATCCACCATTGGGCAACTTGCATACACTTTTGAATATCCAAGAGTGTGGATTATATATCCACACTTCCCTTACTGCTAAAGAGATTCAACTGCAGAGCCGTCTGTCCTCCTGAATGACAACATCAGCTGCAAATCTACTTGAGCCTAGTGCCATGCCCAGAAACTAACTGCACCAAATAGTTGCTGGGCACAGAGGACAAGAACAATCAGAAGTTGGTTTGGCAGAGTTCCAAGATTTGCAACATTTGATTTATTGATGCATTCTGTCAATAGCAGATCCTCCATAAGCTTTGCACAAATATTAATCAATATTCCCCTCAGTTCCCTTGAGAATTTCAAGGACAGCATGCTACTTATAGCACTTACCACCTACAGATGCCATTTTGGAGCAGTGCTGCAGTTATGATATCAGTCAATGGGGATAGAATTTTTGTGATGCACTAACAAAATTTCAAATAATGTCCACCAAACTTTTTAAATTTTCACTGTTATTGTCAGCCAAGAAAAAACAAATATGCTGCATTATGAAATCAATGTGAGAAGGCGTGACTTTGTGGAATGCCATAGTAATAAAAACAATTTTGTAAATTTCCACAGAAAATTGGTGTGTTTGGGACCGGTTTCATAATATAAAATTACATCTTCAACTAAAGATACAAATATACCAATTTTCTGTGGAAATTTACAAAATTGTTTTTATTATAATGTTGCATTACTGTCTGGGCAACCCTTATATCTATCATGGTTTTGATCATTTCTACACTATGAAATTTTGTATGTTTTGTGGAGTTTATTCCTTTTTCACAGGGTCTACATTGACAGTTTCAATTGGGCTAGGTAAAGAAATATCTATTCTCATAAGTTCTGCAGTTGGACTCACATATACATTGATGGGTGGAATGTGGTCTGTTGCATATACCGATGTTCTACAGCTCATAGTAGTTGCCTTTGGATTAGTAAGTATATGCGGTTTGGATTTGATTTGATTAAGATATTTAGAATAGGTAGAATGGAAGTGTTTCAATATAATATTTTAAGAAATTCAATTTTTTCATATAGCAATATAATTTTTATTAATATTAACAATTCATTGATGGTAAGTTGCCAGTTTTGTAGATAGTTGAAACATTCACTTATATTCACATTATCTTATTTCTCTTAAATGTATAACAAAATTTGTTAGCTCTTAACCTGATATCATGGATTTACTTTAAATACTGGATTCTCATTTCAGTTTGTTAATTTTCTTTTAGTTTTTTGCCTTGCCCTTTATATTGACCAGTGAAGCTGTTATAGAGGGTGGTTATGGTGAAAATATAGACTGGCTTGGAAGTATATCAAATGATCAATCAGGAAAATATGTGGATGCCATTCTAGTGCCTCTTCTTGGTGGAATACCATGGCAGGTAAACAAATATATATTGTCTATTTGTTCTAAAGTATTTTACTGCCCATAGAATATGTAATATACATAAATTAATGCTTGGAACATGTTCAAGTCAATGCAAGCTATAGTCTTTCAAAAAATAATCATATAATGTGAATATTTAAATAAAATTATTCTCTTTTTTATCATCATAATAATAAAAGTATTCTCTTGTAATTATAATCTCGTTTGAGTGAGGTGTGTGGTCAACAATTCAATGAACATGAAACACTTTATTTAAGCAATACAGAGAAATTGAAAGTGCACTTGGTAAGATTGTTTGCTAACACAGATGCAGATAAAGTAATCAGACAGCTTGAAGTTGAGGGCAGAAGTGGTCACAGCATGTGAGGATGGCCATTTCTCCTTGCGGAATACATTTATCGATCAATCCCCTTCATAGCATGTCTGTTGGCAACAATTGGGTGGCTTGGGCTGCTACAAGAGCCTGGACTGTGATAGTGTCTTCTAAAACTCGCATTATGAAAAGAAGTTCCTTAAAAGCCTTATTTGTCATATTTTTATGAGTACACCTCATTAAGGTCTTTTGTGAATGTTATACCTAAATATTTGTAAGCAATTCTTCCTAATAATATACGATTTATTAAAATGTATTTCCAGTTTTAATTATTTCTATTTCTACTGAATCAAATTATTGTGGTTTAACCTACATTGGCACTCTTTATGTAGTTTTCAGTTGGGCAAGTGATATTATCTAAGTCTGCTTGCATAAGACAGCAGTAGTGTAAGCTATCCATTCTGTAGAATATTAGACAATCGTCCATAAATAACCTCATTTTACATTGCATATTCCAGTTATTTTGTTAGTATACATTATAAATAATAAAGCTCTGAGAATACTTCATTGTGGGACACAAAATTTATCATTTCCGCTCATTCAGATAATTTGTTACTGACTCTTATTCTTTTGCTTTCTTTGTCCCCCAATTTCCCCAATATAAACCACTACATGTGTCCAGCCATCAATCAGAAAATCCCATGCCAAGCAAAAGTAAAAGAGAAGCATGCATAGGTATATGAGATGCAGGAATAATCACCTCTGTCTTGAAGATTTGATTCTCCAAAGCATATAGAAACCAATGAACAAGAATTCTCCCATATTTAAAAGCTTTTTAACACTCACTCTCTAATTTATCTCTACTTATTATCAATGTTTTCAAATATTTTTCAGGGTTACTATCAGAGAGTTTTATCTCTTGAAAAAGCAGAGCAATCTTTGCTGATGTCCATCCTTGCTTCATTGCCTTCTATACTTCTTTTAATACCTCCTATTCTTATTGGTGGAGTTGCAAAGAATGTAGGTAAGTTCTTCGACATCTATTATACACAATTATATACTAATTTTTCAGTTGAAGGTAAAATTTACAGAAAATATTTGCATTTAATATTTTAAAATCTCATCATTTAATATTAATCATAATCAAACTCTCTAGTTTACCATAAAATTTCCTACTCTCTATAGTTAGCATCATCATCTTTGAAATCCAACTGTGTTTAATTTCTATTAACTGTTTGATTGTATGAAAAACCTTTTTAGAATGGGCAAAACATACGCATACATCTCAAATTTAATTTTTTTGGGAATTGTTCTTTGGTCTATCTCCTTTGAGTTGCAAAGGAGTTTTAGCTGAAAATTCAAGATAAGGAATAGTGTGTACCCAATTGGAAACCTGAGAGAAATGTGTACATGCAGTTGCAGTGGCAAAAGAATTCAACTTTACTGCATATTTTTTGTACCATTACCATCTCAATTGTATTTCTTTCTTCCTTCTCTGTAATCTAAAATATTTTCAAATAAAACTTTCCCTGTAGAGGAAGTGTGAAGGAGAGATAGAGAATCAAGAAAGAAACAGACTGGGTTGTATTTATCAGATAATTGCGCACAGTAAGGGATGGGAGGGGTTTAAAAATCAAATCGAAATGCCAAATTTTTTGGTAGAAATCATAGCCGTAAAATTAAGCTTAGGGCGCAAAGAACAAATGTAGCAAAACACTCTTTCTTGAATTGAGACATAGCTGAGTGGAACAGTTTACCTGGATTGCTCTTTGAGTCCATTCCTAAGAATCCAAAATCATTTAAGCAGATATGCACTCACAACCTGTAATTAATTGTTAGACTTTGTATAAAAATTGACTGAATTGTTTCATAATTGCTAAAATTGTTGTTCAATAGTATATAAATTTAAGTAAATATTTAGTGAATTGATGTATAAATTAGGAGAGGAGTAGGGGATAGCATGGTTGGGTGATGTATGGTGGGGACCACGTGTGCCCTGGCACCACCACAGTAGCCGTAAAGGCTTACCAGGAACCCTGAAAAAACTTCATGATTATTTAATAATATATTATAGAATAATATAAGTGTTGCTGAAATGCTTAATATTCCCTCTTGTAAGTACATTACTTTATATGATAAGGAAACTGCATGTTGTATGTGTATGGTCTTAATTCTCTTTATAGCATGGAATGAAACTGAATTTGGCTCAGAAGTTGAGGATGCTTCTTTGATATTGCCTTTGGCCCTGAGGTATTTGGTTCCAAGTTTTGTTACCTTTGTGGGAGTTGGTGCTGTGACTGCTGCTGTAATTTCTACAATGGATAGTACTGTATTAGGAGCAGGCTCAGCCATAGCAAACAATATCTATAAGGGATTGTTGAGAAAGAAGGTAAGGTATTATCAAAGTTTTTTTAATTATGAGGGAGTCACCAATTGAGATTCTATCCCAATCAAGTTTAAGGCCAGTCAATGTTTTTATCTTTATTTTTTATGCCCAATACCATGATTTTGGAACTCATTTCATCTGTTTCTATGAAATACTAGCAGTAAGTTAATAAGACCACCATCTTCTGTGAAAAAGGAGGTGGTGAAAAAAGTGAATCCAGCCTTATTAGCTTTATAATACTTTATAGCTATTTTTGGATAGAAAATCATTAACCAATACTGGAAACTAAAGTTAATAATCACTCAAATCATAAGTAACGACCCATAAATGTAAATTGCTTATGAAACTTACAAAAGAATTTTATTGGATATGAATTAGTTATTGGTCATCATTGGTCATGTTTTAAGTTATACTTTTTCTGATGACTTATAATAGCATAAGGTTAAAAATAATATCTTTATCTTTATGATAGAAGTAAGCATTGAACTGAGTCTATTCTAACATCATTGTGCATATTATAGAGCAAAGGCTTTTGAATATCTAATTTAGAAAATAATGTCCTTTAGTTTGCATATAAATCAGTTATTAGTCATTCATCTTCAATGGACTTTATTGACTTTCATTGCCTTTTATAATAATTTATTTGTATTGTCATGGTTGGCTACTTGTGCCCCTGTGCTGTAGTGGCATTGGAGGCCTGGGGGCAGGGATAAGGGACAGACAGTGACGGGGCAGTCAACACAGCGTGAAAGTGAAAGCGAGTGTGTTAGAGAAAGAGAGAGAACTAAGCGCGGGAGGCATAGATAGTTCAATCTTGAGTGTTTATGAGCAACAGTATAATTATATTTCAGTAATGTGATGAACTTAAAATAGTTTCATTGATTAGATTTTTATTTTAGTTTTCATCTTTTACATCCAGTCAATATCAAATAAGTTCTTTTGTTTAACATAATCAGATTTTGAACTTTTTTCTTTGGAAATATCTCCACTATGACTATCTTCAACTTATGAGATCCCTAGCGGAATAATTCAATACTTGAGCATTGTTATAGTTTCAGAATAGATGATATATTTGAATTGTACGAGAAAAGCTAATTCGTGATAAAAGATAAAGATTACGTTTCATAAAAAGTCACATGACCTTGGAAAGATAACAAATATAAAAAAAAAATTGAAGGGATTCTTACACATGTATCTCTATTTTTGGTTAATTTCTCTAATCAGCATGTTGATCAAAGTTGGAAATGAGACTCACTATTACCCAGTTTAATTCATTGAAATTTTTGAGTTTATATATTTAAATTGAAGATCATGAGGTTTAGTCTAAAATAACCTAAATAATTTGTCATTATATGAAATTTTGTCTTATTCATTTGCACAAATCATTGTATTGATTTTCATTTTCAACTCGTTACTAATGGAATTATCTCAGAGCAAGATAAAAAACCAACCAAAATATCTGAGAATTTATTCTATTTCCAGGCATCAGATTCTGAGATTGTTTGGTGCACAAGAATATGTGTTTTGATAGTTGGAATAGCAGCATCAGCTGTAGCCTTCGGAGCTCAGTCTATTTATGGACTCTGGTGAGTTATATAATTATGTTCATTAATATATTTTACCTGTATAAACATTTGGATCAGTTTATGATTGTTATTAATTACAGTTTTAAATGAATTTGATTATGTCATTAAAGAGTTATCTGTAAGGAATTAATAAATAAAAATTATTTAAAAAAAGAAATCATAAAAGGTTACTTAGAAACTAATCCATTGTAGAAAGGTTTAAGATCTCTATGCTATTGCAATGTTGTATTCTAGTTATATTTGCAATATTTCCCTCAGTTGTGAAATTAAGTAAGGAGAACAATAGAGAGAAATGGACTGATTCTAAATCATTATAATTATATGTTCAACGATATAAGGCAAAATGGATGATATAATTTTAATAAGTCTGATGAAAGTTATACTAGTATTTGCTTGAACTGTTTGGAGGGTATACAGTTTAAATATCTGACTAGAGCATTAGCATCTATCAACTTCTACTTCAGCAAAATATCTTATTATAATGTATAATATAGTGATTTTGTCATTTTACTATAGAATCAAAAAGATATATTTCCATATCCAATCTATATTAATTAATAAATTGAAAATTCTATCTCCAGAGATAAGAACTGGAGCATCTCGCATTTAAGACCACATAAGGTATCTTATAAGTCATTTTCTTACTAAACACTACAAGTACCAATGCTGTATTAAGAACACCTTTCATAGAAGGAAAAACAGTAAATTACAGGACAAACAGAAATGAGTCTTAGAAAGGAAACAGATTATGACAGTACAAGAAGAAGATAAAGCAACACAGAAATGAAAATAATTTAATACTAAGGTAAATTTCTTCTGAAATAGGAAAATCGTTATGGTTATACAAACACTGAACACATACTCCAGCATCTTTTATCCCCTTCAGTAACCTTGTGGTGGTGATTTTTACAAAATTGTGCAGAAATGAAAACTAAAAAAATGAAATGAGAGTAATACAACCAAACATATGAATGATTATAATATAATTTACAGCTTCCAAGCAAAAATATATTGTCAATCCTCAGCATAATAATTGTTGAACTCTGAGGAATTTAGATGGTGCTATCTTAGGCATACCCTCATTGTATGCATTGTGGTCCATATCTGATAGACATTTTACTCTAGGCAATGTAACTCATTTCTCTAGCATGGATTTCTATTGATTAGAAATAATATGGATATCCTAGAGATTAACAGGCAAAGGTTCAGCATTAAATTGAACGACATACCATACCATTTCCTGCTCATTGTCTTGCTTTTTTCGACTGAACTCTTAATCCTTGGAAGATATTGCAGTTACATCAATATGATCAGGTTTAACTTTGCGCAAAGCCATGATAATAATTTGAGAGGCATGATAATTTTCCACTAATTTTTATTTAAAAACAGACAATGAAAAGACATTTGATAGGGTCCAACATCACAGACGGAGGGTAACGCTAAGGATTTGAACTGAATTATTCTACTACATACTTAAACAGCATGATTACATGTAGCACAATAAAATTCTCTTATGTCTCTGATGAGCCTGAGGTGTGCCAATCTCCATGGTAGAGTAGCTAGCAAGCTAACATTCAAGGAAATAAAAAAGGAAAATGCTTAAGTAGTTTAAGTAGAATTATGGGAATAACTAAAGTATGTCCATTTGATTTAACCACTAATATTTGTACTTTCTGGACCAATAATAATTAATATAGGTTCTATTCTAAAGAAACTGTAGAATTACCATCTCTGGATTTTTACCTGTCAAGCTTAATCTATGATCAATTTGTACATATTTCTAAATGAATTGCTAGGCAAACTTTTTACACGTTTACATTGGGTCTGATTGAAAATAAATTTTTTCATGGATGCCAAATTCAAGTCCCCTCTAGTTCAATGCATGACTGCGTTATGTAATAAACTACTTACAAGCATCTTAAGTGAAAATTTTCAAGTTTCCTCCATCAATTTAACTCCACCTCTCTATCCTTTCATGCTGATAGCTCGTAGAAGAGTTTATTCATCAAGTGTATATTTGGACAAAGAAAGGGATGGAAAACTAGCTCCGATAATTTCCAGGAATAATAATTTTTATTGATGATAAATTCATGTACAAGAAGATACATTTTACATGAAACCAAAATGAAGCCGCCTTATATTTTTCATGTGCCAGAGGGGCATTATCTTGATTTTTGTGCAAAAGTCTATGCTCGACTTCAATCCGTCTTCACTCCAGGTCTCCGAGAGCTTTGTTTCCCTTTCGTCCTCATTTGCTGCACTAGAAGTCTCTGGTATGCAACTGGAAAATCCCACACTGCGAGAATCCATCATTGCCTGTAATGAGAAAAGAAGAATTTAGTAAGGTCCACACAAGTATTTGATCACGAGTTTGATGATAGAGAACTATTAAGGAAGCAAAAGACATAGGGCCCAACATGAAGTTGATTTCAAGAATTGAAATGCTTGAACTGAGAAAGGAACCAATAAGTATGAGAAAAATGGATAGATAGGGTAGAAAGCTTATATATAGATTAGGAACATCGCTCGAGCAAATTGTGGTACGGAAGTGTTACTTGGTTTTAACGATCGATTCAACGGAACAGCCGATCGACAGAAAATTTAGGAACAAAGGTTCTTCACGGCACAGGATGAAATAGCTACTTGCGAACAATTCCGGGAAATGATGCACGTTGACAGCGATGCTCTAATCCGTCGTCGCAGGAGGGCAGGATGCAAACAAGAGCATAACTCTACTGCGACAATGCTTCTGTAAAGAAGAGAAAGTATTAGAGCACGAGTTATAGATGCTGAGAGAATGCAAAGCAGAAAATTAAGGTCCATATTTCAATAATATCAGAGTAGATAGTGAATTCTATAGAAACGAGACTAACATACTCGTTATTTGCAAAGATATTAGGAGTTAATCATTATGTATCGCTATGTAAAGAAAAGCAAGTCGCACAGGTTTCCTCACCACGTCATGACGTACCGTGCATGGCGCGTTTTCCCTTTTGAGTGGAGGGATTCGCCAGCGAACTGCAACCGGATAATAGCGAAGGGGAAGGTGCGGACGCGTCATCAGTTGCAATTCGCCAGCCCTATTAGAACCACGGTGCGACGATGGCACGAAGACCACCGCCGCGGAAAAGACAGAAGAGGAATGCTTTTGGAAGATTTATTCTCTAATGGCTAAAAAGCCGGTATGGACAAAAGAGCGTGTAGTGCCTAGCATTCTAATTACCCCATCCCCCCAATGAAAAAAAGGTGAAAACATCTCTAAAGCCCATGAAGTGGGCCCTATAGCCTTAATGTAGACCTGCATCTCTAATGCCCGTTGGATGGGCCCCTTTCTAAAAGAAACCTACCCTAAGCCTACCAGCCTATCTTCACTGAAAGAGGAAGACGTTCCCTACCTTTGCAGCGGAATTCCTCCAGCGTCGGCAGATCTCTGCGTTCCATCGGCGATTTGAATTTCCTCTTGATGTCACTCACAACACAATCACAAGCACTGAAATGACCATATATTCACTCACTTTAACACTGCACTAGATGGGGGGGGAGGGTTTGTACCAGAGGAGGGAAGGCACACCATGGTAGGTAGGAAAAATCTTCAGACCTAGAAAGAAAAAAAAAATAAAGTCGTTCGAAACCCTACTCATTTTATAGTCATTCATATCAAATTACTGGACATTGGCGACATTTAATGAGAAAGTATTCTAAAACTCACGTTGCTCGTCTTCGTCGAGTTCGTTCCCACGGCGATTTTTCCTGTTTACAGGAATTTATGGTCAGTCTCTCCGTAAATTAAATTCGATACAGAACATACGGAGTATTAGAGTTCTTTCATAGTTGGTGAAGTTCCACAGAATTTCCGAATAGCAATACCCTAAAATGATTTCTAAACTTGCAGTAACCTAGAGGCATCAGCTGATTTCCGAACGTTACTCGCCAACCTTGCTCGCGACGGATCTCCCGATTTGCTCTTCCTCGAATTACTTCCTCGCGACAGACAGCGAGAACGGCAAATTCGGAAGCTTATATATTCACTTTCGGAGATCACGTGACCTTTGTGACGTTTTTGACGTTCGTCCGCACATGCCTGAGAATTGGACGATCCTGTTGCTCATCTCGGATATGATTTCCCGTTGATCCCGCATTCTCAAATCTGCATTTGATTAAACCGATATGTTATTGAATAAATACATTACGTATTAATTATTGGTTTTGTGTCCGTCACTCTGTTACAGCGGTATTCTTTTTACAAGTCAACTGAGCAATGGGTAGACCAGTACCGTTGATTCTTGCATCCTGATTCGGAATCTCGTGATGATAATAGAGATCCTTAGTTTCAATGAACTTGGTATTTTCATCTACAATCTTTTAAACTGTTTAACCACATGAAAAATAAACTAAACAACTAAAAAAATGAGCCTATGAATTACGTATACTGTCGACATTTATCGTGTCAGTCTTCAAACTTAACCTTAATTAAATGTTTGACTCAATGAACGATTTTAGTTATTCGAAGTACATACACAATTTAAATATTTCAAGAGCTTCACTCAATAAAATTCGGTACATGTATATAGTGAGACGATGACTAAAAGTTCTTCGAAAAGCGACATTTTCAGCAAAGGTAAGAGTTTAACATGGATTGCATGAAATATGAATCGATTAAACGTGGGTTCTGACAGCAGGAGAGTTCTTATCGATGCACGTCGTTAGATAATACGGGATGTAAAATTTCATGCGCCGAAATGGGATCTCAGCATACTCAAGATCTCAAGAAGCATTTATCCCAACATTTCGATGGTATCTTAATATCGTATGCACATTATTTCGATAATTTTACGAGATTACACTTTTTTACTTTGAATGCCACGGACAAGGTTTTCCACTGCCATTAGAATCGCAGTCGAACGGTCGAATGGCTCGTCCAATTGGAATGGTCATTGGAAGAGCGGGGTTAGGGAGGCGAGGGGTGGTTTTTCAAGGAGAAATGCGATCCTCTGTCACATGTTGCAGCTGGTGTTGCAATCGTAGGCCCAGATCACAGGAATGGGTACCTTGTGAGATGAGTGATTTGAACGCATCGACGCACCGTTCGGATTTCGCACCACCCCTCGCCTCCCTAACCCCGCTCTTCCAATGACCATTCCAATTGGACGAGCCATTCGACCGTTCGACTGCGATTCTAATGGCAGTGGAAAACCTTGTCCGTGGCATTCAAAGTAAAAAAGTGTAATCTCGTAAAATTATCGAAATAATGTGCATACGATATTAAGATACCATCGAAATGTTGGGATAAATGCTTCTTGAGATCTTGAGTATGCTGAGATCCCATTTCGGCGCATGAAATTTTACATCCCGTATTATCTAACGACGTGCATCGATAAGAACTCTCCTGCTGTCAGAACCCACGTTTAATCGATTCATATTTCATGCAATCCATGTTAAACTCTTACCTTTGCTGAAAATGTCGCTTTTCGAAGAACTTTTAGTCATCGTCTCACTATATACATGTACCGAATTTTATTGAGTGAAGCTCTTGAAATATTTAAATTGTGTATGTACTTCGAATAACTAAAATCGTTCATTGAGTCAAACATTTAATTAAGGTTAAGTTTGAAGACTGACACGATAAATGTCGACAGTATACGTAATTCATAGGCTCATTTTTTTAGTTGTTTAGTTTATTTTTCATGTGGTTAAACAGTTTAAAAGATTGTAGATGAAAATACCAAGTTCATTGAAACTAAGGATCTCTATTATCATCACGAGATTCCGAATCAGGATGCAAGAATCAACGGTACTGGTCTACCCATTGCTCAGTTGACTTGTAAAAAGAATACCGCTGTAACAGAGTGACGGACACAAAACCAATAATTAATACGTAATGTATTTATTCAATAACATATCGGTTTAATCAAATGCAGATTTGAGAATGCGGGATCAACGGGAAATCATATCCGAGATGAGCAACAGGATCGTCCAATTCTCAGGCATGTGCGGACGAACGTCAAAAACGTCACAAAGGTCACGTGATCTCCGAAAGTGAATATATAAGCTTCCGAATTTGCCGTTCTCGCTGTCTGTCGCGAGGAAGTAATTCGAGGAAGAGCAAATCGGGAGATCCGTCGCGAGCAAGGTTGGCGAGTAACGTTCGGAAATCAGCTGATGCCTCTAGGTTACTGCAAGTTTAGAAATCATTTTAGGGTATTGCTATTCGGAAATTCTGTGGAACTTCACCAACTATGAAAGAACTCTAATACTCCGTATGTTCTGTATCGAATTTAATTTACGGAGAGACTGACCATAAATTCCTGTAAACAGGAAAAATCGCCGTGGGAACGAACTCGACGAAGACGAGCAACGTGAGTTTTAGAATACTTTCTCATTAAATGTCGCCAATGTCCAGTAATTTGATATGAATGACTATAAAATGAGTAGGGTTTCGAACGACTTTATTTTTTTTTTCTTTCTAGGTCTGAAGATTTTTCCTACCTACCATGGTGTGCCTTCCCTCCTCTGGTACAAACCCTCCCCCCCCATCTAGTGCAGTGTTAAAGTGAGTGAATATATGGTCATTTCAGTGCTTGTGATTGTGTTGTGAGTGACATCAAGAGGAAATTCAAATCGCCGATGGAACGCAGAGATCTGCCGACGCTGGAGGAATTCCGCTGCAAAGGTAGGGAACGTCTTCCTCTTTCAGTGAAGATAGGCTGGTAGGCTTAGGGTAGGTTTCTTTTAGAAAGGGGCCCATCCAACGGGCATTAGAGATGCAGGTCTACATTAAGGCTATAGGGCCCACTTCATGGGCTTTAGAGATGTTTTCACCTTTTTTTCATTGGGGGGATGGGGTAATTAGAATGCTAGGCACTACACGCTCTTTTGTCCATACCGGCTTTTTAGCCATTAGAGAATAAATCTTCCAAAAGCATTCCTCTTCTGTCTTTTCCGCGGCGGTGGTCTTCGTGCCATCGTCGCACCGTGGTTCTAATAGGGCTGGCGAATTGCAACTGATGACGCGTCCGCACCTTCCCCTTCGCTATTATCCGGTTGCAGTTCGCTGGCGAATCCCTCCACTCAAAAGGGAAAACGCGCCATGCACGGTACGTCATGACGTGGTGAGGAAACCTGTGCGACTTGCTTTTCTTTACATAGCGATACATAATGATTAACTCCTAATATCTTTGCAAATAACGAGTATGTTAGTCTCGTTTCTATAGAATTCACTATCTACTCTGATATTATTGAAATATGGACCTTAATTTTCTGCTTTGCATTCTCTCAGCATCTATAACTCGTGCTCTAATACTTTCTCTTCTTTACAGAAGCATTGTCGCAGTAGAGTTATGCTCTTGTTTGCATCCTGCCCTCCTGCGACGACGGATTAGAGCATCGCTGTCAACGTGCATCATTTCCCGGAATTGTTCGCAAGTAGCTATTTCATCCTGTGCCGTGAAGAACCTTTGTTCCTAAATTTTCTGTCGATCGGCTGTTCCGTTGAATCGATCGTTAAAACCAAGTAACACTTCCGTACCACAATTTGCTCGAGCGATGTTCCTAATCTATATATAAGCTTTCTACCCTATCTATCCATTTTTCTCATACTTATTGGTTCCTTTCTCAGTTCAAGCATTTCAATTCTTGAAATCAACTTCATGTTGGGCCCTATGTCTTTTGCTTCCTTAATAGTTCTCTATCATCAAACTCGTGATCAAATACTTGTGTGGACCTTACTAAATTCTTCTTTTCTCATTACAGGCAATGATGGATTCTCGCAGTGTGGGATTTTCCAGTTGCATACCAGAGACTTCTAGTGCAGCAAATGAGGACGAAAGGGAAACAAAGCTCTCGGAGACCTGGAGTGAAGACGGATTGAAGTCGAGCATAGACTTTTGCACAAAAATCAAGATAATGCCCCTCTGGCACATGAAAAATATAAGGCGGCTTCATTTTGGTTTCATGTAAAATGTATCTTCTTGTACATGAATTTATCATCAATAAAAATTATTATTCCTGGAAATTATCGGAGCTAGTTTTCCATCCCTTTCTTTGTCCAAATATACACTTGATGAATAAACTCTTCTACGAGCTATCAGCATGAAAGGATAGAGAGGTGGAGTTAAATTGATGGAGGAAACTTGAAAATTTTCACTTAAGATGCTTGTAAGTAGTTTATTACATAACGCAGTCATGCATTGAACTAGAGGGGACTTGAATTTGGCATCCATGAAAAAATTTATTTTCAATCAGACCCAATGTAAACGTGTAAAAAGTTTGCCTAGCAATTCATTTAGAAATATGTACAAATTGATCATAGATTAAGCTTGACAGGTAAAAATCCAGAGATGGTAATTCTACAGTTTCTTTAGAATAGAACCTATATTAATTATTATTGGTCCAGAAAGTACAAATATTAGTGGTTAAATCAAATGGACATACTTTAGTTATTCCCATAATTCTACTTAAACTACTTAAGCATTTTCCTTTTTTATTTCCTTGAATGTTAGCTTGCTAGCTACTCTACCATGGAGATTGGCACACCTCAGGCTCATCAGAGACATAAGAGAATTTTATTGTGCTACATGTAATCATGCTGTTTAAGTATGTAGTAGAATAATTCAGTTCAAATCCTTAGCGTTACCCTCCGTCTGTGATGTTGGACCCTATCAAATGTCTTTTCATTGTCTGTTTTTAAATAAAAATTAGTGGAAAATTATCATGCCTCTCAAATTATTATCATGGCTTTGCGCAAAGTTAAACCTGATCATATTGATGTAACTGCAATATCTTCCAAGGATTAAGAGTTCAGTCGAAAAAAGCAAGACAATGAGCAGGAAATGGTATGGTATGTCGTTCAATTTAATGCTGAACCTTTGCCTGTTAATCTCTAGGATATCCATATTATTTCTAATCAATAGAAATCCATGCTAGAGAAATGAGTTACATTGCCTAGAGTAAAATGTCTATCAGATATGGACCACAATGCATACAATGAGGGTATGCCTAAGATAGCACCATCTAAATTCCTCAGAGTTCAACAATTATTATGCTGAGGATTGACAATATATTTTTGCTTGGAAGCTGTAAATTATATTATAATCATTCATATGTTTGGTTGTATTACTCTCATTTCATTTTTTTAGTTTTCATTTCTGCACAATTTTGTAAAAATCACCACCACAAGGTTACTGAAGGGGATAAAAGATGCTGGAGTATGTGTTCAGTGTTTGTATAACCATAACGATTTTCCTATTTCAGAAGAAATTTACCTTAGTATTAAATTATTTTCATTTCTGTGTTGCTTTATCTTCTTCTTGTACTGTCATAATCTGTTTCCTTTCTAAGACTCATTTCTGTTTGTCCTGTAATTTACTGTTTTTCCTTCTATGAAAGGTGTTCTTAATACAGCATTGGTACTTGTAGTGTTTAGTAAGAAAATGACTTATAAGATACCTTATGTGGTCTTAAATGCGAGATGCTCTGTGTTGATGCTCTGCATAATCTGTTTCCTTTCTAAGACTCATTTCTGTTTGTCCTCCTATTTACTGTTAACCAGTATATGGAAGGAATTCTTTTAATTTTTCTTGAATTTCTTTCTTATAGTCTTATAAACTTTTTGTAATACATTATCTTTGTTTAATTATGTGTTACATCTTTGCTCTTTTACTGAGCATTTTTAGTTAATGAAGTGGGTTTTAATGCTTTGTGTGCAACGTCATGCATAAGTTTTTTACTGTAATGTTGATTATTTTTCCTACTTGAAATTAAGATTGATTTTTAATATTTAACCTAAACATCTATTGTACATATTTTGCTTTCACAATTACATGTACTGAATTACTTTAAATTGAATATTCAGTTAATAAGATGATGAATTTGAAATAACCATGATAAACTATATTTTCAGGTATCTTTCTTCTGATCTCACATTTGTGCTGACATTTCCTCACTTTGTGTTGTCAATGGTTGCTCCTGGTGTTGGCACTAGATTAGGCAGTATATCCAGTTTTATTGTTGGCATTGTTCTTCGAATCCTAGTTGGTGAGGAAACAATGGGATTGCCTTCTCTTATTGAATTTCCTGACCAAGTCCCAGTTAAAACATTTACTATGGCAGTTAGTGGCACAATATTATTACTTGTTTCCATCTTTGATAAATTTTTCAGATCAAAATTTGGATTTTTGGGAGCTTATAGGTTCACATCTGAGCAAAAAGTAGAGCATGGTATAAATATGCAACCTAAACCTACAATATTTATCTTGCAATAGGACTAATCATATCCAAAATTAATTGTAGGTATACAAGTTATGAGTTTTTAAATTATTGTAAGTTATGATGTAAACTATTCTATTTATTTGACTTTCTGCCCTGATTGAGTCAATGCAAACAGAAGAAGGTTGTTTGAGTTGAATAGCTTTCATTTAAATTTGACTGTTCTTTGAAATTATTTTTGTGAAATGAAGTTTGGATCCACTCCACTTTCCTTTCGGAAGATGGCAATTTTACACATTTTCTTGGTAATTTATACAATGATTTTGGCAATCAAAGTACAAGAAAATTAAAGATTTGGTGTTCATGAAACTTAAATTAGAAGCAATTATTTCCATGAAAAATTGTTTTGCAGATTCTTTTTTAATTACATCGTGTAAGTTCTTGGATTTAAGAAAAATCCAATTGATGATTGACAATGATTGATCTTACAATTTATTATTCACAAGTGAATGTAATACTGCAAAAGGACCAAAATACACTTACTCTTATATAAAGCTAATATGATTGAGTGTTACTTTGTGAAATAGTAACATAATGAATCAATAATGGATGATTACAAAGTTGTTTATCCATCATACTTCATCCTAATTATGTTAATGGCATCTTTCTTTGTAAATATTTTCTATTTTTTGGAAAAATTTATAATGTTATATTTTTATTTAATTTAAATGTTATTGTGCCCTTCTCATTTCTTTTGATGCCAGTTATCCTTTATTTCCATTTCCATTTTTCTGTCAAATTCTTATGATTATGTTTTTTTTTTTATTTGGCATGTTTGTTTAAATTTAATTAATGTTCTTTATACATTTTTTATTCTCGTATTTAATGTTTGACCTCTAAGTACTATATACTAATGTCAAGTTCTATTCTTTAGTTCTACTTCTACTAGTTAGTATATATTTTAGTACTCAAGGGACATTATGCACAGCGGGATCTTTAACTTTTGCATGTGTTCAAGTATTACTGTTATAACAGTATAAATGCGTCTCAAAAAATTAAATATATTTTAATTTAATTTTATGTTTTCATGTTGATAAATATATTTTATGTTAAATAACTGTTCTATAAAAGTGTTCAAGGGAGACAATTTACACCTTTAACATATATTTGAGAATATACTAAGAGATACTTTTTGGCTTGAATTCTCTTCTCTTGCAGGTTTATATAAAGAAGAAAGAAGGGATATTTCATGATAAATTCATTGATAAAATTTATTTACTCTATCCACCTCATTGCAAGCAACTCTTTGCATTTCCATAGGTCCAACTTCACTCACTAGTTATTCAAAATCTGTCTACCATTCATATTTTGCTAAAAATATTCTTGGAAACAAAGCTGAATTCTAAAATTTCACCTATTTAGCTTCGCTGTGAACAAAAAGTCTGAAAATTAGATTACACCTAAATCCAAAGATAATGTGAAGGAAATAATTATTCACAAATCAATAATCTCATCCGCTTGTTGTTTATTGTCAACCATCTCACCTCGTACTATTCCTTCACATATCAATTCTCAATTTTTGTCTCATTTTTTATTTTTCCCAATTCTTTGTACAGGAAATTGCTTGGTTTCCATTTACCCAGGAAATGAATCCTTTCGTTTAAGTTCACATAAAAATATTATTTTCAATTAATTATTTATGATTATATCACATTTAGATCATCTTTTGTCAATATATTAGTTGGAAATTTCATAAACATTTGATGCCATCAATTTCCTCATCCATCCGTCGTTATGTATTAAAGTTCTTATAATAATATTCTTCGATAACTCTGATGCAGTCGATTATACCGGAAACATTTTTCCGAATAACTATAACTAGATTTTATTTCTAGCATACCAATTTCCTTTTTATATTTCAAATATACCCTTGTTTCTTTATTTAAGCACACTAACCGAAAATAACACCACCTGTAAATTTAATGTGATTCATTGAGATTTTTGGATAAATTATGAATTTCGCGATACAGGATAGTTTTATTTCAATTTATAGAAAAGTTCGAGTAGTTTTTCACTTTTACGCTCGACGTTTCTTTATTTCTGCGTACTTCTTTTTACCCGCAAACGATCTAGTCTATTATATGACGTCGAAGACTCTCAATTGGCTGTTCATGAATTTCATGCGCCAACAAAACACGCTTGGAATCATTGAATTTAAATTTCTTGCAGAAAGATTTGGGGCGAAATGGTGCAACAACCGCATTCGTTAGTTTGGTGGTCGAAGTGTAGCAAAAACAAGAGAGCGTAGATAAGCGAAGGACAGGTTCCTTATAAATAAAGAAGGGAACCTACTTCTGAACCCCTTCACTCAGCGCAACCAGACTATTGCGACCATATATGGAAATTCGCCGGTCGCTAGCCTCATGTCGTTATATTTTTAGTGCCGATAGGTTTTCGAAACATGTCTAAAGTGAAAAATTCGAACACATTCCAAAAAATGTCAATCGACCTTAGCATAGAACAGTTGGTTTCCCAATGATTATTTAGGTCGAAAAGTGCTTTAAGCACTCGATTGAACCCATACTGTTACTGACATTGTGTAATGGACGCTGTGCAGCAGTCAGTTGTTTCATTAATAGTGTTACCTCTCGAAGAAAATCGATAATTAGTGAAACGATGGTATATTTATAATTTTTGTATGTTTCTTCAAAGAAAAGTATGTTTGTATGAAACGTGATATCTTTTGGTAAAAACTTTCCGCCTTTTATTCAAGATTAAAACAAATCTTACTCCATGATCCATTAAACATTACGTATTAGAATTGTAAACAATTTTTTGAAGATAAAAATCCAGATGTTTGTTGTGTTCCAATCGAAATGAGAATACGACTGAATCGATTGCTTTAAAAATACGTATATTGGCTTGAAATAAGTTAGTAATAAGGGAAGCTTCAATCCATGCGGGTAACATAAGGTTACGGATACACAGGGAAAGTATGAAACATTTTACTATATTAGATTTAAGTCTCAATGCATACCACAGGTATTAATTATTCAGATCAGCTCTTTACGATTTTCAAAATACGTCGATGGGTGTTTTTTTTGCATTTAGATGACGAGATATAAATATTCTACGAGACATTCGACCGAGAGTTATCACGATTCATAGAAACAAGTCGAAAGCATATCTTTTCCATTTTGTTAATGTAATTTCATAACAAAACTCAAAAAAACATTTGAGGCTATTACTCATTCTTATGCATATCCGCCAAAATTATGAAAATCTTTGAGTTCTCTGAAAGAAATAATATTTCAAACGTTTAATGTAAGTGAATTCTTAATAAAATATTAATTGATGAATTATGTTTAGTAGCTGAAATGGAACACTTGGATACATATTGGGACTTTGAGAAAGCTTTCGATTATATTTTGTTCTTCAATGACAAGAATCCTTTTTAAAAGGTAATAGCCCTTTTTAAATACACTTGAGGTAAAAATATAATTTATATGTATACTTGATGAATATCTCTATTTAGAAATTCATTTTCTTAAATATTCAAATTCTTTGTAAGATTTTATGGTAGATTTAGTCTAATGCTAATTATTTCAGTTGCTCTCAGTGCTTCCAATCGCCTCATATAAAATTTATAAATTGTGCTTTTTCGTATACTACTTGCTCTATTTTATTTTAGGGAAAAAACATTGTTTATCAAGTTCTATGAAATAGATAACGCAGAGACTCAGATTATTCGACGAGTCTGTTTCGGAGTCTTTCGCTGCAGTTATGCAATTTATATAGTTTTCGGGAACGCAGCGTCGGTCATTTTTATATGACAACGTTTCGCCAGCTTCTTCAGAAGAAGACTTCTGACCTTAAGAAGTCAACAGCGTTGTTGGCGAAACGTCTTATAAAAATGACCAACGCTGTATTCGTTGAGTGAATGCTAAGAAACTTTGCGACATTCGATTTGTGAGCAATTTTTTAATATATTCAGTATAATACTTTATTTTTCTTGAAATTCAAAAGGCAGGTGTCACTTGGATTAGCAACTCTTAAGTGTTTGAATACTAGTTACTTGAACTATTTAGGAGTTAAACGTTAAAGCTGTTTTGCTTTCGCCCTAGCTAATATATTTGATCGTCTCTCAGGTCTTTTCTAATTGCTTCCACGGCATTAGTACTTAGAATCACGTCGAATTCTTAGCCATCAGTAATTAAACTTACTCGGAGCACGTAAGTAGCCATTCCAAATATCTATAATATATTTTTGCATAGAGTAAATTTTGTTATTTTATTCATCATTTTTATAAATGACTTTTACGTTAATGCTACGTTCCGTTACGGAATGCTTTCTTATCCACTTACTTTTTTCCTCTCTAATTTAATTAAGTGTGAGTTTGAAAATGTTTTTGAGGTAGCTGGTAAGATCTCTGTATGTTTTAAAGAAGTAAATGAGGAAAATAGCATAGAATCGACTAATGATTTCATGAAGAATATCAAGGGATTAAAGTAATTAAAATGTTAGAGCTAATTGGAGATGATGTGTAGATTAGTAGAGGGTGTTTTTAGCCCTCTATGGAGCAGGCTGAAAGTTGCCACACACATGTGTATAGTGGTTTATATAAACCACTCATTTAAAATCGATCGCAAGAAACGAGGTGAGAATTTCGTTTCAAAAAGGTCAATTGATGACTGAAATGTTATATCCTCAGAAGTTTTGGAACCATTTCTTGAATAACACCGAAAATTTAAACGTATGATTAATTGTTTAAATTGCGCGTTCATAATTTTCTCTGCTTTGTCATCTAAGAGTTTGTATTGATTGTATATATTTGATACCATGTATTACTCCCTTGTTTAGTAATTTATATAAATTATGCATGCACATATTTTATGACTTTTTTACGTAGTCAATCAGCTAACTCGTAGAGTTCAATTTTAATATCAATTCCCATATGAAGTGTCTTTTTACAGAGTACGTATTTGAAGATTACGATTGAAAGATGTTGTGGAAGTTCAGATTAAGTTGGGATGATGCTCTTATGTCAGTCTTGGTCCTTGGCTTTCCTAATGGGCTTTAAAAAAACGAATAAGGTTCGTATTAATCGATTTTCTTCTGGTTTTATTGATAGTATATCAGTAATTAACAGAAAATATAATTAAAATAATATTTTTATGCAAAATAATTTTATTATATCAAACAATCTTAACATATTGCGCTCATTTCATAACTCGTATACGTATTAAGTCGTATTAATATAAACGACAGTATAACACTCGTTGAAAGACATGCAGACCACTGGAAATGGATTCATTCAAGCACTTCGCCTTTTAAAAGCACTTAGTCACTATCTTCTGAGACGAGGCCAATTCTTCTTGAGAGATCTTCTGCGATTAATTAGCGATTATCCGATCGGTCAAACGATTTTCGCAATATATTTACATGTCACCATGTGAATTCAGTAGCTTACGAAATTTACATCCTAACCATAGATTTTGCCTTTGAAAATTTTTACGATTATTATCCTATAATAATCGTTTCACTTGGAAAGTCTTTTATCGCTAAAATTCAAAATGGAAATTTGTAACGTGAACTTTTCAACAGAAAACTCGTTCAGTGCAGAATGGCGGTATTCCTCTTCGCTACATAAGTAGGCTTTTGTACGAGAACAGGTTGAGCTGCTACTTTGTGTACTGTTGGTCCGCTTTTGCGAACTGTGGCGTGGAATCCGGTGGCCCAATCGGCTGCGTAATCCACGGTGCGGACGCTGCCGTCGGGTTCAACAAGACTGTAAGAACCAGTGACCACGTCGCCGTCTCTCTGCTCGTGTTGGTGCTTCATGTCTCCGGTGTGAGGGTCGTTAACGGTGTACTCGAAAGCGTATCTTGGATGGTCATTCTGAAAATCATTCAATTTTGTCTATGAAGAATGCCTTAAATTAAGATAGTAGATCTACTTTAAATAACTTCAATACTCGCTTTGAATTGAGTCGATAAAGTACAAGTTTTCACACTATAGATAAGAAAATATGACAGAGGACGAGAATTCAGTGCAGATAATCCATCCGTTCCTTGAAATATACAAACCGAATTGGAAGTTTTTCGTAAATTCTGTTATTAATTATAAAATTTAGTGATTAATTAAATTTTGTAATTAATCTAGAAAAAATTAAGAAGAAAGGCCATAGAAGTATATATAATTTCGATTGAAAAGAATATGTTTAGAGTTTAATAAAAGTCGCGTTTTCAATCACGCAATGTATATTAAAAAAATTAAAGAGTGAATATATCGCATTACCGCAAAACTTCGAAAAGAGGAATTCAAACCAAAGTTTATTTAAAAATTTGAATGTTGCAGTTTGTGAATGTTACAGATGGAAGTTTTAGATTTTATTGAAATCAATATTTTCCTCTAAATTTCCTCCGGAATCATTGTATTTGATCCTCAAATTCATTCTAAAATGGCTTTATTATTAAAGTTGTCTCCGATAACGTTTTCTTCAATTAGATTCTCTTAGATCGTGATTTTCATTAGCATCGAATCCTTAATAATTTTTCCGTATTTCTCCATTCATCTTTAAATTGTTACGTTGCCCTTCATAATTACAATAATATTTACTTTGCATTTCCTCCATTTTCTCATAATATAGTATACCTCTTACAATCTCTTCAATTAGAAGTGTTCGATTGAACGTTCAAAAAACCTATTTTATCTGAGATTCCATACCGAGGATGTTGGCATATTCAAGCATTTATTTTCGTATATAAACTTTAAGAATGTCACAATCCACATCAATCCTAATCCACAAACGATTCCACTATTTGTGAGGCTAAATAAATTTAATTCAAATTCTTCTGAAAACTGATGTCATTTAACATTTAGTTCTGATTGTATAAGAAGCACATTTATGCATAAACTTCGAAAATAATAATCAACGTGCCAAAAAAGATACAAATCATAAGTGAACTTGAGAGAAATGCGAATTTTCTGATACTTCTGATTCACAGCATAATAGTCAAACCGTTTAAACATTTGTGTTTGTGAATAAAAAGGTATCTTAACAGAATTATAGAATATATGACATTTTCTTTCGTTTTATCACTTAATATTCCTATTTCAGACCCTTTAACTATGAAACACTCTGAGTGCTTAAAAACCTGTTATGAAGTTTTAACTATCCTTCTTTTTTTCAGTACCGTTATTAATGAACCAATCACTTCTCGAGATAAATGGTGGAACTTTCCCATAATTATAGAATTCACATGATTCCAATTTTTCTCGGGAAAAGCGAGATGAAAACCAATAATTATAAAAACTAAGAATATTGTTATTGTAACAAGTATAACTTTTGAATTGAAAAATAATCACGACATATCCTTTGGGATATTTATGAAGGGGATTGCGTTTCGATACATCAGTGCAGAATTATTACATCTAAATGAATCAATTTTAGAGAAGACGCTACTCACATAATGTTCAATCTGCTTTGCTATCAAAGATCCTCCTGTCTTCACAGCCCCTGTTGCGAAGGTGCTCACCGAAGGAGCACCATATGCAGCGACAGCGGGAGCAGCGTAAGAGCCAGTGACTTTGATGGGCGTTGCGTATGAAGAAAGAGCACTTGAGACCAAGGAATTTTGGATACCAGAATATGCAGCGGATGCACCCGTATATTTAGCTACAGATGGAAGTGCAGCATAGGTTGCAACGGCTGGAGCAGCGGCATATTTAGCCACAGATGGAAGTGCGGCGTACGAAGCTACTGCAGGAGCCGCGGCATATTTTGTTACAGATGGAAGTGCGGCATAGGTGGCTGGGGCAGCAGCATATTTAGCTACTGCGGGAACTGCAGCAGCATAGGTAGCAACTGCGGGGGCTGCAGCAGCATAGGTAGCAACTGCGGGGGCTGCGGCAGCATAATTTGCTACAGAGGGAACTGCAGCATAGGTGGCAACTGCTGGAGCAGCAGCATATTTAGCTACAGAGGGAACTGCGGCATACGAAGCTAGTGCAGAAGCAGCGGTGTACTTTCCAACTGCGGGTGCTGAGATTTTAATTGCTGGAGCTGCAGCGAAAGATGCGTAGGCGGGTGCAGCGGCTACTTTGAGAGCAGCTCCATGAGAAAGGTGTGAGAGAGTGTCGAGTCGAGAGAAGGAAGGCGCGGCCAAATAAGAAGGAATGGGTTGAGCTAATGATGCGACATTTAGTTGTGCTTTGAGTGGACCCGCAGCGAAGGCAGGAGCGAACGAAGAGAAGCTTTGCTCAGCATTGTATCCTGCAAAGCCTCCAAGAGCGGCAAGGTCGCATTTGGTCGGAGGTACTCCACCGTGGCCAAGGTACGCGTTCGTCGATGCTATCAGAGCAAGGAGAAGCGCTGCCTGAAAAAGAAGTGCAAAGAACTGTTAATCTTTTCTGACGACAGTGAAGATGCATGAATGAATTTGCAGAAAATGAAATGTTGAAATTGCAAACCGGCGGATGACTCTAATCTATATTATTCCCAATATTGCTCATTCAAGTTAAATGGAAGGAAAAGATGATTCTGCAGAATGTATTCATCTTATTCAGGCGTTAAATGTGCAGTTTTCTGGATTTGAAATGTCTGAAACAATCAATAAGATAATCTGCAAGTATTATATAAATTCATCGGTCTAAGATGTATACCGAATTACTGAACCAAAGAAATAATTTAAGGAATATGTATTACAATGAATCAATACGTAGAGTAATTATTTAGTAAGTAACAGCTTATTAATTAGCTACAGTCTCAAGTTTCATTCCGCAGCATATTTTATGCTTCAAAAGCACGTGTTTTTATGGAATCTGGAAAATGAAAATCTGGAATAGAAACAGCTATCTGTTCTTCTCTCGCATTCGGTCGTTAAAATCTCTTATACAGAATACAACGATTCACTCCGTTTGGTAGAAAATGCTCGTTCTCCAATGTTAAACACAAACAATAACAAGAATTTAATAGTAATGAATCTGATAATACATGAATTTAAAAACGTATTCAATGAAGCCTTACGATTAAAATGATAATTTGCTTCTTTTTGAAACTAAAGTTGCGCTTAGAAAGGTAAAAGTACGAAGAAGGTAATAATCTTTGAAATATTAAGCTTTTTCACAGAGGAAAACTATATTTGGCGATTTTTATGAAGTAAATAATGAATGTCTGGAAATAGACGAACGTCGTGGTTAAGTGTTAAGTAAAGAAGAACGCTTTCCCGAAGGCGCATGAAACTTTAAACCAAGTGTCAGTTACTTTTGGTATCCCTTTAGGTTGTTCACAATATACCGCTGTTTGATAAAGGAGTGGTCGAAATTAATGTAATTAGATAAAATATTGAAAATAAGGAGATTTTTGTAGTTGAAAAGATAATGTATAAGAAAATTTAGTGCACAGAGGGTATAAGAAACTTCTCTAAATACTCGTCTTAATGAGTAATGTAATGTCTTACGATCGGAATACACTATTTATATAACTGAAGCACACAACTCTCTAACAAAAGCAGTACATTATATTAGAATTGCTGAAAGTTATTCGTGCGCAGAATAGAAAATCCTGCTTCATAACTCATGTGATGATCGTAGATTACATTTTGTGTAAGTTGAATAACTCCTTAGGCGAATGGCTGCAGGGATGTTTTTTCCGAAGTGTGAAAGTAATCGATTGTGAGAGTGGAAAAGGATTCTGAAGGCCGCTCTACGCGCAGAATTCGTCCGAAAGAATTTCCAATTGACCCCTGTTGGTTACGATAACATCACTGAGGTGTTGTTTATAATTCTCTACCGCCTTTTTCATCGCATATGACGTAAATAAGAGGGAAATTGAAACGATCAATATTTGAGGATAATCAAGTTTTCTCACTTTACTCGCCAATTGAATCAATTTTATATTTTGGAGTTGTAATACATATGGACAGGTATGCAAAAGCTCTTTTTTACAAAATTACGGACTTCCGCGAGAAATAGAGTATATGAATTATTTAAGAAATAATGCGAGAGTCATTTGTTATCCACAAATGTTACGAAGTAATTTTTAAAGAAATATTTTAAAGAGATTCTCAATAAATGATAAAGGAGTCGACAGAGTTTATGTGAAATGGATCGAGAATGAAATAAACTGTTCTTTCTTATTTTGGAATCAAGAAAAGTTTCCTACGAATCGCTTCAAATTATTACTACGGAATCACGCTCCTCAGAATCGTTCGATTATCTTTGCTGAGCCACTGGATGATCGCGTTTTATGCAGACCTGTCCTTCAAAATGGTTCGGAAGAGTTTCTCGAGGTCGTTGCATCCAACAGTTTTCCTTTTCCAGAAGTGTTTTCCTGAGGCACATCCAGTGGGCGGAGACGCCGAAACCTGAATATCCGGGCCTCCAAAGTGAGTTGCCTTAAAAGAGCACTTTCCTTTCATCGTTTTCCAATTTCATTATGATAAGTTAAGCATTAAATGTCGCCGATATTCGATTCCTAAGTATAGATGAGTGTTTGCGGATATAAATTACACAAATCAATCTTTTGTCCTGAAATCCCTTTAGAATAAAATTATTTTCTCATCTGGAGTTTCTCCTGTAATATCTTCTCGCTCTATTCTTTTGGAAATTTTATGATCTTTTTGAATCCAGGTGAATATAAATTTAGTGCAATTTTCTAACCATACTAGAAATATTGCGAACTTTCCTAAATTGAAGTTGAAATCTAATTATATGTATATATTCTGCGATGAGATTAATTTGAAGAATTCACGAATACAGCGTATTTTAGTGAATAAGTTGATGATTTTTAAATTTTGCTAAATACTTTTTATATTACTTATGAAGCAGAATCTGGGAAAACAATTATATTACAAGCAAAATTTCCAAATTAGTCTAAATTTCTAAATAAATTTAAAATTTAACATTCACAATAAACAATTTACTCTAATTTTTATCCTTTATTATTTTCGAGCAACAAGTTATTTTTAGTCTTAGAAAATTTAAAGCATTTCTGAGCATATTCAATCAGCCTTTTGCTGAATTTTCTTTCTAAACTAGATTTAATGAAGAACCTACTCTAACATATATCGTTTTATCTAATTTTGAAGAAGATTTAATTGCTATTTGATTTAAGAAGTAAAAGAATATTTAAATGAGATGTTTATCACGTCCAACTTTATCGATTCAGGAAAATAATCCGTGTTTTCTAAAAAGAATCCCAACCTCCTCAAGAAGAGCCAAAGTATATAAAATATTTCCGCAAATGAATATTGAGAAAGGGGATAGGAAATCTCGATGAATTCATCGTTGAAATTAATTTTTGATTTCAAATGATATATTTAAATATTCATAATTTGCTTTGGAGTAAAGCAAATGAGTTTATGATTTAAATGAAAAGCGCTTAAATTTATAATTGAATAGTATAAATAATTCATGTACAATTGAATGTAATGTTTATTAAAGTTTAAAGATTAACTATAAACACTATCTAGAATTCTGAAAAGGATAGAAAATTAATCGGGAATTATATTTTACCATTTAAAATGTTGCATTGATAAGTTTTATATATCTCGCTCACTATTAAAAGCAATCACGAAACCTGGGCCAAAATAGAGTACTGTTCATTAAATAAATATAAAAACTTGATTCCCTCTTGATGTCACAATAATTATCAGCGGAGTGAAATCCGATGTGTATTTATTCAGCAGATGATGGAAAATGCGCTGTCGAATTTAAAGCCGAAACACTCAACGTTTGATTGGAAAGTAAAAGTATTTTATCCTCAGAACTTTGCTAATATTTTTCGGAATATTAACGAAATAAATTTTATTTATTTATCGGAACAAGAGAATAGCTGAGTTGTTTTAACTATTTCTGAATTCCGTGATTCTGAATTTCAGAAACTTCATGCTTAAATAAACAATAGATCGAGAAAATCCTATTGATTCGTTGGAATTTTCGCGTAATATCCAAACCGATAAATGGATTCTAAGAGGTGCACCTAAAACTATTCTTCCGAAAAGTAATTTAACAACTTCCAGATTTTCACTTTAGACGTTTTCACACTCGAAATTATCGCCCACAAAGTAAGATTCGATGATCCACAAAAACCATATTCACAAATGCACACTGTCTTACCTGCAAAAAACCCATTGTGAGATGTGATCTGGTGATTAGCTGATCCCTAAAACACGCACCCACTGCGAGTGTGATAGACTCCGCTCTTGTCTTATATATATATACAATATCCAGGGCAAGGGAGGGGGGATCTCACTCAGCTGGGGGCGTGGGTTTGGCTTCCTTCATTTTATAAGGACATTCCCATCATTGCAAATATTTGAAGAAAAGTATAATTTGTTATTTCTTTGCTTCAAAATTACTATCATTTTACCATCAGTATTTATGTATTATTTGCATTTCGCGCGTGGCCTTTGTTTCTAAAGGGCATCACAGTTGCTATGTTGATTTCAAAATTATTTCATTCGAGGGATAATGAAAAAAATCTGAGAATCTATTTTGGAAAACAAGGATATTCTTTTGAGCTATCCGATTCCAAAAACAACGATTAAAATTTTGTTATCGATAAAGAGAAATCGACATATTCGTAATTTATTAAAATAAAAGAGAATCAGATGTAAAGAAAATCCTATTTTCGGAATATTTGATGTTTACGAAGATTAGAATGTAAGAACAGAATAATTGTAGATTTTTAACTTTGATTAAAAATATTGGTTATCCCTTTTCTATGATAGATTTCGGTACAGAGAAGAACTGTTCACTGAAAATGGCGGCTCGTGTGTCGTAAATACGAATGTAAATATTAATCCAAACTATTAGATAACATATCATTAATAAAAAATAGAAAGAATGAATTCTAAAAGGAACAGATATTTCTAATCAAAGAGATTGAGAAGTATTTTTTATTTATAAAGAAAAATGGAAAAGGCAAACATATGAATGAATGAGAAAATATGATTTATAAATGAAATAGTTCTGAATCTAAAGAAAAATTGTGAAAATAAATAAAATATATATAAATATAATAAAAAATTAAAAGTTATAGAAAAGTGTATAAAGTTATAGAAATTCAATTAATGAGAGTATAAAGATATTGTTCGTCGTTGGATGACATTCCCATTTATTTGTCAGAATAAAGAAACATTTAAAAACGCGTTGTTAGGAAGGAATACTATTTTGTATGCGCCAATACTTTACTCTAAAATTACAATTGTTTACCAAAATAGTTTAATTTGGGTGTTAAAAACAGAAATGTTTCCAAAAGTGGAACCTTAATTTGAAACTTAACATTAAATCGCTTCTCTTTTGAGCGATTTATACGCCTCTGTCGGCTAAAAAGACAAGCACATTCAAAGAGAATTTTGAATATATTAATACGTTCACAGTAGTGAGATCATACTTAAGGATCATTCAGAATATTAAAGAGTCAGTTAAACAATATCTTTTCTTACATCAATTTACTCACTATCACCCGCTGGGCTGTAAGTTATTTTAGCTTAAGTTGTTTTTAATGAAACCTACTTTTTTCAGTATAGATACTCGAAATATTATTTGTAATATTTAGTCCTCAAAGTTATAAAACTAATGATTTCTGTTGTTAGCAATTTTAATAAATATGTTTAACTTTCGAGAAAAGGAAAGAATAATGCTGTAAAAACAATGAATATTTCTATATATTAATGATATTTTATATAAAATGGATATAAATAATTCTAATTTTCGGAGTTTTTCAGCTGAATTTCCGATGAAAAAAAGTATTGTTCTCAAAAGAAAAGGAAAGTGAGAAAAGCAGTGGTTTTGAAATCCGATTCGAAGATGAAAATAAGATGATGACTATCGTCGCATCTATCAAATCAATCTTGCGACATCTAGTTGTGCCTTAGAATAAGGATACTATAGAGAGCGATTGAGATGGAATTTAAAGAAATGAAAGTTAAATAACAGTTAGCTTAGGTAACTTTCGCCCACCTAGCGGTTACGTTTTTCCTTTATCTATTGAAGCCCTTTCTCAAGATCGTTAGCAAATAGCAAAAGATTCCTTCGTCGTTTACAGCAAAGTTTAAACTTTTTCATGTCGATTCGGTAACTTAATTATGTTAAATGATAGGGTTTTCATGCTGTGAGTGATAATTTCGAGTTAAGGATGGTTCGCAACTTATTCAATTAATATTCTCGGATACTTCGGAAAAAATCAAATATTAATTTAAAAATGACGGTTAATCATTCCGTTATTATTATTCAGATACTTCAGTTTCGGAATAATTGAATGATTTTTCTCAGCAATAAAGATGTAAAATTCAAATGTATACAAGGACAGTACTTCAATCATTAATGATAACCGAATATAGAAACAATATAAATAACATGCAAATAAAATTAAAAATTTACGAGAGAGACCGTGATACAATTCTAAGATGAGATTCATTAGGAAGTTGAAGTGAAAGCAAATGAATCATCCAATTCCATCACATCTTCATATAGAAATAAATGTTCGTTTTTCATTTTATAGGGAAACTTTTATGAATGTCTTATAAAATAGCGTCTATTCTTTGGGTTCGTTAAATGAGATAAGCGTCAAAATCGAATGACTTTACATTTCTATCTTCTTTAGATACTTTATTTTTATAAGGGATTCCTAGTGAATTAGATATCATTGGCACAGTTTCCATGTATTTTTTTAAAATCTAGATTTGATCTTTTTATGAATGACGTATTCTTAAAATTAAAGGAAGGATTTAAGGAGGAAATGATTAAATAAATTGATGCGACAGTTAAATAAACAAAATTTTAAGAAATGATGAAAAGGATGAGATAAATCGTATCTTAGAATCTAGTTTTGCAGCGATGATTTTGAACTTACGTAAGCTATTCATCGCATCTGTGGTTCCATTTCGATCGATGCAATTCCAAATCTTCATCAAATTTATTTCGAGTATAATTAAGAGCAACTTAAGGCTGTCCGATCATGTCATTATTATTTATAGTATATTAAATTTATAGAATGTATATCCGTAAGTTCTAGAATTTTGTAAGATGATTTAAATAAATATTTCAATTAATATAGAGTTTGAATCGACTGTGTTATCACGAATCCGAATCATACAGATTGGAGATAACGATCGCCGAAAGAGACTTTTCGATAAACGATGTGTTTTGTTTAATTAAAATAAATTAATGGGTATTATTTCTTTCTGTTTTCCTCGCATTTTCTCGCTATAGAGATACACTTCCTTCTACCATTTCGGCCTTATAATCTTGTTATGATAATTTTATCCACATTTCCAAATCTTTGAAACGTTTCCAATAGTTTCTTTCAGTTTATTATTCTACATTTTTTATCACTAATATTTATGACCTCGTTTCCTTCTTTTAACTTATAAACCCATTAATGCAAAGCCTTCATTTATTTAACTTTTTCTAGTCTTCTTTTTGTTCGAAAATCAAAATTTAATTTACGGAATAAGTTGATGATGCAAAATATCTATTTAATTTTTCAACTGCAGTTTATAACGAGGAATATAAGCTATGAACGGACGTGGCTTTGTGAGATAAAAGAATCTATAAAAAATTTCCCTCAATCGTACGTTCTATAAGTCCTCCAAAACATTCAATACTTTCTCGTTGAAAGGCCTATTGATATGATCATCCAGTTGCTGAGAACGGCGGATGATAGAAATGGTAATGTTTCTAACAGTTAACTGCTAGAAATGCCATTAAAACTTTTCGCATCTCATTATAGTCTCAATTAATTGTTCTATTTTAAAGCGCGCTGAATATAATTTTGGTGGAGCGAGCTTTTGATCATACATGTAATTTTCTGCCTAAATTATTCTACATATCAGTAAATCTCAAGTAAATAATTTTTGAGTACTTCTTCTTTTACGAAATCGAGGCATAAAGTATGGAGACTGGATTACGAGTATTGTCAATGATGTAAATCAAAAAGTAGCAATTTTTATAAAACCGTAGTAGATAAGAAAGTTATTGTGCAGTAAAAACTAGGCGAATGATTTTAAGTTTCTGAATAATGCGTCTCCTTTCTACTGAAACTCAGTTTTGATCCATCGGCGAGATCTCTAGTTTGCGGAATTGAGTGATGCTGTGAATCTATGGATGTGAGAGAATATATAGACTTGCTGGTGATTAGAAATAGATAAGATTTTTTAATTCATCTTGGTCTAATTCTATCCTTGATATGTGAGGAAATTATTATTTCTTTTCATTCTTTTGATATATGATATTGAGAAGAATATTAAAAAAGAATTGCAGCAGCAGAAAATGAAAAAGAAAAATTAAATTGGTATTTTATTTCCAACTGTATATCAAGGATCCATTATAAGTTGGACAATTAATAATATTTATACGCTATAATTAAATGATTATATTATGAATATATAATTATTAATTATTATTTATATATTGTTTTATTTGGAATCTCCCCATTTCTTGATGTATAATGAAATGTTATTTTGATTTCTTCAGGGGATGAACACCTCAAACATCACAAACCGACAAATTCAAAAATAACGTTGACCAATATTCGTCGTGTCAAGATGGAAGAAAGAATTCGACATCAAAGCATTAGAAAGAATAAATATACATCAGAATATACAATACGTATATTGGAATCTTTGAGATCATAGGGAATGTTTGTGTATATGAATCGTTAGAAAAAGTTAGGGAAAACGAAGGAGATAATTGTAAATGAATTTGTTAAATGTGGTTTTCATGTGAAAGTGAGTCTAGAATAAAATTATGACGAAACAATGAAAATAATTAATCATTTATCTAGTTTGGTTAAAAAATAATTCTCTAAGAAAGGTAAAAGCAATTGTCTTTTGATACTTGATGAATACGAAAAAGGTTTTTAAGAGAAAGATAAGTTTAATGAGATTTATTGATGTATCACAGATTAATAACGACCGATTAGCTTTTATAAAAAGTTATTCTCTCGAATTTACATTATATAGTAATTAAATTTCACATTTTAAAATATATTTCTGTGTAAAAGTAAAATATATGCCTTTTATCAGAAAGCGGCATTTCATCTGAGAAAGACATTTTAGACAGCATTTGTCGGTAAATACAGAAGCTATTTATTTCATTGCAATTTTAATGCGAAATATTGGCGAAATTGGTTAATAATGATTTATTAGAACTTCGTAATTCGTTAAAATGATGAGTGAATTGCAGAATAATTGCGAATGAAATCGTTTACCTAATAAGTATGATCTTGGAATTGATAAAATTGATATGTATTTTATTTTCATCTTCTTTTTTAAAATAAGATTCTAGTAGTTATTTTAAATCTCCTTAATGTTATTACATTTAAATATTAAATGCTTTTTTTAAGTGATTTAAAATGAAAATAAAATATTAATTACTTTTAGAAAGACACCAATGCAACAGAGAAAAGTAAATTTGGAAGATTTTCTAAAGCACATTACTGTCTTTAACTGGGAATATAGAATGAACGGATTGTTATGAATGAATAAGCAGACAGTGTCTTAGTGAATATATGCGAAAGAGTTATTTCACCATAAAATTCATTCCGATGTAAGAGTTTCTTATATATTTAAAAAATTATCGACTAATTGATTTTAACAGAGAAAAAATAAAATCCAAATTAGATGTAAATTTCTATATTACAAATACGTCAATGATGAGTGATAATAGCACTTATTTCGATTCGTTGCCATTCTTACACATTTCCAAGAGAAAACGCTTAATTGAATTTTATCAGTGAATTAACAATAATTTAAGATAAAATTAAACTGTGATTTATTAATTTTAGTAAAAATCTGCGGCATTTATTTCACATTAGAGACGTGTTATTTTACAGTGAAAATTTCACAAAATTTAGTTTGAAAGAAAATATGTATCTCGTAATATCTTTATTACATGTTATTCGCAGCCCAAATGGAAGACGGCACTCAATTATGGAAAGTGATAAAAAAGGGAAATTACAAGACGTTTAGTTAATTTTTTTATTTCACTGATAATAAGTATTTGAGATTTGATACGAAGAATTAATCGAAAGTTTAATAATTGGAAACATTCCATTCATATAAAAATATCAATTATTTCTTCTTTTAATAATCTTTATTGATCTGAATTCATTCGATGATAGTGATGTTTGTTTCTTACTAAACTCAATTTCAATTATACCGTACATTCATAACGTACGGATTTAATGGAAGATGAGATTATTTAGTTCCAATTTTGCCCAATAAATTCGTTTATTATTATTAAATTCCTCGAACTTTTTGACGGAAATTGTTATTTTTTGACATTTAAATATTGTTAAACATTAATATTAATAAAATGAGCTTGTTTTTATTGATTTATTTTTCCAGCGCAAGGATGGATCTGAAATGCATTCTTAACGATCAAATTCAAAAGCGTTCTGAAAGCAATTTATAGATTCTTTTTAGAAAAGCGTCTAAAATTCCGATTTAGACCAGTTTCTGCTATCGCTGTTTACATCGAAGCCAATTTTTGAGCGTAAAAAAGCGCGACTTTCGGATTTCTCTTGTTTTGGGCGTTGCGACCGGAAGAGCTTTCTCTTTTACGGAAGCCTATTTGCCCTCGGAGGCTCCTTTACTCTCTCTAAGTAATAGCTTTCAAATTATAGCCTTGTTGATTGCGCGTTGCATATGCATATCTATACTTTCGCTTTTTTAATATTTTCAAGTGTCCGTTTATGGCCGCGGTTTCAATTGGAACATCTCTTCGCCAAATAGACGCACTTCTGAATTCAAAAATATTTTCTCACCCAAGAGTTTTTATATTAAAAAGAGTGTGCGCACCGCTGTGACATTTTTGATATTTAAAGACCAGATAAGACAGATTACTCCTGCGCTGTTTTTTACAGAACCTTAATTTTATCCTCAGAATTGGAAAAACCTTAAGAAGATTAACTGAATAAAATCAATACACGCTCATCAAGAGTTCTTTGAAAGCTCAATTCTCGATTCTATTTCTAAAAATCTTGTACGTGTCGTTTTGAGGAATTTCAACTGATAATTTATGAATTATGTGAGCGTATACTGAATATAATTCTTTGAATGATGATCGTTAGTCAGTCCCTATGGATTTGAAGAATTCTTACAAATCTGAATAATTATTATCGAAGAAGAAATTTGGACGTTTGATGTGAACATTCGATTTTCGATACAGTTTACTCTCTTCGAAGACATTAAAGTAATGCTTTTTGGTGCATTGTGTGATCGAAATCAAGTGGAGCAATAGTAAACTGAAAACATCTAATGTCTGCAAAATGAATGTGGAGAATGGAAAACTGCTTTATCACCATTTTTATTCACCGATCCCGGGATTTTGACAGAAAATGCTCAACTCAGTTCACCAGAACATTTTTCAGTGTTAAACAATGAGATATAAATATATATATTATAAAATGAAAACTTTTGCCGTCAAAAATTAAGATTTCCCTGAAAGAACCTTATGACTTTATTTCGCCTAATGAAGACCCATGTATGTATGTATGACAAGCAAATGATGAAGTTTCCAAAGTTTAAAAGACAAATTCTAGAAACACTGTCTATTTCCCTCTTCGTTACAATAAAACTTAATTTTTTCACCAAATCTTGTTTTTTTTAACCGTATTACGCTTCAAACCCCAAAGTGTTTTATTCTTTTCTAGTTTTCAAATTTCAGAAGGAGAAGTTTGATCTCTAAAATTTATTCTTAAGTATTCATATTACTCTCCTGTTAATTAATAAACTCTTGGTTACAAATGTCAACATACGAATATTTTCGTTACTTACTGCATTGAAGCGAGGAAGAATCTTCAAGTTGGCACATTGTATTCTAATACACGGCAAAGTATTTATTTTCTTTGCTCTTTTAGTTATAACGGTTATAACTATTTGGTAGGTTAGCGAAGGTTTTTCACACCCCCTTCTTAGTGGGTGTTTTCCTGCAGTTGATCGTTTTTCCCTAAGAATTTTTAAGGTTTTTTACATATCCTTATAATATTAAAGCTTTTCTATATCTTTCTATGTAAAATTTGTAAAATGAAATACTTTTCCCTTTCATAAGAGTTTCCAATTCTTGTGCTCAGAACTATGAACCGATTATTTTCATATATCATAGGTGAAAGTAAATAATTTTTCAGTTGAGAAGCTACTAGATCCATATACTATATCCAAATTTTGATAAATTCACTAAAAATTTAGAACTAAGGCTTTCTCTCAATGAAACAATGTACCCTGTACGTAACGGAACTTCGTTTGAATAAATTTCCCTTAAAAATATAATCTATTGAGAGAAATATGATGATGGGATTGCTACAATTTGATAACGGTTTACAATTCAGAACCTATATTCGTATCTATTAGAATGGTATCTTTCAACAATTGAGTCGTTATATATTGACGCGAATAAGAAATTGGAAGTAAATAAGAAGTCTGCGATTGTACACGGATGGGAACGGAAGAATTCCAGTTTTCACGTAGACAAAAAAGGAAGGAAATAGACGTGAATGAGTGAAGAAAAAGCCGTCAATCCAAAAAATCCGTAAAATTGCGAACTTTGGTAATCGAATGTGGAAATGGGAGCAAAAGTGACTTTCACTTTACCATTTAAGGAGCAAATAACAGGATCTGCAAACGCCATCATGGGTCAAGTACATGGAGAACCCTTACATAGGAATACCTATTTCCATTTCTAGAAACGGTCATTCTCGTATTATTTCGGCGAATATTGTTTTAAAACAAGAAAATATTCATTTCAGAATTGTTTCTAACGTAGGGTTTCTATTGTTCAACAAATGCGAATCGAACTCAATCGGTGAAATTACTTCTTTCTCTACTTGTGTTCAAGTGGTGAAATAATTTATTGATATATGAAAGATATATTGATGAATGAAAATTTTTCGGGGTCGAATTTTGTCTTGTGCCATCACAAAAGACCCTCGCTCACAGAATTAACCTCTGGAACAGTCATCGGATTGTCAACAAATGGATTTGACGAAGATCGAGGAAAATGTCCATTTGCTGAACTGGAGAACTTATTCGGTGATAAATGAGTGAGAAATTTTTATTTGAAAAAGTTCATAAAAAATAAAACAGAGGAAACACAAGGTTCACTGATATTGACAACTGATTGAGAATGAAAAGTACCGAATGAAAATTCACAGAAAACAAAAATTAGTTCCTTAGAATCTAAACCATCTGATAAACACTTCCTTATTTATTTAGCAATAAGCATCATGGTGCCATTTTAAGTATCGAAGAAGTAATAAAGAGTGAGTTTTAGGAGAGAAGGCTGCAAGTTATTCTCTTTCGCAGAAGGCTGATGCATGAACTAAATCGATGAAAGATAACAACTCTCTTAAGGGATTCAGATACCAGAAAGGAGAGAGCAATATCGGATACTCTAACGATCTTTATTTTTGCACTGATTGTTTAGTATTCAGATTTCAATTCTTTATAATGCATCGAAAAAAGTAGTAGCCGAACTCAGGACAATAGACATTAATAAATGGAGATGAGGAAGGAATTTATGGACTCCTCAAAAATATTTTTCTTAATGTACTGATTATGAGGTTCTCCTTACGTTGAGGATGGGTTATATTCAATTTTTAAATTCAATAAAAGCACGATAAAGGTAATTTTCCGAATAAAATTTAAATTTTACTCATAGTACCAGGTTCGGTGGCATTCGACCATAATTTGCACTTCAATAGCTCCAGATTTTTGTATTGGGAAAGTGAATGAATGAGAGTCTAAAGAGGGGTTTTATGGGAAAAAGGGCGTTCATCCGTGATCTAGTAATTTAGCCTTTCACTGTATAAGAATGTGACCCCATATCTATTGGCTTCGAATGTGTCTTTGATTCACTATGACGCAAAAAGTATTAAATATCTGTTCGAAAGAAGGACACAGAGACCTTTAAATATAAATGGTGCCACTTTCAAATTTTCGTAAGTATTCCAGAGTTAAATGAGTACGGAATTATTTTCATTACCTCGTGAGTCACAGACAAACGATCGATTGTGCAAATTTTCGTTAGAGTTATTTAGGTTCGTAGTTGCGTTAGTTTTCTTAAAAAACTTTTATTAAGTCGTTTTTATAATAAATTAAATTTTTTCAATGTCTTTTATTGTCTCAATGTCCCGTAATTCGTCATTAAGCAATTTAGAGACGAGAAATACAAAATCAAATTCCCAATTCATAGACCACATTCTTTTTAGAAAGTACGAGAGTCAATTCAATTTAATCTTATATCTCTTTCAATTTAATTTTATTCGTTTCTCTCTTCGGTGGAAAACAATCACTCGGTTGACACCAAAATCTTTACAAACACTTTAGTGTATCACTCGAAACCAACATTTAATCTATTCTTAAAGTGAACGAAATAAAACTGATATTTATTTCTAACTTATCCTTATTTTATCCGAAACGGCTCTAAATGTAAATAAAATTATAACCCAGTGCAAATATATTTTTTGCATAACATCAAACAAAGTTGAAAAGGAAATTGTATTTTAAATGAATTCGAATTATAAGCTCTCATTTTATTTGTGTTGGTGAAATATTGAAAAGAAATAATCGAGTTTGAATCTCACCGTTTTATTCCAAAGTTTATCAAAAACATAGTTGGTTTTTAATCAAATATCAAAAAAATTATTTGGATTCATCCTATTTATTAATCATTGCAATTGACCCAATTGTTTTGAATTGAATTTATATGTTAAAGAAAGATTAATCGATTTATTATTCTCTATCGTAAATGTTTTTCTATATCTCGGACATTATTTTCCCTTCCAAAACTTAAGAAAGATGGTTTTGAGTTTGGGAAACAGTCTTTCTAAAGGGTGTTCAATTAAAAATATCAGTTTCATGGAAAGTAAATATTAAGGAGTAGTTGAGTCAATATATTAATATTAATATATGTCTAAAATTCAGTTTTACGGGGTATTCAGATTTACAGGGTAAACAGTATTCATGTGAACGACTTATAATGAAGAAATCCATGTCATTTTATTATAATAATTATTAATACAAAATATTGTGCGTATATTTTATAACTAATTTTTACACTGTTAAACTACAGCTAAATATAATTTTTCTTTTTTATACTTTACTCGTTTTTAACGCTTTAGGGCTTTTCGTTATATAAGTTGTGTTTCCAAACATCTTTGAACGATTTTGTGTGTTTTTGATTAAGCTATTAATAGCTTAATTAAGTGTTAATTGATTGAATGATTATTATTTTCTTCTATTACTATTCTTTAGAGTGTGCTTTATAAATTATCGGTTTCTGATTCAGGAATATTCGATTGAGATGATCTTCAAGAAATTGGTTTCCTTAGAATTTGAGGAAATGCGAATCGAAATGAAAGTACATTGTTAGTGGAAAACCTAATCACGAGTTATGCAACAGGTGTTTTACTTTCTTATGTTTCGTAATAAACTATTTCCTGAAATTTTGCGGATAAGATGTATAACCTCAGCAGTAATCGGAATTCAAAGAATTGCTGAAATTGGATGGCCTATATTTTAGAATTGAACTTTTTATAGTTTTGGAAATCTAACATCTCGGAAAATAGGAAGTGTAACACATATTGTTTTCTTTCCGAAATTCGTAAACCTAAATTGGACATCATTTTACAGAGTGACTTCAAAAGTTTGCCTTAGGATACGATTTTATATTAAAAAACTCTCGTTTTCACCAAATTTTGGAAAAAATTTACGAAAATGAGTTTTAGAAAGGATATATTTGGAGTATCAGAAAAGAAATACTTAAGACGGGTTATAAAATTCCTTATGTTTCTTATTTCACTCCTCATTCAGATGTTTCTATTGATATGAAGTTATGCAATAAGGAAACGAAAAGTTTAAAAAAAAGAAATTAACACGTATTACTCATCTTTAAAAGATTGATAAGGAGAAGTTGTTTATTAGGAATACATTTGATTTACTTGAAATGGAAAGTAATGTTTTACTTTATTCCTTAGAAGGTATTCTATCAGAGTATGAACGTTGGTCTTCTTTATTCATCACATTAATGCAAATTTATAGTGACAAATAATATAATCAATAAAAAAAGTTCATCTATTACTTCACTTCAATAGTTCTATTACTTGTCATAATTATATTGGATATATAAATATACCACTTATATTAGATAACTTCACCATCTATTTCAAAGAGAGTGGTTGAGTATTTAAATTTATTCAACGTATTTGATAAATAATGGTTTGAAGAAATGGAATTCGATCTTTCTTTGGACTTATAATATATTTCTTATTTCTGAAAATGTTTTAATTACAATGGAAATAGATCGATTTTTAATTCTAATATTTCCCATATCGCATGCATCTGTATCACATAAAACGTTTCTTTAAATCTTAAATAAGAAATATCAAATTGAAGCTTTAAGAAAATGAAATTTTAAACGACTTTGAACTGATTATTAGACAATATCTTTTAATTATCCGAAATGTCTGTTCAGAGTCAAATATACCAATAAAAGTTGTCATTTCTCGGAGTGTATTATTTTTTATTAAATGAAAAATATTTTTGATTTAATTTACATATCCCCTGTTTTGAAATTCTCTCAAAAGTGCAAATGGGAAGCAAATATTTTTATTTAATTTTGAAATATTCTCATTCTCTTCTAACTTTATAATTTTTTAGTTTGTATTGATAGTTAGTATTAATAGAAGTGAAAAGTCTCTTATATTCCACATTTCTGGAATTGGATTAATTGCTGCTTACAAATACTTTTAAAATAAAGTTAACCAATTTTGGACTTTTTGTTTGACTTCTTCGGAGATATTTTATCCCTTCAACTTCCACCTCTTATTTGTTTGTCTCCTTTAAAGGCAACTCTTTCTGCGATTAATTTGTTCAATTCTAACTTTCAATAAATACTTTTGATTTCTAATACATTTTTAGAGTGTGTAAGCATTTTAGAGTTACCAATCTTCAGACTTACTAGTATATTAGTATTTTAAGTTTCTCTACTATAACAGAGAGCGAATTCTTATCTATTTTTTTGTCGATTCAAATTATTATACAGTTTTAATGTTTTTATTGCAGTTCTCTCTGAATCAAATAAAGTTTTCCATTATATTTGTAATTCATTAACAAGATTTTCTTCCAAAGTAATAATTCGTAATTATCGGAAGCATGAAACCTCTGCAAGTGGAATATAAGGAGAGCGGAATATGGATTTCAGACTCCACTTTCGAATTGATGGAATCATAGTTTGCCTATTATTTCCATTTTTCTATTTCCAAGAGAAGGAAGTGGTTTTCACTTTCCCTTATTGAGCTCCATTTGAAACAGAAATATTGCCTCCGCACATTGATTCAGAAATTGATGCGAATATATAATTCAAAGCAAATAATTAATTCTACAATTCTCTCTCTGCTTTTATTATATCTGACTTTTGCTATTGAAGGTACATTTTTCACGGAATTGTTATTTCTCCGTAGGATACCCTCGAATTATAATAGTACGTCTCGAAGTTACGCCTGAAGCTTTTATTTTGATAATACGCGTTCGGATAGTTTCTACGCTGGCACCTGTAATGCATTTAAGATATTCAAAAGAGGTCCAAAATATCCTAGATTCATTATTCAATAATATAAAATGAATGAATGAAGGATTGATATTGCCACATTTTTGACTGAATTCGTTTGTACTATTCGTCGAAAAAGATTTCAGCCGATGGAAATTTTAATTACTTGATTTTGAAGTCTTAAAACATCTCTTATGTATATATTTATATATATTATGTATATTCTTAATATATATATTAAAGTAAATAATGTTTATGAACAGAAAGTATAATAATTATTCATTTGAACTGTAAAACATTAATTTCAATAAAGAGATGTTTTATCACTTCAAAATCAAGTAATTAAAATATTATAAATATATATACCAGCTGTGCCTGCGCCTAACAGGCGCGCGTAATCTAATTAAAGACGAAAAATTACATATATTTTTGGTGTTACTTTCAAATCCATATGTGGGTTATTTCTAATTTAATTTTGCAAAAGAAAGGAAGCATGCAAGTGATAAAATCTAAGTTTACATGTATTTCTTACGAGAACACCAAAAACACCGGACACACACCAAACGGATTTTATATATAAGGATATTAAATATAGTATTCAATATTTTGCAACTATTTAAATACTATGTTTTCTTTCTAACTTGGTTATTAATTCGAATTTGTTTCATTGTTTTGAGCTCCATTAATTTCGTTAAACTATTCCCAGTTTAATAATAAAAACAACTGTAAATTTCCACTGTAAATTTTTTCTGTGGAAATTTACAGTTATATTTACGTATTACTTTGGCATTCCACGAAGTCACGCCTTCTCTCATTGATTTCACTATTCTCAGTTTATTTTTTCGCCTGTGGTTAAAATTGAGCTTCGAAGTTTATCATTGTCTTCAGATTAAATGTAATTTATTAATAATTTAGGACTAACATAAAGATCTTTTAATAATTTTATCATTCTGAGTCTCTCATCGAAAATAAAATTCAATTCATAATTCCAAAATTGAACATCGTAGCTCCTAAATTAGATTTGTCTTATTCATTTTGTTTATTTTAATTTAGAATAATTCCTCATATCTAAGTTAAACAAATTTCAATTAGATCAAATGCCTCATTTAATACGTTCTTGAGGAATGAAAAGAGAATTTAAAATAAATGCTGAATAATTTATGATAAAATCTGAAACTTTTGGAATGATAAATTAAACTTCCGCCAATTTGTAGAATCCGTTTCTTCACTTAGTTTGCAAGCGTTTTCACAGATGACAGCACAAGTTTGAAAGCCCTATTCAGCTTCAGTTCCATGACATTGCGTTTTTCGGCGGGAAATCATATTAAATGGAAACGGTTTAATTTCTGAGTTATTATACTTAAGATTCATAAGATAACTATTATCGTGGATCAAAATTTTTCCGAATTACATACAATGAAAACTGGTTTCATGTAAACTTATTCTCTAGCACTTTTTACGGGTCTTTTATTTTAAACTCCAGCGTTGAATAATTAAAATCGCGTATTTTTGTTCGCGAGCCAATAATTCTGGTATTTTACTGTATACGGATGAAAGTAAGAAAATGTTTGTTAATTGAGTGTATTAATTTTTTGAAAATGAACAGATTTACAAATGACGTTTGCATTTTTGTTTTCTTAACAAATTTATTTCAGAACAAAATGTATTACTTAAACATTTTGTTATTCGTAGGAATATAATCCTTCTAAACGATAATCTAAGAGAATTTTTAATGCGGAAATCTCAAAAAATATTTCGAATTACATATTTTTGAGATATATCAATTAAAAGTGACAAAGTTTAGTATAAGAAAATAAGTAAAGGGAAGGAATGTATATAAAAGTAACGCAGCGGATAAATATGATGAGAATGAAGTGAATGAGAATGAAAAAAACATCATAGGCAAATTCAATAGAAATTACGAGGTAAGAATAGGAGTCAATTAATACAATACAACGCGAATAATACAGCGATTCAGATGAAAAGATTACTTCTCGAAAGAGTGATGCACTCTGATTGGTGAGATTCATAATAAGGATTCTTGAATGTCCACATTTAAAAAAGATATTCTTCAATTACATCGAATAGGTTAATTCACGATAATATGATGTATCGAAAAAAACAGAAATATTTTCTGAAAATCAGGTAATATTAGCTCAGAATATTATAATTATTTTAAATAATTTCATTTCCCAATGATTACTGTAGAACGATAATACCCTTTTATAAACAGATAATCATTATTATAATCCACCAATCACTTTGTTACCATTCAAATATTTTCAAATTAGTCCTTCATTTAGAGATCGAAAAGAATTTTGATTTAAAAGAACTTTAAGGGAAATTCTACTGATTCAATTCTCATTCTAATGGTTCGATTTTTTGAGTTTATTCAGACTGATTTTCTGCTCAATGATGAACAAATGAAATGGTTTGTTGTCTTGATGTTCTTAACATATTGTGAATTATTTAGCAACAGATTATTCGGCCTTGAATTTGCTGTAGTTCTCCATAATGAACAAGAAACAAAGAAGAATACTTATTTTCACGAAAATTATTGCGATAACGGCATAAATGTTCTTGAATGAGTTATCTTTTACGTTTCGTTTACTTTTATCGAAGAAAAAATTTTGCTCTTCAGCTATTGTTTCAGTTGGAATGGAATAAATTAGTATGGACATCAGTTGAAGTTCGAGAAGACTATATCCTTAATTTTCCTCTTTCTTATTGAAATCTATTTTCCTTTCATTTCATTTTTACAGTTATCAAATGAAACGCTATACATGCACTTCTCTTGTCCATCAAAATCGTTTCACTGGTAAAATTGCAAATTAATTTTGATTAAATCTTTGTACTTTATCCGTCTTCGACTAAATCCAGTAAATCCAAATTTTAATTTCCCCGTTTGGAATCACAGAAAGGAATTGCAAGTTAAAATGAGGAAGCTTTCTCCTCCATTTAAAAAAATCATGGTTTAACCTCCAATGATTTACCATTGCTGAAGATACGCTTTTCAATACAACTAATGAATGATGTCAAAATACGATTTAAATTGAATTGAGAAGTTCCGTTTTTTAAGATGTTTGGATTCTGGAAATGCCATGCAGACATGAGCACTTATTGTACACTTCTATTCATATTAACTTCTTTTCGACTCCTCATATTCAATTTACTTACAATTGGTTTATCTATTTAATAAACTCATAATTCTTTCGTTGTGAAGGAGATTTAGAACAGAGGAAATTGCGTGATATGCGAATATATTTATTTCCCACATTATGAAATGGGTGTGAATAAGATATTTACAGCGAACACTTCTGGAAAACGATAGATGAACGATGATAAATGAGGCAATCTGCCTTTCATTCACTCTTCCAATGATTTTCTCTACTCATTTGTTTCATGGGTGATAGCCATAGGACTTGAAGGCGATGGGGGCATACTGCTTGACGGCGATGGGAGCATACTGCCTTATGGCGATGGGGGCATACTGCTTGATGGCGATGGGGGCATACTGCTTGATGGCCGTAGGCGGGTGCACTGCTTGGCCGCTCTTGTGCACCACTGCGTTGAATCCGTTGTGAGAATCTGCAGTGTAATCCACGGTGCGTACGGTGCCGTCCGCTTCCACCAAACTGTATTGACCTTTGACCACGTCTCCATCCCTCGACTCCCATTGGCTCTTGTGGTCACCCGTGTGCGGGTCGTTCACTCCATAGTCGTAGTGGTAGCGAGGGTGAGCCTGCAAAGGAATTCCAAATTGAAGGCGGCAAATACGGTTGAATCGGTGGATGAATAACTGCTCGACATTTGCAAAATAGCTTTCGGTCGAACAGCAGTTTCATTTAATTTTGATGATTACTTGATGTATTTTGATGATTACTTAAGGCACAAGAATAGAAGTACTCACGTAGTAATCGATAGGGGCCTTGACGATGGCCGGTGCTGCATAAGAGATGGCGGCAGGGGCACCAAGGTAACCCGCTTTGCTCACCCCCAAAAGACACGCGCACACTAAAAGAAGCTAATCGATGGAACATACATCACTACTCGAATTGTTTTTTTTTCACAGCAGTTGCTCTTTTTCGCGGAATATTTCAGATATTTGTAGTATATCCACGACAATCGATTTCATCAATAAAATATCTCCTCCAATTGTTTGAATGCGTTCCTTATTTTTCAAGAGAGCGAGTTAAAAATTCAACAAAAAGAAGATCTAAAAATAATAATCGATTTCAAGAATTTAAGCAAATTGTATGCTCAAATATAATGAATTATCAATCGATGATTGACTCAATTTCAATGAAAAAGGTGAATTTCTAATCTCTGATTATGACTGAGTCATTACCTCCGATTTATGGATGATTATATAACATTATTTGACAGATTTAATTAAATTATTTGGAAATTGAAGTATTTTGCTATATCATTATACATTATTTAGAATATTAATCTCTTTAATATGTGATTGAATTAAACTATGTAATAGGAATCCAGGAAAAGATATATTTTCATACGCTTTATTCGAGAAAATCCATTGTTTTGACTGTAAAATTAGGGAAAATTTGCTTTTTCTTTATCTTCCCATTTAATTGGAAGAGCGGATCGAAAGGATGAATATAACATCTTATTAGTATTTTTTCATTATAAGTATACGTTAGAATAGTTCACAATGACACGATTACAGTTTATATAACAGCAAAAAGTAAAGTAAAAGACTTCCAAATACAGCAATTGTGAAAAAGTATAATCCTTCTTCTTATTTGTACATAATCTGCACCTCTTTTAAATATTCATTATTAGGATTTTTAGGATTCGCTATTTCAAAATATCTTTTAAAACAGTTCTTTATTAATTTAAATTTCCTTCAAATCTCTTTCAATTATTTATTTCATTGCTGCTATTTTCTTTAAGTATGACTTTTCTGTCTTTTCAATAAGTCAAATTTTATTTTATAGTGTATAATAAATGTTGGCTTAAAAAAGGACTAATAAGTTCATCCGACACATTTTCCCTTTAATCTTTTCTTTTAATATTCTCTGTAATTTTCTATGTTTTAAACTGTTTCTTTCAAAGTCGTTCAATTAAAGTAACGATTTTCTGAAAATTCTTCCTTCAAATTTTCAGTTTGAATGAAAATATTTAAATGGTCGTTAATTGCTGCTTAAAATAAAGCATGTGTCAATAAATTACGAAATTAGATTAATTACTTTCTAATCGAATGATATTTTTACGAAGGATTATAAGAATTAGTAATTCAACTATTGAGTTTGGAAGTAAACAATTTCCAGCTGAATTACCTTATATCTTTGGAAAAAGATATTTTAAAATTACAATGAATTTCTGATTGGAGAATATATATTTAGAGGATCCTAATATTCCGATTTAGAATTCATGGAAAAAACTCGATCTATAGATTCTTTTCACTCACCTGTTGAACAGTCATGTTCTCAGGATTACCTGCGAATGATGTCCCACAAAGACTCAGGAGGCGTATATATACGGAGAGCCAAGGTCGTCAGAGACCATAAGCTCCATAACTGGAAGATTCTGTTGCGTGTTTTCAGAGCACTTTCTCTGCTAAACGACTTCCTAGCGACACTGCTTTCCTCAAACCTGCACTCCAATTAAAAAATTAGATAACTTTTCGCATTTAATTCTTCAAATTTACAATTCATGATTTATACTTACTCTTCTTTATACTTCTGTCGTGAATTCGTTCTTCTAATACGAAATATTTAAATCCGATTTCTATTCTACTTATTCGTCCATTTACCGCAGAACGATACTAAAAAAAATCAGAATAAAAAAATGAGGAAGAAATAACAAAATAACTGATAAATGATGAATTAAAATAGCTTCATAGGAGATATTTAATTGTATTGTTAATATAATGAATTGGATTATATGTGGTAGAGTGGAATTACCATATTTGACGGCATATGAGATGCACCCTCATTAAGTAGGCCGCACGCAAGGAAAAAAGTTTTAATAGTTAACAGCGCGGTACTACAATGACATAATGACTTACTACGACTCTGTTTCCATGCCATTTTTTATGTTTATATTTTAACACTCCTAGTCTACACTGAATGGTGTGGCATAATCTCTTGTTGCTTTAGTTATATTTCCGAGGGTATTTTTTTAAACAAATATTTTTAAGCACCGATACCGATAGATTCATATAAGTTCATATAGCTTCATCAGTATAAGATGCGGTCAAATTTTTTGAGAACTAATTTAGGAAATGCCTTCAAATCCGATTAGTAGAACCTAAAAGAAAGACATGCGTAAATCTTTCAATTCAATCTCGTGATTCAATAATCACGAGATTTAGTACCAGCTTTCTGAAATGTGGCATTCAAAATTTAGTGCAAATGGTAGTAGTATTGAATTCGATTTAAAAGGTTTATTAATGAGAATAGTTCGATAATAAGAGTTTATTCGTTCGAGAAATACAAAACTCATATTTACTTCGATTATCTATCGATATAAATATCACAACCATCGCGCGAATAATTAATCGTGTCAAATTGTAATATCTTAATGTATATATAATTTATACATCCTTTAACTTTACAATCACTTTATTCAAATTGTGATTCTCATTGCTTTTTCATTCATGAAGTCATTTTAATTTTGCAAACGAATTCTATAGAATTGTAAAAAATAAATTCTAACGAAAAAAAAAGTCATTGAAACATGACAAATGAATCCTTTTAATAATTTTCTAATTCGAACGTAAATTACATATTTATTATAATTAACATCTTTAGAAAATCCGATTTTTAAAGTTTTTTCCCTTTAATCAGTAAATAAAATTGTACGTCACATATATTTCTATCAGTTTTTGCAGAATATCAATAAATCATCTAAAATTTTCTTATTAAATATTTCGAATTATAATTCAATATATTAATTAAAATGTAATGGTACAAAATGGATTACTTTTGCCGTGAATATTAAAACAACATATATATATATATATATATATATATATATATATATACACTTTTTAGATTCTTTGGATGTATTGAAATGTAAGTATGGTAGAAGAAACTGTTTCTTAATAAGGCTATGTCCGTGAAGGCCATTAAGGTCTACAAAACCAGATAATAAAGAAAAAATATAAGATTGGAAGTCTTAGATGTTGAGAAGGCGTTCGCTGTAAAATAAGGTTTTGTCTCGAGGAAAAATTTCCGATATAAGGTTAATAAGATATTTTTACTCTTTCAGTCAAATATGTATACCATTAATTGGTATAAATTTTAGATCGTGTTTCTAAAGATACAATTTAATATTGCATAAAAACAAACTTCTTACAATATTGGGCCAATAAAAGTGCTTGCGGATCCAGTTCATTACGCGTTTTAAAACTTATCTGTTGTGGATGTTTGTAGTGCTATAAAATGCATTGTCTCTATAATTATACTCAATTTGTCTTATTTGAAAAGTAATTAACGATTCTCCTCAAATCAAAACAAATGTGTGACCGAAAAATAGAATATATTTTAGAATTAAGAGTTTCATATTTTGTGTTGAGTCTTTCCTTAAATAAATATGATCACTTGTCCTTTATTTCAAACAATTTCTCTTGCGATACTCTCTTGTTCAATGATCTAATCATTGTTATATTTCATTATTCCTTTTTAAGGAGAAATTCGAAGGATAACTAAAAAAGCGAAGTTGTGGCATAACAACTACATTCCTTACTTTCTATTTTCTTTCTGCTCCACTTTACAACTGATCATTGCATAACTTATTAACGTAAAATACATTTGAAATTAGTTCTTTTAGCGGAATTTGAGTTCTTTATGTCGTTAATAGAAATATTTACACTTTATAAATCACTTTAAAGTTTTATTAATGGAATGCGATTGCATAAATAATGAAACGGAATTCAAAGATGAGTTATCGTATTTTAGTAAAAACGTTCATTTGTGTCATATACGGTGGAACTAAGAGGAAGTTTTATAATTAATTTGAAATCGTTTTTCATTTTAAATGAAATGAGGGAATTGAAACACAACTTCCTTTGTTGATAAGAATCTTCTGAAATAATGTCAAAAGGGCTGAAGTAAGACGGTAAAGTAAGAGATAAAGTTAAATGTCTCTTATGTTTTACATAATCATCTATTGTTATACTGAATTCGAAAATAAATGATATTGGAATCTTCTATAGAAGAGTGAATTAAATATCATTGCATTTTTCCATATCACAGATCAAAGGATACATTCAAATTATTAATTAGTAATCGGCAGATCAAGTGGTGCGTAGAAAAGACATCAATCGGACAAAAATAGTTCTGAATCTCTTTAATAAGTCAGTTTAGAATATCTTCCAATTCATCTGAAATAAACGTCTGCAAAATATCTGAATAATGCAAAATTCCGAATTCCGTAGATATTTTTGTCGAAAACAATTTCTTTTGTAGGCCTTTATCCTATTTGTTCGATAGAATTTAAGCATCTTCCTTCGATAGAACTAAAGCGTCTCAATTAAATACAAAAACATCGGACTAAATCAATATTTCAAAGAAATGAAATTATAGTCTATAAATACGCTGCATATTATCTTATTGGGTAGCAATAGCAATGTGATGTATGTAGTATCCTTTCAAGGAAGTCGGATTTTTAATTCGATGAAAATATCAATATATATTTGTATGTCGTTTTTTATTTAGAAGATCATGAAATTCATTAATACTTTTATTGTATTCAGTGGCTTTAAATAATTCATATATTTACTATTTGAATACATTTTACGTCGATAAATTATTTTATTTTATTTTATAGTTGCATTGAATCTTTTTTTAGAGGAATTTTAATTCGTATCTTTGAAGTTTAAATTGTAAAAATACTTCTTTTGGAGTTAAATTTAGATTGTGAGTAGTTTGATCCTTAAGTTTATCTATTTTTAAGTTTCAAAGGCATTAATTAAACAAAAAGGAAGACAAAGAATAAGATGCATAAAATGAGAAGAGGTAGTTTTCAAGGAATGAAAATTAGTTTGAAAAAAATGCCCGGAGGATGGAATTTTTTGATTTTATTTCTAAAAATTATATTGAATCATTAAGTCTTTTTTGTATGTCCCCATTTTTCGTAACGATAACGTATTCGAACTAAATATCAATTTTTGATTGTCTATCTGTACGACGCATTTCATCAGTAATAATGATAAAATAATAATCTTTAAATATATTTTTTGGCGATACGAATTTAAATAAGAATATATGAGAGGGCTTGAAAAGTATTTTAAGTTAGGATTACTAAGCAAGATATCAGATTAATATTTTATACTATAAACTATAATAGTATTAGGTAAAAATATCAGTAATAGAATTCTCATTCTTAAAAAGATAATTCTTAGATTCTGAAATTGTTTTATTGGAGAGATGTGACTTATTTGTGATAGAACGATTATTGAACGACTCCTCAAGGAGGATATATATTCAGGACCTTCGGATGTTATATTCAAGTGCTGTATTCCGTTGTTGTAAAATTTGCTTCCGCAAATAACTTAAACTGCATGGAAGCAACTGTTCCCTTCGCCACTCATCGATTATTGTTACTTATTTTGTGGAATATTATAACTGAAATTACTGATTAAAATGATTTTCATAGATAATTATTTCGTATATTTTCACCTTTTTTTCGGAACGCAACAATTACTATTTTTATGTAATATCTGATTTTTTTGAGCTCTTCTCACTGTTAAAAATAAATTTTTATGGATTAACTTAATACAACTCACATAGTGTTCCTTCATATATAGTGTGAATTCATTCTAATGGAATAAATAAAAGCAATTAAATTTTAACCAAAATGATACTTAATTATCGTTCATTAATATTGTCGTAGTTATCAATCCAAAGGCTATCAAAGAGAACTATGCGTATGTATGGTGGGAATTTGAAGGCCAATTTATGCTCAGAAAATGTTCTTAAAAACGTAGATTTTGAAGTAATACAGGGCCTAAAATATTAAAAATTATTTCCATGTGATTTCAGGAGATCGTTTTTAATATTTTGGGCATTTATTTATGACTGAAATCAATTACAAATGATGGTTTAAGGAAACAAATATCTAGATCAAGATTTCTAGGATTGTGTAACAGGATATAAGGAGGGCAAGGAGTTCAGTAGAATGCGAATGGATATCACACCGCTTATATCTTGGAAGCAAAAGGTATATGTTTAGATACAACATACATATAAATATATATGTTTAGATACAACAGTGAGTTATAAATAAGATGAAGGATAGGATTTATAGGTTTACGTAAGAGGCACTCACGAACCATATAGTGAAGAAAAGTGATTAGATCCAAAGTGAAATGCCGATATAATGACATTTTCAATACATAGATGCTGGAATATATCCACGAAATAATTATTTTAAGCGTTCTAAAATTGATTTTTACAAACTATTCGAATCGGAATCGTTTACATTAAATTTCCGATATTTTTCTTTCCAATAAATTCCCTTAAAAATAAGATTATCAGTTAATTTTTTTTATTCTGTGAACCAAAAATAGCAATAAATAAATATAATTTTCAGTTATTCGCATAATTTCAGATAAATACTTATTAAAACGAAGGTTTAAACAATGTAGATTAGATTAGTATAAGGGTCAATCGACGAATATAAAATTATAAAAAATAAAACATGTTTTCAAAGGATAAATTGGATCTTGTTCTTAAAAATTTCCATCCAGCATTCTAAGTAGGAGCAATGTTTGCAAATTTCCATATTTTCATGCAAAACAAATGGAAATTGAATTCAATTAAAAGGAATGAACTGCAAATTCTCTTAAACGATTCAACAAGTGAAGAATCGATGAAATAACTCCATATTTCTTTGCTTACACAATGAATCTGAAAATGGGCTGAACTCTCCACTCGTGTACGTAGCCTATTAGCCTGAATAACGCGGAAAAGGAACTTCGTAAGCCATGTTTTTTGCTATTCCTCTTATCAAATAGAGAAAGTTCCCTTGTTGCTAAGTGGAGAAACGGCTATTTCTTTATGATCCTAGGTTTATAAATAATATTTTACATTATAAAGATTAAATATTTATAAGAATAAAAATTAAATAAGGCAAAAATTATTTACTCTTATTGTTTAATATTTGAATTTTGGAAATTAATCAATATTTTTTGCTGTTGATTACATTTACACTGTATACACTAAATTGCCCTTATTGAAAACATTATATAGATATTTAATATTTTCTGCAGCAAAAGTGTAAATCTTGTCCGAGATACTCGAATGCCATGGAAACGTCACCTGCTGTCTGTTTTTATCAGTTCTCTTCGAAAATAACGTGGGAAGCAATAAATGTCTCTTTAATGAATGGCAAACCTAGTTTGGCAATGTACTCCGCATAACTACTCTATTAGATAATTATCGGTGGGAATGATGTATAGAAAAACGTAAAACATTCATCTCCGTCTTCACAATTTAAAACTTTGTGTTTTAAATTAATTATGGACCAATTTAAAGTTAAAAATCCACAAACACGCATTGTTTTCGATTGATAAAGGTCTATGCACTCATTGCGTTAATATTGATAATTCAAAATAAAAAATTTAATAGTTTGATTTTCATCCATTTAAGTTTAAAGCTTAATGCTTTTATACATCTTTAATTGTGATATATTTTGCGATAAAGAGATATTTTAATCATTTTCCCTGTAATTAATTTATTCCCAGTAATTTTGAGTGTAAATTTAGCTCAAGTGAGAGTCCGTGAGGAGAAACTAAGAAAGCGTTTTGAGCAGATGTTAAGTGCACAACTGAAGGATAATAGGATTCGATTTAGTAGGACAGGAAAGCGAAAATTTTGAAGGGATCTGAAAATGTCCAAGCTCTCTTAAACGACACCTTATGTTGCTTACACATCGCCAGTGAAAGGCCAACTTAGATCATAATTCTGAACTTTCTCCCTCAGTTCAATTCATAGCACAAGGTCATTGGCAAGATTCAGTAATCGGAATACGATAAATTTATTGGAAAACAGATAATGAAAGATATTATTTGTGTGGTATATTCACTTTCCCGTTCATATTGTTTTCGGAAAACATTCAACGAATTCTCACGGAGTTAAGCCACTATGAACATTAAACAGCGATTCTTGAGAGTGAATTTTTACTCTGTAATGCCTGAATTTATTATTTTACTTCTTTTCATATTAACAAAATTCTTTGTTAATGCATTATTTGATTCGCATAGCGTTCGATATTCATTTACATTGAAATACGTCTATAACTGATTGTAGACAAGATTCTACTTTCAATGCTTTCTATTAACTGTTGATAACATACGATATATGCATTAAGTGTCATAATTAATAATTTTCTATATCATACATTAAAAATCATTTTTTAATTCAGTTCTTTATACAACTGAAAACTCATAAAATGTTCTTCATAATTATATGATGGGCTGATTTATAGTATATGTATTTTTTTCTGATTAAATTATGACAGTTATTACATAACAGTGTTTGTTATTTACATATTTATATTTCTGTGTATAGCAAGAGATGATTTTATTATCTATTTGTTAAACTTTGATGGATTTAAAAGAAATTATCTTTGACTACACGACTTAAGTTACCCAATAAAACTATGCATTGATTTTGTATTTTATCACTTACATTTATATAGAAACTGAAATATATCCCGAAATACTTTTGTAATTAGAAAGAAAGACGAAAATATTTGAATCAAAAGTGAGGACAATGTGTTGAAAGAGAAACCAAAGTGGAAATTTTATATCAATCGTAAAATTTTTTTACGTATTGCCAAAATTCTGGTAATTATTCTGAATCTTCTTCCCAGAAATATTTGAAAGCTTACTTTTTTATGCTCAGTGAATTTTCTTCGAATTTCTGCTATATTGAAGTATGCAAAAAATATAGAAATTTTTAGTTAGTAAGCATTATATTATATGTATATATTTTAATTTTTATACATAAAACTACATTAAAAACTCCTAAGAGAAGGTAGTATGCCATATTTTAGATGCTTAAATTGTTTGGAAATTCTTTTTTTCTAGGAATAAAGTTCAAGATTTAATTCTTTTGAAAATTGTTGATATGAACTATATTTTGATAATTCCGAAGGGCTATCGATCTTTAATTAAGAGGTTCTGAATCGAATCCCGGTCTTTCAAGAATTAAACACGAACTCATGACTCGATTCCATGCGTTAATTACATTATTAAGCATTTTTTGGAATAGCGGTGTAATTATGATTTTTTCTACTTCAACTTAAATTGCTCATCTCAAGATTCAGTGCACAAGTTCAGAGCCCGTTAAATTTCTAATTGAGAAGAACAATTAATCATTGTGACGTATGAAAGGGTCATTTAACAACGAGAGCATTTTAACTATCCACTATATTTTGAATTATTTTTCTTATTCGAATTTCATTTCTTCAAACTATAATTGAATTACTATTTACGAAATTATTTTGGAACAAGCAGACGTAATTAAAGTTAATATCATATTAAATTTAGTAAATGAAAGTAAATATAAAAAATGAGATATGAATTTTGGTGGAAACGGAAAGAAATTATGAACAGAATAACTGATGAGAATTTCCAGTCGTAAAAATAAAAGTAATGCAGAAGAATACATTCGCTTTATCTTGGGTGAAGTATGCATTTTGATAAAAAGAGTAAATAAATAATTCAAATGTAAAGTAATGGAAGGTATTATTTTCGTGAAATACCAAAACTGCCAACTTACAACTTATATTTATTTCCAGATAATATTGCTATATAAAATTAAATATATCAAAATATATTAATATAATTAATCAAGTTAAATGCATTAATAATTATTAATATTTACGTTTAAATACGCTTTAAATCGGCACGATTGCTTTTGTTGGGGAAAGTGAATAATTTGGGGAATTGGTATCATGGATCCACTTTCTCCATCCATATGTTCCCACTATTCATAATCGACCAATCGACGATCTCTGTTTCAACGTTCATTGTTGTCCTTTTCCATCGTTTATCAATCGTATTGTATACCGAAGAATGTGGTGACAATTGGCATCATCTATTTAAAATACTTCCAACATAAGTGTTATTGACAAGAATGTAATGTTAAAAAGTGTGATATGAACGCATTGTATGATTAAAAGAAGAAAGGAAATAATTGTTAAAATTTTAAGATACGAATTCTAGTTCTTTCTGTAGGAAGAGAAAGCTTTTGATTATGACTAAAGTGGTTTCATCGTTATATATATATGTGATAAAACTTTGATGTTAAACCAAAAAACAAAAGTACTTACTTTAAAAGTTCTGTACTTTACTAAGTAAAATTGCAGTTAGTCTTCGTTCTTTAGTTGATTTCCGATGAAAGGAATTTTAAGTGACTATCAAAAAGATATACCCAAATTAAATTAGTTGAAAAACCCATTTGAGATGATGAAATTTACAATAACTCCGCAAGTTGTTGTTCACTGAATGTACATAAATATATTAATAAAACAACTTTGTAAATTTTCAGAGAAAAATGGTATATTCGCGACCGGTTTGGTAATATAAAATTACATCTTCCGGGCTTTTTTTAAATATCTATTTCAATTTGTTAATTTGTAAATTTTAACTTTATATTACGAAACCGGTCGCGAATATACCATTTTTTCTATAGAAATTTACAAAGTTGTTTTTATTACTATGGCATTCCACGAAGTTACGCTTTCTCATATTCATTTCATAAATAGCTATATAGTTAATTTCCACTAATTCAGTAGTGTTCCATTATTTCGATATTCACTTTCAAAATTGTTTCTCAGAAATAATGGTAATATTATAAATACGTTTTGTCTTTGAAATCGGAAAGAATCCATACGTCACAAATATCGTGTAAAATTATGGATTTTAAAATGAGAACTAAACGGAAGAGTTGGTATTCGTGCGTCACAATTTGTTTAGTTTCGGCAATTGAGTGCTCGAGATCCCATGTATATCATCTGCTGTGCTTTCTCACAGGGAAAGGGTGGAATTTATGAATTAGAAATGTGAACATGTGTTAGAGACAGCCATTAATTTAAGAAATTCGTCGATGTGAAAGTGTCCTTTATAAACAAATCATTCAAAGAGCAAAGTTTCCCTTTCGTTTTTCATTTAAATATATGACGAAACTTCCTATTTCTATTTGCGCAAATTCTCAACGTTACTTATTCTGGTTCCTATAAAAATTATAAAAAAGAACGTAAACTTTTAACGATAAAAATCTCTCTGAATTAGTCTTTTACATTTTTTTAGAATATATGATTGAATAAATACAAATTTATGAGAATTTATTAAAAATGAAATAGTGAATTAAAATATTTATCGAATAAAATGTCATAACTTAAAGAAAATCAAATATTATTAATATAAATAATTCGTCGAAAAATATTTTTATTTCGAAGGTTTATGAAACGCAATTCTTTTCAGTTAATGAGAAAATAAAAATTAACCCCAAATTAATTAATTTTCCTGATAAAACAGTTATAATCTTTCATTTTTATGAATTCAAATAAAAAAGCCTTTCTTTTCATTTATGGAGATCTTAATGATGAGTGGACAGCAGAAATTTGTTAATTTTTCATTTTTAATGTCTTTGAATATTTATATTGCTGTAGATATAATGAATTGAGGAAGATCATCAAAACATTTAAGAGAACAAATACTGATAAAAATGAAATAATGAATAAATAAATAGAAAGATTCCGTATAGATTACGGGTACATACTTGTATATTGATAAAGGCTGTCAAAAATTTTTAAAAATCTGCATTTAAATATTTCGAAGCATAAAATTGAATAATGAAGAGTTTATGTATTAAATCAGATTATTATGTAATATAATTTTTAAAATTCCTTGAATCAAGAAACGTTTTTATTTATATTATAGTATGATTAACAAATTTCTTCGTATTAGAGAACATTTAGATATTGAAATTTAACTCCAATTTTAAAAATGATTAAGTTTAAATTAAAATTAGATTAAAATTAAATGATAAGTAGAATGTTATTAAAATATATTTTTACGATGAATACATAAAAAGTCATATATTATGAAAACCAAATTCGTTACAATAATTTGGGAAATGAATTCCTCCATATTGTATTATGAAAGTGCGTCGTTTGAAAGTTTTTCTTAGAAAAATTATGGTAAATTTGACATTTTTCGATGGATTTTGTTTAAGCAGATGTTGATTAGTTCGCAATGGAAATAATATACGGAATATCCGGAGAATGAAAGAAACGGAAAATGATGAGTATTTTTGTGAAAATAGTCGATCAGTTTCCTTCTTCGAAGATATAATGTTAAACGGAAGTGAAAAATGGAGAAGTTACTAAGTCTCGAACCAAGGACCTCTTAAGAACGAACCGCATTCCTTTTAAGGGTTCTTTTCTCATCGTGCATTCGACTCCTCAATTTATGAAATACATCCGTTCACCGATCAGTTCGATTGCTCCGATCTAATGGTGCGATATGCGAAGGCGCGTTGGCAGTGATATTTGAAAGCGGTCAATGGAAGGGGGAGTGATGGTATAAAGTGGAGAGAGCGCATCCCTGTTTCCGCAGTGTTCTATTAACAAGCGACGCGATGGATCTCCTTCACAAGGTTAGTGGATGAATTTGGAGCGCTTTATTTCGTGGAAGTTAATATCGTCCGGATATTAAACTTTAAAATCCAAATTTATACTTTTTATTGCTCCATGAAATTCGATTCGAAATTCGTTTGCACGTATCGTCCGATTATTCCCAAAGCCACCCGTTGATTATTTAATGAAATGTGATTGATTACTCATAAATTGAATATTAGGTCTTTATACAAATGTTAATTTATTAGAAAAATACTATGTTATATTATTATCACTTCTAACCTTAGAAATTTTTTATCCGGTTTTCTGTTTTAGAAACCGTAATTGGCAGCTTATAGTATTATTCTATACTTCCATCAATCTATATTATTTATAGAGATACTTAAATGGAGAATAGAATTTTTCAATGGAATCAAAGAGAACTTTGATTGTCCTTTACTAGGGAATCGATCTCTTTTGGTATCGTTTTATCTAATCACGGAATATATTTCGAAGGATTACATTTTGGGATATTTCGTTGTCGAGCGTTAATTTCCCTCGTCCAGGAGAGTGAGTTAAATTTTAATTATAATGATTTTTCCCATTCTCTAGATCGTCATTTTAAGATATTATTTCAAAAACTTTTGCTGAAATATGATGCATATTTCTTGGAAAATCTCGTTAAATCCCAATATATTTCGATTTTTGTTATTATTAATTGTAAATAGATCCGTATGTTAAAAATAACTGATGGAATATAGATGAAAGAAACAAATTTATCCAAATGCATATCAATTATTTATGTGACAATGCCCAGAAGCATAAATGATATTAAAGGAGAGATATGATAACTATTCACGTTAAAGCTTGTTCACAACTGTTAAACAGAAGTGAAAAATAGCGACATGACTGGGACTCGAACCCAGGTCTCAAGTCCCGGTTATATCACTATTTTTCATTTCTGTGTAACATTGGAGATATTAAATATAAAGCTTAATATTCCTCGTATTTTATTTATTAAATTTAACTGTTCAGAATTTTTATAATCTATAATATGTCTTGTGTACCTTAATAGATATCCATATATTCATTACTCTTTTTTCAGTTCTCAGTTTTGTTGTTCTTTGCATCTCTCGTTGGCGCTGGTTTCGTCCAACAACACCAAATCAAAGGGGACGTTGTTGATACACACGTAAGTGCATTCGATTGGAGAATTAGTGTTTAACTCCGTTTCTAACGAACCTATCAGATTATAGAAAGCAAAGACTTCATTCGTACATCTGTACTTTAATCGATGTCTTTCGGTTTCTATATCCGTGGAATTCTGATTCTAATTTCTATTTGAAGCCAAACGATCACAATAATAGGAGGAAGTAATTTCTAATGTTAAAATATAAAAAATCTCATTTTAAGAATTGATTAAAAAAAGAATACTATCAATTGTTTGATATAAAAAGAAATCTATTCGTAATCATTTCGATGGGTATAAATGGCAAGTAAAAAAATGTTAAACTTTTGGAACAATTGAAAGATGTCGAATGTAAAGGATTTACAAATTTCGAGATACGTATTTATATTTACTTTCCTAATAAATACTACTCATATATTATTAGTTCACCTCTTAGAAGATGCAATCACTCTTAGTCACTTCTCATTTAACATTTAACAATCGTACACTTACATTACTATCAATCTCTTCTTTTCAATAAGTGTCTCCTCATTTTTTAACAGTTTCACAATGGTATTTCTACTCGTTCTCTTATTATGTGAATGTTTACTGATCGATAACTACATCTTTGTGTCGAAACGCGCTAAAAAAGTTAGATAGCTGTTGTATTAATAGATATAACCAAGTGATTTCCATTAAAGACTTATGATCGGTCAGTGAACTCGCCCTTGGTAATGAAAAATCGAAGGTTTAAGAAGGTAAAAGTAGGCCTCCTGTTCTCATCTGATAGTGACCGTTGGTAGCTACGGAAGGACTTCCCTAAATATGGCTTCTATGAGCGAATCGCGCTTATCTGGAATACGTGGATTACTTTGGCCTACATTTATGACCTCCGATATGTCTAGTGCTCTGAATAAAAATTGAAGAGTGGACCAAAATCCATCTTAGAATAGCATTGCAAAGGCTCGTATCTCCGATTCATATCTGTCTTACAAACTTTAGATGAAATATAAAGCTCTATTGTTCGACCTGTATATCGCCCTAAACATACTGATATGTATACTTTCATTTGTTTAACATTTATCATCGTACTTCCTTATTAATATTTTTAAAACGATTCGATTTTTGAGGAGAATAAATGACATTTTACAATGTTAATGAGGAGGAAGTAACATTATATAGTACAGAGTAAAAATGCAAAAGACTGGGATAATATATGGAAATTTGCTCTTTTTGAAATTCTTGATTCCACGAATCGATGCTAATGAATTTGTTCGTATCTGCGGAGGAGATGTCAATTCTCAATCATTCTATTTCATATGGAATTTAAATCATTGGTTATATGGTTTTCAAGTTAATTTATCATAAGCATTGACTCAGGATTGAAATGAGTAGAGGATATCAAATTGAAAATATTTTACTGAAGCTTGGCTCATAAAATATTCCACCGCGATAACAATCAGTGGGTGAACTTTACCGAATCACTAACTCCGAATTATAAATGGCTAATACTAATAATCAATCATTTGCTTCGCAATTTAAACGAAAAATTGATAGGTATAGATATAGGTATTAAATAATTTAAATTCCAGTGTAATTACTGTTTTAAACTCATATACTTTTATACTTTCCTAAGTGGATAATTAATAATTACACATACTGACTCCTGACTAATTTAGCAGTTATAAATTTCCGTAATTATTTGCAACCATAATATTGCTGGATTTGATTAATTTGTACAAATTAATTCATTGTTTGAAAAAAATTGTTATTAAGATTAAGGAATTCCTTCAATTGAATGCATGGATATCTTCTTTTTTGTGAGCCCCTTCACTTGGAAGGGTGCGTGGAAAAACGTACATTCATTCGAATTGTGGTGAATATAGTTCCTGAACCATAGTAATTCCAATTTGCAATGCAGTTCACAAACGACGCGTAATATTGGATGGGAAAAGGACTTTCTCTGAAGGACCATTGGAAGAGTGTCAAGTGCACATCGGAGAAGCACGTGGTTGATTCACTTTCACTTGGATATCACGAACCATTAGAATGCCTCGAGCTTTTCCATGTAATTTCGTAGAAAATCCTGTATTTGGGGCGTTCGATCAATCCGTGGAGAATGTATAAATATTCAGCAGGAAAAAGTTCCCTCTGATTTTAAAAATAATTATGGTTTATCACTTACGTGTTTTTTAAGGGGTCTCATTTTAATTCCGTTTAGAAGACTTAAATAGATATTAATCCAAATTCATGTATAAAATTATCAAATTATCCCTTTTCTAGAAATAAGCGGTATCATCTGCGAATTAGAGATATTTAACTGGAAAATATTTGTTAGATTCTATTTTCATCGTTAAAATTCTTAACCTCAAAAGCACTTCAATGTATAATAACCCTCCTTTTTATTCTCCCGTTTATTGAAAAAGGACCAGAACAGGTTTCGATAAAACATTTAGTGTAGAATTTTCTTTTATTGCTATTCAATTTCAAACATTTACACATCCAACATCATAAAAGATTTCTCTATGTTCACTTTACGAGGTTAATTCAGTAATAAACATTCAGCCTTCATACTATTCATCATATAATTCAACCTTTTTGATCTACCTTTAGTTTTCTTTTGTCGTCTATTTATCTTTTAACAATCCTTCATTTTAAGAGCGTTTGATAAACTTATTTATTTGGAGTATCAGAATTAAAAACCATTAATTAAATTATAGATTAAAGAATTCCTCATTTGAAACAAATAATTTTTTTTTTGAATTATTTTCCTATCCTTAAAATACAGTTTTTTTTTAAATTGAATAGAGAATTTTTACTATAACCGACTTAAAATATAGTGTATGGAAGCTACAAAGAGTTTTTCCCTTTTATTATGACTGCATTCTACGAAGTTGAGCTTGTTCATAATAGTTTCAAGAGATGATAGTTTCAATGAAAGACGATGGAATGCTTTAAATGTGCTGTAAATTTGGTTATAATAAATATACAATCTTTTATATATTATTTCCATAGAAGTATTTTCTAAATTGAAAATCTTCGCATAAAGAATCAAAATCCGTATATTTAATCATTTATTATATAAAATGAAATAACTTTCTATTCTTTAATACAGAGTGTGCGATATGAAAAAGTAGCACAATATTATCTAATGTGCCTCAATTTGTCATTGTACCGTTTTAACAGAATTGTTGAATATCTCTCAATTAATAGTAACAATAAAGTATCGAATTTGGACTCAAAAATATTGAATTGCTTATAAATGCAACTTCTGAATTTCGTTTTCCCAAAATCATTTCTTCAATCGGCTAAATATAAGATTCTAAGATAAATATTTAGAAATTCGATGAAGAGCCTCTTAAAAATGTCATAAGTACCACACTTAGATGTTTATAGCTTGCGATTATAATGAAATATCATAAGAAAGTGAAAATTTAATTGAAAATTGAAGATTTATTAAATTTTAAAGGTAAAAATTGAACAAAGAATTATCAATATTTCCGTAGTTAGATAATTAGAATAGTGGCGATGCTGTTTCGCTATAGAAGACTACTACATACGCTTACATGATAAATTAATGAAAATCGGAACTTGCATTTAAAAGGAGAAATATTTTAAACAGCAACAATTCTACCATTCTTTTCATCGAGAAGTGAATCAAGGATTTTAGTAAATAATTTGCACTCGATTAGATTTATATTTTTATGTTTTTCGTTTATCCATATAATTCTATCGATTTACTATTTATCTAATTGACCATTTCGGAGATGTTAAAAAGGGTTTGCATTTTGAGTTCCAAAGCCTTTTTTAAGAAATTCCGACAAAATATTTATCCAGTGAAAAATATTTGACGCCAGTGTCCGGAAGAAGTATTCTTAATATTATGAGTTCGAAGAGATCTTTTTAAAAATTCCTAATATCCCAAATTGTCAGTATCTTGTGGAAATAGAGCATTCTTCTGTCTGTTTCTGATATTTGAAATGAATTTACGGATTTTTATTTCATTCGTTAATTTCAATGCTAATCGTAGAAAATTCCAGAGTACTTCGGGCGAAGTGGATGAGTAGTGTTTTCGAGTCGGATTTGGAAAGCAGAACGGTATTGTAATTAAAAGGAGAAATTTAGGTCAGGGAAAAGAACAGATGTTTTGAAGGTTAAGAGGATTGGCAGCTGTGGATAGGAAATGATATCTTTGAGTGGTTCGTCCATTATTTACAATTTACAAAGTAAATACATCGTAGAAAGCGTGATGAAGATATGAAAATTGCTTCTTTCCGCCGATTTATGAGCTGAACTATCGGTTAAACACATTCATCTGCTCAAAGCATTTAAGAAAAATCTGCTCTTTTTTGTCATTCATAACATTAAATTTAATTATCTAACCATTAATGCAAACGCAGTTTCCATTCACAAGACATTTCGCTTTTGTATCACTTTCATTAGAAAATGTTTCACCCGAATCGTGTTAATCGTATTTTGGAATATCCGTCTTTTTTGGCTAATATTGATTCCAATGGAGCGCAGAAAGTATTATCCTGATACTGGATTTTTTGTGGTGTAATCATTAAACCAAAATCCTATTCGGAAAAAGGTCTAAGACTAGTCTTGAGTTTTGATGACTCTCATTATTATTTAATGCGTGTTTTAGTTTATCAATAATTATGAAAGATTTTTCCATTATAATTTGTAATCGATCTAATTAAAAGTTGTATCTAATTGCTTATTTAAATATCTCAGCTCACCATTTAAGTGCTCTTTCGTAAATGCTTCTTTCCAAAATGCTTCTTCACTTACAGCATCGAAAATTTTGTAAACCGAGTGAGATACTTCTTTCCCATTTTAATATTTTCAAAATCATTAAAATTGACGCTTTATTAGATTCTAATCGGCTGTAAATTAATTAAAGGGAATTCTTTTTGATGAAAACAGAAACTCATCGTCTCTTTTCGGACTCACATTTCATTTTCTCTGTCAACGTGAAAGATGGATTCTTTGAAACCTCAAATATTGATATTATAAAAATAACTCTGAAGATCAAAGCTCTTTTCCAATTTGTTTTCGCTACTTAACCTTGAAATTTTTAGAAAAAAGTTCATCCATTTCTTTGTTTTAAATTGCTAATTCAATTATATATAAAGAATAGAAAGATGAAGGATTGTAATATAATCACTGCTTATTTTTTTCGGGAGAATTATCAATCGCTGCAGTGAAATGAAGTAAGATACGGAACACATTTTCGAGTAAAAGTACCTTACCTTTGACTGCTATCGTCTTTTTATTAATAATAATTAAAATATAATGTTTCGCAAATCAATTAATATTATGGATTCAATTCATAACATTTAAGTGATCAATGGTAATTAATTCGTAAGGATACGTTTATACTTAATAAGGATAGATTCTTTAGAGGATGTGAGATTGTCGTGATTTGCAATTCCTCTGCATCATCATTTTCCACTTCGGCCGTATTTTGGCTGAAAGAAGAAATTCGAGCAAAGAAGATATCCACTGAAAGGGTCTTCTTCTGTTGAGTGAGGAAATTGATCGGAAATTCCGGAATGCATTTGATGTTGTAACATTGAATTACGGCTTCCTTATTCGCTGGTGAAAGCGCAATGAAGGAAGTGCCAGAAGTGGCATTCCTTCCGGAAACAAGTGAATCACACTTATCGAAGTATTCTGAGGTACACTCCAGTGAATGTTCTATTACGGAACTTTAAAACTACTTCTGATTTAAATTCTCTGAACAAGTTTGACATATTCTCTTTCATCCTTAAATTCACTAAGATAAAATTAGGCAAAATTTCAGAAGGATTTGACGTTTCAACTGTATCCAAAGGAGTTACGAACTCACTGCATGTCAAACGAAGTGGTATGGAACTATATGATAGTGAATTATTTTATGCTTCCATGCATTCATTGATTTTAATGTAGTTCAATTATTTCCTTTAAATGAGAAGTTAAATTTAATTAAGTTTTCATAAATCCTTCATACAAATATAGGTATTTGAAGTAGTACTCAAAGTGGAACTTCTATTATGATCAATTGTTTGTTTATTCAAAGCAATGCTTCATTCTGAATCCTAATATCAATGACGTAATCTTTGGTTCCCTTGCCTAAACACTTCCTTTAACGCAATTTATTTGTGTACTTCCCATTAATCCATTGATTCCGGATTCGATAGGCGAGGCCTCGCTACCACTTCACGTACGGAGTGAAAGACCAGCACTCTGGTGACTTCAAGAGCCAATGGGAGACGAGGGATGGAGACGTGGTCAAAGGTTCTTACAGCCTCGTGGAACCAGATGGCACCATTCGCACCGTCGAGTACACCGCAGATGAGCACAACGGCTTCAACGCAGTGGTGCACAAGAGCGGCCACACGGTGCACCCACTTCCTTCGGCTCACCACTCCTCCTCCGCACAGCACGCACCCCAACAACAACACGCATACGCCGCACTATTGGAGCAGTCCCTTCATTCGCAACACATTCCAAGCAATCACCACCAAAGCCACCATCCGCTCTTCTCCACCCTTAAAACTTCTTCCTCAGGTCCGGTGCAATTCCCGCCGTCTCCGGAGGAACAGCAACCTTTAGGTGAAATCAATTACGGTAACTTCTTCTGAGGAACATTCTTCGAGTGGAATTTCAGTTTCTGTCGAAAGCGCGTCTTCTTTAAAATTTGTGTATCTCACGAACGTGGAAACTAATCAAGACTTCTGGTCGATGAATGTACAGATCCAGTGCACTTTTATTATGGCACAAAAATAACCTTTCTTCGAGTATAGGACTAAGGAAGCGTATTTATTTAATGAAGTAAATAATTCTGAAAATGCGAATAACAACAACGATCGAACAATTTGAACGTATCTAAAATTGAAGGGAACGTACGTTCCGATGAAAATCGGCACCCGAGAGGAGTCAGAAAAACCTCTCTTTGATTGTATCAGTTTCTAAACTGATGGACTGAAACTAACCATTTCCTGTTTCGGAAAATCCATGTCAAAAGTTACTTTCAGAGAAATTATTTACAGCATAAAAACTTAAGGGTGTTTACTAAAAGTAAGGCCTATGATACTTCTAAAATGATATTTTTGGAAATATCTTTATATGCATCGAATTGCTGTGCTGTAGTTCGTCGCCACTTGTCGCGGAGAGGTTCTCGACCTTTGGATATTATTTTGAGAACATTCGGACATTTTCAATCGAAAATTAATCCCATGGAAAAGAGTGTCTTTCGTCAGAAATTACTCATTTCAAAAACAATTTTCCTGTCCAAAGATATTTTTATAAACATCTACGAAATCGCATTGCTCCATTAATACATTTTTCCACATTTTCAAGCGTTATTAAATATATTATTTTATGGTATGATGATCTATATAAAATTATTTACCCATTTTTAATCGTGCACTTCTAAGGTAAAGGGATGAAAATAATTACACAAAATACTTTAAGAAACATTTAAATTTAGTTGAATTATTCTATATTTATCCCATTCTTGGAATGATACTTTTTAATAGTGAAGTCATGATTCACATTCATATAACATCACATCGGAATTCATTTGGAATTCTTATTTTGATAAACTATAAGACATTCATTGACTTTTAATAGCAAGGCGTAAAAAAGGTACCATGTATGGAAAACAATTTTACACAAAACTGTAAATTGATATATTCTTATGTATTAGGAATTAATTTTAGTAGTAAGTCAAATCCAAAGGAAAAATTATACTTAAGTCTCATTATTAAAAATTGCATACTTCTTATATTTGATGGAATGAAATATTTCTGACATCAAGATGTAAATATATTGTAAATAATAAATTTTTCTAAATAGCTTGACTTTTCCTATTTATTTTGTATCAGAACTATAAATAACATACCTGAAAAGCAGAAGAAAGTGAATATAAAAAAAGAGTTGGTTGAAATGAAATGTTGGTTGAACAAAAACTCCGTTATTTTTTTTGTTCACTGTCATTTTTTGTACTGTCAATATAATTCCGTAAATTCCTCAGAGCAACTCTGGAAATCTAGTGATTCGTTTTCAAATATCCTTTAAATTATACTCATCACTTGGCCTTCATTTATTTTTGATCACTTTATACATCTGTATTTTCCCCTAATATAACCAAATCACTTTTTGACAGCGCTATCATAGAAGTGCTTTATTTGCCCGCTAGAGTAGCGAAGGAAAGTTAAGGAAGACTTCCGGCAGTACATGACGTTATGCTGAACGTTTCTCGTTTCATGAAGTTGGAAGGGTTTCCCTCCACGTGTTAGTCGAATTTGTAGGGACTCGGAATGGTTAATGAGTTGGGATACGCGGTAAATCTTTCGGGCATACAAGCCGGTTTGGTGGTCGATTTAATGGTTATTTGTCGAATTTTCCTCGGGTATACTCACCATTATTTAATGCTGGTTATGTGACAATAATCTCTTCCTCGATAGTGATCTGGTGGAATCTTTTTGGTGTTTGTATCACAAAGAAGTATTTTTCGTTCCATGTGAGGAGAGAATTATCTACTTAACTGAACTACTTTTTAGTTGAAAATTGAAATTTAGGTTATGGAAGTATATATGGTATAAATTTCTAAGGCATAGTCTATAAGATTATGTGAACATCTATGTATATATTTACATCTCCTAATCGAAAGAATATAGTTTTGCTCATACTTTAGCCGGAAACATATAGTCGTTGGTTAATTCTTCGCTACTAGTTCGGCAAAGTTGTGTACACATTTGGTGATGGTGGAATGCATTTCTTGAAGTACAAAAAAATTAGATTTGAAGGAAATGAATTCTCAGTCTTTTATTTCATGGAAGCAGTTTTTAGAGGTTTTTATAAGTTCGCATTTTCTTATTCGAATTATTTGATGATTTACAGATCTTATCATAAGTTTGCTTTGTGTATTTACAGACTTATCTTCCATTACATAGGGCATCTTTTTTTTACAAATCTCTTGACTCTTAATAATATATTCCTCAATTGAATCTGAATTTATTTTTTCTAAATGTTTATTTAGATGCAACAGTTTTTTTATTCTATTTTGGTTGTGTACATCATACTTTATCTCGATTTTTTTTCACTTAGCTGGACTGCTCTATTTCTTACAGACAATAATTGTCTTCAAAGTTATTCTAATCTAAATAAATGTTTAGTATCTTAATTTAATAATGGAAAAGTGACTCCAAATCCATTAAAAAAGGTAAGTCGTTTGTTTTCTAGTGTTACCTAGTTTCTCTTGGCTTTGGAATCACTTTTTCATTATCAATTTTCGAACAGCTGTCTCTCTTTTCCTTATTTTGTCTTACATTAAGTATAGCCTTGTATTCATGTATACGTAGTTGAAGATAGGGTCTTATATTTATTGTCCTTTTGTTTATAATGCCCTTAATTGGTACATTTTCTCGAAATGTTTTATTGATGTATTTTTGTACTAAAATGCTCCTGAAGGTAATTCCTTTCACTTAGATGATATTCACCTACATATATAAAATGTATACAAGTGTGTTAATCTTTTAGTATTTAGATAAAATCCTCAGGCATATAATACATATAAGTTATACCTTGTGTATAAGTATCACCTCTTTGACAATGTGTGGTAAACTAAATATCTCTATATTCAAGGGAAAGGATCCATGTTCAATTAATTTTTGGAAATTTTTAAGTTACTTTCCCTACCCAAGAAAATAACTAATGAAATCCTTTCTCCCAATACATTCTCCTCACTCCCTCTTCTCCCAATACACCACTTCTCTCCCTGTTTATAATTTTTGTATCTGTCTTGTTGTGCCCCCAAAGATCTCTTATATCATTACCATGGCAATAGAAAAATTAATTTGTGGTAAAAGTATTATTACATGTCTTTTTAATATAGTTCTCCAATAAAAGTAAGGAAAACTGACTCTTGCAAAGGAATGGGAAAGATAATGAGAGAGTTAAAAATTTGGTCAAAGAGTAGACTTCTAATGAAATGAAAATGATGTATTTGAGGAAGTTGAACTGAAAGCAATAGTATTCATAAAAATTGTTCAGTAATGAAACCCTTTTTAGAAATAAGTTGAATTATTTTTATGGAAGTACAAGTTGAATACTTTATTCTTAGAAATAATGTTTTTTTTTAATATAAAAATGTATGTTGATTGATATTTTGATATTTGTGGTGTTATAGCATGTGGCAGATATTGTTTGATTATTTTTGCTATCAAGTTCTTAAAACTCTGCAACTTTTGTAAATAATAAATTCATTTAAGCATGATACACAATGTTATACAATTGTCTTATAGGGTATTATCTGCTGGAAAAATCTTCTTTTCCAAATCTTGACTCAATAATATTATCCTTTTTTTAGTGTAGAACTCCTAGTGATGTAACATTATCACTACAATTTGAGGTATTTTGCTAATTGTAATGCTAATTATTTACCTTCAAATGGCCCATCATTGAAGTTTTATTATTTAGCTAAATTTTATAAGAAGATAAAGAAAAATTGTTTATTATTAGTATATTTTCCTTTGTAATATCTGTGAAACTTAAAAAATACATCATTTTCTCATTGAAGGATTTGTTGGCTTTCTCCAGATATCACCTTAATGATTCTATGGATTTTATTCATTATAATTTGGAATTCAGTGTTTTAAAGAAATAGATTCTATTACTTAATATATTACCTGGATTTTAAAGGATTTTGTTTGGTTGTCTTTTCATTTTGCAAAGCAATGATTGATCTGCATGTGTGACTGCTTAGCAATCCTGATATATATATATATTGTTTCCATAATATGCTCAAGTTTCAATAATATGAAAACTTGAGCAAGTTGGATGAATTGCATAGCTTAGAATATAATTTTAAATTATTTCGCAATATTAATTTATTAATCAGTTTAAATCTATATTCTAAGTAATTCACACACAAATAATATTCTTCAAAGAGAGTTCTTGAGTAACAGTAAAATATTTTAAGCACGTTATCACTTTCAGTATTTCCTTCCTTTTATGCTCCTTGCTCTCTATTGCTGCTCTTCAATATTCATACCTCCTTGTTTTTGATTGAAATTTAAAACAACAATCACTATTAAATCTACAACACATTTCTGGAGGAAAATTGTATTAATTGAATTTTTTTAGAATTAGAGAGCAAAATATTGTATAATAATATTAATAGCAAAATATACTCTTAATACAGTTACTTTTTAAAAAATGTAAATACATCTTATAGTAAAATTTAGCAATTATGAATATGAGAATTAATTTCTATTGGAAACTATTTTAATTTTCAAATACTAGTTCATAATCATAGAACTGTTGAAGAATATATTTCTTTAGGAACACATTTCCCGGGAAGTAGAAGGAAAAGAGGAGGGCCAATAAAATGAATATGAACAGTTCTTGTATTATTGAAGCTTAAAGTCCTGAAGAAATAAGTAAATAACTAAAGTCCTCTGTGTTAACATCATCAGCAATTCACTTGTACGCTTCAATTTTAAAACTCACTAGAACAAAATTTATTGCTTTAAAAAATCAGAATATAATGGTGATCCTTCTTGAAATTTGTATGGTTGATTTGATTTTGAAATATTATTTAAGATTAGATATAAATATTTATGAAAAATGATCGTATGTATGATTAAATATTTCTTAGCAATGTATTTTTGAAGTCCTTTCTATTCTTTATTTGTATATTACACATTCTACATTTTTGAGTGTCTATGAGAACTGCTTCTTATTATTGATAAACAAACTTCCAGTTATAATGTCGTATTACAGTAATAGTATTGTGAAAAAAGTTTAATTCACTGAGGTTTGGTATTGGTTACTGGAAGAAGAATTAAATGAAAAATGGAAGAGCTGGGTACTTCTTTTGCCAAACAAATTATGTTATATTTTCTACTCTATATTTTTTGAAAATTAAAAAAATTATTAATCAGTTATTGAGATTGATGGGCATTGTGATAATTTATCATATTGAATCTACGCTATTTCTTTTAGTTTTTATAAGTATTTACTTTTCCATTCTCTGTGAATGAATGCTTTATTGCAATACAACTAGGTTATTACTTTAGCCATTAAATTACTGTTATTTGGCTATAACTGTTCTGAGCAAAGAAAATGAAAGAAATATTACGTGATGCAAATTAATGCTTAAAATTCCGGTAAATACGAGCGCACTTGTCGAAGAGGAAATTAATCAGTTAATTGAAGGCAAGCCATGGGTTCATTTTCTGTCTGCTAACCCAACGCCGTGTTTTTCCTCCCATGAGTCTGTTTGAGTCTGATTGTTGCTAACGCTAGTTCGGAGAGCGATCGCGCAGACCGACTGTGGGAGCTGTAACGCAACTGACGTAGAGTTATCGTATACATATGTTAGTGCACATATGTTACGTTTTCGTGTGAAAACTTACTATTATCTCGGTGTCGATACTTCCCATCTTATGAACAGGTCCAGGCGCTTGTTCTTACTAATAATGTGTTTGTTAGTTCTTAATTTGTTATTATATACTTCAATATTCAGCAAGCGAAGGCTTGCTGGACCATTTTCCTCCTGGTTTGGTAGTTCCCTACTTCTCACAGCTTGTCTTTTATTAAATAATTAACCGTTCTAATTATACTAATAATTCATAAGCATGAAGTGAAGAAGTTGAAGTCATTTTAAATAAACGAAGTTACTGAGTGCTCTTTATTTATTTACAATTACTCCTAGTTTAACCGTAGTTATCTTGAACTCTCATTCCATTATTGGTTTGACCCTTCTACATTTTTCTGTTGAGAGACTACCTCTTTGTGGCTCGCTATGGATCTTTTTCATCGATGGATACTTGAGTTAAGGCGAAGCAGAACTTCAAAATTTATCATTTTAGATTTTGTATGAGTTCAAAATATCGGGAATCCTAACCTTGAACTCTAAGGAATGTTACATTAATGGTTGAAATAATCCGTTTGCTTTCGTCTCATGATTTCATATTACTTCATCAACGTCCGTATTCTTCTAATAGAACCTGTTCATTCCTGCTTGATTTACTGCTTAATTGTATTTGACAAGTACGCCGTCTATAACTTCCGGCTTTTTTCCATGCTTTCCTTCAATTTTGTAGGAAAGACCCTCTCTTCAGTGTACGCGAGAAAACCAGCTGATTGAGTGGTCGTTAGGGCATATTGTCGTCTAATGTGCGTCTCATTCAAAGTGTCTTCATAGTTCATTCGCTAAAACTTAAGAGTCTTCAATTTTCTATTCTTCCGAAGTATTCATTTAGCAGAAAATGAGCGCCTTGATAGTGAAATCATTACTTTGGATCCCTTTCGATGTTGTGAATAGTTCAAAATTTACATGAATATTCTACATTTTTTGATTTTTTTCATAAAGTTAGACGCAATGTTTTTATTAGTGAATTTTGAGTACTAGATATATTGGGTAGAGAAACTCTTCGTAAGTCCAATGCACTATTTCGATGTGCGACTTTCAACAAACCAAAACGGTGTTTTTTGACGCTTTAATAGATTGATTGCTTTAGTGGGTGTTATCTACTTAGTTTAAGGCGTCTGACAATCAGAGGAATCTTCCTAAATACGAAGGCAGATCAAAATAACTAAGATTTAAATCCCAAAAAGTAGTCAGTAATTTTGCAATATTGCCGTATTCTTATATTTTATTGGCATCTGCCTAAATAGGGACGAGATATCATGTGATGGACCCATTTCCATAAGAATATTAATTTGAAGAACATTAAATCTATTACAATTTCATTCTTAACAAGAGGTAACAAACAATTACCATCGGTTATTTAATTTAATGGTAAGGTTTATTACTTTTTTGTACTTCCTAACTTGTAACTATTTATGATACACTTTATTTCTGTGGTTCTATTAATTTATTTTGCATTATCAAAATTTGTAATACATAGTGAAGACAAAGTTAAATTGAAAAAACTACATAAAACTCATGCTCCCCGCTAGCCACTATACTACGGCCACCAGTGTTAATTGTGATGCCTTGTGAGCATCGTGGCAGGGTGTGGGTTCAAGTCCCGGTTATGTCGCTATTTTTCACTTCTGTTCAACTTTGTTTTTACTCTCCGAAAAGTACATGCTTTCTCGTGCCAAGAAAAATCCTATTCTTACATTAAAATATGTAATGCATGTTTATATAAATCAATTCTGTGGTGTTATGTTTTTTAATGTGTTTTTAGCAAAATTACCTTAACGTGGATATTTCGTTCAATGATAAGTTTAAATTAAGGCGAGGGAGTTGATTAATAGCTTATCGCTAGTATCTGTCATCGCTTTTGTAGAAGTAGATTAAGTTTTTTCGACTTTTAGTTAATGATTAAGATAAAATATTAAAATTAAAGAAATTTAAATGAACTCCCAAACAATCGTGGAAAGATCGTGTAGTGGACTGTGTTAAGAAATTTAATATTGAATCACTTTAAGGCAACGTTTAACTGAGTAAATACATAGTTAGAGTTCAGAAATTATGTCGGTACTTTCCATTACATTTTTTCCATTATTATAAAAGTAAACCTTTCCAAAGAGTTCATTCCGATTAAAAAGACAGCCGATTTCCCGGATAACGCCGTAGCACGGAATGCATAATCGGCCCTCTGACGAGCAATTCGCTTCCCCGCATAGACTCTTCGAAGACAACAAAACAGATTTCGCATATTTGCATCGTTTATCGACATTGCATTCACTTTGTGACCACATTCATCTCTCGGAATGTTCGCGAGCTTATGTAATGCAGCCCTGGAATATGCAAATAAGGCATTCGTTATCTCTATTAGTTAATAAAGCCTTCATTACGGATTGAGAAATAGGGTTATTATCTGAATATTTTACATTTTATTGTAGTAAAACGGAATTTTAATTAAAATTTTATTATTACGATTTGAGTCATAAATTTTTTAATGTCTATTTGATTTCGGTGAATGAAGTAGTTTTACATGAATTGGAAATGGCGAAATTAGTGATTCGTATTTAAATTTGGAAATTAGTTGTAAGGTCGGGAGCTGGATTCGATTGGATTGGCCGGGAGAGTAGGCCCGGCCGGCAGGTGGCTAAGGGAGGGAGCTCAGTGAGCGTCGAGACGCCGGCGCCGACGCATCCCGGAATGGCAACCACGTCACTTACAACCCATCTATTCTCGGAGTTAGGTTTCGCAAGGAGAATGTGAAGAAAGTAGAGCACTGGACCGCAAGACGAGTGTGGTGGCCGCCGGTGAGTGTACACATTCGTCTGAAAGAGATTCGGAAAAAGTTCTTTTCGAATTCATTAAAAGTTTGCGAACTGCGGACTCTTTCTTTTTTCGGTAATTTAAAATCAAAGCCATCGTGTGCCTAAAGTTCGCCAATCGCAAACTAACGATTTCGTTAGGAAAGTGCGAATTCTAGGGAATGATGATAGCGGTTGTTTTTAAGTGGAAAATGTTTCTCGAAATGTTAAACTCCTGCTTTCATCGACGAAGTTTTGAGGTTCGGCTTTTTTAATATACTTCGTAAAAGTTGCAGTGAAAATTTAATTTTATGAAATGAAATAGAACGGAAAAAATTTGTTGATATAAAGTAAGTTAAAGATCGCGATGGGCTACTAAAATGCGTGGCCAAAACTGTCTGTGGCATTCGATGCATCTCATTCAGAATATTTGAACGATTCTGAATCGCTTTCAATGAAATACTTAGCATATCATTAATAAACACCAAAAAGTAGCAGTCTTGTGTCAAATGTAGAGCCTTGTTTTTCTATTTGCAAGATTCCTCCTTTTAAACAAATTTCGTAAAAAATATCTAAATAAAGTTTTTTTTTCATTCTAAATTGTTCCAATATTTATAAAATTTTAGTTTTTACCTCACAGGTTCTCGTTCGATAAATTTCCTTAAAGAAGAAGAAATTTTTCGTTCTCAATTCCTTTAATTGTATATATGTGCTCAAACATCCTTTAGTCTTAGTTTGTTGATGAATTCATATATATCCATTGCAAATGCCTCGATACTAAAATATTTTCAATATCAGAAGCGTATAAAGTGATGAATTTCTCAGCAAGAATCTTAACGAGATGAAATTCCTCTTTTAAAAGAAACAATCAAAACTTTTCTCTTGAGATCAGTTTCAAACAAAAGTTAGCCTGACGTAAAAAGATTCATTTAAAAGTTAACCCATGGTATGTTCAACGCTTTTGGACTTAATATTCTTCCCCTACATTCATCTTGGGAAGTACGGAATGAAACCGTTTTTTATGAATCTCTTTTTTTCTCGATTCCCAATCAGATCGCGTTCTTCACTCGACAAAAGCACTCTCCTCAACAGTCGCCGAGATATTTCCCTTTTCGTGAAATTGAACAAAATACAACACTTTGAAACAGCTTTCATAAGCAACATCTTGCGTTTGAACGTGTTGAATTAGAAACACTTCAAAGATTCCCTTCGGAGATATGCTCTTGTCACGTGCACGAAATCTAAATATCGGCGGGAATTTTCAATTTCTATTATGGTTTCAGTGAAATAGCATTCAAATTACTCTTCCTCTTGCGTTAAATATAAATTCATAGAAAATGAATAAAAGTTCATGTTCTAAAATTTTCGATGGATCCAAATATACAAGTTCGAACATTTTAAACGCTATATAAACTCCACGAAACATTGTTTTGTTGAACGAAAGGATGTAAAATAAACGCAAGAGTTATAATAATAGAGAGACATTCCTTCTGATTCCAATGAAATAATGTCACTGTTATTTTTTTGAGAAATGAAAAACAAACACGTTGTGTTAAAAAATTGCTAACGTGAATGAGAAGAACGAAGGTCTTTATCAGAATACAGATTTCGATTTATGATTAAAAATGGATTTAGAACATATCATTGTCCAAATTCGGTTAAAGAAATCCATCATATGTCTATTCGGGGGCTATTTATCATCGTGTGAATGGTTCGCCATCAATTGACCTCTGACGCAGTGGTCATGTTTAAGGCCTCGAGTCACTGCTCCAAGTTTTCTATCATAAATATGCATCTATTAACTCATATGTGTATAAGTAAAGACATTCACTTAATAATATAAAATAATAAAAAATAAACATTTTTTTACATTTTCGGTCTATTTAATCGTAAATCTGCCCTTTGAATCCAAAACACAAAATTTAATTCTCTGTTTGCGATGTGAACCCAGTCTATACGAATTCGACAACTGCTTAGTTCTCGATTCAGAGCGATCTGTAATTAGAATTTTTTCCTAACAGATCGCTGCACGAATTTCTAAAGGCAAATATTCGTAAGAAAATTATATTGATAATTAAACGAATTCGTTCAATAAAGATATCAGTCGATAGAGCATCTGTGGGAGAATATGTTGAATATAACATTTCTATTTTAACAAAGCCATAGTTTAAACACGGAGGGCCCAAACTGCAATAAACAGTATATGGAATGTAATTCATAGTACATTAAAAAAATGAACTACTTTGATTACGTTATTTATCTTCATTGTTCCCTATATTAATGACAATTAAATTGCTATCGGTTCAATGAAAAATTACGTTTCTTGCAAATATCTGATAATTAAAGTAAGAATGTTTTAATATTATACCAATTTAAAAGCTAAGCAATAAAATTATATTGAACCTATACTTAGTACTGTATCAATAAAACTCACCCATGAAAAGCAGATTTCTCGCATCGATACACTCATCTGACGGACGCATACGACGAAATGTGTCTCCAGCATCTGTACTCAATGTACACATCGAAACTCTAGCGACGAATTCTAAGAGAAAATAAGAAATGTGACCCAAACCAAATAAGAGCAGAATCCGAATAACAAGAAATAGAATTTTGAAATGGAAATCCTTTCCTTTTTTTCTTTAGTCGTCATATTTCTAAAAAATCGATAAAATACATTTTTAACTGTCGGAAATAAATTTATTTAATACACATATCTTTCCATCTCGATTTACCAACGATATTTAAATGGCGAAACCTTTATGCAAAACACAATATCATTTCTTGTACTCTTTGAAAAAAAACTCAAAACCCCGTAATTTTCGCATCTGGATTTAAAGTGCTTTTTACTCAGATTTTGGCAAAAATGAAAATGTTTTCATTCAGGCTTCTGTAATCGATTCGGAAAGAGAAATAACAAATCATTGAATATTTATTATGCGGAAGTTACAAAGATTTTTTATTTCCCTTAATTAACATTGATCGTTTATATTTTTCCCCTGAATTAATTGGTCATTTTGTGGCACTCGAATTGGAAAATTGTGATAAACGATTTTCATTATGAACGGAATACTTTCTAATATCGGAGGAGAGCAATTATAGGAGAATTCGGAAGCATTTAAACAATAGTTAAAAAATACTTATTTTCAGAAATTTTTTTACCTATTCCGTCGAACCTTCCAATACTTGGTCTTTCACCACATGTGAGCTTCGATTTAATGAATCATAATTTTTGGGGAATATTAAGGTAACTTTTTAATGATCAAATATTATTTTAATAATTAAATTTAATATGACAGTTTCTTATCTATGAATGCCAATCTGTGATTGCATATCCATTGGTGAATTGTGGTTGCATATGTGAGAGCAAAATAGAGCTGAAATTTACGCAAAATAATATAAATTTTAAAATGCCCATTTGTGCAATTCATAATTAATCACAAGCGTCGAAATTCTCGAGAGAAAATTAAACAAACTTTTGAGATGAGATGTTTACTGATCACAATTTGACCCAAATTGATTCCATTTTTATTGAGAAACTTTTCTTCTTTTCAACAGCGAACCCAAAATACAAATCAAAAGGTGAAAATATTTTTGTTTCGGTTACTCTTTCTAAATTCCCTGAATTGCTTTAATAATTGCTCATGAAAATAAATTATGAAAAGTATTGTTCTAAGACAGCATGACATCGGTCAATTCATATAAATCATCTTTACTCGGTATTGAAATATAGCAAATAAATGTATATAAATATTAGTGAAGAATTGCGATTGGATAATTTTAGCTTAGTTGAAATGCAGTTTCACGGTTACAGATTCTACTAAAATATTTTTCGGAATATAGACAAGCAATTTTGATGCAATTAATTGAATAATTACTTCGAAAACTTAGAGATTTAAAGCATCTTAAAAAGTAAAAATTGGAGAAATATTTAAATAGCACTGTGAGATTCACAATTTAGACGAAGATTCTTTCTAAATATTCGTTACTTCAAATTAATCTTACATTATTTACTATAATACATTTACTTGTTTTCAGGCCCGTTTGTGGATCAGTTTACTTAACACCAAGTGAGAATTCTGTTTTCTATTTATTATCATTCAAATATAATTCATTTTAAATTAAAGTCGAGGGTTTAAAGTTACTAAAGTCCAGTAGAGAGACCAATTTGGTGTTATTTGATGTAATTGAATGAATTAATATTTAATATGGGATGTTTATGGGAAATTCGCTGTTATTAACTTTCTTGGATATCTATTCGTTTGAGTGAAAGCAATCATCCGTAGATTCCGGATATATATTTTAGATTTAAGGTTTATTATGAAAATAGAATGAATTTGAGGAACGTCACGATGTTGACCTTATGACCTCTTGTTTTCCTCTCAGTTGAGAATCAAAAGATGGAACAATAACATTCTCGAATGAATTTCCTTTTAATGGCGTTGTATTATAAATAAAATATTAATTCTTTTATACATAGGAATCCTATCCTTTTATACTTAAGAATGTACATCCGATGAAGAGGAAACATCGAAGTCATTGGTTAAGTTTGACATTTGATAGAATGTTGAATCACATCTTTTAATCGGGTCAATTGCAGTCGCGATGCAATAACTGCTCCATAATAATTTTCATTTCTGCAAATGAAATTGTGAAACGCGGACCTGAATGTATGAAATATGCTAATCGAAATGAATAAAAGGTACACGTTCCTTTGAAAATAAATGAATTAAATTGCATTCAATAAATGTAACATTTTCACGTGTACATTATAAATATAACATTACGATGCTTCTGAAGATTTTGTCTTCCATATTTTTGACATCGGAAATCAAATACTTTTAAATTGAAATAAATATTTAATTTACAATAATTTAAATTGTTATTCGATTGAAACAATCCGATATTTTTTCACGTTTGTCAATGAATAAGATTGTGAAGGGAAGTTGAAGGATATCCGCGCGTGAAATATCGAAATGGGGAAAAAGAGCCCAAATCCCTTTGGATTAGCCGCATTCACTATATCATTTCGTTCTTTCCATCCCAGAGATTAAGGGAAGATTCCCTGTTACATTCGTTTGCATTCAATTACTTTCGAAGATCTCGTAAATGAAAACTTCAATGACACGTTTTCTAATCGAGAGATATCGAAATTTGTCATTCGTAATAAGAACATCATTTTGGGTGATTACAAATAGCGTGTTCATTAAGTCTCAGAAGAGAAAACAATTTATATTCTTCAATATTATCTATTTTTACTCATTACGTTGCAATTATTTTAGAAGATAAATAAATCTAGTGGAAGTGGATTTCGGGGTTTAAAATAAATAAAGAATGGCCCTTTTTGCGGAATACGTGGGGTTTTCAAAAAAATGACTGGAATTTATAAATTTTGCGCGTTGGGAGTGTCCGATATTCCAAACATTTTTTTTTAATGTTGGTCGGTACACATGTCCCTAGTTTTTGGTTAAATTTTCAGCTTTGTTTGCAGTTTACTGTAATTGTAACAGCCGCTAATGTAAGACGTGTTCCTATGAGCTCGGCGATTTTTAATTGTCGAAAAAAAAATGAATTAAAGAAATCGTCGCAAGTTTTTCATAAAATGTGAAATAAAGTTAATCAAAGAGTATGTTAACATACAACTATGTCTGTTACGAGTAAAACAAGTGTTTATGAGTGCTTTAAGCGATTATAGGATGGCCGATGTTGAAGATTATTAACGATCCAGACGCCCAAGAACCGATGTAAACGTATAAAAAGATTGAAGAAAACGTTATGAAAAATAGCTGAATCAAAATCTGAATATGTTGGCATATCGATCCGCTCACGTTTTGAATAGTTTTTTGAAAAACTCCTAGATTTTTGTAAAAGCAATTCATGACTTTTGCACTATTTTACATACTGTTCACAATTCTTGATTGTTCGTAGTTTTTTGTTCGGAGACAATAGCGTAATGATATCACAGTCTCGATATTGTCTGCAAAAGTCTGCAAAAGCGAGTGGCTTTTTTCTATTTCAAGAATTAAAAAGGTCTTTGAAATTCTGTCGTTTTATTGGCATAGATGACATTAAAATCGCCGAAAGAGCTAAAGATTATCCCAAAGACCGAGTTACAGAAGTATTTAGAAGATTAGTAGGAGTGATGGCACATGTATGAGTATAATGGGGACTATTTTGATTGCAACAACAATAATTTCCATAGAAAAATAAATACTTTTTCAAAAAACGAAAATTCCCGTTATTTTTTAACACACCTATGACAATGGTAGTTAATTCAGAGTAATAATCGTTTCGACAATTCACTCAAAGACTTTAATGGATGTCAAGAGTAATTATTTAAAAGAAACCATTGTTAATACATCAAGAGTCATGTTCTGAATTTCCTAAAAACGTATTGAACGCCTTTCTTGAAATATCACTATCATGGATAAAAAAAGGAACTTTAATTTGAGATAGAAAAATGTCGATAAATGTTAAAAAGATCGGTTTTTAAAGAATTTCGCGAAAAGTGAAAGGTAGAGTAAATAATATGAATGAACTATATTATATACGTATATTAAAGTATTTATAAAAGGCGATATAAATGACTCAAATACATTCCTTGAGATCTCTTTGGGGAATAGAGAGAGATTTTCGTGGATCAAACTTTGGATTCCGTAGATTATGTGCGTGAAGAAGGGGTATGAACAAAGCTGCTTTCATCTTCGGGAAGCACGATGCCAAGTACATATTTTTCTAAAGGAAAATATTAACTTATAAACATCTCCTTAAAATATTCCGATTAATGTTTTAAAAACTTATTTTATATCTTTTGGGATATCTTTATGCAAACATTATTTTTTGTTAATTATGAAATGTGTTCTAACAAAATTAGGAAATCAGATTCATCGAATCTGTCTTTTGAATTTAAAACACATTCAAGGTTCATTTCTGATTGAGAAACGTCAAGTTTTGTATAAGAATTATTTTGAAACATTTTTCTGTTATAAATATCCGAGCTTTTCCTTCTCTTGTTTACCGTTACACTCAAATGCACCTCATCTCTAAATAACATTGAGGACTTTTCACCTTTTTCCCATATTACACTTGTGATTCAATAAAATTTTAAACCTTGAATATCAAATCATTTCGCTGAAGTTTAATACAATTATCAGCTTTCAAATTCTTCAATATTTTTCTATAATATTTTATAATTTTCGAAAATTATACGAACCACATCTTAAAAATTATCTCGTATTAAAAATCAAATACTTTTTTTGTTTTACGGGACGAAAGGGTTTTACAGAAGATACTAGAATGAAATGAAAACAGACCGAATGGAATAGAATCTAACAATAAGCGTTCTCTTAATAAGTTCAGTTGTCTCTTTAAGGGACATTTGGGTCCCGTGAAATGCTTTTTGTCTTACCTCTTAATAAAGCTCCTTCAGACCAATTAAAGATACTTCTCTCATACTTAATTACGTTTGGAATGAAATATTGCGCGAAAGTTGAAATGTTATTTAAAATTGTTGGAGAATAATATTAAGTGCTGTGGTTATAATGTGCAAATGAGCAGTTGCAGATTATGAGCAATTTGGATGTTATAAGATGAATAAATCCTGATGAATGGATTAAATATCATCTGAAAGGCACTTAAGAAGAGGGAATGTAGTTTCACGGGGTAAAATCGATGGCAACCTTATCTTCTGGAATCCATTACAGAAGCCAATTAAACGTTGGTCCTAAACAAACACTCCCGTCGAACTCCATCAAAGGCTCGAACGGTGCTTACGACTTCCAATTGGTGAGCAATCGAAGTCAGTGCTTTTGCCATCATTTACATATTCTCATTATGAAAGAAAAGATATATGCGAACGAACAGTGCTATTTTTATATAGTATCTATGTATTTTGTATGATATCTATGTATTGTATCATTTATACTGCAATATGCGTTGCATCTGCGTTTTATCTTCCTAAATATTATTTTATCCGAACTTGATTCCCAGAAGTGTGGTAAAAACAATTTTTTAAATTCCGTTCCTCAAAGTTTTACCTATTCAAGAGCTGAAATGAATTATTAATTATTTACGGTCAAGTTGATAGCTATTTATATTACTTATCCTTTTAATTTAGTTTCTCAAAATATTGTCGTCAAAAACAGTTGTAACACATTTAACGTCAAAACCCAAATGACTGATCTATTATTCTCCATTTATCTCTTTCATTCTTTCCAAGACTGCTGAAAATAGGTCTTCAATTCTTTATTCCGATTTTACATCTACTAAATTCGTCTGATTATTATTGTATACGCAAAAGTGAGATAGTTAAAAAACTGGAATGGAAAATGTTTTTCAATACTTTTACTGTTATTGCTCTCACTGAAAACTATACATTAAAAAGAGGATAAATGTTCCTTATATTCCATAATCATCTTTCTTTTCTTAAAGAGAAGAGTTTTCATAAGAAATGAATTTGGAAGATTCAAATAGTTTTCATCAACTCTATGGAAACTATATAAATCATTTCAGAGGAAAGATGAGAGTATTTTATATACTCAAATTTCGCAGTTCGCGAATTCGATCTTTGTCCAAACCAATAGAGCGTTTAATCTTCTCAAGAAATCCTCAGTGAAAGTGGGATTATTTTAAGCCCTTTATCGTAATAACTTAGACTTGAAAAATGTCATCGAAGTGCGTAATACGAGGCAGGAACTTCTATTGTTAGACTTGAATTCATATCGCTTTATATTTCATGAGTTCAACTGATTTAATATTTCAATCTCAGAGCCGTTTGTTGAAACAGTTCTTATTTTAAAAATACTCAAATTCTAATTTTATATGTTTAACTGTTTTATTTCTTCTATTGAAATTAAAGATTTTATCTTCAAATATTTTCGGTATTGCAAGTTCATGGCGGTTCATAAATACGTACGTATATTTTCGTATGCAATGTTCATATTTTTGTGGAAATGAGTCATTAAAAGAAACAGTGGTATTCATAGTCCTCTAGGAGTAGTTAGAGGAGGAATCGTGAGCTAATTAGTAGTTAGTTAATCGTAAAATATTAGTATTTAGTTAATCTCACTAAAATATCGTGCTTAGAAAGATACGTTCGGACTCTTAGTTGAGTATAATATTTAATAAACACGAAGCGAGACAATTCAATGCAATTTCAATAAAATTTCAGACACCATTCGCTATTTTTGAAACTTTTTTTTTTAAATTAAAGATATATTTTCCATTTCTGAATCTGAACAGCAATTACTGAAAATCTAATGCTCTGAGGGAGAACTTCATCCAAAAACAAGACGAGGGCCGGAGATGAATCAGTGAAACTTGTCGCTGGGCAATTAGTATGACACGAACCGAGTGCGAAACAAGTGCCTATCTGAAGCGCAGCCACGCCCTCTGTCCCGAGCTTCCCTGTCAGCCGCACGTGGCAGCACTTCCTTTGGACGCCAATTGCGCGTTAATACGATTACTTAGACTTGGAGGGAAACTTTTACGCATCGATTGCCTTTGTGAGTGTGCGTCCCAACCAAATTATTCCTTCGACGAAATTCGCATAATGAGCTCTTAAATTCGACCAAAATTTAAATAACATAAACTTCTTCGGAAAAAATGCAGTTTTGAATTCTTTCAGATGTTCGGAGAATAAACCGCTGAAACTCTATTTATGGTACAATTGGGAAGCGATTGATTTATATACTGTTAAATTATTTTTGTGAACCAATAGGATTCTTAGATTTGTTAGAATATTAATCGAATTCTGTCTCTGTTTAGTCCTTTTCTTCTGTTTCCTTATAATTAAGAATCCAAGATTATTACTGAAAATGAGGCTTTTTAACATCAGACAAGAAATAATTAATTTAAAGTATCGCCCATTTGATTTCATACATATTTAAGAGGTTTAACTGCAGTTTGATAAATCTTAGAAAGCTATTTGCAGACAATGAGTAATAGAGTGTATTAAAATACATTCAAGCCTTAGATTAGGTTTTTATTAAATCGTTGCCTAGCGAGTGATGGATATTAAAATCTAAACTGAAAATTCGATTGTTGCGGATAATGAGATAACTTCGTTTCGATTAGAATCATCGTTTATCATATTTTTAAATTATTTTCCGATAACATTTGTCATTATTGCTGTAATAAATATATCAACTTAACATCATCCTATTTTAAATATGTACATTATTATTTAAATGTATAATTTTGAGGCGTGATAAAAATATATTTATTTCAGAACCTTTCCTTTAAGCATCTTCTTAATGTACTTCGAAGTTCTGAACTTTCATTTCTAAAACGGATTTATCAGGAACAACTTAATAGAAGGTGCTTCATGAATTCTTAATAGCAAGCTAATCATATTGAAAGTGTTCCAAAAGCATTCCTTAGGGAGAATGATTAATTGGAATTATTCTGTCAGCAAACACAAACGAAATTTCGAATCCTAAATAAGAAATGTTCGACAATGAATCGGATTTGTCTCCTCTTCTAATTCTGGAATTTTCTAACGAGCATTTCATTTCTTGCTGAGTTGTCTCTCTTTTGGTGGTGAGCAATATTAAACGTACACTTCCTGTCATTCCTGAGTATTTATTGAGGTATTTTGTTTGCAAAGAAATATTTTTATATAATTAGACTGAAGTGAAGAATAAACCGTAGTAATCATGGCCAACAGAGGGACAAAGTAGTCCAAAGACAATCATATATATCTTTTTAGATGATTAATGATTGCGTTCAGAAAAAAGATGTCAAAAATTGTTTTTATAAGAAAAACCGGAGATGATGAATTGTGGCACATCGCATTTTCTTGAACAGAATGTTCGTTAATTCAATAAAAATCCAATGAATCTCCAGGGCATTGCAACTGCCCAATATTATTCCATTGAAACAGAGAGACGAGTTTCAGTGAAGTTTAATCATTTTACATTTGCCCTCAATTAACCTTGGTGCCTCTTTTAAATAATTACTGTCTTTTGTTTTTAACGCACATTATCTTCGATAAAATTAATAGAAAATGCGGTATTTAAAAAAACGAAACCACATTCTTTTAAATGATAATAATTCTAAGAATATAATCTCTAAAAAGTGTAGAAGACCTTCAGCAGCCTCTCTTATTTAGGTAAGCTCTTGGAGATACGTGTTCGTAGTCAATGTTCAATTGTGGGCTTACAACTGTTATTTACAGTCTTACTTCAAAAGGCTCATTTTATAGTTATTCTATGAACGCTAACGAAGCTTTTGAGAATAAACCTTCCTTTTATGCATTCAATTTAGCTCATTCAAGTCTTTATAAAGCATAATTGTATTCTTACGGTTCCATCAAATGATGTTGCCTACATTATTTAGGTTAAACGTTTTTTGTTTAATCTTCGTGAATTTACGCCTGTGAAAATCTATCCTTTTTTGTCTCTTTGTTAACTACAGAATAAGGCCTTGTTTATTCCTAAAGACGACTTTTGAACTATTGATTAGGATTAAAATTCTCATTTTTTAAATCTTCTAGAATCTCGAAGAAGTATTACATCGAAGGATTTTTGAATCTTTATCGTTTACTCTCAAACAAAAACTATTAATTTCGAATAAACAGCTCTAAACTATAACATGCATTTTTAACTTAAATAAAAATTACTTTTAATCCTTTGGAATATCATCTATGAAATAAATTAAAACTAAAAACCAAATAATAAAGTAAATGAATATCCTTGAAAAACACTGAGATAGAAAAGTTCTTCACGTTTTACTTCAAAGCTGTTGACATTCTGCCAAATAAAAATGATATTTCTTATGGTTTAAGCAAAAACATTTTAGATTTACTATTTTCATGTACAACTATGTAAGTATCCTCAATTTAGTATTCACGTCTTGACTTGAATTATTTATGTAAAACGAGAAACGGTCCAATGAGGCTGCCTTGAGGAACGCCTAAGTTAACTCAGTTTGACGTAATCTAGTACTACTTGTTGCTCTGAGAAAATCCTTGACCCAGTCACTTCCTTATTAATAGCCAATTTTAATTTGTAGATCAATTTTAAGTGAGGAATCGAAAGCCTTCTTAAAATCGAGGCAAACAGCAGGTAATGGGCAGATAAGAAGTATTAACGGTTCCAGAAGACTGTTGATTTTAAATCCGAAGGTTGATCGACCTTTTTTTGCGAATGTTTCATTCGAACAATATATTACTAATAAGCCTTTGCTAAAAAGTGTGACGGAATAACATCGAGCGAAGGAGCGAAGTGAAATTGGCGAACAAAAAGAATATTCATGAGTTATGAATCGGGAAGAGCGAAAAAAGAGATGAAAAATGAAGCGTCTGAAGAAGAGGTGATTAAGAGCTTATTTATTCAGAGGGATTATCGAAACGGACAGCAAAGGGATATTTACAAACGGAGGGAATTTCTCGTAAAACAATGCAATGCTACATCTTTCAATATTTGATTATCAATGAAATATTATTTAAAAGAAGAATGTTACAGGAGATTAGAAATACTCCACTTAGAAATACTTCTCCATTTAAATAATCACCTTCTGGAATATCATAATGATGGGATATCGAAGGTTGACATTTACCAAGAAGGAAAATGAGGAAGAATTATTATTGTCTTATAAAATTAGACAATAATAATGAATTACAGTTCAAGGTATGAAATTATGAAATAATCGTATCAGATGTAGTTCAAATTATCATTAATTCATCTTAATGAATATTTTAATGAATATTTTCCTTCGATAAATGACCGATTCAAATACTAATCGTACGATATTTTCCGATTTTTATTTTTTTAAATTCGTGCTGTGAATATTCAAATTTAATTACTTTTGAATATTTACTTCCTGAAGTGCACAGTCTTTGCAAATGAGAATCTCAACTTGTTCACTGTGAATGAAATTCTTCTTCTATTTGTTCAAAAGATTTAAAGAAAAGCGTTTTACATTTAAACCGTAAGAATGACCGTTTAATTTTCTCTGTCTTATTCAATCGCATTCGAGCGTTTACTTCTTTCGATTTTTGTAGCGTTTATTTATATTTGATTCACAAATGAGTGCTAATTAAGAAGAAAAACTTTCCATTCTAATTCGAATAACTCGTAGTCTGCAAACAGATTAACTCGGAATGATTTTGAGGATAATTCATGGACATCTGTATCATTAGCGTCCACTGCAATATATTCTACTTAATCACATTTACACGTAAAAAGTGGGTCATAAATATCTAAACGAGATTACGCGTTGAGAATTGAAATGTCTTACATTTTAATTGAATCATTATTTTCCTATCTCTAGGAAGAGCAAATAGTATATTATAAATTGTTTTTTCTCAATAAATAAATCGAATTAAGTGAGCTTTTAAGAGTGAATCATTATGCAATACAACACCAATGGCATTGAAAAAAAAAATTAACTGTATTACTTGTACTTTTGAGTTAAATTTAACTATTATTGTAATATAAATTCATTATATTTAATTTTGATACGTAGAACATTAACTCGATTCAAAGCCTCCGTAGTTCTTTAGCATAGTAGCCATTTGCCCCCTGCCATACGCCGAATGGCGGCCTGCAGGGTAGTCATTTCGATGTATATGGAATTGTAAATTTCAAATTCAATAATTTTTCAGAATTTTGATCGAACTTCTTTGAATAAATATAATTTCTAACCTTTTTGATATATGTAAGGACCTTTAAATCATAAGAACCTCAAATGTCACTTTTTCGCATGATTTGTTGCATGATATAAATACCAAAAGGTTTTTTAAAAGGCTATTATAATCCTGAATTTTCCTCAGAAGGAATTGATGTATGAATTTATTCATCTACTTCTCATTCTTTGAAATAACAAGATGGCTGCAAAACATCGATCACCAATCGAACTTCAAATCTATCGAGTAATCGTGATCTAACATCTAATCTTCTATCTTTTAAGGATCCCCAATCCTTATCTAAGAGTATTTCCGTTTCAATTTTTCGATTTCGCGGATGCATGTTTCATCCGCTGGAACCCATGTACATGACGAGTACTTGAGATGGGGTCTAACTACATATGTAGATTGAAATGAAATCGTTCTCTAACTTTTACGGTAGATAATAGTTTATAAAATATAACAAAAGCCAAATTTCTAATTATCTTGTAAAATTACCTTCATTAAACAGACGCGAAAAGAGCCTAACTAGACAAGAACCCTAATCTCCATATTGCCAATCGGTTTTTATAACAAACTGAGATATTTTGCCAGAACTTTTTATCACGTTGTTTTGGGTGTTCTTTTCATATCTGATAAACTCAGAGAATATCATAACTCGCGATGTATTTGCGGAAAGCATACGTTCACTCAGTTACCTTAGATTATGTATAATGCTCCATCAATTGAAAATCGTAAGGAATTATTTATTATGGTATTTATATATTTATTTTAATTATATTAATAAGAAAAAAAGATAATTCATTTGAAGAGATTCACCGAAATTTAACTATTCAGAGATAAGGAAACTATTGAAGTTTACGTCCTAAATTACATAACAATTGCAGTTTCGTACATAGGGAACGCGGTCCAATCTACGTGAAATATCGTTTAGGGCGAAAGAACAATGTAATTCAAGAAGACCTCGGAGAAAAGGGATGCGCAGTGGGTTTGTGCGCAGAAAAGGTCAGCTGACCGTTTTCGCCCGTAATAAAGTAAAGAGGCTTTATATGGGGATGATAGGGCGAAGTGGAACTCGGTATGTTGGTGAAATATTTACAGCAATAGTTAAGAGATAAAAAAACAGGTTGTGGGTGAAATATGCAACCAAAGCTTTATTTATGCGTTAATTAATTCAATTAACAAGCCTTCACTTTTTCGTATTCTATTCTAATTCCATGTAAGAGGGATTTTACTCAGTTATTGCCCTCCTTAATCATTTATACTTCAGCAAATGGCGGGTTTCTATCTTTGAATTTTTTTCTTTTCGTAATAGCCTTTTTCTATCTTCAATTTAAATTTTTCTACGTGTATTTGAAGTTTAGTTAAGATGCCGTGAAAGTCTTTAAATACAACGTTGAAAATTAAGATCATACATTTATTTCAAATGAAACAATTTATAAAAGGGTACATATATTGCAATTATCAATTAAGGGGAAAATGGCCATTTAACATTTTGTATTTATATATAATTTTTGAATAACAAATATTTGAAGAAATGTAAGTAGAAAATTTTAATTAACCCAAAAAATTCAAATTGATATATTTTCTATCCTTTTTCAATGAAATAAAAGTAATTTAGTGAAAGTGCAATTTTAAATGGCGAAAACGAAGCGGATGAGAAAAAAATATGATTAATATTTAGAAATACCAACTTTTTCGTATTTCTCGTGAATAATGCGAGAGAATATGTCGAAGATTCTAGATTATGTGCATATGAGAGACATTTAATTCAAGCAAATGAGTGTATAAAATAAGAATCTAAAACTGATGCAGATGATTAAAATACCTTATCTGTGCCGTATTTTAAATTTGCGTGTCTTGAAAGAGGCACGTAAAAAGCACGAACGAATGTAAGTGAATAAGGAAAATTAAAAAAAGATGAACAAAATGAGAAATTAGTCGAATTCTTGAAGAATTGATTTTTGAGTTCGTCCTTCATTTTCTTTATTACATAAAAGAGAGAATTTAAAATATGTATTCATTCCATGTTTGCATTACTGATAATATGATAGTTCATCATCTACATATAATAATTGTATGATATAAATTAAATTATATTTATTGTAACGTATGTAATTGGGGAAATCTGTTTGCGTTAAATAAAATATATATTATTAATCTTTATAAACTTGAAGCTATCCCTCCAAATGTGGCAAATACAAGTGTTCGCCGGACGTGTGAAGCGATATTACACGGATGCCGACATATGGACGCAGATGTTGCACTCAAAGGGACAAACTTTAGATGGCATTTTTGCTAAGGATCAATCCTTTCGAAAGGAATTTATTCAAACGTGAGCTTCGGAAAAAAATGTTCACTACCATTGCATTTATACTTCTTGTTTTTCTAAAATAAAATATATTTGGTTTTCTAAGATGTTCAATTCTCTAACATAGCTTTTGTATCACTTTAAAATCATCTCTTTTTCATATCACAAGTCTAAAATATAAGCATTTATATTCACCCGCTACTTAAGTATCGATTGAAATGTTTAGTATCACATCTCCTTTTCACTCAGGTGGAAAACATTTCCATTCATCCTCGAAATAATTCAATTATTGAAGTGTTAAATTGCTTATACGTGATATTTACCAAAGAAGCACTTTCATGGAGAAAAGTGTTCATACAAAGGAAATTCATTAGGTTGTATCGCATTAAACCCGTGTGAAGTCACGTGGTAATCCATGATACGAATACGCTGCTATTATATAGATTTTAAAGTTGATTTTGCAGCTCTTTTGTGTACTCAATGTTGAAAAAGGCTCCCTCGTACGCCTCTGAGATGTTTCATTTTGTGGAAATCGTGCATTATCCATTGTTATTCGGTGGAAGGGTTCGTATTTCTTGGCTCCGTTACGTTTAAGACATTAAAGTGAGGGAAGCTGTAAAGGGAGACTTCAAAGCATTCTAAAGGCCTCTTTAAACATTCTGCATTCAAGTGGACGCTGCCACCGAATTTAAGTAGTAATATGTTTCAGGTGAAATTTGTCTTTTACTGCCGATTATTTGTGAATATGAGGCTCAAGGAAAATCGAACAGAATCCCAAAAATCTGTCCGGTGATTTTAAATATTACAATATACTGTCATTTTCTCGAAAATGGACAATTTTCGAAAGTATTACGGATCATCGGGGAAAAGTATACTTTTCTAAAAAATGGAATGAAATTAAGAAACCTAAAAAGCAGCATATTTAGGGTTAGCTGTAGTTCGTTCAATAAAATAGCTTTTATCATCTTAATTAACGTTCGATTATTCGAAAGTCATGTTCAGAATTTAAAGTAATAAAGTAAGTTTTATAGACTCATCCATTACATTGCATTCATGTGAATTACTTCTTAGTTTTGTGAAGCATATCCTAAGCCTATAATTTTGTGGGAAGAGACAGCGGTTGGTTCTTTAGCTTCTATACGCGCATTTAATTTGCATGAAAACGTAAAATTGGTATGAATCAGCTTTAGAAAATTGTAAAAGCAAACAATTTTCCTTTTTCACTCATCTTCAGGTTTAAATTCTGATCAAAATAAATGTCCGCTTCTATGTGGGTTTTAAAAAGAGTTTAAAATATGAAAATGGGTATTTTACCACCAAATGAGTACTTTTGAAACTAAAGTTGCATCATCACGAGCTTTTGTATTATGGATATTATATAATAATTATTTATTCCTATTTGATATTCACAATAAGTGCATCACAGAGCTTTAATCGATCGGTATTTCAATATCCACGACAAATTTAAAAGAAAATATTAAACGGTATCTGTTTAATTTTGAAAAAGCAAATAATTTTGAGAATGAAGAATGGAATTCTATAAATAGAGTCCCTTTAATGAAGGCACGCACCTCGACTCGAGAGCAGCTCCAAATTAACTCCCTCAACATTATTTGTCTGAAACTCGCTCTCCGCAAAGATGTCTGAAATAACTTTCGATGTAGTTTATGCAATGTTTTGGATAAATATCTTTAGTTTTTAGTCTCCACTCGAAAACGAGTTGATCCGTTAATACTTAAGACTAATGCTGAAGAGATTCCATGAAAAGTAGAAAATTCTAAAAATGAGGGAAAATTCGTTTCAAAGGTAATTAAACCCGATAAAGGCATTGGAGTTTCAATATCGATGAATTCTAGAACTGAAATATTTTAATATCTTATCAAAGACGATGGAAATTAAAGGATTGAAGAATTCAATCACAGTCATTTTTACGAGGTTTAAATGTCTATTTTGAAATTTTTGACGATTTAAAATTCCATTGCTCCATCGGAAAGTGAAGACATTGGATTTCAAACATTATAATATCTTCTTCTCTCTAAAAACTATTCTTTAAATATTGAAGTTTTTATATTTATCTTAAATTGACAATTACTATCTTCATAAATACATATCGCACTAATATAAAGCTTTGCGTTGTTGGGAGCACTCTACTATTAAGTGGCTCATTAATGAAGAGCGAATTTGCAATTGCTGTCAATTCATATACTCTTCAGTGACATCTCAGAGAATACTTAAATAGAAAGAAGTGACGGAAATCGAACCCCGGTCTCCCTATTGTCGTTACACTTAATTCATTCTACTTTTACACTCATCATTTAATGTGCTACACTCATATCTTTATCTTTTATTTCTTACATTTCAATCTTAAGTTCCCATTCAAATCCACCAAACTCTAATAGAAATCCAAGGAATTTGCAAACGGATATGAATTGGTTTATAAATATTTTTCAGTTAGTAAGTTAACTTGAAGAAACTGTTTTATTTGTCACGTAAATTGATATTAACATTAAAAACTATTTAAAATATACATTGAATTCAAAATTCAATCTCTAAATATTTCCATTCATTCGAATGGTCATCGTGAAAGAAGATTTTAAGTGAAAGGATTTTAATTCTCAAAATAAATTGATTTAGTCAAATGAGATACGATCTAGAAGTGATATCTTGATTTGTTTAGAGATGTCTTAAAACACCAGTGAAAAATATTATCGGAAATATTTCGGCTGATGATTACGGATATTAATGATGAAGGTTTTATTTGTGTATCGATCAAAGACATCCTCAAACTCTGAATCAGTAATATTGCCATTATCAAAGTACCGTATGGAAATATATGCTTTGCTTTATTTTGTATAATTCAAATATATTTCATGTTTCTGCAGTTGAATGTCCTCGATAAGAGTGACATCAGAATATTGGTCTAATTAATATGATAGGACGCGGTCTAGAAAAGCTCCGTGATGAAAATGGACTTCCGAAGAATATCCGAGTTTAAAGTAGAGCAATGATCAAAGGAGTACTTGATCACAAGGACATCATCTCACGAAGCCACTTTTCATGTCTGACGCTCCACCAACGGCCCATGGAATTGCATTTAAAGCGGACACTCCGAATAATCCATTCTACATTACAATTTAATTGAAAATATTCAATAAGAAGAAAATTTAATATAAAGGTAATGTATGGAAAAGGTTTGCTTCTGTTTGGAAACCAAGAAAATCTTCATGATTTTAATGAAAATGGTACTTCATCGATTATTCCGGTTCAAAAGCATATAATAGATTCTCTGATACAGAAGCATTTTATAATTACGGGGAAGTTATAATCCAAAAGATGGGTAGAGATTCAATTAGACGAAGAATATTCGACACCCATTGTCGTTTAATTACTGTATTTTATTAAATGCGAAAGATTAATTACAATTAACAACGGACTCTTTCTTTACAATTAGAGATGTTATTGTTGGTAAAACCATGTAGTTAGTCGTTATAATTGAAATGTTTATGAAGTGCTTTGAGATACGAGTGAAATAAACGGTATGAAGTGTGGCGCCTTATTCCGTATATCATTTGATTTAAATTCAATAATGTTCAAAATCTTTCAATTTTAACATTTAATTATAACTGAAGACTTTCTTCTATTGACATTATTCATGGCGAACACATCCAAATTTATGCAATTAAAGTTCTCATTTCTCCTCAATTCATCCGAAATACCATATTTTCAATCCTCGGAAAATTATGTTTTGAGAGAGAATTTCACAAATCAGATACTCATTTCTCGAATAATTTTGTGAAATAGTTAATGGAAAAGTGATATTAGAGAAACACTTGGAATGATAAGAAGGTTCAAAAGTATTTCTGCTCAAATTATGATGCTAATCGAATGCAAAGATAGAAATTGCAACATTCCACTTGGAATTGTATGATCTCCAACTGTGAGCAAGATCTCATTCAAAGATGATATTCTAAGGAATTTCTTACATGTTTCTTTAATTAATTTATAAATTACACGCGTTCGTTAAATGCTCATAAAGTTTATTAATTATATTTTAAGTTTAATCGTAGCTAATGAATTATTAATTTCAAATGCTTTTATATCTCTGCAGCTATTTTAGCTATGGTTAGAACTATCTTTTTTAAAATTTATATATTTTAATGTTCGTAAACACAATTAGCATTGTTTTTTATCTTTCAGTTGATATTCTTTATCCATTTATTTGGAAACAGAACAAAGAACTCTTTTCGAAGGGGGTGAAATGTAGATCAAGGCAAATAATACATTTAGCCCGGAGCACACAAACCGTGTAGAATTCTATATTCTCTCAAGTTTGGATTATTTTCGACTTTTTGTGAATTCTTCCGATTAAGAGAAAACAAGTCCGATGTGGCTTCATATGGTTTAATCTAGAATTCCAATGGAATAACTCTTAACCAAATTAAAGAGAATTTTCCTCTGCTGAGCTGGGATTGGAAGCAGATGATATTAATTTCGGAACACACCGTCTCCTTCATTTCTAAATGAATCCCTCAAAAAGTGCAGATTTGGAAACTTCCGTATTTCACGAAACAACGCTCGCAATTTATTTCAAAACTCTTCGATTCCAGACAAAGAATATCTCAAATCCTGCATCACTTTGAATTTGCGCCACATTAGGACTACAGAAATAGTTAGGAAACATCGGAATACATAACTAATTGTATATCAGCGTAGTAATTGACGAAAGTGAAAGTTAAACTTACGATTCCCTTCCGAAAAAAGTTAAAATGAAAGTCTATCGGAAAAGTTCTTATCGAAAAGTTTACGAAATGCGTTTTCGCGAATTGGGTATTTTGTACGAAATCCCTTTTTAAAAGTGGCACTTTGATCCAATAAGGAGATTGAATCAGTTGTTTATGTTCATTTTCTACGAAAGCCTTTTGAGATCTCCATTCCTTTTTGGAAGCACTTCTCATTTAAACAGATTCCAGAAAGTAGATTCCGCGATATTTCAGGAAACTCGACGGCATTTTCATACTCTGCGTTTAATAAATTTTCCATCCAGTTTAATAAACTTGCCATCGAGCGAACATTTATGAAAACATCGGAATAAAAAATTAAAAAGATAAATCAATAATTTTCGTGAAAATTAACGAACATGGTTACATCAAAAATTGGTTCCGCAAAGAGAACATTCGACTGATCTTCGCTGAAATTTACGGAAAAGCTCCGATCACTTTTATCGCAAATCGTTCTTCTGTTTGTTGATATTCAACTGCTGTGAGAATCTGTCAAACGTTCTTCGGCTGACTTTAAAATCCACTCGACCTCCTTCACATAATCGCCATCGATTCATTCTGCGGCCGTGATGCAACCCTTCATTTACACCCAATCAATCATGATGTACTATTTCACTACTTTCTTGACCATATTTCACTCAATATGTACAACACTTAAGATGTAAATTACTTCAAACTGCGCAGATCTCAGTTCATTCATTTATTCTTCTTCCTCATTATATCTGATGTCATTTGATGGACTTTCAGTGTCTTTTTGCCCCGAATCAGTTCATTTGGACATTCAGTCAAATTCTTGATTCCATCGCCTCTATCATAGTATCTGTCCCTTGAACATCTCAAATTGTCGTTTCCGGGTCTTCTCTTTGCGACGAAAACTATTCTATTAATTAAAATCAACGCAGTTTTATTTTCAAGTCTTTCACTTTCAAATCTTCCAGTCTTTCATTTTCAAATTCTTAAGTATATTTTACGGAGTCACTAAAACTCATCGAAACCAATTCCGAGATTTGTCATATCTTAATATTCCTTTCATCTAATTCACAAATTGCAAATTTTCCCAAATTTTTAGTCTAACAAGAAATTAGTTTTGTTGCGTCAGTATTGTTTAAAGACTTGTGCTTAACTTTGCGAGCGTTTATACACCGTGTATTGATTTTATATTGTTCAGCCTTTTTCACAAAATATATGTCTATAGTCGATCCAGAATCGTTCAATTTAGTTTGAATTACATTTTATCATTTTGAATCTTTCCTTGATCTCCACTTTTTGATGATCGTACGCCTCCAATTCTTCGTCGTTAGTCCCCTATAATATAAACGATAAACAGTCAGGTTTCACTTGTTTTCAGTTCGGGTTATTGTTATATCGATATGGTTTGAGATCTTTAACATAATCGCATAAGATTAAAACTGCAGGACCATTATTCCGCGGCATCTTCTCGTCCTGAAGATGCAAACAAGACTAAGCGATGTTCCTGAAGATATGATTTTATATGATTTTGTTGCGGTTATTTTGGAGTTTGTGCTTCGAGTCGTTCTCAAATAATAATTGTAAATGGACAGCGAAGCATCGAAATCCCTTTTTGTGTCTGCGAAAAGTTAATTTCAGTGGAGGTCAATGGAAAACCTTTTTATTGGCATAGGAAGCAACATGGGAAACTTAGTGGAAAAATAGTATTCCCGTGGAGAAGAAGAAGCGAATACATTTTCATAGATCAACAGCAGAATCGCGGAACGGCGAGAATTCCAAAAATGGGTTTGTTTTAATCCGATGCACTTTTCCTCTTCGAATAATAAAAAGTACTTTAGCTTACGTTGTGAAAATCTGAGTGCCCTTCGTTTTATCAGATGCAAAATTGTCATTTTCAAAGTACGGCTTTATTGTATCCACAAGATGTTCAGAGAAAATGAATAACTTCACCTTTGAATTTGAAATGTTTTTGAGTTTATGTTGTTCGTAAACTAAGAAAGGAATATCGGTGTACTTTACGGCATTATTTAAAATCCGATAAATATCATTAACGTATCCCTATTATTGCCGAAGTGTTTGTTTAACATTTTAATTATTTATTTTTCTTCTTACATTCTTTTCAGAGAGATATCAACTACTCCCGCTATACATATCCGAATTTGCAAATCTATTTCATAAGAAAATGTTGTAGGAAAACATTTTTTCTAAATAGTACAGGATATAATGAAAATAATGGAGTAATATTCATATAAAAATTAAAATTGATTGATAGGAACGTACGGAGGTTGTAATATATTTAATCATTTAGAGAAGTAGTTTCGGAGAAAAAGGAAAGATCTTGAAAGGATGAAATCCTTGACCGCAAGTATTTCTAATTTAAAAATGGACTTCTGAGATGACGCCTATTAATCTTGCAAATGGAGAAATATAGGTCGAAAGTTGAAAGGTGATTTAAGAACGAACATCAATGTCATTCATAACACGCGTAAAAAATTATATTATAAAATAAAAAATATTTAAAATTACAATGATATCAATAAGAATTAATGGTACACCGTTTGAGACGCTAAAAAATCCAGAAAACCAATTTGCGTTGCATTCGTTTTCTAAGTAAAGATTAAGATGGCGTTTCTCCCGACAGTAAATACGTAAATTATAGAACGCGTATATATATACATTAAATAAATATTCTTCTTATAAATCCATAGTAAAATGGTAGATGAAATTTGGGAATTTAAATTATTCCCTGGCCTTTCTGCGAAGTTTTTATAGACCTCAGTATAAATACTGAAAGAAAATCCCTTCGGAATTAAATCCGCACTGAAAAATTTCATCTTAACGTCTGATTTGAATAACTTTGAATATAATGGAAATCAACTTCACTAGTAAGTAGGATAATCAATTCATTTGAGATATAATAGAGATGATAATATCAATGGAATTATTTCCGAGCAAAATAACTTTGGATTAGAATCAAGGCTTAATGCCTGAAAACGCAAATTTTTTCTCATGAAAATAGAGGTCGCGAGCATAAGGATTCAATTGTTTAGTGAAAGAAAATTAAAATTCTTTTCGTGAAAGAGAAAGAATATTTATCATTCGAAACGTTTGTCATATGCTACACTACTTAACCTCGTTTTGTAATCACGCTGGAATAATTCAGTCTTTTCTCAAAAATAGAATTCATTACGAGGTCAAAAATATCCCAAAATTTTATTCATTTTTTCATTATTTGTGTACGAAATTTTTTAGGATACAACACAGACTTTGATGAGAGAATGTATTCTACATAAATGTATTAATCGAGTGCGAGCAACTTTAAGAAGCCAAAATGGTAACGTAATCGTGTACGATTGACGCATTCTCGCAGAATGGATCTGAAAATGACGCTTAAATTCATTATTCAACTTCAATACAATTAAAAAATGCATATTCCATGTCTTTAAATAACGAATCGTTGTCAGGATCATCTTTTAGGATAAAAAAATTGCACCTATATACGAGAACTAGATGCTATGACGAATTTTTTTTTAGAATTATTTCTTCCCGCGTACGATATGTGAAAATAATAGGCTAAAATATATGATGGCTTAAATAGGTGATTACAATCCTTGCCACACGCCGAAAGGCGACTTGCACTGTATTCATGATGATATACATGAAAGTATAATGTTCCGTTTACGGATCTCTAGGATGACTTTTGAATGAATTAAAAAAAGGTAATTTTCTGTAAGGAAAGCTCATTACGTAAAGAGCCATAGCTTCTGATGAAGACGTACATAAATACTCAGCCGATCGAACCCTGAGTATTTCCCATTGGCTTTGACATGTAATCCAAGTGGACGCATCACTTTGTCTTGTGTAGAAATTACCAATAGATCTCCGCATTTTACAATTTGGAATACGTTTGACGAAAAGTACTCATTCGATATAAAGAAAGTATTACTTAAAAAAGTATGAGGGCTATTATTTATAGCCTTAGATGGCTTTTGAGAAACATGGCTTTAATAGAATTAAAAAAACGCATTGGCTTTGATTTTCAGTTCTTAATGAGTATTTTTGGACGAAATGAGTATCACTAAAAAATCTTATTGGTTTGAATGGAAAATTCAAAATTAAATTTAACTAAATGTATCTAAAATGTTCTAAAATGTATCATTACTGTCCTATTAACCGCCACCGTATTGATTCATAATAGTAACAGCTAAAAATTGCTTGACTTTCCATGTATATTTAGTCACATGTATTTTATGAAAAGTAGTTCTTTGACCTGAGATATTTATATGTTATGATAAGAAAGATTCGGGTATTTAAATTAATAAAAACTTTCCTTCGTTCATAAGATAATTCGTGAAAGTGTAATGCAGTTGTGACTTTTTCGAATAGTTAAGCATTTGCACGTATAAAACTAAATCGAATGAACTAAATTTATTTGAAGACTTGATAGCAAAACATCCCAAATGAAATATTTAAATGCTTATTAAGGAATCGAATTCGACACCCTTAATAATTATATCCTCAGCCGTCGTTAGCGCTTCCTTTTGAGCGAATCTGTTTGAAAGCCGCCTCTCGAACCCTCCAATTAACAACGACTTGATGACCTCTCCATATACGACCATGTGATGGGAGGTTTTTAAATACTTGTCCAAAACCTCTAAATATGAGATGATGCTAAGATAAGGAAGTTTTAGTAGGTTCTTTGATTTAATGTTACCATGTTAAGTTACCACTTTTTGAAGAAGCGTTAAAGTTTTCCTCGTTTGAACTTATTAAGGTTCAACTCATAAGTTTAAGTAATTTATAGTCGCACTTAAATTTGTATAAATAATAGAAAAAGTAACTAAGTCAACCTTAATTCTTACAAAATGAATCTATAAATAATTTGATAAATCTTTACTTAATTTTTGTTCAAATGATCATATAAAAAAGTAAGAGCTTTGAACTATTAGAACATAGAACATCAGCACTCTATTAAGTGTTTCGAATTAAACGAAACAAAATGCAACGTTTTTAGGTATTTCCACTCAATAAATTTACTGAATTAAGAAATCGAACTTCCGGGTAAATAGGATGATTTCGAAATCTTTTTCGGATAAAGTAATCCTTCACACTAGAATTATGATATTTGAATTTTAAATTTGGGACACAAAATATTTGGTAGGCATTCAAAGATATAAGGAATGAGGCAACCTTTCTTAAATATGGAATGAATTCGTCCATAAAAATAACAATCCCCTCCAGAAGGTTTGTGTGAAAGCAGAAATAACTATATGGACTAAGACATACTTGTCTGCAAATGATGAACTCGAAGAGGTCATATTTCCTTTTTCCAATGACCACTAAGTGCATAAGATGCATTTCGACTTTCATCCGATTCCTTACGCTAATTGGGCAATGAATTGCAGGTTCGGCGGCCGCCATGATAGGAGCGAACCTCCGATTTGGCAGCGGTTCGACGGCTGCCAATGCGACGGCCAATGCAACGCGGGTGTTCCAGTGCCATCCAGGGGGCACAACGGAGGCTGCACTCATATTCTGCTTGGGTGCCCTCGGAATGGCCGCTAATATTCTCCTCATGGCTCTGATCCTCGCCAAAAGACAGCTTCGGAGGTACATAACAGAAGAAGTTAAGACTTCGACGCTGAATATCCGTCAATACAAACAGCGGACGTTTTATGCGAAAACATTAAATTATCAGATGAAAAATATGTCATAGAACATTTTCACTGAAATCATTAGAATTAGAAGGAAAAGACAAATTTAAGAATGGGTCTTTTCAATCGAATGTGATGGATCGCGCGTTGCATGGAATCGATGCCTTCAATTGCCTTCCGTAGAAAAAAGAGCCACGGACAACAATTGATGTTGAAAATCCGATTTGGCTAAATTGCCCATTTTCTCAGCCCTTATTTCCGATTTATTCGAAACATTAGACACCTAATTGGTGAAGAACTCCGAGGTCAATTATTTAATTCATTCTCTCAAAATGCTGATGATTGCAAACAATGGATAAACATGAACCTTTGCAAATGGATTAAGTCGTTCAAATAAGATGGTTCGGTATTCAATATAGAATACGGAAAGGTAAAAGAATTTGGTAAATGCGGAGCGAATAAAATTCCGAGGAAATGAGAAAGTCTGTCACGTGCGCCAAATGGAATTGATGAATCGAACGTCGAAAGATGGCTTTATGGTCAGAGAACGTGGCATCTTCTACGCCTTAATACAGCGTTGGAGTGCATTTGAGAAATAAATGATATATCTCCCAAAGATGGAAATATTGCGAAAATGTATGAGGTCAAGCGATTTAAAGATTTGAGAGAATGAAGTTATTGATAAATAATAAATTTGCCAAAGATGTTATAAAAACCTATTTTAGGAAGATTCAATCGATCTCGGAGAAGACAAAAGTGTAATGAAAGGTGTTGATGAGAGTAAAGATCCGTTCAATGACGATAGATCCAATTTGGGGGCACTTTGGGAGTACCCTCACGTTCTTTTCTAATGGACGAATCGTAGGCGAAAAAAAGAGCATCGGCCAGTTGCGTAATCGACCTTTGGGTGTGTGGCGTCATCAGCCCTTTCGGTGGATAAGAAGCGCCTCTGGGAGTAATTCGGGATCCACAAAGGGAGTGAAACTTTTTGAGGTGTAAAGAGGAAGAATAACGAGTCCAGAATTCGGATGAGGAATTTCCCTTTCACTAACTTTCATGCATTCCCATTTCATAGACAATAGTTTACAATGATTCTTTTTGCCGGAGTTGTTCATCGGAAGAACTCTACGACCGCATTTTAAGACCTCTTTCTTGTTTATTACGTAGACTTTTAAACGTTTTGGGAGTACATTTGGCGTTAACATATGATCGATATGTTTCCTCCAGTTGCCCGAAACAGTATTTCAAAGAAATGAATGATTCTTATAGTAGTAGTGTACGTAAAATTTATTTGAGTAAAACGATTCTTTGGCGGATCTAAAACATTGAAGGGTTATTTAATAAACTATAAATAAACAAAAGTAGAATCAGACCCTTTGTTGTTTTTAAACTTTATCGAAGATTCCACATTCTACGAAAGTATGTTCCTGCATCTATTTTGCGGAAGTTCCTTTCTCTCGACATTTCTCGATTTTTTGTCGCAGTCTTTTTGGCAACAATTTTTTCTTGAGCGAGAATAAATGATCGCTACATTGCATTTTATTCTCATATAATTCATTTTCGTTCGAATAGTCGTTGCAGTGAGCACAAACTAATGTATTTCTATGTGGAGTCGTTAAAATTCACATCGTTCTTATAGTATATACAGAGGAACACATTCTGGAATAACTTATATATTATTTGATACGGTTAATTATTGAATTATAAAATATTAATTTAATGGAAGAACCGATATTAATTTTAATTTTTGCGTATTGGTAAGAATGCGAAGAGCGATTCGTTAATATGTGTAATCTCTGCTGCAATCACAATAAATGCGTCTTCTTCACTAATATTTTAATTTAAATTAATATTTTAGTCAATAATTATATATATTTATTACAATTACATATAATACATAATATTTGCCATATTATACCTCAATTACTTATATAATAAAATGAAGATCAACTAAAATAATATCAAACTACAACAAACGACCGTTTTCGAAGTGAAATTTAAAAACAAAATCAATTTGATTATGAACATGATAGCGATTTGCTGAAGTATGAATATTTTAGGTTGGTTATGTTAGGTTATTATAATGAATAATAAATGAAAATTGTACTTCTGTATGCGAATTATTTATATTTTTACATTTGTTTGGTGTCAAATGAATACTTTCAAAAATTCCTATTTTCATTATCATCCACGAATTTTTTTAACTGACGCAGAAACGAATGTGCAAAATAAATTAATTATTTCTAACAAATGGACAGATATTTGGAGGAAAGGGTTTGTTTCAACTAAAGTTGTGATTTCGCAATTTTTCCATGTGTATAATTGTTCCTATCTATTAATCGCAGAATAACGAAATTCGATATTTGGATCAGAACGATATTTTCCAAATTTCGATAATAATATCTGATTTTCTTCTCGCTAAAGATCTGAATACGGTTATAATGCTCATATTTGTTGATTCTGAAATAAGCATCAAATATCTGAGCATAGAAGCTCCCTTTACTGCGGATGTTATCGCTTTCTTAGAAACCGCTTTTAACATTTGAGAGGACGTGTTGTTGCAATAAGTCTAGTGAATCGTACGAACGACTATAAAGGAAAATAGAGAATGCTCCCTTTAAAAGTGCTTATCGAATTGTCGCCACACAAAAGCTGGGAAATCTTTGAAAAGGGGTCTTTTGTGCTCAGAATACGCCCGCAGCGCCTTTGGATGGAGGTGCCTCGTTAAAGCTGTTTCTTTTTGGAATATTTCGAGAGAAAACAAATCTAGGTGAATGCTCTGCAAAACGCATAATACGCACATATTTTTAAGGAAATCTATTCGATTTCCGAAGGAAGTTTAGGAAGCCTCAGATGAAGAAAGAAAGATCCTGTGAAGTGAAGCAAACGTATAATGCTCTTATTTTTCGCTGAAGATAAGAGATTTTCGTGAAAAGGTACAGTTTCGCTGTGAAGTCTTAGTATGATCTCTTCCAACGACATTCATCAATAAGAGGAATATTTAATGTAGGATAAGAAAGAACCAGATATGGTTTGTTAAATAATCACAATGTGCCTGAGAATTGGTCATAAAAAGAAACACCTTAAACTCGTTTATGTTGGGAAATTGCGATGCTCCCGAGGAATTCGTTTAGCGAAATCGCTTCCTCATTGAACACGGAGAGTGGCCATAATGGACTTCCGATATAAAAGTTCGGAAAAGGGTCAGGAAAAGAATTTGCCGCGTTCACGTTTTTTTTCCTCGTAAAAAGTCACCCCAAAAGAAAAATTCGGAAAAAAAGGATTAAATTTTGTGCGAATCTATTGGAAATCGAATTTAAGAGTATAATGTGCGGAAGTGGCGAATTGATTCAGAACCAATATGAGATGCGAAATAACTTTTTCTAGAGCTTTGATCGCAATGATGCGTCTTTCCAACAAAACATTTCTCTGGGAACTCTCCGTTTTATCTTATCCTTTGAAGTTTTTAAAGTTAACTATTGTTTTGTTCTGTATAAACCATTTTATTCTGCTCTTAACCATTTATTATTTGTCCCATTAGAAATCTATTGGATTAAGAAACATTAAGAAGTAATGTAATTTAAATATTCCATGTATAATATACGACCGCTTCGTAACTAATTCTAAATAATTTTCATCTATTTTTATCAAGAATACCCAAGGAAGACATTATGATAACTTTCATGATTAATTTTTATTTAGTGCACGTATAATACATAGCATAGCATACTTTTATTTTTTATACCTTGCGTGTTGAAATTTTTATTAAACGATATCCTTCCACCAATGAACGAACAACAATTGACAATAACGAAGATAAAGGCATATTTGAATGGGAGGTAATTGGTGGATTCCCGAATCAATGAGAACTGGTCGACTTCGAAAGTAAATCTCTTGTCGATAAAAAGGGTTAAATCAAAACCAATTGGGTGAATTATTTGAAAGCAGTCATGGACAATCATTTAATTACCATAGGCGATTATATCCCGTTTTTGGGAGCGCCTTTCGTCGTATTGATCCGATTTGGTTCTGCAGACGCTACACACGATCCGAATAAAAAGAGACGCTCATCACGATTTCCTTGCGATCACTCAATTGCTATGGGAACCTTTTTAGAATCACAAAATTGTGCACTTATCTTAAGAAAGTCATTTGGAGATATTTTGATGGATGTGCCTTTAAATTGCTTTTCCGCATTGAAAGTGTTTTCGTACCGTGAAATTAAATCCGTGGACCAATAATAACCAAAATCCCTTGAAATTAGTGTGAAATTTTTGGAAGAGTCGATATCCAATCAAATTTCATCCCAAAAACTCTTTTTCCGTATTTTACGATTAGACATTCCATGGATTAATCATCCGGAGTGATAAAACGAGTTCGAAATAATGATTTATTGAATAAGGAAAACTATTACACAATGTTCGTGAACTTTTCATTTTAATTTCCTTAGAAACAATTATAATGCAAGAGATTTGCGAAACCAATGCTTTTTAATAATTATCTAACCCTCTTATCTAGAAATAGTAAACAGAAAATCTATAAAGTGAAATATTTCGGGAAAAAATAACAACTTAAAAAGGAGGAAATAACAAATTGACGCACTTTATTCGTTTAATTAATTTTGTAGGGGAACGATAGATAAATATTGCTAAATAATCGAGAAAATAATAATTTTCATAAAAACAATTGTATTGTTAAAAGGATAGATTTTATTATAATGCCAATATATTCTCCTTTTATCTGTATATAATCTTCCTTCTTATTTAATTATCAGAAAACAAAATTTCTTTAATAGGTCCTCAAATTGATTTCATGAAAGCGAAGAAATTTCTGCTTGAACTACTTTTTCGAGTTTAACACCGAAAAAAGAATTCTTTTGAATGACATAAATAATACTCGCATCCAAAAAGTACTCTCTAATTGGTATCGTTTGAAGTGGTTCTTTTCAAATGAGGATTGTATCTTTCGCTGTTTCTTTTTTCCCAATCTGCAGCATTCCGCAGATATCCTTTGGCTTTCTACCAATTCAAATGACGATGTTCACTGTTCGTGTTTGAACTCAAATGAATTGAACGGAATTACGTCACTCGATTGAATGTACAAACACTGTGCTACATAACGACTTTATTTTGATCTCTTGAGGTGATATTTCTTTTAATTACACAATTTTCATCGCTTCATCTTCCTTCACTTTCCAAAGACGCAAAGTGTTTCATAAATTTTCAAAAATAGAACCATTTGGTGGATATAATTGTGGCTTAAATAAAATAACGATGCTCATTTCAAACAATCCGAACAATGATATGAAAAGCGTTCTATTTCGCAAAACCGAACCACTATATCATTATGTCAAATGAATTTATGTTTACTACTCTCAGAAAAGTTTGTGCTTTAATATAAAAGTTTGAAGAATTCAAGAAATAGTCGAAAAGCCGAGAACAATTTCCTTTATAATTAGAAGTGATACATTTATAGTCGAGAGAAATGATATCCTTTAAAATATAATCTGAGAATGTGGTGCGAATTCTTGAGAAGTTTTTCTTTCTTTGAAATGATCGATGAAAAAGCCCTTTCTATTTATGATTCATTGGCATTCATTCAGATGAGGCGAATTATTGGGCTCTGCAGTCAGAAAGGCTAAAAAAGATTTGTTTCTTTTTGTAGGTTTCTTCTTTTTCTACATTAATGGCTGAAGAGTGCAATTAAATAGGCAATAAATATATTTTTCTGAGTCAAATGAAGTATGTACGTATTCCAAGATATTACATAACATCCCAAGATCCGCGTTGCCATGGATGAAAATGAATAACGACCCAAAGAAGCATTTCCCCGCAAACTTTCTCAAACTGTGAAGCAGCTTATCGATCAACCACTCGTAAAAAAAAGAATGAAACTTTGCTCAGTTATCAGTCATGCTCTTTCAAAGCTTTTTTGATCGTGTTGCAACTCATGATTTTTTCATCTTTTATCATTGGTTAGTTCTAGTACTTAAAAAGTACTTTCTCCAAGTCTATCAACTATCCATTTTTCATCCATTATGGAATCAACATTTACGTGGCAGCCAAAAAGTGTTCGATTTGAAAGATTTGTTTAGTACGTCTACATGAGCACCCTTGCCTTTGGGCGTGTGGCAGGGGGGTATAATAAATTAAGTAGTATAATAAATTATTTCACTGAATCAATTCAAATCATTGAAAACCCTTTTATAAGAATCTGAATTTATTAAAACTTTTGCGTAATCACTGTAAATAATTTAAAATATATAGGATGCGCTCATTACACTAGTTTCACTAATTGGTACTGATGAGTGTCATTTGAAGAATAAGAGGTTTTCGGTCGAAATACTCCGATAACTTTTGTCCGAGACTTAGACATATAAAGATTACCTTTCAAATGACTAATTTTATAATAATTAACAAATTTATAACAATTGGTAGAGTTAAAGTAGAAACTTACATAATATTTCTTTGTTTGAAAATTTCTCAATTCGATTGTGTTAGGAAAAATATCAATTTTTCGAATCATCCGAGTGATTCCAAGATGACATGTGGAGGTATCAGCAAAAGTATTTCTGTGGACAAATATTTATTCTATTCCCAAAATGATTCGGGAACTTCATTTTAAGTATTTGACGGAAATTGAGGCATTCGATCTCTAATGCTGCTTCAAGTTCTCATTGTTGAATTATTAAACATTAAAACTCCATTCTTTATCATTTTATTTGCGATATTAAGACAATAATAACATATGAAGTTGTGAAAATCACTTGCGAGTTAATTAGAAAATGCGTTGCCATAATCTCTGAGATATCCCTCTAAATATTTCTTTTACTCTATTACGTATTTCATCTTATCACGTTTCGGAATTGGCCTGAATACCTAAATGTTTCGTGATGTGGAATGGATTCGATATTTATAGGAATAGTTTATTTGGAAACTCAAAATCTCTCAAAGTTTTCGTACTATTAAAAGAAAAATGTTCGATCCACAAAGAGAAAATTTCGTTTAAAATTAAATATAATAAATCTTTGTTTGTGATGGCCCCAATAACAAGGAACTCATGTCTTTTTTTGTACTTCCTATAAAATTTAAGTCATAAAATTCATCGCAATGTATTGATTTATGAATTTCATTTATTATACGCGTCGCACGCAGTAATATAAACTTAGGCAAAAGTTGTTTAAAAGTTCAGAGATGTCTTAAAATTTTCGTAAAATGGAATCGATGATCAAATTTAACCATAACGTGTTCGTTGCCTTTGTTTGAATGAAGGAATAGAATGTGGAAGAGAAAAAATAAGGATTGGTTGCGCACTGTTAAGTATGAATTCAATCGGTCGATAGATACACCTGAGCCTCACATCTAAAAGAAACAGGGCAGCCAACTTAACCAACCAAAAAATAGTATTTCAGAGACTGAAACTTCAAATATATTTACAGTTAATTTTAACTTCCCTTTTCGCTAAAAAAATTTAGAGTTTGTGATACATTAAATGTTTTATTATTTGTTAAATTTTAGTTGAGAATGACAAATAACAATAGATTATTTAATAGAATAGTTCCGAAACTCTTCATTGACTCCGAACTCTAATCAAATCGAATTCAAAGCGTTGAGAAGGAATGAGCAGATGATATGGGTTAACAATGCTCTTAAAAGTTCAAGGTTTTACTCATATTTTAATATTTTTAAAAATAATTATATTTAATTATATAAATTATATTAACATTATATAAATATTAATATTTAACACATCGAGACCCATTATGAAGTTAAATTCCATTATTTTTTCAAAAACGTTTGTGATAACCTAAAATGATTATAGGTAAATAATATAATGATTCTCAAATTGAAATCAAGAATTCGGAATTGGAAATTGTTTGTGCTATTCACTTTTTTATCTCCAAGTTTTGTTGAAGAACATCATTTTGTTTCTTTGCAAAGTTGCTTGAGCAATGGATCGCATGGCTCTCTTTTACCTTAAGATAAAATCGAGCCTCTCTTATTATTTTTTTCCAAAGAGTTATTTTGAGGTCCTCTTCTCAATTCTGCTCAGTGAAATAGCTCAACTTTGATTTTCAGAGTTTTAAAACGTCGTAAAACTACGATTAAAGGAATAGTATCTTAATTTATCATCATAAGAAGTTTTAAGTTCAGAAAAAAAGGAAATATCATTGTACTCATAGTTATTACTTTTGATTTACAAACATTTACTTCTAAAATTTGAAATTAATAAACTATTTAAAATTTTGAGGCAAATAGCACTCATTATCATATACCGTAAAATATATTCTATAAACATCAAAATAAATAAAGAAGAATAAAATTAATTCCAAATGCTTTCCATCCCGTAACATCTGATAGCACGCATCATTTCGAATTTTATACTCGTGCAGGAATTTCGCGATACTTACAAATCTCCCTTTCCAGAATTTCTCAAAAAATATTTCATGTTGAGAATTAAAAAATCCTCCACAATCGATTAATAAATTGATCAATTAAGTAGATTTTCATTCTTCCTGCTTTTCTACTTTATCTTGGTAAATTGTTTTTGTTCTGTTTTTCTTCTTTTTGGTCATCCACTCCTCATTTTTCGATCTTCGAATGTTTCTGCGAATCAATTTGTTTATTTATCGAATTGTGAGTTTTAATTTCTTTTATTTCACTCAATTGAAGAAATCAATTCAGACGGTTTGATCAACTACATTCAAAGCATTTTCTGAGCTAATTGGTAATTGCTAAGGTATCAAAATTCAAGGTAATAACTTAACAATCGTTCTTATTTAACAATTTTATTATTCCAAAAATATATTCAAACCAAAAGAGAACGTCTGTGTTATTTTTTAACATTATTTCTTTCTTAAGATTTCGTGTAATTTTTTAAATGCAGAAATGTATGCAGAGGAATGGATTGGAAGGGAAAGAGAATTTTGTGCGACTCCCCTTTTTTAAAATTAATTCGATCATCAAAATGATATTGAACTATTTCCAAAAGTGTCTTTACAACCGATTCTTGGCGCTTCTATTCTCTATTAATATTCCCTATTTAAACGGTGAATCAATATTAGAACTTTAAATGGAAAGGTGAAATGAATTCCTTGTGATATACGATAACATAATATACATAAAAATGGAAACAATTAAGTAAAAAATATTAACGTTTCTACTTACTTTTGTGAAAGGATGATTTGATAGATCTGCACTTAGATGTACTTAAAGAGGATTGTTACGTTTTCATCAGCCCAATTGTTGACGGTGATGAGAAAAGTATACAAATATATCTCGAAAATCAATTTATAATTAAGCATATTATTTATTGATTCAATATATTCTCAGAAATTTAATTCGAATTAAAATGATTCGAACTGATAAAATAGGCTCTTTTAAGGAAAAGTATGTGATTTTAATAAATCAAAAAAATCAAAGTTTAAGTATTTAAAAACCAAAACTTTGAAATAACAGCCGATTAGTAATTTCAGTTTTCTGTTCATAGTGCATTTGGTTGGTATGTATTTTTCTTAGATCATTATACCACATCCATTTATTTCCATAATTATTTGAAGTTTTGAAAGTATCTTAATGTTTTGAGATACTATTCTCAGAAACTTTAGCTATGTATTTCATTGAATATAACCTCACTTACAGATAATATTTCAACTCTGTATCGAGGGTTTCAAATTTATTGGCGTTCAATAGTTGATGTTATGAGTGTGCTATTTGTTTATTCATAAGCTTTCTCCGTTTACCTTTATAATGTAACGAATTAACTCAATTTACAGTCTTAAGAGCGGTCGTTCATATTTCCACCATTTCGAGGATATCTTTGGACTGTAATTGAAACTCCTGGTGAAAAGGGTCGTAAAGTTTTGGAAATGAAGAGAAAGTCTTAAGGCATAAATTCCTTTTCAGGTGATGTATTATTCGCTGCCGTTGGTCAAATGAGGCCTATAAATATTTATCCGGGTTAAGATGGCATTCGAAAAGCCTTTTGTCCCGGTGCACCTGATCCCCTGTAAATATTTCACAGCCATAAAAGTTGCCTTTGGGTGTTTATTGCCACACAGTACTCCGTTATGTCTCCGCAATTTAAATCGATCAAAGGAAAACATTTTCTCGTTACAATCAAATAATACAAATGTGAAGGAGCCCGATATTTATTCTTTTTATTCGAAAAGATGAATTTTGGGAACTAGAAATCGGTTCAATTTCTTTGGACCAAATTTTATTTTCTTTTGCAAATCTAAGCTTTTATATTTATCCGCACGGGGAATATTAACATATTTTAATTTTTTATTTCATAATAAGCAGGTGGAAACTGTCGAGAAATATGTACAGGATGTCCAGTATTCGTTGGGAGGAAATCCTCCCATAGACTTTCTATTTACATACATGTTAGTTAAGGTCAAATCATTTGCAATCTTTCATTTTCGTGGTCGTCAATTAATATTGGTACGAATGCTCGGAGAACATTTCGATAGCACGCGTTGGAAGGAAGCAATGGCGGAGTTGCGTGCGTCAGAAGTGAGGGAGCACCCGTCGAGATCAAATTACTTCGCTGAGCATCGAATGTCCAAAAACGCATCTCCAACTGTTTGTCTTCATTTCGACCGATCCACACATTAGAAGAGACGTGGAAGATTACAATGACTAAAATGAACGATAGGGCAACGCTGATTATATTTGCAATTCATCGATCACTCATTTCTCACGCGTTTACCGATCATTCCGACTGAAGGCAGTAATTTTTAGTCCCGAACACTTATTTATTTAGAGTTGACTCAATTTAAATCATAATGTTTGTCATAAATGAGTCTTATGGATATGAAATAAAATGCAAAAAAGCGTATTGTGATGTCCTCACCTAAGCCTCACAAATGAAGGAAGGTTGGAAATATGATGCTGTTTCAATGAAACGTAAATAGCGAAGCAAATTTTAAAAAGATAAAGTATTCTTCTAAGTCATTCGTTGAACACAAAAATTATAATATGGGAAGAATATGCTCTTCGAACTTAGTAAGTGAAAACATACTCTTTTTCACAAAGTTTTTCACTTGTGTTCAACTTTATAATTTTCCCACAACCTGAAAGCTTTATTCGATCGATTGTAGTTCACGATAATTCGGAAATATACGTTGTAATATTATTCTGTGTAGAGATTCGAGCAGTTGAGTAGGAAAGAGGATATCATCAATTGAAGGCTATATTAAGTTTTAGATGAATGTTGCTGCATTTTGTTATGATGGGAGGCGGTCGATGAGCTTTCTTCGTTGATTCTGAATGACCTTTTTCTTTTCATCGCGATTTTCAATCAAACATGAATGTTTTAAGGGGAAATTGAATCTTGATATTATTTCCTATTTTCACTGCTTTTAATATTTCTGACCAAATTATTTTATTACGATCTTTAATCTTCAATTATTATTCGGATTCAATGTTTGATTTCCTATGTAAATTTATAATGTTCTTAGTAAGCAGAATTTGTTTATGTTTATCGATGCCATTTCATCACTTTTCTTTGAAATTGTAATCATTTCTCGTGTAATTTCATTTCTTGAAAAATCCCTCATTTCCTTTGTTATAAAGCAAAGGCGTTCTAACCAAAGAGACCCATTTGATGCAAATGCGGGTTCCATCATATCTCCTTTGGAATCATGCTCAGAAGAGAATCATTTCCACTCTTCTCCTCTTTCGCCGTTGACCTCTGCAATTCAGACCTTAATTTAATTATCCCGAATTAAGCATCAATTCAAAATATTGAATCTCCAATCAATCATTCAGATGAGAAATTTCAAAGATTTTTATCATTAGTATCTAGGAATCAGATTAAAACTTAAGTTTGGTCATAAAATTAATGGTATTTGAGTACATAATTATTATATTTGATAGTTTGTGATTTAACGTATTTGAGGAAATAACTAGTTTCTAAATGAGTACAATGTGTCATTAGAAGTAATAAAATATTAACCTTTCGATTTCGTGTTTGTAATTTGTTTTCTTGGGAAATTGAATTCTTTTCATGAGGTTATGTCAATCATTATCACCTTCGTTAAATAATTCCAAGGATCCTTAATGAATCCGATTCTCTGAATGATTTCAATTATCTTCAATTATAAATTTATAATTTGGAAGCTCATCCTTCGAAAAGTAGGTTCTATGAAGATGACACAAGTTAAACCAGCTCCGTCTGGCGGTGTTACCCAAAACTCGTCAATATTTGAGGGCGCAAAGGCGTTGAGCAAATGGCTGAGTAGTTGGAGGCGATGGCATCAAAGGCCTTCAACAAATCATAAAAGGCGAATGAATAATTGAAGAGCGAATGCAGAAATAGCTTCCTCATTTAGAATTCCCTCTCGTAAGGAAGTCAGTTAAGGAAATGACCATCAGGTCGAAGGGCAACTATGTGTTCAATATTACGGCAGGTCATTAATCCTAAGAAATAGAAAATAAAATATTATTTTTGTAGATTAAATTCATTTTAAATCACGTTTTAATAATGATTAATCGTTGAGTTATATCACCTAATACTATTCTAAGTTATCATCCTACTTTTTAAGTGTTCTAAAATGAGCTTTTTAATGCCCTTTAGTTTCTATCGATGAGTTCACCATCACATTCTTTTTCAGAAAGTTAAAAAGGAATTAAAAAGTCATTACGCCTAATATGATGCTTTTAGAATAAAGGTAAATTTTGCATTATGAGTAGAAATAAATAATAAAATAAAGGAATAAAGGGCATAAAATCTCACCTGTTATTCTAGCAAACGCTTGGTTTAACTCAACGAATCACTGTGAATTCTTCATTCAGATATTCGTTGGAAAACTTTTTAATCGTAACTTTGGTAATTCGCTTCTCTGCATCTAGTAAAACGGATACATACTTTTCTTTGTTGATCTTCAAACCATTTGATAGGTATCATAAATAAATTGTTTATTTTACTATAAATAATTGGGCCTCCAACTAATTCACTCAATTGACGATAATCACAAGCACACGAGGTTGGATGAGCCGAGAAATGCATACGACTTAATTTCGATCCAATGAGCATCTTTGACACTATTTACAAACTGAAAATCCACAACTGTTTGATCTATAAATAGATAGAAAAATATGTTCAAACTCCTATAATATCTATCGAATAGCTTTAATTGCACTTCGATAAATATTCCTTCTTGCACATATTATATCATTTAACATGTTCAATCATTTTGAAGCAAATGAAAGGAAGAAGACTATCTACTTTTCCACAAGAAGAGCACTGTTAACTTAACCTGCGGCGTAACTGAAACATAAATTAATGTTTTCATCATATTGCCTTCCTCCACGATTATACAACGTCATTTATTTCCCTTTTAACGAACGATAATCAGTCGTTTAAACGCCAAAGAGAAAACAGGGATGAAATGAACCGTAGTTCGTACCTCAATCGTCATATACTCACACCACTCGGTTGATTTGTGCAAACACTTTGCGTCAATTGCATCGGAAGTCATTTCAAGTGATGTCAAAGAGAGATTCTATGATAAATGAAAATCGCACTTGAAAAATTGATCTATTCTGATTTATTTGTACTTCTCTATTTTGATGATCAGAAGCTTTATATATTTATTTATCGCATGTTGCTTCAATGATCGAGTTTTAATTCTTTTTAATGTCTACTCTTTTTCTAATTATGAACTTTCAAAGCGGTTAAACCAAAAATATTCATTTCGGGGGAAAAAAAACAAAAAAATATTCGTGATTATAATCTCGGAGTTAGTGCAAAAATATTTTTCGTTCTCTCGAATTAAATTTCTATTTCCATAATTTGCAATAAAATATTTTAATACGAAAAATATCAGATTGATTTTTTTCCTTTGATTCGGATAAGCAGTCATTATACTCAAAAATTATAATTATCGTATACTTTTCAACATTTAAGAACGAAATTTATTCTACTCGTTCCATTTGAGCGTTATGAAAACCATTCATTCGCAAATCGCAGAACAAATCAAAACGCAGCTTAAAAAGAAATCTTAAAAAATAAGGGTAAAATTCAAGAAAGCTCCAAATAATTATAGAAATGTAAAAGAAAATAGATTCACAGAGAGTAATGCAGTTGAATCAACCATTGATTGGTAAGTATTAGGAAAATCTTTTGGAAGAATAAATAAAAGATTAATTATTTCATCTTTTAATTAAAACGGAGCAAAATGTGTGAAAAAGCTTTCGATAGCTAAAGTGGTTTAATATTTAAAAACACTGATTTGATCGAAAAAAGTATAAACTCCGTGAATTGATTCTACGTTTTTTGCGATTCAATTAAAAAGGAAATAAAAAATTCGAAAGAAGTTCATTTCGACAAAAGTTTTCATCGAATGTCGTTCCCAGATTTTTGTCATTCTTTATTCTTCCATAAGAATACAGTCATTCACTTGTCAAAATATTTACACAATTAAAGCACTCGACATTATAATATTCTCTCGGAACCAATAATTAACTCGTTCAGAGCAGACTGCTCGCTTATTGTAAATAATTCTTTTTTTGATTTGTCGATGTTCCCTTCGGAATCCCCAAGAGCTCTGCCACGGATGCACAATTTAGAATAACTTGAGCACGAAATGTTACTCTTCAATGATTTCGGGGCGAAATTGTGTCAACAGGTAGATTGAGGCTGGGCTGAGCCCGGTTTTAGTCGATAATGCAAAATAGCTGAGACGAGCGCCGACGCACATTATACATCGATGCGAACTAAAGAAATTCGGAATTATTTGAAAGTCTTTCAAAGTCTCTTTCCTGAAATGTGCCGATCATAATTGGATACAAATGTATGGATTAATAGTCGCAGAATTAGAGTTAATAGGGAGTGTTTTACTAAAATTCGGTTTCCGAAGAAAGAATTTTAAGAAGAATTGTACGTACCAATGCTTGTAATGAAGATATGATAAGAAAAACGTCTGAGAAAAAATAATTTGTCTCAATAATGGGACAGAAAAGTAATTTTGTGAGAAAATTACCGTGAGCAAAGTTTTCTACGGTGATGCGATAAATTATCGCCTCATTCCATCGTCCTCACGTTCATTGCAGATTACACTTTTACGAATAAAAAAGAAAGATTGTTTAAAAAATCAGCAGAGGAGCATATTTGTTACAAACTTATTTATAAAGTTTAATCTGTTATTTTTGTTTGAATCATAAGAAGCAATTCCGATGAATTCCGATTTCATTCACGGGCATGAAATAGCTCATGGATTCCTCTAAAATGTACTCGAATACCAAAGACTCAGTTTGAATACAAATTAAAAAAAGCTATTGATAAATATTTATGAGTGGGAACAGAAGCATAAATTCATTTACATTCTGCAATAGCTTTGTTTTCCCAAATATGGGGAAGATAAAAAACACCCGGGACTGAATATTTTGCGGCGTTTGGAATTCAGAATTTAATGTTAAATTCCTTTCCTGCCATCTACTTTGAATGGATCCATTCTGTTACACTGAAAAGAAGAATTTGATGCCAAAATGTGAAATTGTTTGTTATTATAATTATTTACGCTGCCTGAATCTAAAATCATTCAAATTTCTGAATATTTGCATTTATAAATTGTACGAACTCAAAATATCGCATACCAGGTCTAAGGAAAATTTTCTGCTCTCGAAGCTCGTTCTTGGAAGTGATCTAAATTATGAACGGAAATGAGTTTTATAATCTCAGCGTTACAGAATAAACAAAGAGGGGTATTTTGAAAGATTCAATCGATTGCCATGTGAATCGGCGTTTTCAGGTGGTCTCAGGGGCTTCTGTTCCACCAAGCGGTGGTCGACTGCGCTCGTGCGGCACTGCTGCTCCCCCTCGGCGTCTCCATCCACCGCTGTCAGCCCGTGAGCAAGTGCTCGCTCGTGGAGACGGCGTTCCTGCTGCTCGTCACCGTCTCCACCATCAACATGCTCACCACAGTGCTCAACGACTCGCCCGTCTTCCCGGACACCCAAGAGGAGGAGGAGAACGAAGAGGAGGACTTCGGAGACGAGGAGGAGGGCAACCAGCGGAGGAGGCGTCGCACCGACTCCCCTCCTCCGCTGCTCATGGACAGCCCTCAGTGCGTCATGTTCGGAACATTCATGATCTGGTTCGCCAGCATAACCATCAACTTAGGGCCCACGTTCCTCAGCGGAGCCCTCGCGGCCAACTCGGAGACGGGAGCCAATGCTCCGGGATGCCCCCTCGTCCACGGCCCCTTCAGACATTACGTCCTCAACGTCTTGTGGATCATCATAAACGCCCTGTGCGTCGGACTCACCCTTTACCACCTGCGGAAGTTGTACCGAGACCTGACGAAGGCGAACGTGGAGGCGGTGCGGGTGGCGGGACTGGTGACCACGATGATCAGTGTGACAGCCGGAGGGCCCCCGCAAGGGTCGGATCGCAACGGAGGGCCCTTCCCGAGGCCTCCTCACATCAACCGGAGGATTCGCAATTACATTCGGAGGGTGGAAAGAGAAGGAGTGGAAAGGGTTAGAATGTTCGTGGTGATCACGGCGGCGTACGTGCTCTTCTGGGGGCCATTGTTCCTCGTCACCTTGGCCACGCCCGGAGGCGGCAGCATCCGCAGGCACCGAGGAGGAGACGGAGACTCGAACCTTTTGGGTCACGAGGTCACTCTGCACGTTGCCTACGTGCACGCCTTCGTCAACCCCACGCTGTTCCTGTGTCTGCACAAAGGCCTTCGGAGAGCGGGTATATCCATCCTGTGCTGCGTTTGCTGTCGCAAGAGGCTTTCCCAACCGCCCCCGCCGCCCCCGAGGGCCTTCCTGCCGCCTTTGGAACCTCCCGCAACTCCCGCCCCCGCACCACAGTCTCCCAGGGCCGCACTTTTGCTTCCGGTAATCCATCGTTTTAAGTACCCACTCTTGTTTCTTTACTACGGTACTGTGTTTTAATAATATATAGTCTAAAATCAAATTCACGTTCAACGACGATATTTGGCGGATTTTAAATATTAATATACTTTCCCGCAAAATCGTTTTTAATAACTCGACCAAGTTTCGAGAACAATCGAAATCGTGAAGAAGAGATTAGATAGATGCAAAAGAAAGCAAATGGTAAAATAGAAAATTAGATTTGGAATAGAAAGTAATGGATGAGCGGAGAAAGAGTGGTTGTATTCATGATATTAGCTCGAAAGAAAAGATATACATATTAAGTGCGAAAGAGAGAATTTCAAATCATTCTTAGGAGTTTCTGCTTTGGCCTCTATCTAAAAAAGGCAAAAGTTTGGATTTGGAAATCTGAACAGTAGTTTAATTCGATAAATTTTTGCAAAATTTAAAGAGAAGAATCATTTTATGATGCTCTATGCGCTCTTATTTCATAAATGTGTCTCCTCAAGATACTTTTATTGTTAACCGCAGTGAATCCAATTACGTCAATATTTAAAAAAGGGTTATCTTGTGATTGAAATTTTGGTGCAAATTGAGCTAATGTTGTGTTATCTTTCCTTTAAATTGGGAGGACAAGATTTTTAAAAGATATTTATTATGGTCATTTTACATTTCCTGAAAATTTCATTCTTATTTTAAAATTAAACCTTTGATACAGAAGCAAAGTAATTATTGTTAAGTAATTAATTCCAATAATTCTTAGACTCGGATATTGTTTTGGTCGTGTTATTGAAATGAATTTTGTGGAAAAGCTCTTTTACTTCTCATTTCCAGTCACATTCGCATTTAAAAATTCTTTATTCATCAGATATTTATTGACATTTCTTTGATCAGCTCTAATTTTCAGTTAGAATATTTCCATCAATCTCTTCGCATAATCTCTATTTCACGTAAATAGGAGGAAATTAACTGGCATTTAGAATTTCAGTCATCAATTGCATTTTCTTATCATTATCAATCATATTGCATTTTCTTTCGTGATTTTTTATTTACTGGAAATCCACTGAGTGGACTTTTCCTCTCAAAATTGGAAAATACATTTTAATGCTATCGATAACTTCAAGATCATGTAATCTTGTGAAATATACACTAATTTCCACAGTTGTGAAGTGCGGCTCATTTGGTCTTACAGAAGCAAATTCTCTGCTTATTGGTAAAATTGGTTAAATTAAATCGAAATGTACCTTATTTTTATCAAGATAAACAGAAACCCGGTTGTATTGAACACTATTATATAATAATTTGAAATATTATTATAATATAATTTATGTACTAAAACCCGAGTGGAACCATTTTCAGGTCATTAAGCTGTGGTTTAATAATTAATGTAATTAGATCAGCTTTTAGAAGCCATCATTAAGTTCCGAACGAAAAGAAAAGCAATCGTTCTGAAGATTTGCTGTTTGTAGAGAATCAGTAGAACGCATTTGACAGTGGGAGGTCACAATTTGCGAATTATCAACTATAGTTGCTTCCATCAGGAATCTTTTGGGACACCTTTTGGATAAAATCATTTCACAAATCTAAATTCGACGATAAAATCAAACCAAAAAGTTGAAAATTCGGAATCAAAAACACTTTGTGATCTCCACTTGTGTCGATTACTCATTTCACAATTCTAAGGGCATCGAACTTCGAACTTTAACATTCGAATTCTTTCGCGATTACAAAACACGTTAAATAAATTGCAAATTTACTCATTATCTAAAACATGCGCTCGCAAAATTTCAGATCAGCAATTATAAAAGTATATCATTATGAATGCCTAATGTTTTTTGATCAAATGATTTGGTATAAACAAAAATTTTGAAGATTGTATTCCATTAATTTTTAATCTCATATTCTAAAATGACCTCATAAAATTCATATGACAGATACTTAATTATACATAAATTGAGGGTCATAGACAATCATTAAGATAAATTTTAAAATACGATTTCGAATTATTTTAACGGAAATTCCGCGCAAGACAGGTTCTCTTCTCTATTCTATGGCAAATAATAATTGGTCGTCACCAAAAGCGAATCATAAACAGCTCAAGCAAAATTTCTGTGGCATTTATAACCAATGATTTATTTTTTTTTCTCTCAGCAAAGTGATCTTTTTTATACATTTGAGTGTCGAGAATTACGCTTAAGAGAAATCTCAACTGTCCCAATGAAAATGGTAGTTTTAGATAAACGAAAAGAGTGAAAACATTTTTATAAATCTTTGTTAAGTTCTAAAAATAACCTCTTATATTCTTTTTGAAAGTTAAAATTTAAAAATATCTCAAAAGCATATTAAGCGATAATTTAATAGCGGCTTATTTCAAATTTAACTCGTAAAACTTGAATGGATTGTCAGTGAGTCAGAGTATATTAAACCCGAACTTAAAAATTCTGACTAATACTCTTAAGAAATCAGTCTTAAAAAGAAAATATAAAACGAAATTCGTTGAAATACTCTTAAAATTTGAAAGGGTTCATTCGTAAGTTGAATAGAGAGATGAAAATCGGCGCAATCCAAATGTGGAGGAATAATATTTCACGCTGAATTAATAATCACTCCTCATTAATTTTTAATAAAATTATTTTACTTTAAGAGATTAATTAGACATGTTTAACACGATAAAAAAGATATCAATGAGTATGGAAAAGTTCGATGCCCTAGATGGTTTTTAAGAATCTCACTCTTTCACAAAACACTATTACACTTATTTTTCTTTCTTCTTTGGCCGCAGTCGCAGGTGTCTGTCACTCTCAAGTCTCCTATTGTGCCTTCTTCACCAACACTCCACTTCAAGATACTCCCCATTTGAATTAAGATAATTAGAAGTGCGACATTCATCAAGAAATTATTAAATTGTATCGTAAAGACTTAGTAAATAACTGAAACACTTAGATTGAGTAGAATTAGTTAAGTGGTAGGAAAATATATTTGCATGTGCTATATAGGAAATGTCCCCTTGGAATAATTGGTGGAAGAAAGTGACGCAATAATAATTAATAATTACGGACACAAAGAGGAGAACCGAAATGGAATCATCTCAATTAATTAGGAGTCGATTTTAGGCGAATTCAGTTCCTCGTGAATACAGAATAATTATTTTGGGCAAATGAATCGCTAATTTGAATTGAGGAATCTTTTAGCTTAGAGTCAAAACATCTAGAGATGGAAATGGATACATCGTAATAGATAATTTAGAAATATTAAAACTACATTTTACTATATTTTTATTTTATCTTAAGACATTAATTGCTCCAAAGATTCGACGACGAGATATGAAAATGCAATTACCATTATTATTATAATAAAGTTTGGAGTAAAAATGTGTTAAATGATGAATCCTTTCATAGAGAGGAAAAAAATAGAGAGAAGAATACATAGGAAAAATACAGAATAAATTAGGAATACTTAATTCGTATTAGGTCAGATTCACGGATAAATTGTAAAATTATCAAAGAGGCAACACTAAAGAAGACAAAATTGTGGCAAATATCCATTCACTGCCTTGCAGCCGCCAGAAGAAGGTGCTGACCTGGGCCGCTATTCCACTGCATCCAGCCCTGGTACGGCGTCCCAGGACTCATTGCATTATTCGACCGAGTGATGACGTTCCAGCCTCATCCACCGTCTTTTGTTTCGTTTGAATCTATTTGAATTCTTTTCGCTCTCTACGTGTTTCATCTTTTTTATTTACTTCTAATTCTATTCTCTTCTCAAATGTCCTCAAACTCTTATTTTCATTTATCTTAACAATTTTGAAAAATTACGGATCATCACTTCCTACTCTACCTCTGAAGATTTTGGAAGAGAACCTTCCTTGGATCAACGAAAAGCGGCGGTTTGTGTGAAGTTTGGATTTTATTTCGATGTCAAAACCGTTTCTGTTATTTCTTCTAGAAAGTTCTTCGGCTGTGGAGGTTGGTTTTGATTGTAAAGGAAAAATCAATTCACAGCCTTAGAAGTGAAGAATTGAACATCATTTTGTATTGCGTCAATTGTGCATATTTGCTTGTTATTCCATGATTTTCTTCTAAAATTTATATTTTCTAAAAGTATTCACCCGATGAATAATCAAAAAGCTCAAATAACTTCGGGAGATATAAATCACGAACTGTGGATGTATTACACAAATAGTTTTATTTGTGAAGATGAAATTTGATCGTTTACATGGAAAGCCTGTTAGGAGCTTTTTGAATGTTCTGCGAGTAATAGTATTTAAGTGTGTCTGTTTGTTTGTAATTTTAATATTTATTGAATTTAAATGTTGAAGAGTGTAAAAAATGCATCCATCGAAATGGGATGATACTCTAATTGAAAGAGTAATTGTGGATTCCAACTCGATTTTCAAAGATTTTCGGAGATTTTGCGAATTGATTTCAATCGATTGTCATTATAATAGATGAGCAAATTTGAGAAAACGGAAATTTGAAACGCATAGACAAGTGAAATTGTCTCAAATTACGATGCAGCTACAGAAGATCTCTCTTTTCACTCAATGTCTACATCGTCTAATCGGAAGTCGAATTCGACCGAATCTTTAAATTTTCAACAGAAAATATCCTCTTATACTTCTGTGATCTAGTATTTCTACTATTAGAGATCGTAGTGCTGTTCGCATAGTGATTTTGCACTGCTATATTTTCCTATTCTATCACTATCGTATTCTAACCCTTTATGATCAGGTGCAAAACAACCTGAAAATCGCGTTCTGTGCGAATTTTTAGAACGTAACTTCATTTATTTTTCGAATTTCTAATTTATTTTTGCCCACAATATAGGCCTTCCTTCGAACTGCGTGCCTTAGTTAGTGTCTTGGCAACGGTTAGCGCATTAGAGGTGCACTTTTCAAATCTATAAATTAGCAAAACTTATAGCGATCCGATGTATTTCGAGAAAAAGAGAAACCATCATTAAAGAGCAGAAAGTTTGCTCGAGGATATTCGTGAGAAAACTGGAAAACACTATTAGTGCATAATTGAAGCGGGTTTATCGGAAACTTATCCATAAAAACAGATTCCGAGTTATTATTTTAGGGTATAAAGCTAAAAATCAGATATCAGCTGACTATTAATATCATCAGCAGTTGCTCACGTGTATTGGCCAAAAGATGAGCATCGTATGACACGAGTTATGAATCGCTACAAATTCGATAAATATTAGCGAATTCGAAGAAATTATGCGAGGCGATATAAGCCTCCAAAGAGTTCAGAAAGTCCAAACAATGAAAACGGGGAGGTTGAAAAGAATATCTGAGGAATAAAATGTTTGTAGAAGTGGGAGGGTACATACCATCTCAATTATTGGAACAGAAGATCCCTGTTATTGAAATTTATATTTCTAGCTCAAATTATATGAGTCAATTTTAATTTGCCCTTCTTTTGTAAGTGAATAACAGTTAACCAAGTTCAAATTTCTTAGTTTAGAGTCATATCCGCGCGTGCAATTGAAACCTTTTTTGCGGAAAAAAGTATTTTTTCAATATCTTATATTTTGTAAATATTCCAAAAATAGCAACAAATTTCTTTTTTACTTTGTTTTATAAAAAACGATTCGAAGAACATTAGATGTTATGCTTTGGCTTTCATTTCACATTCCTCATCAATTTTTCCTATAATGGACATAAGTTCTCAAAATTCTGAGTCAGACAAGAAATCTCTAACTTACAGTACAGCGTTCTTCTTTTCCCTAATCTTCCATTTTCTGTTTTAGAAACTTGTTTTTCTGTTTTTGTTTTTTTTAATTGAGGAAGGCAAGTAAAATCAAATTACAGTCTGATAATTTCTGATTACGCAACATAATCAGGAAGTTCTTAGAGAAATGAACCTCTTTTTTTATTGTAATTCGCCGATCTTTTTTAACGTTCTTCATTTACATTTTGTCTTTAAATCGAGCAGATATTCCGCGACAATCAAAAAATGATTCCTCACAACAATCTGAACAGTTACAACGACTTTGTTTGTGTAGTAAATGAAGTATTTTGGAATATTTTAATGAAAAGCATGATTTAAATCAATAAATATTTTCAAGCTGAGAAAAATAACAGGTATTACTCAATAAGAAAGATATTATGTGGCGGCGCTATGCGTGTGCACCATATATGAAGGTCTTAGTTCTTTTGTAACTGTAAAATGTACTTTTTCAAATTTCTAGTACAAGAGCCGTTTAAAAGAAATCATCAATTTTTGTCGCCAAAGTCTTCTTTTCGTTTTGATAAAAGAAAAATTTGCGAAAATGCATCACAAGTTTGATCGACATATCTCAGCGAATGATTGGGCAATAAAAGAAGCAATTTGAAAGCATTCACCAAATACAGATCTTTTTTTAAGAATATTATTGATGAAACCAATGACAAAGAAACAGATATTTGCATTAAATTGTTGTGGACGATTCTAAAGTAGTCTTATTTCGAGTACTCAAAAATTATCATTTCAGTAGCTCGTTCTTTTTTGATATTAATTATATGGTCATACTTATTTCTAGTCTAATCGTCAATTTTGTATTAAAAATTTCTTCCCAATCACATATCCAACTAATTTTTATAGAATTTATATTCTCTCTCTCTCTCTATTGTATTTTCTATCAAGAACTCAAATTTCTGCACCTTTTTAGGATTTTAATTTCTTGTTAATCCTACTTAATGATATTATAGCGAAGTTCGAAAAATTTTATTGCTATTTTTGCGTCGTTTATAAACAAAATTTCTGTAATTATGCTATCTTATTAATCTTTCTTGTATAATTTTTCTCGTCTAAAAAGAAAATACCAATTTATATTCTTAGTTTTCAATATAAACGTCACCTAAGTGCTTCATCTATCTTTATGAATAGGCTTTTATCTAGTTCTTGTTGGTGCTCTATTTCTATAATCCAGTCTAAAAGTGTTTGTACATATTTATAGAATAGCTTACTCTTTCCTTCAATAGTTTTATTTAGTTAACTACATTTTTTTTATTTACTGGATAAGGAAACGTCTTTGCCTTCCTTTTATCCTCTTTCGTTTTCTTTGAATCTCTTCAACCACATTTACATAAATGTTCATGATTCTGTGAGTTTTTTTGTAACAGAAATATTCAATTGCTTTAAAATGTTCCAAGTATCCTTTCACAGTCAAGTACTAAAGATTCTATTATGAGTTTTACATAAATTCATTCGGGATAATATCAAATATTTGTTAACTCTTTTTGGGTTCTTTAAATGGTACATATAAAACTTAAATCACCTTCCTGTTATTTGTTTGGACATAAGAGCATTTAACGAAGCAATTTGTTGAGAATCAGTTTGCATTTCAATAGAAGTGCAAATTTAAAGGAGATTATCTGAAATGATTTTTGCAATGGATCGACAAATACGACACAAATTGCAAGTACTGACGTCAATTAGCCTCTTTTGAAGAGACCGAAAACACGAATTAGATTGTATATGTAAATTTCCTAAATTAAAATTACATCGAACACGATGATCAATGGCCTAATTGCAATCGACACCAAATTTGGTGATCCTAAACTTTCATCTATTGGGACCAAACGAGACTTTTATAGATTTTTTCCCAAAAAATGACGAATTCACTCTTCGTCGGGTATTCATTTTCTGTATCATTCAATCCAAGGATTCAAAATTATTTTTTCGGTGGCAGTTCGAGACACTGTCACAATCACTGATTTTATTTCACCGATAGAGATGTTAAGTTTAATTTCGTAATCTACTTTGGACCTTTCGATGATGTTCACACGCATGTGTAACCCCGATGGACTGATATCCATTACTTTGGAAATAAAAATTGTGTATGATTTTGAGAAATCGCCTCTTAAAGTTACGAGCAGATTCCCTTTCTGTTTGATTTAATAGGCAAATGTAAACATAATTTCTATGTTCTAAATTACTCGGAAAAAATAGAAATATTTAAGGATGATAATTTTCGAGACAAAGAATTTTATAATTTCGGTCTTTTACATTTATGTATAAATAAGAGATTCGAGTTACTTCATTCGATACAATTCAACATAGTTATTGCAGATTTTTTCAATGGAAAAGCTGACATTTTGAATCTGTATGTAATTCGAAATAGAGTAAAGCCGAAAAGGTAATCCACAGAGATAGGATATTAAGGAGGTCTTTTGTCTTTCTTAAGTGCTGTAACTCATTCAAACTTATTAAAAATCTTTTGATTGCCAAATTAACAATCGTTTTCACCGATGTGCAGTGAATTAAAATACAAACCACTCTCAAATGAAGAGACTTGTCTCCGAACGATTGATTGAGTGGTATTCAAATGGTTTATTTTAAACCTTAAAATCAAACGAGACTAAATTCTTTTTGATTTTGTTCCGAAGTAAAAAGCAACATTTCCATCGTAATGATATCTCTTCACTCAGTGCCTATTTTCTAAACTGAATATTTTGAACAGTGTAAAAATGAATGAAACAGTGTGAAAATAATCCTGATAAATCTGAACTGTTAATCCGCCAATTTAACCCATGCTTTCTTTAAAAAAGAAGTATCATCTTAAAAATTAAGAACGATGTAAAAACATTTTCTAAAAATAAACTAAATTACTACTAACCGATGACTGTCAATTTCTTTCACAAACCCTGTGTGTCGTAATCCACAATAGGCCAATCAAGTGGAGTCTTCGCTGAGATCAACTCTCAATTGTTTATTTCACTACAGATGCTATAGTATAGCTAATTCGTACGATATATATTATAACTTATATATTACTATAATTAAATTTTAAATAGATTCCTGTGTGAGATCTGCTTGTTCGAATCGTATTCATATTTAGTGTTCTTAGAGGAAACTCAATCGGTATTCATTATAAGTGTATTTATGTGTCAAAATAAAGCAAAAGCTCAAATTGCTTCCAGACTTTATTTGTGTGATCCTGAAAAAAAAGGTACGTACATTTAAATTTTTCATTTTAACTCTGAAATGCGTGTGATTTATTTGAGCGAATAACGTATTTGACGTGGTTATCTTCACCTTCTTTTCTTTGATATTTTCGTACGATTTCATATACAGTTACCTCTTGATTTAACAATTTATTTGTATATTTCCTCTGATCAACTAGAACTTATGTAGGAAAACTTTGGTCATTTCCTTAATAAATTAGATCCATTTATTTCAGAACATTATTTATTTGGTAATAATATATCTCCATTTATTTTGATTTCTTCAAAAGGATTAGAAAAAAGAAAAAAGTAACTTATAGTACAGTATTGATCCAATCAAGACCGTGATTATAGCATAATGAAACCATATATTTCAATTGTCACCAAGTTTAAGATCATACTGAAATTTAAATGGAGGAATGCTTCGAGTAACTTCAACGTTTTTTATTTCCTTTGTTCTTTTGGAAATTTCCATTGCGACGACTAGGTCTTGATAATCATGACCATAAATCCTATTTTCACTATTCGAGTTCCTATTATTCTGAATCATTATGGAATTTATTCAGCAAATCTTGAATTTTAATCTGGTCAAGCTTTCGTAGTACATTTACAATATTTTTCTTCCAGGCTTTTCATATTCAAAATGTCCAATCACGTTTATCTATGTTAGCCAAATGAACTCATAAAGCCAATTCGTAATTGTTATATATCTTTATTCAGTATATTCTGGGAATCCATTCGTCACAACTCGCTTCATAAAGATTTAAACACTGATAGCTAATTTTAACTAATTTTAAGCTAATTTTACAGCTTCTTCTTTCATCCAAAACTAAAAAGAGGATAAATTTGAGATAAGAATTATTTCATTTTTAATTGTAATAATTTTTATCAAATATATTTACAATAATAATTTTGGTTTCAAAATTTTCGGGAAATGTACTTCAATTTTGAAACCTGGGATCGTACAGGCTGGAAATTTCAACAGTTCCGGTTATTATTTTATCGTGAATTCTCTAAATGCGCGATAAAATGAAACTCATTTTTAAATCGTATAATTTATAGGTCCAAATCTAAAAATACTTTGTGCTCGACAGCTGCGAATATATTATTGCCGAGAAGTGTTCTCCCTTGAAAAATGTCTACGTGTTTTATCTCTTTCATCTGAACTCGACGTTGCCTATTTCCTGCCACTTCGGAAACCATCGAAATCCAAAGTACATTCCTTTCACATAGAATCTATGATATTCCTTCACCCATTTTAAAATATGATTTTCCTGAAGCCCTTTGCTTTCAGTTCGGAATAATCTTTATCCGAATGATGAATTGTAATTTCACATAAGTCCATGTAAAGTAAAAATATTTCCTGAACGCTTTGGCACCAATGAATACTTTTCATGTTTCAAAATTTTGAAAGGGTTAAATGTTGACTTCATAAGGCCGTTTTTTTATAATATTTATTAGCGCTATTAGTTGAATGAGGATTCCTTGGTTCTGTACTTGCGCTTCTTTTTCTGATTGAACTTTACGTAAATTTAGATCGAATATGTACTAGCTACTAATGTTACTAACGCACATTTTCAGTTCAATTTTCGATTTTAAATTGGATAGCCTTTTTTTTACTTTATTGTTTTAATGGAAGTTGTGTTAAAATTTATCTAAGGCAATTTGTTGAGTTGGTGCTTTTTTCAAATTTGTCAAATTTTTATTGCCTTTCAATGGGTGTCTTAATTTATCATGTAAAGTGAATCTTTGTAATCTGATTTTTTATAAGAATATTAGGTATGAGTTATTATTGATTAATGTAGGATTTATATGAAAGTAACTGGATACTTACTAAAAGTGAAGTTCGGAAAAATTCATAAAACCAATTACAGATATGGTTTGTTTATTTAAAATAAAAATTGAAAAACATAAATTAAAATACATAACATTAGATATCCTGCCTTTCCTTTTCCCATCGTCGGAGGGCATTTCCAGCAGCTCCTTCGCTATCCTCACACACGTAACGCAGCCTAGCTCCACAATCAGCACCTTCATAAGTGTACCTAACGGCTAATGATGGATTAAAGGACAGTTTGAGGCATCTTCCCCCTTTGGTCCCTCCAACCACTGGGCTGCCCTCGGGGATATCTGATGTCAAAGGTGCTGACACAGGCCTTCCTCCGTGAGACCAGATCCACAGAAGACCTGGATTCAAACCACCTGTCCAATATTCAGCACCTGCGGTTATAAAATTAGAAATTATAACAATTTCACTTGAACCCTTGACTCTGCATTCGACGCCGAATTTTCTCATCTCAAAATGAGGAAGAAGAAAATACATGAGATAAATTGTTTTTCCTAGTCATTAATAAAATACTATTTCTAAATGTCTCTTTATTAACATCAGTTTTCAAAAAAATTTACATATCTTTTTTCCTAGGATTATCTGGTTATTAAAGTCTCTTTTTCAAACTATCAATTTGCTATTCTAGTTGAACATAATTAAAAAGTTTTATCAAAGCTCATTTATTAGAAGCCATGTGAATCGATGGTTTTGCTTTTAAGTCAACAAGCAAAGTTATCTTTTAAATTTTTAGCTTCAAGATAGCTAGAATACATTTTGTTAGAGTCTCAACCTGAGCATAATTAGTAATCAATGCTTTCTGCATCTTTCACTAACAAATAAGGTTTGAATTCAATGGAATTAAAGCAATTGTTTCTGAAAGTCATATTTCTGAATTTTTTTCAAAATTGTCTTCACTTACTCATTAAAGCATTAATAATGGTTATTACAAACTTCAGGGATTTATCATTATTGCTTAAGAAAGGTTTCATTATAATTTCTCCATAAAATAGATGAGATTTCCCCAAGACCTGTACACTTTCTTAAGAGTTTAAATGTGTTTTATTATGTCCTCCTTTTTTCCCAAAAACAATTGTGCAATGGGCTTTCTTTCCACTAAAACCTGATACAAAAGGTGCATATAAGTATTCATCCTGATTTGCATTGTTTAAATAATATATAATGATTTTATTAAAAATATGTATTAACAATGCAATTATTTGGGTTTTTTAGGTGTTTAGATTAAATTAATAAAAATTAACATTAAAAAAATTATACACAGTTTGGATTGAGTCTATAAGTATAAGAAATATGGCTTTTATTAGACATTAAAGTTGAGATATCCCCACTATAATAATCATTTATAAATATGATTTGTACTATGATAAAAGGTTGACATTATTTAGAAATATGAGAACTTACCTCTAAGGTCAGTGCGGCCAACAATTGTTGAGAGGACATTAGAACCTTCCTCAGTTGTCTCTAACTCTGCTAGCAATGCTCCAGCCTTCCTGCATTCTGTGTTGGCAGACTTCCAGTCCACGGGGCGCCTTCCGAACAGATAACATCTTCCTCCTGATCTAACAAAGCCTTCCCTACAGGTAGCAGGAGGAGGACCTTAAATATAGATTTTAAAATATTATGTGTTAAGAGTGTGCTGACAAATATTCACAAGTAAATGTATTTTTAATATATTGTAGCCTTTGAAAACAAATATTTAAAAAGGAGTAAAATCAAGAAAAAATGTATGAATTCAATTCTAGTTTCATAAAATGGATTTATGAAATGCATAGAGTAATATAAATATAGAGTAATGAGACTATTGTTTACATTAATAATCATCATCAAGATTCATAAGATTCTCCCATTCCAGTGTTTTTTCACATTTATTTTTCATTTCCATATTTAATTATAGTCCAGTACCTAAAATTAAGTTAAAATAGAAATTTTCTATTATATTTTATAGCGTAGCTGTAATGGTAGTTGAAGAAATGGAATTGATGCAATTTTCAAAAACAGCTTTTTTCAGGCGATCTCAATGCTGTGATCACTGAAATATTAATATACACAAGAATTGTTCATTTCTTCCATCCAATTGTACCTATTTAATTTCCCTAACTTAATCTGGTGTTGAAGACAATTATTCTCTCTGGATTTCTCATCTACTTGGGCTACAATGGCTTAAAATTTTCTAAGATAGGATGAAAATTACAACTACCCAAAAGAATTTCTGTAATTTAATACATATTTAATTTTTAAGGTATACATTACATTTTGGTTTTAAGTCTCAAAGAATCCTAGCTAAATGTAAAATGAAAAGAAACAAATTCATAACCAAAAGTAAAAAAATACAAAACCTAACCTTGTGGTCCCTTTGACATAGAGTAAAGAGCATCCTCTGTCCTCATCAGTCTGCTCTCCAGTCGTTCCACCCTCTTTGCCAACTTCTCAATAGCAGCCAAAAGGTAAAGGTCTGTCTCACTGATGCTACTCCCCTGCACAGGGCCATCGTTTGGTGATTCCACTCCCTGCTTCCTATTTGGGCTCCACTGTGACCCCACTAACACTCTCTGTACCCTTGCATCTTAAATGGGAAGGAAATTTTACTCTTCAAAATGGAATTTAAAAATTGTGTATAATTAATATTAAGGATGCAATAATATTTCTAAATTGATCAGAAAAGCAGAATGATCAAAATTCATATTGATCAGACTGTGATACTACATCAGGTATGAGTAAATTATTTAGGCATAATATATGTAAAACAATATATTACTCAGAGTGAATAAATTTAAATACCTGAAATAGTGCTGTATGTTTCATCTTTTACAAAAACAAGTATATCCATAATGTAAAATGACTGCTTATTAATTGAACAATATAATGTAAAGAATATTTATATTTATGGATTGGTAAAATTTTATATGCAGCAAGGTGATGTTCAAAACAATAAATATCCCAATTATGAGAATATTCTCATATATTGTAGAGATTGAATTATATTAATGTTTCAGGAATATGGGAACTATTCTAATACAAAACTGATGCAAATATCTATAACTCAATGGACTATATCATAATCCATATTTTTCGAAATTTTAAAATCAATAATATACCATCAATACTTCTAGCACTCTGATCTATCAATGCAGAGATTCCAGCATAGAATAGCTTACACCAAATTTGATCATCAAATAACAAGAATTAATAAAAAATTCATCCCATACTTATTTTGTATGTTTATTTGATTCCAATTCCTGATATTATGACTTGAATGATGTAAAATGTACTTAATTTGTTAACATGGAATTCAAGCATCAGGAACGTTACTGTTGGAATTAATCCTATTCAAGGAGTTGCAAGCAAGAATTAACAATAAAGAGCTGATTGTAATGAGACTTCATTTTGAAAACATTCCCTGTCTTTTACAACAGGATTGAAGTTAAATATTATCAATAATCAAAGAAAGATGATTATCTGTCTCAACAAACACCAATTTTTTTTAACACAGGATGGAATCTGTTGTGATGAAAACAATATGCACACATTTAGTTAAACTCGGCTTACTGGCTTCTTCATCGTCCCATCCAACATCAGCCCATCCTTTTAGCCTCTGCACCAATAACTTTGCCAATGTTTCCTGATCATCCTCCCATTCTCTAGGAGCGGTACTGTTATCTGAGGGCAGTGCAACTGTAACTGATAGAGAATCCAGAATCAAGAGTATGTATTTAAGAAAATTCATGTTTTGAACTTTAGGTTTTTGAGTTATTTTTACAAGTCGGCAGACTTTCTTATTTTGAGATCTTTTATAACAATAATGTTAGTAAACATTATTTGAGATTAATTATTTGACCTGGTTTAGAGGTTGAGCAAATGTTGAAATTATATAAGAGTAAAATCATAATTCACTTAAATAGCCATTTCAATTCTAATTCCTGGAGGTAATAAAACAGAAAGTAGATCCATATGTAACGAGTTATTCGTCACAATTATCGATTATCAAATATATAAAAGGTTTTTATTAATAGTTACTAGGATGATTAAATCACCTTCTTTGTCAAAAACATGTGCAAAGCTCAAATTTAATTAATCATCTAGAAAATTTAAATAAAACATTTAGTTCTTAACTGAATTTCTTATAAATATTTACCCTTATTAATTCGGTATCTTCATGCCGATTTTATCATGAATGAATTCAAAGTACAACATGAAAAAGCGGCTAATTTCATTTTATGTATAGCGTATGAGCCATAGAATTGCCTCTTGGCGTCTTCATTTGTCCACTATCAGTGAATATTCTTTCCCTTGTAGCGTCATTCCGATAAGATTTTCTCAAGATACAATAAGTAATAAAGATGTTTCTTTTTCACCTCTGGCAATACAAATAACTTGAGATATTTCAAACAGATTCGTAGCTAATTTAACTGCATAAGAAATAATTAGGTGAAACTCTCTATCGCACAAGAGGAAAATAAGATAGGTCATAACTCGAAGCACTTGTTAATGATCTTCGTTCACAGAAGAGAAATTCATTCTCTCTATTGTCCCATTTCCGTTGGTTCTAGGTCAACTCGCAAAATATACATCCCACGACACTTGAAATGATTCACAATCACATCGTCTTTTATTTTCCTTCGATCGAGCTCATCCTCCCCATTTTATATTATTAACCGTTTGAACGTTTCTTCCACTGCTCTTTATTCGAAACCAAATACTATTTAATGAGAAAGATGAAGCACCGTTATTTGAAAGGGATGAAAATACAGAACTCATGAACGCTCATGAATCTCAAGGAACGCATCATATAATCTCATGACGTCTTCGATAATATTCATGGCTACTTATGGTTACGAACTTTAGTTCTTATGTATTATTCAAGACCTTTTCCAATTGTTTGATACTTTGAACCATTTACTTTATTTAAACCAAGATTCTTCATTTATAAAGAATTATCGTCTTCCATCACCAGTCAATATTAAAATGACTTATTTCTCTAAAAAGTGATATTTCTCACGGAAATAAAAATTCAGTTTCATATTTTCATGGACAAAAGCATCGATTTTATATTCCAATTACAGTAATTATGTTGTGGTTATAAATGAAACATTGCTTATTTATAGGAAAAGAATAGAAAGTTTCGTTAATTTTCAGATAAATTGATAAAGAAAATGCAGAAACGATATTTTTATATGAAAAGAGTAACGCGCGAATTTTCAAATTTTGCTGCCAATAGTAGCGACATGAAAACAATGCCTATTTTTCTTTCTTTGGAACCTGATTGTTTAACTTACCTGCGATAAATGAAATTATAGCAGCGATAGGTAGTTTCATGGCGATGCACCTGCAATTAAGTTACAATTAAATCGTTGAATTTCAAAATGTGTGTTTGTCTAAATAATCGTTCAACGCTATATGGTTGGAATAAGGAGAGAGCACAGCACAAAACTGGGTGAGAAAGATTGAAGAAATGAAATTATAAAAAGGCAAAATCATATGCGGTAAGGTCTCGTAGTAAGAAGGATCTCAGTCAGTAGATCTCATAGAGAGATACCAAAATATGAAGGATAAAAACCGGGGGAGACCGAAGCGTAGATGGAACTATTGCAAGTAAAATACGGCCATGCACGGAGGTGTATCTAAGAAAGGTTTAGAATAGAGGAAGAAAACAAGAGCGCGCTTAAGATAAATGCTCATTAAATAGAAATCAAAAACTTCATTAAGTTATCGGATGTCAGTGTTCTCATACTTTGTTGTTTTTAAAACAGTTAATTAGAAAATTTTAAAACAGAACCAGAAAAGTATTCAATTGTCATTGCAATTTGAAAAAATAAATTTTAGAGTGAGCTATAGACCATTTGACGTCAGATTGTATATTTATTTATTACATCGCATTGCAACTGAAACTGATTTTAACATTATTATAAATTTAAAATTATAATTGTGTGAATTATTTTTTTAAACCGATATTTTTAAAGTGTCAATGAAAAGCAAAAGTAAATTCCGGGGCCGAAATTATGAATACATGTATTTTCTACGAGTTTTAAAAATAAAGAGGATTTCCGCTAATATTGCATTGTTTCATTGAAAATGATTTATCTAAAGTTAGCTTCACTCCACTATTATTCTACGGATTCTATACTATTGTGATCACTTTTGAATACTGCACTTACCCCAAAACAGCCTCTCTGTCCCAATTCCTCTTCGCAACTGCCTACAGAAGAGGAGGAGAAAGTAGAGGAAAGTCTTTGGGGAATACCTGATGACGTTACAAACGAAGCCCATTTTCAACCGGATCCTCTTCTTTGACCCGCTAAATAACTATCAACTTGGAGAGTCATTAGAGAATCAGTCTTTTTAGTAATCTAGGGACGAATTTCCTCATAAGAAATATAATTCTCTTTTCTATAGATGAATCCTATCATAGATAAAAGATAAGTTTCAATTTAAATGATAGTGAAGAAAAGTACATAATAAGTAGTCCGAAATCTTACTTTTAGAAAGATCCACAGTTCTGAAGAGCATTTAACTTCCTTCGTATCGACAAAGAAAATAAATGTTGTTCGAACGCCGGGAAATAGAAGGAAATTTCTGGTTTTCATTCATATATTGGCTACATCTCGATTACCTTCGTTCTGTTTAAACATATTTTCAAAGGACTCCCATCCTTTACGAAACGTACCGTTTTTACCTTTTCTACGTCCCGAATAATAGGACCCATATACAAAGCGTATTTCGGTCCTTGCTGCTTTCGAAATATTAGTTATGTGCCCCTGTACCTTTTATTACTAGCTTAGTGGAAAATTTTCAAAAATTATTTTTGCATCATACTAAGCTTAATTTTAATCCCTTTGTGACAGTTTTGCTGATGCTTAATCTACTCCGAGAAAAAATAATAAAATAAAGCGGTTATTTTTCCGAGTTGGAGCATTTTCGCTATAAATAAAAGTCAGTTGCAAGGATTTGGAATTGATAAATGGGTTCTCAGCTCAAAAAGAAGACTTAGCCAGGGGAAATAGCCATGGAAAGTGTAAGAGAAGCAGCTGCAGAAATGACAACTCAGATGAACAAGAGATGTTCAAAGAAAATCATCCATGAAATCCGGAAAATAATGATAAAAGAAACAGCCTTAATGTAACGGGATTTTTGCTTTGACATGAAGCGAGGTCAGATAAACCTTTTCGAACCTTTGTTCTGGATGGAATTATGGAATGAGAAGTTGAAATCAGGACTTGGCGCTTATAAATGATCAGTTATTATCTTCTATCGAAGAATATTGCTGTTAATAATCCTTCGCACAATGTTTATGTGAGCGCGATTCTCATGTAAAAGCTGCCAGGAGTGAAAGGATTTATAAGACTTTCCAGGAGTCTTCCGATAAGGGGAATGCGATTTCGTTTCGAATCAATCTGAATTACACTATCGGGTCTTTATGTATCGGGGATAAAAGTAGTAATTCGAAACGCTAAGTCAATTACTCTCTCGGGAATAGAAAATTTTTCTTATCGTTGTTCTAAAACATAGAAATAAATTAAATTTAAAACTTAAAATTTAAATATAAAGCCTTCTATTCATATCATTACTAATAAAAATATAGAACTGATAATTAACGAGCAGTATAAAAGATTCTTTTTATCCTAATAGGTACAATATCTTATGCATCTTTTATATTGCAAGAGCTGATATGTTGCTTTTAAAATGTGTTTGTTAGCATTTGGTCAAATTTTGTTATTTTCAGTTAATCCTACAAGATAATTTATGTTTTACTAGCTCAAAATACGAGAAATAGTACATTATGGTTCCTCATATTTTTAATATGGAGTGAATGGAATCTTAACTGTCATGTTTGGATTATTTAATCGTAAATGTTTTAAAAATATTAATAACTCTATCACTTGTCTTTTTAACCATCGTGTAATAATCTCATATCTCTGAGCTCATGGAATGTTTTATATTACTAACATTACTTTTAAGATTAGTGATTCCTTTTATTCTGTTACGTTCCGTGATTGATCATGCTTTCTATGAGCTGAAATGAGAACTAAATCGTTATCATATGTAATCAATTTACACTTTTTGCTGACATAAAGTATTATTTATAAACTAAATGAGAAGAAAAAATATCCTAAACGTGCTCATAAGGCTTCGACAATACCTCTGTCCAAATAATGAAAGTGGATTTCACCAACCAGAAGCATGACAGCCTGGTGAATTATTGTTTTAATTATCATATAAATTAGGTCCTCCTTTCCTCAAGCATATATACGAATTTCATGATGAGCTTCTGTGATGGAGAGTCATCCGAATGCACCACCTATTCAGATATCCGGGAGGTGGTGATGTCATGAATAATAATCCACACCTTGCAACACTCTACAACTTCCAAAGCGATTGACTCCTAGAGCTATTGAAAGAAGCAGAGAAGATTAAATGGGATTTCTTCGGCCTACCTTAAGTCACAAGAAGATTACAAGACCTGATTATCCATAAAGAGGGTTACTTATTTTACTACTGTGGTAGTTTACTACACACAATCGAAGACTAAACATCATCGACTTCTAGATCAGCAGGAAATGGAAGAACAATATAGAGTAAATAGAAAGTGTATCTGATAGAGTATGTAGACAAGATTAACAAGCATTACACTGTTTAGATCATACAAATCTATGGATTAACAGTAGCAAGCGGCAAAGGTGTAATTGAAAAAATATATCTGACTTGGCTCTTAAAAAGACAAGGAAACCAACTACATACTTAAAAGAAATCATGACCGACTTAAATTTTTGAGTAGAACAGCAGGAGGCCAAACGACTATTATCCGACAACATTGACTAGGACAGAGGAATGAAAGAGGTCACCTTCTGGTAGAGTTTGCAGAATGCACCAATATACATGTAGTAAATAAATACTTCAAGAAAAATCCAACTAGGAAGTGGAGAAGGAGAAGCCTTTTAGGAGTAACAATTAAATAGACTAAATATTGGTTAATAAACCTTTAACAGCATACTCAATTAGTCTTGTGAATATGCTACTGTCAATTATATCCTTTTTCTCATGAACAGTAAATTTCCTTTTTCTTTTGATTCTAAAATGTTTTAAAGTCTACTTGACGATTAACTTGATAATTGGTGCTTTAAATTTAAGCTTTGGTTCCTCTGTTGCCCAAAATAGCCATTTTCATTTAAACAAATTCTATTACCGCACTTTGTGGAACAAAATTCTAAATAGTAAAAATAAGTACTTTGTATTTTTCCTATTTTTCATTACAACCTGAGAGATTTTAAAATAATTTGTAAAACCTTCAAAAAGAAAAGGTGGTAATTGTATGACAAGTAGTTTAGAATATAATGAAAATGGAAGGATTCCACATTGAGGGTTATAATATAAGAAGATTTGGACATTTGCAAGTTAAGTAGCAATAATATATATAAATAAAATTGAGGAATTACAATGAAATTTTAAATTAAAACCTATATTCTAGACAATCCATCTCATTCCTCAAGTAAATATTAGGAGATTAATACAAAATTTTATGTGTGCTTCTTATATGTTTTCAGTATCTAAAATATCAATGGGGCAATATCTGTTCATAAAAGAGGTCCAAGGATATAGGGAGAACTATAAAATGCCTATCTTGTAAAATCCATACATTTATTTACACTACTTGCTATTACAAATAATGTGAATGGAACTGAATATTGATACATGTGGAAGCAAGATAACTTATTCAAAATACTTAACTGGACAGAGAAAAAAAATATTCTTATCCTGTAGAAAGTTACTTATTTGAAACCATTAATTAATGCGAGATAATAACAGATAACTCATCAAGAGTAATATTTGGATTTAATGTTTTAATTTAAACTACTTTGATGATCTCATGATAACTGTAAGTTAAGGGAAAATATTTCTTATTTCCCTGTTGACATAAATAAAATTAGTCAGACTATGCAAGGAGGAAGATTTACTCTAAATTAATACAAATAAATTGGTGAAGTTCTAGAGCATCATATTGATCCAAGTGTCCTCTTTCTAATGTGTCAATTGTATATTTTCTCTCTCTTCACATATTTCAAGAAAACAAGCTCTTAGTTTTCTGTCATCATTTAGCACCTTATAGTTTGGCTAAATATGAAATGTGTACTGTGCAATTAAAAATGGTAAAAGTCATGGAAATCAATGCATAAGGATACTGCCTGCTCTCCCATTAACAACATAGCATCAGCCTTCCAAATTTGCGTATGTACAGATATTAAAAGAAATTTAAAAACACAATGCTGGATAACACAGCAAGTAATCTTTAGAAATATATGTTGATTATAGAATGATTATCTGTTGTAGAAATCATAGACGAATTGAAAATGAGCTTGACTATATTCAAAATACCTTCTTGGATTTTAACCAATTTAGAAGAAAGCGTGAATTCCCAAAACATGTATTGTTCATTTTCTTTAAGGAAATAAGAAAATAAGGCAATAAAGAAATTGTATCTACATTATTTAATTAGAATCTCAAGAACAACATAAAATATAGAATTGTTAACAACAATTTTTACACAACTCTCTAAAACATAATTCAGCTTCAACATTAATTATCTACACACACAACAATCAATGCATTGACATCATTAAAATTTGTAAATATTGTTATTTCTTTTACCAAAATTTAAATAACTTGAAATTCTATAAAAATAAATCCTAGAGAATAAAAGAAAGCTTAATTCCCTGTATATTTATAATGCTAACATTGTGAGAAGTTTTAAAAGAGAAAAACAACAATTATGGTCACATATATAATATTTAAATATAATAACCTGCATTTTGTACCTCAGTTGCTAGCACATTATAGCACACTAAGAAAATGTTTGCAATTTTTGGAGTGAACATATCACAAAATATTGCAGGGCAGTAGCTGTCACAACACAAATTCAATCACCAAAACATGAAGCGAATATATCTAAAGTGAAAACATCAAGCTCAGGGCAATTTTAGATATTCACTATATTTGGTGATGTATTATCATAAGTAAAAGGAATGGATGAATAATTAATTAAGACACTAGAGCATCAATAAAATATGCTCCTTAATTCTTTGCATTCAACAGTCTAACGCGGATTTTCTTTGAGGAAATCCTTTCTTTGGTAATTTCTTTATTTTATTTCCTTCTGTATATTCACATACTCATTTGAATGAAAATATCATTCAACTAGATCTCAATATATTTGAATATTTTTAACTGTTGCTGCATGTATAAACAACTAAGATATTAATTCAGGGCTAACAACCCTGTCACATGACTCACATTGACTAGTGCAATTAACATGAATGATAACATTGATGGGATGCTAAAACATATTCAGATTGCTATATGCCTAAACATGGATTAAAATAGGTTTCAAGCTACAGGACAAATGCTCAAACAAAATAGCTTGAACATTAATGCACACAATAATGCAAATATTATTTTAATAAGATTACGATCACAAGTAAAATTACCTGAAGTGAAAAATAAGAGTTAATATTACTGAGATTTTACGTAGCAATGGAGCTGACAATAGTACAATGCTGTTTGGCATCCAACAAGAAGGTAATTTATCTTCTAAGAAAAAGCAATTTTCTTTAGAGATGAGTAATTTTCACATTCAATCCATAGCTCAATCGACTCACATAAGTTTTCTCTTTCTAAATTGGGTTCAATCTCTTTAACCATAAACAGTTCACAATTATTCAAACATTAACAAAGGTATATAAATGACCTCACTAAAAGTAAACCAAAATTAACATTTCAAACTCGAATTTTAAAAGGATAATATTATTCTGTATTAACAATTTGGATTATAAAGTCATCCATGAATTGTCAATTTCAGGGTAACTGATCTATCATTGAACTATTCAGATTCAATTACAGGATGAATTTGTATGAAATTAATAAAGCTTACTTTTCAAATCCCTTTTGATGTTCATTTAGATTAAATAGGTAAGAAGGATTCATCAACAATTTGTAACTTACAAGTAACATAGATCCTTTAAAATCTCAGTTACTGCAAAGATTTCTCATAATACTGCTAGTACTTAAAAGAATACTGAAACAATTAGTGCAAATGAATCAATGGAATGCTTTAATGCTCAATTGAAAGTTATTCAAAGAATTAATAGTAAAAAAACTGTATGGAAAATTATTACCTATTAAACTTAACAAAACCTTATCCTGGTCAAATACCAATGGAACTAGAGAAATTCTTTACGAATTAAAAATTCAATGTACATTTTCAAGATACTATAGAGCAACAAACTAACTAAAGATTAATAATGATGACCCATGCAGTATTTGGGCTTGGATAGTATTTCCTAACCAATAAAAACTGTCTAGGATCTTTAATTTCTAGCTTGAAAAACAAGATACTGCAAATTTTCATTCCATTAGCTTTTCATTTACAATATTTTGCCCAATTGCTAAGGATGTAGCAATAAAAATATAAATCAACTTAAACCATACATTAGAATTTTAATGGTATCAAATTAAACATTTCAATTGCCAACTCTTTACAATTTACCATGGTTTGATTGTCTAAAAAAGAAGGGAAATCAGGTGAAAGTGGTTAGGAAATTCCACTTTATATAATCTGATTATTTTAGGAATATAATTCAGTTTCTGATTATAGATGCTACAGAGTTACAATTTGAAATCCTTTATATTTGGATCAACTTTTTCAGTGGGGAAAGTGATAGTTTATAATTCATTTTCAGCTACTACTGAATTTTTAATATATAGCTTTATGTTGAATCAAACAATAAAAAAGTTGATAACATGAATGATGGGTATGTAAGTTTATAGGAAAATATTTAGAAGAAAAATTTAACATTTACATAATTAAGAAATTAATAAACTTGATATTTATATCTATAAAAATCATATTAATTTGGATATTGTGGAAAATACTTTCACCAAAATAGTTTGCTCTAGAAATGCCGCAAAAATTCTATGATATAAAACTCATGATTGAAAAATTATCACATTAATAGACATAAAAAACAGAGAGAGTAAAATTGAGTAATAACTTTGGTTGAACCTAAATTATCTAGCTTCAATTAATTGAAGGATAAAAAAGAATAAATGAGATGAGTAAGTAGGTTTTTTCAGAGATTAATATAGCATAATTAGCTATTTCCAGGGATTATTATAATTATATTAAAATAAAATAGCCATATTAAAAGTTATATAGTTTCTAATTGAGAGATCTTAGCTGAAATGATTATTTTAAGCATGAGAACAAAAAGCACTGAGTAGTACATGGGGATATTCACAGCCAATACATTTATAATGTTTGCATACAAAGACAGAGTCCAATCATTTTTCTTCCCAAAAATTTTGGAATCCTTGAAGTATACCTGCATATAAAATGACTAATTCTATTAAAAACAAGGTAACTATTAAACCAATAACGACATGTGATATTTCTTTTATTCTTTGTGGCTCCAACTTCATAAAAATCAGTTTTCCTAATGACCAATTATTCCAAGTTTGTTTATTCTGACATAAGTTCCCATGCATTTCTTGTTTTAATATAGTTTACCTTTTCCTTGTTTAGACATTTTTATGGAATTAGTTTAATGTGGAATAACTTTACCTTAAACGCAGTAAGAAATAATTTCAAAATAATTCAAAACAAAGTATATGGAATAAAAATCAATTGAAAATGTAAAGAAACATGTTTAGCATTAATAATAATGCTAGCAACAATTATGATATCGCTTTACTAGGGATTAATTTGCAAAGCATCAGATCTTTCACTTTAAAATATAAATTGTAAATGATTACTACCAAAAACCTAGATGATAGCACATAAAAACTTAATCTGAGGATATTTTTGCTAGGATATGCATGTGCTTTCTTTTCTGGTCAGAGCTTCAAAATTGGAAAGTTTTCCAGGAATCATTTAAAACACTTCTTAATCAATCAAAGTGAGAAAAAGTAACACATTCTTCATCTCTAAATATAAAAATTACTTTGTAACTCCATGGAATAGATAAAAAAATACATACTTTGACATAAATCTGAAATGAGATTAGTATTAATTTCTAATGACTCTTCAAAGGAATACAGCAACATCAGAAGGAAACAATTTTAAAAATTGCATTCTACTGTAAAATATGGCAAAATTATGACTTCAAGCCATACCTCACATCTTTACAAGCAACATGAACGATTTTCAATATTCCATTAGGTGAAACAATCTTCAGTTTCTTTATGGAAATCAATTCTTTTCTTGTCATATAAATAGCCACTTAGGCAGTAATTCCCAAAAGTCCTCGAGCTTCAAGATGATCTCTCAATGTTCCATACAGTTGAACTTGCTCTTCTGGTTTTAGGCTATATACCTGCAAATGTGAATCAATAACTTATATTGAAAATCCTTATCACTTTTTAAGAACCAAGTGGTAATATTAGAATGTTTTTATCATATATTGGCTTTGATCAAGAATACCTCATATAAAAATCTTTGTAGGATCACTAAAATAATTCATTAATTAAAAAATTTACCTCTGATAATGATTTCAAACCACTAAGAGAAAAACTGTAGTAGAACAAGAGTATTTTCTGTATGCCATACTTTCCTTATAAATCAACTGGAGATAATTATCATAGAAATAATTTTACAGTTTTTACTACAACCATACAAGGTCTTGTGCCAATAAGGCAAGCGGACTTTCAATTTTTACATCCAAGCATACATTTGGAACAGAGGGTGTATACAAACATGTATGAAGTAGTTGTTGACTTACCCTCTCAGCCATGACATTAAATTAGATATGGTAAAAAGAAATTATGCTCAAATACTACAATTACATCTGCTTATAATGAAGAGTTATAAATTTTAATCAAATTTACATTAAATTACTCATACTTGAATCACTTTAACATCATCCCAACCTATTATAAAAACTGGAAAGAAGTTTATGAAAATATGGAAAGGAGATTTTCCATACTCTGAGTAACATATTTCTTACCTGCTGAAGTATTTTTTGAGGAGATGCAGTATGAATGAAGCTAGAGATGTAAACGTTGACAAAAGTAGCCATTAGGTACTGACAGTCAAATCGATCCATGATTCCTCCATGTCCAGGGATAATATCACCAAAATCCTGAAAATAAAAGAGGTTGAAGTTATATTTAAGCTAAAAACACACTCGGAGAAGGTGAAAGGAAAGAAAGGTGATGCTGTTGAAAAAAGGGGGAAGAAGATGCATAGGAACTAAAGAAGAAACGAGTTCCAGTTTCTATTCCCAATCAGTCTTCTTCCCATCAACTTTCCTCAGAAAAAGATTTTTTAGGCTCTTAGTATATAATCTTGTATCTTCATTGCAAGAGTCAACTAAAGATGTGGCTTTGCTATAAAACCTTGTTTGTATATATTCAATTCTGCAGTCCAGTAAAAGTTTACATCTTCATGTAGTGTGTTAAGTTGCAGAATATAGATAATTACTCCAAAATTATCCCTGAATAAATATAATTAATATTTAAGCTCTAAAGGTACCTCATAACCAGCTTATATGAAAGTGTGTGATTTGAATATCAACTTTCAGATTGAAAACTTGATTGATAGTTAGATAGACTTGATAATCTTTAGATTTAGACAATTAACTTATCAGTAAATATAATGAGTGGAACAGTAAAAATTGATGGAACAAATAACAAGCAAGGTTTCATGAGCCTAACTGTCGTGGATGTTTTGCTGATTGCTTGCTGTAAGCATGCAATCAGTTAATATAGATATATATATATATATATATATATATATATATATATATATATATATATATATATATATATATATATATATATATATATATATATATATATATATATATATATATATATATATATATATATATATATATATATATTAAAAAGTAAAATTTGCATGCTTACAGCAAGCAATCAGTTAATATAGATAACAACAAATAAATAAAAGGCTTTTTTGAATGTTTATAATGTTCATATACTGATCCACCTATAGTAAAAGTAAGATACTTCCTGGCTGATACTGTTTGTGTCATTTTAATATAAGGAGGAAGAAAGTATTTGTTAATTATATTTCTGTATGTACCTATTAAGATTTTCCTAATAGTAAAGCTTTAAATAATTGATTAAATATGTTACGATAAATCTTAGGTCAACAAGCGACTACATTTATAAGTAACCAATATCTTTTTGAGAAAACACTAAGGCATGATAATCTCTTTAAAATTAAAGATGGCAACAAGATGAAGATTTCAACCTTGATGCATGTAATATACTTGCCTTTATCTTGAATGCCCTTTTGAATCCACTGGCAAAAAAACCACCAAAGGGTCCAATAACACTGCTGAACAATGACATGGATAAAGAATGCAGGAGAAATGGCTGGAATGTGACTGTATTCTTCAATGAAAACTGAAAATTTTCAGAAATATCTTTACATCTATTAAGGATTAAAAGTAACATATGTAATGAAAAATATGAAGAAAATTAAAACTTCAGGCTCCTTACTGTTTAAAAAAGATATATATATTTAATAATATTAAAGTTAAAAATATTTTTATATTCGATGAAGTATCAACTTACCAATCCAGCAATATTGGCAAGAGATTCAGGCAAGGTGTATTCTTGAGGTTTGAAAAGGTATGATGGCTCACAGTCCATCGTCATGCGACCAAGAGCTTCATTAAAAGCAATTGGACACACAAAATATCGATACTGGCACATGGCATAAGACATCTGCAAATCCAGAGAAATGAATTTCATGATGAAAATTCTAGTTAAGTTAATAATTTACATAAAAATTAAATTAAATGGATATTTAAATTCTCATTCCTGAATTCAGGTATAATACCAAATGTATCTGAACTTTTAGAACTAAACTAAATTTTTTTGAAATCAGGTTAATATATTTGTCAATACATATTAATAACTTCAAATTCTTTAAAATCATCATAAGAAGAAGAAAATAAATGCCAGTCTGAAAGTTATATAATACAATCACAACCTCTAACCTAAATTGGCAACTTTTTCACATACCCTATCACATAATGAGAAACTCTGTCATGGGAACTATCTTTTAGGAACAGGCTCTTGATGCAATAAGCAGAGGGGGAAGATCATTCCCCATTTCTCTAGTTTTTTAATCTAAGATTATTGTTGAGATCTTCATTAGCCTCACTAAGGTGAAGCATATCAAAGTTTAAAATTGGAAGCATGAATTTGACACACCATGTATAATAGCTGAATAGTACAGGAGTGAAATAGATGAATATTTTAAAAAATTTATTAAATAATTAGGCTTTGTATATACATTTCCAATATTTTTTCCAGATAAAATATATTCCTTTTTACTCCCAAAATTTTTACATATTCGTCATTTTTTTAAATTTTTGAGATATTCATGCAAAGAATATAATTGTATTACACATTACACCAATTAACTAGATCAAACCATTTTCTTTAGATAATGTTTGTTTTCCATATTTCCATTTTCCATTCAGTTACAGATTTTAATGCCAAAATTGTACTGTCATTGTTTATTTTGATAATGCAAAACCAATTTTTAGGAATTTCTTTTCTATGTGCCTTATATTAATGCTAAAACATGGTTAAAATTCAATGTCATTTGAAAACATGCAACATCAAAATGTTTAATTGGAAGTCCTGCAAGAAAAGGAGGATTAGCAGTACATTGATCTGATCAATACAATTATGACTGAGTATCAATTGCTATCAAATGAAGATATCATAAAATAGCTGAAAAATAAGATATGAATTCAATGTTTGAAAAAAGGAAAACTTATGACAAAAGGATATTCCTATTTTTATAATATTTTAAACAAGGAATTGATTTTTATGAAACGATAGTGAAAAAATAATAAGCAAATATTCTTTATAATTATTCTTATTCTTTGGTTCACTTCGTATCTAGTATACTACACCACCAACTCCACAAATTAATTCATCAATAACTAATGCAGGGTGTTAAAAATAATTTCCAATATAACTCACATAGTAATTATTTATTTTCACTTACAACAAGACCAAACACCACAGTTGAGATTCCACCTCCTATGAATCCTTCCCAAGTTTTCTTTGGTGAGAGCTGTATGAGAGGAGTGCGTCCAAAAAAGAAACCAAATAAATAAGCCATCACATCATTGCAGACTATCATGGACACAGGAACAATAAACCTAAACAGAGTAAGGAGAGGATTTAGAAAATATTTTACATTTAACAAATAAATAACACTATGAAAGGATCTTCTCTTACCATATTAATCCCTCAAAGATGTTTTGAATGATGAGATAACTCTGTGTAACGACAATTAATAGCGCCACATGTGTCCATGCAAAAAGCGAAAACTGTTTCATATAGTAACGCTTGACAAGTGACAGTACAAACCACACAAAGCCAATGATATACAAACAGAATGAAATGAAACGGTGGTAAGTGACCAGCACTCTTAAATATTCCTGAAAATAGAGGAAAATAAGCATGTCAAGAGTAAATTAATAAACTAAGCATTAATATTTAATAATGACAACTTTGGCACACTACATTTTGCATTGGGGTTAAAAACAATAAAATAAGAGCAGGGTTACCTAAGGAATGATATTAACTTTTATTCTATGCTAGTAATATTTTATCCGACTATACCAACAAAAAATCATCTGAAGTAATCACATCCAAAATTAGAATATGATAAAGAGGCTTCAAGATATCAAAATATCTTAGAAATAATGATACTTTTGATTATAATTAAATACAAAAACATTTATGTACAAATCCTCCAAACAGTAGAATAATTTCAGCATTTAATAGCACATTTTCATTATTATTATTATTATATCATCATTATTTTATAGCTGAAAATGAAAGAGAAAATAACCTTCTCAGTTCAGTTGCTAAATATATTTTAAAGTAATATAGGTATCTGCTATGAAATTACATTACTTAATATCTATATTTTTTATGCTGCCAATTAGATTTTTAAAATCCTAGAATTCTGAAATATACATCATTCATCCTAAAACCCAGGTCTATATATTTTATAAACAACTATGAGTGAAAATTTTATGATGACAGATATTTCATGGTATTATCAGAGGAAAAAGGATTCCAAGAAAACCAAGAGAATTCAATTTGCTGTTACTCAGGACCGAAAATAAATCTCTTGTAAAATAATTTCTGAGGAAGTATAATGCCTTCTCATTTTGAGTTTAAGGTACTTTCTTTTACATGATTGAACTTACCGTTCGATGAACTAAGACTCCAAAATAATCCACCAAACTTTCTCCATAGAAGAAGTAATTGGAAGTGATAAGGAAGTACCATGAGAGTGAACGAAACCATGGAAGACCATGTATTCGATAGACTGCATAACCAATGTTGATGATTTCCGAAAAGCATTTTACTTGAACTATCAGCGTCTGTAATGTGAGGAAATATTTTAATTAAAATAAAAAAAAAATATCAAGTTAAGTCACACATGAATTTTACAATCCAACATACACACAAACATACACTTTATTCATTATGTACACATGCATTTATACAATATTAACATTTTGTTGCACATGCAATACTTATAGAATTAAGATAAATAGGTGTGCAATATTTGAAATCTGTTATAAATATGAAACACAACATAATCAGACAGAGAAAATCACATACGGATTTTGCTCATAATATTATACATGCATGAAATGTATTAGTTAAAACCAGTGGATAACAACAGAATGAAGAATTATAAAATCAATCAGGGAGTACATAGGACTTTTATAATCAAAATGTGATATTATGTTAACCTTACCCATTAAATTATTAAAATAATCTCTTACTGTTAGACATATTTCTCACTTAAACTTATCTGTAGTCTGTGTCAGTTGGTGGACTGATATTGACCATCATAAAAATTATAAACTTGGACGATAAAAGGAATAAAATTTATTTAATTACAGAAACAAAAACTTTCTTGTTACTTTGGAAAGTGAACTGTTTAAAGCAAAAGAAAAAACTTTTACATGGAATTGAATTATAATCAAATATAAATTTGGATAAGATATCTTGAATGTGATATTACGTTGTTCAATTAAATCAAGTTTCGGTGAAATATATAACTTCCTTCCTTTCACTAGGAAGAATCATTTGACCCTTCACGAATACTAGGAATTATTAGAATATGTCTATGTAGATACCCTACGAGCCACCTTTCGGTGTGAGGCAGGGGGAATAAGTTATAAAATATGACCGAATTGTATGAAGCATAAAAACTAGGGTATTAAGTATTTAGGGTCACTGTGAGATATATATGGAATGTTATCCCACCATCGCCGTTTATAACTAAATTAAGAGGAATGAGTGAATCGGAAAGTTAATCTGAAGACCTACAAATTCATCACTCGCAAGGCACTTATATGGGCTCAAAGAAAAACTCACCTTTGACATGCTTCAGCCATCTTTTCAAATATTTTCAATTTAAACTAAACGATTTCATTGTAATTGAACGAGATTTAGTAATGCCTTAAAACATTTGTTCCAAGTATAAATTTATCACACGATTTCCAACTGAATTTTGATAATGAACAAGATCATACTGAATTTTCTCACAGAGATGTCATTTTACTAAATAGTCTATAAAGTAAGATACGTTATTATCTACGATAGAAATATTAGACGAAGGATAAAACGTGAATAAAAAATATAATACATACTTAAAAATCAGGTTTGGTGTTTGAATACTTACAGTTACCATAAGCGCTAAAGGACCTCCATAAATGATGAGACAAAATCCACCGATCATAAGCCATGTGAAAATACCTCTAATAACCCAATTCCTCCACCTAGAAAATTTATCGTATTAGCGGTTTACTATCATCACCAATTCACAGCAGATATGCGACGTTTGACGTATAATAATTGACATCAGATAATTTTTTTAAGGATGGACCAATTAATTTATAAATATTGAATTTCTGATGCCAAATTTGTGTTTCTATTTTAATCAAATAATTAGTTCCATAATCGGAGTAGGATAGAGGGAACAGAAAAAAATCAGACTGAAGTCGAAAATGTCAGAAAGCCAATGTATAAATTACCGAGCAGAGAGCCCTTTGAGTGCTGAATCAAGCACTTCAGGAGTTTTGTCTGTCCCTTGAGGAACTACTTTTGCGATTTCTTCAACGTATTTTTCATCCGGTGTTTTGTCGTCTTCAGAATCAAACTCTTTCTGTAAATGCGAAATTATAAATCGTTTTGTTAACTTCAACTCATAATTATAATAACATCCTGAGCTTCTGGGTTCACAATGTTAGATATAAAAATGTCATTATAACAATTACATAAAAACAACGACAAACTTACATGGTCACTCTCGACTTCTTTACCCTTGTCAGCATCTTCCCCCTCCACTCGCCTTCTTCGAACCTCAGACATTATTATTAAATTAATTTTCTTAAATCACACAAGAATGTTTCAGCAAATTATTTTCGCACTTTGTCACAAAGCACTGCTTTCCCCTGGCTGGACTCAGCTCTTTCCATATCTCACACAATTCAGTTTACTCTGACGGAACCAAGTTGACACTGATATCGAGTATTCTATCGTTACTCTTAACGTAGACTCGCATCTTCTTTCGAACAAGTGTAAATGATTCAAATAAATCAAAAGCTGAGAGAATGATAAGCTATTTCAATAATAAAGAGGTATATGTAAATTCAGTGTAGGAGTGTACGTCCAACACTCCTCCGAGTCTTTTCAACTAATAACAGCAAGAGAAGCTATACTATATTCTAAAGAGCAGACAGATGTCACCAGTTTCAAAGAATAAACAGCTGATTGGTTCTGGCTTCTTTCAGTTGAGCCACGCCCACTGAGCTTTAATGCGCAACCTTCTAGTAAATTAGAAAATGGAAGAATCTTCTTGATGCTGCTGTATAGGAAACACATACTTATTATTCGATACATTCTTAGCAGCTAGTTAATAATTATACTTGCCATATATTGACAATTATGTCGATCCTCAACCGTAAATTAAGTTACTCTGAGATGTGGTTAGTGTCGCTGCTCTAGTCATTGTTATTTTATACGGTATTCAGTTTTAAGTAATAAAAATTACAACAATCTGGGGAGGCTTTTCGTGAATCTTATCTTTCGAAATAATTTAATTGCAAACAATAAGTGTAGTGTTACCATTTGGAAATGAAAGTGATCAGTTGTGATTCCATAGCGTAATTTAGATGTCATATCTAGATACTGACTGAAAATAGTGTATTTACAACGAGGTCATTACTTGAGGGGAAGGTTAATTGTATTGCTCGTATTGTTTTTCAGGAGTATGGGAAGCCCGTACATGTTTATCTTAATGGTATAATGTAGGGTGATATTAGCCTTGTGGTAAGAGAAACTGGATGTCCTACCTCAAGTCTTAAGGTTGTATCTACTTAATACCTAGTATTTTTTTGAAGAAGTGGGCCAGTTAAATGAAAACTCAATGTATGTTTTTGAGGTAATTCAAGTCTTTTAAACTCAAAATCGCAATGTTGGAATTTTTCTTCGATGTCATTGTATTCTCTAAAGCTACAAGTCTCTACTGCCCTAGGTCTCGTTCGTTAACCACAGTAAATCAACCAAAACCGAAGGACGCTGTTCAAGCAGCTATGGGTTAACTGTAGGGAAAAATATTTTAGCGAAAAGATAGTTAATTGCGGTAATCATGCCGCTGCAACAAATAAGTGTATCGCCTTTGGATTGGGGAAAAGAGAATGTCAACAATGGCAGTCAAGAGCAAGAGTGGAGAATGCAGGTTAGTCACAGCCTCTACATTCTTACTTGTGTTAAATTTAACAAACATTCTTAAAAATTGTATTTATTATAAACTTTAACTAACATAGAATTTTCCGTAAAAGTTCTCAAAATAGATTGATATATAATTACTTTCGACTGCTTTTACTCTTGAACAATGCCATTTTAGCTAAAAATAAATAATGTATCGCTATGACTTCTACTGATCCAAATCATTTTCGCATAAGTGGCATAGTAATGTAATAAAAAATAAATAGAATTTACTTTTGAAAAGTATTGTCTACCTATTGTAACAGATATTGTACTCCAAATCAGTGGAACTTGTCTTTCATCATTTATACTGTTTGGCCTAAATATCATATACATAACTGTGATATTTTCTTGATGATTCACAAATATCTAAAATAAACGTCAAATCTAAGATAAGTTAATGTTCATTGAAAGTTCTTAATTGTTATGAAGAATATAAATTGAGGAATTAATACATTTTAAACCTTAATTTAGATTCTTTAAGAATACGAATAAATCGTGATCACAGGAAGATTCTTTTCATATTTGTAAATTTACTGTAATTCAGCATACCCTGGTCTTATCTCATTTTGATTATTTTTATATGGATTTAGAAACAAGAAGTAAAATCAGCAAGTTGAATGTTAATCTTATGGAATAGCTATAAAATTAACGATTATAATAATGTAAAATTTCATTGCAAATAATTTAATTGTAACCATAAACTTCACGGAAGTGTGATGTGTACATCTGTGTAATAATTTTTAATCACAATATATATTTATTATGGGTACAATTATTCCCTTTTTTTCTCATCATATACTAAAAGCTGTATTTTACTATAAAATTATATGTATGAACATATTATGCTCATTAGATTAGAATTCTATTTGTGGATATTACTGGATCTTATGATTTTATTTTGAAGGAACCTGTCTTTGCCTCTTCTCAACCTCCCCAGCAAGTAGTACATGAGAGATCTGCTTCCCAAGCTTCAACTCTCTCAACTAATCATGACATCTGCAGGTGAATTAGCTTTTAATTCTGAATCTTATAGTGATTAAGAGAAACCTATCATTAGTCTAACCCATTATAAATTTCAGCAAACTATTGTTACTTATAAGAAAAATTTTGGGAACTCCTGTAATCTTAGTCCATAGCTTGTCATGTGAGTATATATAGGCAATGAATAAATAAACCTGATGTGCTTAGGAAGCAGCTTGGGAAACTTATCTGATTTTAATTTTCTTTTTCACTAAGAATTGTCTTTATGTGATGAATTTAATGCTTATGGCATTGAAAAGTAAGATTTTTAACTATCATTATTTCAAAAGTATTGAACAATGAAAGTAAAAGTTAGTAGATAAACACATTAGAAAACAAATAGGCACGAAAAAGTGTGCATTTGGAATCCCAAAGAAGAATAGTAAATGCAATGTCTTAGTGAGAATAATCACAGAAGTCATGGAAAGGTTGCATCACTTACATGGATGTGGGAAGGCTATTTGACTCATATGTAGGACAAGATTGTTGTAGAAAATATGGAGAGTTCATCATCATTATTTATGGCAATGGAGCAATGGGGAGTTCAGAATAGAAAAAATTGAAAATTATCAATTAAATTAGTAATCATTAGGAATGTTTTGGGTCTATATTATTATTTAAAATTTAAATGAAATGATTGTGATGTTTAACTGGTACAGATTCTTCTGCAATATTATTGTGTACTTCGCCTCTCTTCTTATAACTTATATTTTCTTGTTTCTAATGTGAATTTAACTTACCTCATTAATCAATGTGGGTGAATTCCAGGATCTGCCACTGTGAAGGAGAAAGTGATGCACCTCTTATTGCACCTTGTTATTGCTCTGGCTCCCTCCGACATGTGCACGAGGCTTGTCTTCAACAGTGGATCAAATCCTCTGATATTCGCTCTTGTGAATTGTGCAAATTTCAATTTGTCATGCAAAGCAAGATCAAGCCATTTGCAGAGGTGAGTTGAGATTTTCATTTGTGTTGAGTTGAGAATTTCATTATATAAGCTACATGCACTAATCATCATATGCCATCAGGATATCGAGGAAGACGTAAGGAAATTCAACCTAATTCAAAAGAACAAGATAGGTATAAGAATTATAATACTTTAAGTAAAGATTATTTATCAATCTTTAGAATTTCCAGAATTGGAAAGTTTCTTAATATGTAATCAGAATGTAGCAGCTTGATACAACTGGTTACAACATGTTTGACAAAGTAAATGAGAGAATTATGATTGACTGGAATGTTATTAGAGGGAAAGCACATTTTCACAGGTTATTACTAATATTATCCAATATTCAAATGACATTGAAAATGCATATATTTTAATTATTAATCCATTTGTGAAACCTTGGCATTAAAAACAAACATATCTCAACTAAAACTAGGATTAGGAAGTAATGGTCCTAAAACGTCTGACAGGACCAAAATCAAACTTGGATCTTCCACTTTCCTGTCCGTTGCTATAGTTAGTTATTCTGTTGCTGCTCTAGCTATTGAGCTCTCTTCCATTTTTTGATGTCATTACCTGCATAAATCCTGATGGAAGGATAGAGTACAGCAAATACTTTGATCTGATTGGCATTGATATACCTCTGTAACAATAGTTGCCATCATCCTTGTCAGTGAAAGGTGGTGGTGTTATGAAACACTAGTTTACATTGCTCAAACCATTTTGGATGTGAATAATCCAAACCAGCTATGTATACATTTGATAAATAATTTGGATTGAAATGTATGCAGTGGGTAGGATATTTTAAAAAAGTAAGAGGATCTCAGGACTTTGACCTGTTTGATCCTAACTGACTCAGCCATTCTTGCTAAAGTAATTGCTTTCCTCAAGTACTTCAAATGTTTTGACAGTATTGACTACTTTTATGTCTACTAATGCTTGCCTCATTAATTATAAAAGTCCTTTTGGTTTTCCTCTTTTTCTCTAACATCTCTCCTCGTTGTCTTCTACAGTCTAAAGATATTGAGAAAATAAGAAACATTAAATGATATATAACTGGACAAGAAAAGCAAATGATCTGTAATGTATTTATAACCTAATCATAATTTCATATTCTGTTGTTCTATGAGAATGGATTGATTTGAAAATTAGCTCAATTATTGTTAAACTAGATTCTAGTCAGCTTTAAGTTAAAAAATAAATAATTGACCCCTACAGCCAAAGGTTTCAGAAAATGATACAATGAAAGAGTCTAGATATTATAATATGTGTGCAATATATATGATAGTCTAAGATATTATTGTAATAGATTAACTCCTCTCTTTTTTTAAGGATGTTAATTGGATTGTATAGTTAAACAAAAATTTGGGACTAAAAATGTTCTTGATGAAGAGCATCCCAAGTGTAATTGAATTTATTTTTAAAAGAATATTTTGCGTTTTTATTGAAAATTTTAATTGCCATAAATTTTTTATAGTTTTTATTAATATTTACTTTATTTTCACTTAAATCTATGTATTTATTCTAGGACTTCTGGTTCATCTCATGTATTGTCATGATAGATATCAAAGTGAAAGCTGTTATTGTAATCTCAATGCTGTCCAAACAACATTGTGCAGTATTCATTAAAAATATGACCTAGAAATATCTTAATATAGCTGTAACAGGAAGGTTTAAGTTTCTTAGATTTACTTAGTTTACTCATCATCATCGTCATATAAGAGGTACTTTGCTTCTCTGTTGTAGTTTATGGGAACATCTTGGCTAAAATCTTCTTTACCATCAATTTGTATATCAACATGTACGTTTTTTTATATTCTTTCTTGTCATTATCAAACAAACTTTTTTTAGTGAAAATATAATATATTATTCACTCCATTCACTTGTTTGCTAGTATGGTTGATTTAGATCAGAGGCTACTGTTTTCTGTACTGTCTCTTTATTCCTGGATCTGCAACTAAATGGAAACCCTTGACTTTAGAAGTAATCTATCAATTGAACTGGAACATTACTTACCTTACTTGCCAAAGAATACCTTTTACCATTTGGGAGAGATAAAAATTGTTTTTGTAAAACAATTTTTATCTCTTGTTTTACAAAATTTACATATGTGAATGCATTGATAAAGAGAATACAAGAATAAAACTTGGCAGCAATGTTTTCTGAAGAATCATACAATTATACAGTTAAACATGTATGTCATATTGAAGATGCAAGATTTTTGTCTCTCTTTTTTTTCAATTGTAATGACTTATGAACGTTGATTTTGATTTTAAATGTAATAAAATGACCACATTCCGCATGTAAATAGCAATTTACTTTAAACACCATCAAGAGACATGGATTGACATAAATTAAAAGTCAGAAATGAAAGCATATCAATATCAGGTGTAGGCATTGACTTTATAATTGTAATGGATGTTATTGATAGAAAGTGCGGTTGATATACTTGAAGAGATGATAGTGACTCCTTGCAATGAATATACCTTTTGAGTATATTCCCATTCCTCTTAAGCCTCATAAATGAAGAACATCTGTCATATGAATAATTTTCAAAGGAGAACAAATCTTTTCCAAAGTTTTTAATCTTAATTTTCACCCATTATTTAAATGATCTGCTCTGAAACAGTGAAATCTAAACAAAAAGAGAAGTTCCTACCTTCTGCTGGAAAGATCTGCCCCATACAAAAAAATGCCATATAAACAATAATTATTATAGATATCACAACAATAATTCACAATAAACATGATAGAAGGTAAACTCAAATATTTTTAAGCAATGTTTTCCTTTGATTGAATTTTGATTGAGATTTGTGTATGTTGTGTGAATGTGATTCAAACAGTTTTGATAATTAATATGCAATTATACATCTTATTCAATATTACAAGTCTCTGAACATCCTCCATTGTTTTTTTTAATTTAATTTTTTGTTTAAAATGTAAACCTCATAAACAAGATAACTTGTTGGAAAAGATTTCTAACAGTTCAGTGTATATCTCTTTATCATTTGTGAACAGATTTAATAATTTTTATGGTTTAAAAAAGAATTTTACTAAGCTAATGTTTATTGTTTATATTTTTAAATAAAATATTCATTTAAAATCAATTTAAGGTTGCTGAAGTATAATTTCCGATATAAGGTTAAAATTTTCAACCATAAGTGATGACTATATTTCATGAAATTATACATTTTTTCTTGTTACAATCTTTGAAGTAGTTGAGAAATATCTTTTGTTATTCATTATAGAAAAATGTACTGACTTAAAATAATTTAATATCTTTCTTGATGTCTGATGAAAAAAGTGGGAGAAATTGGACATGTCCCCAGTGGAAAGGCGAAAACTGGCCTGCAGTGTTACCTTCTATGGAGTAGCTCTAGCATGTGTTGGCTGGTCTCTCTATGTCCTTATAGACCGCATTGCTGAAGAGGTGATGTCTTCTATGGTTTCTTCAGAAATGGTTGTATCTCTTAGATAGCTAGAACTAAAATCCTAAAAATATTATTAATGAATGATTTTATTAATCTATTTAAATTGAAATTCTTACTATTTTTTCATTGTTAAATTAGCAGGCTCAGCGAGATTTCTTAAAATGGCCCTTCTGGACTAAACTGGTAGTGGTGGCAGTTGGCTTCACAGGGGGTCTTTTCTTCATGCATGTGCAATGTAAGGCCTATTTGGGTCTGTTGCGTAGGTGGCGTGCCTTCAATCGAATCATCTGCGTACAAAATGCTCCTGAGCGGCCATTGCTAACTTCATCTACAAGTGCAAGGACGTCTATGAAAATGGACATTCTTCCAGAAGTTCATCATGTACGGTCTCCTCTTTTAGAAGAGTCTCTTCAGGAAGGTCAGAGGGAGTTGGTAGGAAAAACTGTTGAAGAGGGTCATACTTCAGAAGAAGTGGTGGAAGAAGGGGTGAGATGGAAGGCAGAAGAAACAGACGAACTGAGTGGCCTCTTGTCTGAAGTGAAAAGTACTCTTCAGGATAATGCAGACAAGGAGGTGCAAGCTGAGGCTCCACAAGTTCTAGTAGTTGGTGTAGATGGAGAAAACAATGGGGAAAGGTCATCTCTTTCTCTTGGCTCATGCTCTCCTTTGCTACCATGGGATAGAAGTGGCCCTCATGAAACTTAATGCTCTTTGTTAATTTTAACATAGACACATCTCTTCTATGGATAGAATCACCAATGAATATTGATCAATCAAGTATGCGATACTTTCCTGAATTATTTTTTATTAGCATTAAATTTTTGTTGGTGAATCGTAATATCTTCTACCCACCCTTTTGTGTATGAGAGCTAGTACTTTGTTGCTCTTATTAAGTCACTGTCATTGCTCTTGTTGAGTTCTTTGGTTCAATATAATAGCAACACTTTATTAGCAATGGAAATGAAACAAATTTTTAAAACCCCTGATTTTCTTATTTTTATCCAACAGTCTAATATATTTAATTAGCTCTGCGTAACTGTGTTAAAATTCTCTTGTCTGAGGGAAATATCTCTGTTTGATTTATCCTCTAACAAATGTAAAAATTATTTGTTTAGAGATGACAATTTATAAATATGTAAAAAATATATTTATTTATTCCTATATATATCTGTGTATAGGACTTAGTGATGACTAAGAACAGGTTTCTGTTTTTCCTGTTCAATCTTAATTTGTTGAGATTAATAAAATATTTTGTTTCTGCTCAAGGTTTCGTTTCCTGATATATTTTTATCTTGTTTGGCTCTGTTTGTTATGGTGACATAAGTCTATGTAACTCACTGAAGTTAAGAAATGTGTTTTACTTAAAGGGACTCTATCATTTTCATGCTGAATATTTTATAGTTATTCTTAATTTATAACTTTTGGAAAAACATCTTAAGGCCTATGGAATCCCTAGTTGTTAAATGTTCCTCAATTTTTAATTCACTTAGGTATAACTATTGTTATATATTTTCCATGTAGGTATGGTATATTTTCATTTCATTATTTTTGGCCATCAAGATACATTGGAAGATTTATGTTTCCAATTGTTTATTCAATTTTCATCGAGGAATCATGCAGATGGTATTTGTACATATTTGAACTAGACCTATTTTGGTATTATTTGTGGATGAATTCTTGTTTCACCTTACCTTCAGTTACAGCGCACTTTCACTGTGGTTGAATCTGAAATTCTATGTTAGAAACTAAATTTCTATCTTTTCAATCTAGAAAAATGAATTTTAACAATATAATATATCAGCTTAGTTGATGATATTTCTGTATTTTCCTCAATGAAACTTGAAGAAAGATAGTCGTTAGCTAAGAACCACAATAACAAATATTAATAAGATACTATCAATTCTCATTCAGTCACAACCATATTATTTTCAGACTTTTAGCACTGGGCATGCAATAGTCGTGAAAAGTTCTGTGATAATATGTATGGCGATTCTAATGAAAATTACTCCCCCATCAGGCAAGATCTGGTGATATATGTTGCCAATTTGTTTCAGTGACAATGAATTGATCATCAAATCATTGGTGAGCAATGTCACTGAATATTTTTTTTGTGGATAATAAAAATTAGTAAGGTTTGAAGGATAAATCTCTCGATTATCTTAGTAATTTTCTCAAATATTAATTTATAAGATTAATTTGTTTGTGTTTAACCCTAGATGCAACTCTATTCCTAGCTATATAATTGTAATATTGCATATATGCCAATAATTTGTTTTTTAATGTTAAGAAATTAGTGTCATTTATTCAAATAAGTATTCAACCTTTTTGTCTAAGTTTGATTTTGCTAATAGACCTAATTTTCATTTTTTGTATCTTAATCAACATCATCCATGAGCAGTAAGAACATTTTAATGCAATTTCTTCCATACTACTTTCTTGTTATGTGACATGAATATTATTCCTATTTTCATATTCTTCCTAATAGGTCTTTAATCTAATCTAGAATAATCCCTGATTAGAGGCCTATGAGCTAAAATCAGTTGTCAAAGAAAACCATTTACCGCAGATATTTAAGAAAACATTTCCTATCTGGTTCAGAATGTCCTTTATGGCTTTTTATGATCAAATTTATAGGTCTTCTAAAACTAAAATCTTACAGTCCATTGGCAACTATTCACAGCATTAATAGGGTATGATAAATGAAGATATTTTGGAATAGAAATTGATTGAATATTTGCACAAAATTTCAACAGTGTATAGGTTAGTAAATCAGTGGTAAATATCACTAAATGCATTAAAGTTCATCTAATATTTATTATTAGTTTAAAGCTTCATAATAATATTTCAGTCAATGTTTCATTATTATTGAATTTATGATTGTTTACTGTATATACTTTCCATTTACCGATAATAGTAAATCATCTGTTGATTTTATTTTTTACTTTCTGTTAGACTTTTAAATTTTCATAATTTATATGTATTTTATTTTATACTTCGATACTTTTCTATGTATTAGAAGGTTTTGAATTAAATGCAAAATTATTTATTAAAGAAATTCAATCAGAAGTGGGTACATACATATAAATATGTGCTATCTTATTAAAAATCTCAATTTCAGAAATCATGCTACTACTCAACTTTTTCATTGATAAATATAATAATTATTTTGTTTTCTGTCTTAAAATAACACTTTCAAATGCTTTTGAAGTAACTTCATCCCTGTCACTATATATTTTTGCTGACTACTCTTTTGTATTAAAACTGTAAATCCTACCATGTATTGGTTTTTAAAACCTAGTTCTGAATCAAACTCATCCATGTTAAATAAGTAAAGTATACCAGACTGATAAAATTACATTACGTTACTCATAGATCTTTTTATTTAATTGCTAATAATCCACATAAAAGCATTAATGTGTATGAATTATGATTATTTTCTTATAAGATAGTATTTTCTATAAAAATAATAAACATCTCTGGATCTTATGTTACACTAAGGTATTTTATGTAAATTTTAATTTGTATTTTGAAAATTTAACTGTTAAAATGACTCTAGAAACATTTATGCATAATTGAACCACTGTGAAAAAGATATTAAGTAGGAATTTGATGATATTAAAAACTAGAGTAAATAAATGTACCCTTTAATGACCAATATTGTGGCCAAGGTACTCAGTACTTCTGTTCTGAGGAAATGTGACAGATTTTTCATTACTTTCACTCCAATCTTATCAGCCATTCATTATGTACCCTCTATTGCTAATTAACACTATTTAGCATTTGGTAATTTTTCATTGTCTAACCATTTCATCAATGGCCTTTAGAATAATTTGCTATCAAAACACTTATTCTTCCATAACTTACTAATTTTATATTCCAATAATCAGTATCTTCAATTATGTTTGTATATTTATGTTTGGAATGTTTTTGATTTAGTCAAGTGTTATGTTATATCTAAGTTATATTTTTTGAACAATGAAAGAAAGATGTGATCTATTTTCTTTAGTTTGAAAAATTCTTAGGCCTTAATGATGAAAATTTTTCAATTGTAAATTGTACTTTTAATCTGGTTGATTGTACATAAAATTTTTGCTATTATATGGTGCTTCTCTAGGGTCAGTGCAATGAATACTGTGAGTCTCATAAGTGGAGAACTTAGCAGAATGCCTAAAATGTGATCTTGTATATTTCCTAACATAAGAGGACCTAATTTAGTGTAAACTCATCAAGAGTAAAGAAGCAATGATGTGTACTATTTGAACAGTCTATAACTGATTTTTCCTCCCAGCTTTTAAAGTGTCCAAGGTGTCATTTATAATTTGTATCCTACCAATTTAATGAAAAGGTGCCTTTGAAAATCTAGAGCGTCATGCACAATTTAATTTCTGTAATTTTTAACGTTAAAAGATTTTACTTCCTCTTGAGGGTTAAATTCCATGGCTGTTCATCTTACCAGATCTTGATTTTATGATATGTAAAATTATTGTTTTGATATTTTTATTTGTCTAGTTTTTTCCTTTACTATATTTTTTTTCTGTACTTACTGAATATTTGTACCTGCTCCAGTTTTTAAATGCAATGAATTTTGTATAATTTTATTACCTTCTAATTTATGATCTGTCAAATTAGGATTGGAGCTTAAGATTAACACAATAATTACCTAATTTTATCAGTGTACAACTAAGGTAATCTTCATGAATATATTCTTGCCGTACCAGATATCAATTGACTGCATTATAACGGATAGTCCAATTTAACTCGGAGAAAATTCAGAATGTCCTAATTTTGATTTTGATTATTTTGGTGGTTGAAATTCTGTTCTACAATATAAATCAAAGCTTTGAACCTCTAGCCATGCTATATATTGCAAAAACTTTAAAATTTAGTCCTGTCAAGGCTTGAAAAGCTCATATTCAAATCCGTTATGAGAAGAGTTAGTGCTATAATATTAAGGGTCAAGTGGCAGTTCTAGTCTTTATCTATGACAGCTAAAGTATGAATTAAGGTTCTTAAGCATGGATACTTTTTATTCACTTACTACTTAAAGATTTATGTATGACATTTATTATATTTTATGGGTTATTACCATGACAGCAGCTCAAGACAGTGGAAATAGTGAAAATGAACCACTAATAACCTTAGTCATTAATTTCATCTAATCAGCTGTGATAAAATAGAATTATCTCTTTGCAAAGCTTGACCACTTATTTTCTCAATCCAAATTTGTTTTGAGCAATTAGTCTGGTGTAATAATCTTTAAATTGATTTAAAAGCAGAATTTATAAGAATGAAAATGTTTTGAATCATTTATAGGAATGATGGAACATTTTAAAGCAGATTATTATCATTTATAGGAGAAATAAAAACATGACAAACACCTATGATTTTGTTGATTTTAATCTTAAAACAGGTTGATATTTCATTAATGAATTATTCTATTTTTCAGATTTTTTATACTACTGAAGGATCTAAATCATTTATGTATAAATATTATAAATATCTTCCATTTTTTAAATCTCAAGATTTCTACTATCAAAGTTAAATGAAAAAGTTCTTCTGCTAAGAATAAATTAATCACCTCATATGCTAATCAATGCAAGTAACCTAGGAATAAATGTTTAAAGGCATTTGAATTTGAAGCAAGTTGATATGCTGCCTCTTTGTAATTGGTTAGTTCTTACAATTTTAATGAGTACTGCTCCTGATTTAGTTGATGAGGGGTTAAAAACAAGGATTAAAAAAGATATTTTGAGAAAAACTTCAATCAATGAATCAAATTAATCATCTTTTATCACTTTCAGGTTGGTAAACAATCCCAATTGCTATTAATATTTGATGTAATATAACAAAAAATCAATAAGTAAGTTGATAGACAAGTTACATTGAAAATAATAAAGAGATACAAATTCAAAAGAGAAATATAAATTGAGAAAACATATTATAATCAAAATTTGATGAAAGAACATAGTGAGGACTTAAATCAATACAGTTTTTGTTATAATACATACTCATAAGTATATTTATCACCCTCACAAACTTGGCAAGTGGTTCCGATCTGAAAATACCCTCAAAAAGGTTGAGAGGGGATTGCATAGAAGTTGAAACTCATGTATATTACCTCAATGTTACTAATTAGAGCATGTGAAGATGTTATATGTAAATTATTCTTCTTCTTGTGTGGAGTGAATTGGACAACAGCTGCATAAATTTTGGCAAAATATGTAATCTCATGTTCTCCCTGAACTATTGTTTTAGTCTTAAATTTGTACATTTTAATGGCATTGAGGTAATTGGAATGGAAGAAATTCCAGATGGTTGATTATTCTTTCAGATGGACCTGGAAAGCCTATCATGTTTACAAACAAAGAATCTAACATTAAATGAAAGACTGAGGAAATGTATCATAGGTTGAGTAAAATTTGGTGATAGGTGTTATGTAGCCCAAGAGCTAATAATAATGATTGCGAAAGGTGTTTAAAAATGGGAATTGTTTTGTTGCATGCATTGAGGCCTGATGCATTCTCTAGAAAGTAGACCATTATATCTTCTAGTTTAAGTATGATTTGGTTTTATGGATCTTTACTTTGCAAGAATAGATAAAGTACATTTTCATAGCGTAATTGATTCCTGTTTTGATAAGATCATTCATAATTAGGAAATAAACTCTTTACCTGACCAAGCTTGAGTATCTTAAATTCATCCCATAAAATGTACTATTGTTTATGTATCATAGTTTTCAATATGGAGGCGAATTGCAACTTGTTGATTGTTTTGGGTCATTGATTGAAGTGATTAGATTAGATTCCTCTTTACTGTGTTTTCTAAAAGATAAACCTTAAGGTGATAAATGTATAGAAAATCGATACAATAAACAAACAAATATAGCAAATTAATGTGTGCTATAGTACTTATCTTATTCATCATCATGAGCCATTTTCAAGACATAACCATAAATGCATTCATATACATTGAAGAATATCGTTTAATGAATGCGAGTTTGGGGAAATTTAAAAGTAATTTTCGACATTGACCATGGACATCGTGGAGCGTATATGGCGATTCAATAATACTAGTTTAAATGTTATATACATAATTTCAACGCGAAATGCATTTAATATAAAAAAATCGAAGGGTAAATAAAATATTCTTGTCGGATCAATAAAAATAAAGTATGACTGGAAGGAGGGATAGAGTCGGAGTAATTCTTACAAGGGGTTCCATAAGTAGTATGAGGAAAAGTATTATTGAAGTAATTCTTGTAACAATTAAATTAAGACTTAGTTGTTAAGCAAAAATGACACATATAAAATTAAACTCAAATTCACTTTCTACGTTAGTGTATACAATGATCTTAGTTTGAAGATACCGCATTGGCGTATAAAATATAAATATCGCCCAAAATTAAAAAATCAAGTAAATCAACGTGCTACACAAATTATTAACTCGCAGAGTGATTTTTAAATTAAAAAAATTTCCTAAATGATATTTAGTTAAAAAATGTTATGAAAAGGTCCGCAAATACCCGTAGGAACGTCACTCAATGGTTGAATTTTTCTGTAAACCACGTTTTTACTTGAATGTCGATTAGGAAAATAATTAGTTCAGACATGGTGTTATATTTTACCCTTATATAACAAAATAATTCTATCCGAATTTTCTTTTTTTATTTCACTAATTTCTCGAAGAAATTTCGAAAGAATTGAAAATTTCTTTGCGTTCCTTACAATTTTTTCCACAAATCGCCTACCCTTTTTCTCCAATTCTTCAATAATGCTCAAATTCTTGAAGATATCTGTTGTTATTCTACTCATAAGCACAACAGTCTGAGATCCGCATTAATCCTGTTTTTTGTTAATAGTGATTAATTTTACTGGAATATTTTTAATAGAAAGAATAGAAAAGGATAGTTTAAGTTACCCGGTAATTTTCGCTTTCGCTACGAACAGAAATGGGAGAACTTTTGTTCAAATATATATGTAATATATAAATATATATTTATATCTAATATATACAAAAGTATAACTATCGTAGCATAAGTTTTAGGTAAATACTTAAGCTCTTATCCCTCATCTCATTAATGTTCATCGTCTTAATAAATAATATTAAGAATCACTCCAAAATATATATTTTATACCATACCAATTCGTAAAAAAGAATTTTAATTACAGTAAATTACTTAATAGAACCAAATATTAAGAGAATTTATTAATTTACTTCAATGTCACCCTCCCTAGTGTACGAATTTTCGAGTTTAATGGTTTTCACATAATTTGATAGATCTCCATAGGTTTCAAGGGAAAAATAATTGCGAGGATAGTCTTATGTATTTCAGCTAAGTTGTTAATACAATGGACCAAAATAAAGTTAGTTTATTTTCATACCGTTTTATGTTATCCTTAGCACATTCATTACTTCTATTTTCATCTATAAATTCCTATCATAGACCCAAAGCATGATTTATTTATTAATTCGTCATCTCTATAAATATGATCGTTTAATTACTGCCGTAATTAATTAGTGAGGCCCTTGAATTCAAATAGAAGTAAATCGAATCATGTCATCGTTGTGATTAAAAATGTTTTCATTTTCGGATAATTTTTAGTCTTCGAAGAGTGGGATGAAGGACGAATCGATCAAATTGAAAAAAAGAATCTAAATAAGGATTTCATTAATTAATTATAAAAATATCCGCGGGAAAAACGTAAAAAATTAAAATTGATTACAGATGAAATTTTAAGGGAAAGTTTTTGTAATAACAAAAAAACAACCAAATTCTTTCCCATGATAGCAATAAACGTTGCAAAGATATAGCAGAAAAAGACAGAAATACTTCCAACTGTTATGTTATTGTAAATTGTAATGCATCGAGGGATGGTCGGTAATTTCCAGTAGTTGAAGTTAGCTGTATATAGTTAAAGCAATGATATAAAATTTTATTTAAATCAATGAATTACTAAGAAAAAAGTGCCGAATGTCACACAGAATAAGCGCAAGTAATAAAAAAAATAAAAATAACTTGTTGTTGGGTTTGTTTTTAGATTCCTCCCAAATCGCGTGGGTTATTATTTTGGCACCGATGGAATGTAAACGCTCGAGACCACTAAATAGACTCATCTAGTTAATCCCTGCACGACTTCTTAAGCTCGAATGCGGTCGAAAGGTTAATATCTACAACTATTACAGCGCCATCTGAGGGAGCACAAAAGAGACCTAAAGCGAAAAAAACTCGGACGGTTGGGTCGATATTCTACTCACTCGAATGAAATTCGCTCTTCTGCTACTCCGCCTCAGTCCCGCGACAGACCTCGTCCAGGAAGGTTCCAGCTGCACGGCCCTTTTGACCGATCTTCTCCAACGGCAAGTATTTTTATTTAACCGTATTTTCTTGCGTGTATGCTGTTTCGGGCAAAACTTCACTCTTAAAAACCCATAAAAATATCCTTCGAAAATTTCAAAAAATATTAAAGTTAAAACTTTTCTACGTTCCACCGTTTCCTGATTCCTATATGTTTTGCAGGGAAATTAAATTGAATTATTAAAAGCGAACAATTTATGTTGAAGTTTTGAGGGTCTATCGCTGATACATTTTTAGGGAGCGTTTATGCGTTACGTTGTGTATTTGTAGGATGCTTTTGAGTCTATATTATAAATTGTAGAGAGCTTTTTAAAGTATAATTCCGTCACAAGTGATCGGTTTTTGCATGCAAATATGAGCTTTGTGATCAATATTTAAAAGAATTCGAAAGGAGATATTGGTGTCAGGTTATTTCACCAATATTTTCTTACGCATCGATAGGTTTAACTGGGAATATCATAACTGTGATATTAGGAAATTTAATTCCAGCTATACATTCATATTCGTTTCTTGTACAAGACTCTCAAAGACTAAATGTATATTGTTTTCACGCGTTGAGAACTTTTGACCCAAACTCAACAGTTAGTTTCAAGCGTCACTTATGAAGAATCGGCGAAAATGTGATTTAAAGTTTAAAATATAAGATAAAATACATCCTTACATTTAATATACCATTCTAATAGTCATATTTATTTACGATTATTATTCATTTTCCATTACTAATATAACGTCAGTTATTAAATCTGATATATTATCTTTAATTAACTATGTTTGTTGTGTTGTTTACTTCAAGTCGCTGTTCAAATGAAATTAACTGCGACTTCTCTATTTCAAATTTATAATTATCAGAGGAATTAGTATATCTGAAGTGAAAGCGTTTTAGAATACCAAATTGTAATTATTTAGGAAAGCAAAGTATTTTACCATTTTAAATCTATAGACAGATAAATGTGTTGCGCAAACCCAAACTTCCCCAGATTCACACAATTAAACTTATTATAAAAATCATCATTCCTTATTTTAATACTGCACACAAATCGTTGCATCAAAAAGAGAAAATTGCGTTAATTCTGCTAAAAGTGTAAAAAAAAGTTCTCAATTTAGCTCCCATCTGACGAACATGAAGAGAAGAAAAAATGCAGCTTTTTTTAACGGATTCAATTAAAAATATATTTACCATTTTGTTTAGAGATCCATCCATCACAACATATTAATATTTGTAGAAGCATTTATAATATAATGTATATTTAATTAATATGGATAAAATTTCGCAATGTATTTTACTTGATAGCAAATTAGGCCTTCAATCCGTAGAATAATAAGTATGATTTGAATTCGAAAAGCACTTTTTACAGAATGAGAATGATGAAGAATTCATTTATATTAAATCTCCATCAATAAAATGGTATTTCATTATTTTCAGTGTGTATTCTCTGATTTTTAAGCCATGGCATTTGCTTTCTGTTCAATGACTATGCGACCGAATTTCTGTCTATTCTTATTTAACAATTACAAATTCAAACTTTCTACTTTAATTCTTCTTCTTGAATACCTTCGAGTCTCAAAATAGGAAAAACTTGAAAGGTTATTGCTCATTCTCTCTGTTTACTTAGAGGCAGAGAACATACGTTGCAATTATGTGGGTAACACAGAATACAGAGAATAAAGAAAAATAACATTCATCCATGGGAGTCTTCCATTGGTAAGTGTATGTTAATATTTTAAACATTTAATTTTGGAAACTGCAAGATTATGAACGTTCGTTTCCCGTGTATATTGTAAGCAGCAATCTAGACCTGTATTCTCTGCAATGTCATTCACAGAAATGACAGAAGAAGAAGTAGCTGGAGATTAGCGTCTTGTATCTGACATAGCATCTGCTGTAAATATTCTCGAAATTTGATTTTTTCTCTCTTTTAGAATGCTTCTTAGATCTAATAACCCAAATCCTTCTCAATAGAGTGAATCTTCTATTTGTTTGTCAATTTATAAATTACGAATATTTTCTATTAGTTTTTTGAGAGATACGAATAAATTCACGAGGTTGATAACCTTTAAAAATGATTTCTGCAACAGTATCTTTAACCTATTACTTGTTCTTAGTAACAGTAATAAATTAAGAATATTTTTCCAGAATAGATAGTATTAAATTCTTTTATCAAAAGAGGGGAATCATATAAATTGTACTTCCGAAGACTTTTAGCCGATTAAAAGTAAAGAGATGCAAAAGTACGTTTCTTTATAATCATTTCTGCGCATCGATGCGAATACGTCAACGGCCGCGGCAAATGAAGTGGATTAAAGAAAATAATGGGCGATTTTAAGCGTCAGAATGTTTGGTGAACAGTAGATGTTTAAACTGTTTCGTTGTAGAATTATTTAATGCAAAATATGTGCTTTCCGAGTGCGGAGATTACGTGTCTGCATCATCGTCTTTAGATTTCTTTTGCGGATGATTTTTCCGAAAATTATATATCTTCGTCTAATTTTTGTTAAATTATTTTTAAAACAAACCACAGAACTGAAACGAAAAATTATGAATTACAATATAAATCAATAATATGTTTCAATGATCGTGTTAATTAAAACATTTGAGAGAATCGGCCGATATTAAAATGGAAGATGCAGTTGTGTTTAATTCTATTTGTGAATTGGAAAAGCTTTTCTAGGTCATAGTAATTACGTTTTCAAAATACAAAGTGGTTATTACGATTGATTATTTTTTGAACTTGGGACAGTTTTCGGTGAAAATTATCATAAAAATCATAAAACGTTAGAGCGCATAATTTGTGGTGGTGCGTATTCATTAGGCTTTTTCCGTCTGATTCTAAAAATTACTTCTCATTGTATTATTCATTCAGGCGATAGTTAAGGAAAATGAAATACTTTTTGCATTTTAAAGTCTCGTCATTAGTGAATATTCTGAAAGAATAATCTCTGATATGTTGATTAATTTCAAAAGGCTACAGTCTTAATGTGATTTATTTATATTAATAAATGGGTTATTTATGGGTTCGGAATTTGCCTCCAACATTTGCCCCTGAAATATAAGTGATGTGTTTATTTTCTTCGCCAAAACATTGATGTTGCAAAAATACCGTTAAAATTCTAAATTTCATAAGAATGATGCAATTCGTCTTTTTTGATTAGCGCAGACGAAACGAAGACACGCAAGTAAATTTTATTCGGAACTGTTTAGACTTGCTCTCTTCATTCTGCTGTCGTGAATTGAAATTGCACGTTTTGAACAGAAATTGGGCTATTTAATTTCTTTTTATTCCGAGGAATTGATTTACAATAATAGGATGCTGTTTAAACATCTCATGACGCCAGCGTAGTTGGACGAGTGATGTAAACATAGCGATAAGAGATACCGATGATATATGCCTCTCATACAGCAATTTGGGACTTTTAACTTTTGAATCTTCATTCTCGTCAACTTATTCCACTGGAGGGAAGTTTCATCATCTGGATTTCATGTATTTAATGGACGTATTTATTTGGATGTATTAATTGGATCTATTATGCATAGTAGATAAAATAAGAGTATGTGCACAAAATAGCTGATAACTAAAATAATGCACTTTATAACAAAAATATGTACATTATTACTGAAAAATACGTTTAATATAAAAACTTGTAACAAATAGTAAGTACTCCGCACTTACCCTGAAAACGGGGCACAAGCATATTAGAAGGAAATGAATCTTTATATGATGATCTACCGAGCAATAGCAGAATTTTTCTCATTTTTACTCTACACTGCCTTTTACAGAACTAAAATAAGTTGCTTGGTTTTAAAGTTGTGTTACTTTAATTATTTTAGTTATATGAATCGTCTTCATATTCTCATAGTTTTTTTCAGCTCCCTTATTGCATAAACCACCACACACCTCCTGCTATCCAAACTAATCCAATGATTTTGAGTATAATACTAGAAATCGCATTCGCACATAAACTGCCAGTTTCTTTAGGAATGATTCGATTTTTTTAAATTTTACCAAATAAATCCATTGCGACATTAGCAAACAATAGGGCACTTACCCCTCATGATAGTCTGCACTTGCCCCATGGAAGAATATCTAAGGCATGAGATAAAAACACTGGTAAAAATTAAATTTTAAAAAACTCCTAAGCCGTAAATTTTTATTATATTATTTTATTTGATATAATTATCATATGAAAAAATTTACGGCTTAGGAGTTTTTTAAAATTTAATTTTTAATTATTTACAAACGGCCGTGTCTCGTTCTTCTCTTAATTTTTTTAAACACTGTTTTTACTCATAAATTTAAAAATGTAGAGATAAAAATTCATTCTAAATAAATATAATCAATATTTTATCTATTCACCAAAAATCAAAAACACAAAATTGTATTTTATAGTAGCACTAAGATTTGTTACAGCAAGTCACAAAGTTGCGTTCTTTTACTCGGTTGGTTACGGGAGATTGAGGTGATTGGCGGGAAACACACGCTGCATAGGTGAAATACATGCGAAATGGTTCATAGAGTACATAACTAAGTATTTTCCTATCATTATATTATCACGAGAAAAACAACCATTTACGTACTTACCACACTTCACTTTAAAGTGCGTAAGAGATAAAGAGAACTTATGAAAACTAGCTTGTTGGCGAAATATATTATTTAAAAATTTTAAGTTATTTAAATGTATAGTTTAGTGTGCATAAGCGAATACCGTGCAAATTAAAAAAAATCGTAGAATAACGGGAAATAGAGCCACGAACTGGCAAAATTTAAATTTAATAGTAAATAAGAAAATGTATCACATATTACAATGAAAACAAATTCGATACTAAACATCGACAGATGGCTTTCGATAAAATTGCACTAATACCAACAAAGCGTCCAAAGCCTAAAAGATTCCACATTATGCCATAATTCCAGTGCAACATTTCACTTTAGTCCTTAAGTTTTTAGAATACTTTTTCTCATAAAAACATCTTTGGTTGCAATTTTATTATGCTTCGGCTTTTACCATCTATTTTTATGCATCTTCAAAAGATGGCCATCTTTCCAAAGTTGGTAGTGTGCAATAGCAACTCTTCAAATGTCTGAAAGACAAACAGAAGAAACATCAATGGGATCATATCCATATCCGTGTCTTGCAACTTCACACTTGTCTAGACTTGAGGAATATTATAAAGTTAATTTGGCTTGAGATTGGTTGAGATATGTAACTTATATATTTTCAGATCATAAATTAAATCTCTTGATTAATGATGAGCTCTTATAAAATATGTCCTATTTTCTAATGCGGCTAATTTGCACATCATTCCTCTAATCCCTCAAGTTTCGAAGGTTTCGGAAATGTTGCACAAATATTTTACTTTTGATGTCTATTCGATTAGTCGGAGTGTTTAAGGGTCGATGTTCTTCGAGTGTGTTGAACAGAGATGCTCGACTGATCTTATTGAAGTTCATAAACAATTAAATTGCCTTTTTAATCTATATTTCCGTTCTGTTTTCAGGTCAGGAAGATTAATTTTACGTATCAAAGACTAGGACGAAATAGTGGGTGATGCTCGCCTACCTTATTTCCTTGTTAAGATATTTGAGAAAGCATGCTGAGAGTATTTTATACGAAACTTAAAATGGAGATGTTCCTTTGTTGATAATCATTCCTGTTCTGTTATTTTTCTTATAGTGGATTAGTGGAACAAGTTTCCAGCAGTCTGGTAATTTTCAGTGTGTCAGATGTTAAAGAAAATTTGTGCCAACTTGTGATTTTTGTCTTTTCCTGTTATTCCAAAATAATACCGTCTTCACTGGATGTCCACGGATATCTTCATTTTCTTGTGCTGGTCATTCTAATTAAAAATTTTCTTGGGGATATTTGTGCTTAGTTCGGGGATAGAAGATGAGAGAAACATTTTTCCAACAAGACAGTTTTCCTCATTTGATAGGGCTAATTTTCAAACCTGTTTTTTGAAGCATTTGTTTTATAGTGCATATCCTCTGACTATTACTGCAAAATTTCTGTTATATATTCTTTTTAATTATTTACACATATACACAAAGATATATGTATATATGTGATTAATTTTTAATGTTTAATCGTCTCCCTTAGTATAGTACCGTGACATAGAATAATATTTGTAGACACTTTGTCGTGACAGGAGCAACTCCTTTAATGGAATTGACTATCTTGTGTACAACGAAGGCCATGAAATGGAGCCTTTTCGAATGAGCAAATTGAATTAGGAGTTCAATTTTTCCCAAATCTGCGCAGAAGTCTTTGAATTAAATGGTGTTAAGTAGTCCAATTTCTCGATTAGTGGTAATGATCTCGTATCTCCAAATCTACAGTACCCAGTTCAATATAAAATAACTAGTCACATTGGGACGTAAGCGCATTTGGTCAAACGTTTTTATCTATATGTATCTATTTATATATTCAATTTGATAAACATTCAGTCGTTCTAAAATCTTATTCTTCAAACTTATTAGAAATATTCCCGTAAAGGAAATGCGATAGTAATAATGCAAAAAATGTTTCCGTTATGTTCACCTACATATACAAGTTGCTTGTAGAGTAGTAATAAGGAATTTATTGTCCGTCCGTATTATCCGTCCTTCTTCCAGGGAGTAACGTTTTTCTTATGTTACAGGTTGTTTAACAGTTCTCAGAGTTTTCGTCTCTAAGATGAATTCGGTTAATCGACAACATTTTCATATTTTCGGGAAAGATACCCCTAACTATTTCAAACGAAGAATTATGATAGATTTTTAGTGTTTCCTGCATCAACCCAACTCTGCAAAATCAGGTTCACCTTTGCCTCTTGAAATACTTGAGAAACTTAGAGTAAGAATCCTTTTTTCTAAACTTTGATAATCACAATAATCAAATTTTCCTGATATCCTTCGAAGACATAAAATACGACATAAATAATATCATAGGAATTTCCCTCTATTGGATTGCCCGGCCACTGTGCTGCCCGGGAATCGATTTCTCAACGCGTATGATTAACGAGCTGAAACCGCAGCAGCTGTGTACGCACGGGCCGATAGCGGTGCCAACTTTACGGTAGAGAACACGGAATTAAACAGAGATATTACATTTTAAGGCGAAAATATCTGATTCAAATATCAGTGAAAATTATGCTCTTCTGAACGCAGTGAATTGGGGTGTCTAAAATTTACGGAAAATATTTTACCGACGAAACGGGATATCGATAAATATACAGAATTATTTCGATGACAAGTGATTTTACTCGATACTTGAAGGGCTATTTCTATCTATTCTAACGGGAAATAGTTAGGATAGAGTATCATACCAGTGCGCGGAAATATTGATTTCCCTGCAAAATATCAGGGTGTGTTTTAATTGAAAAACGTGAATTTCAATAAATAACTAAAATTTTTTCGAAAGTAAGATTAAGTAGTGACGAACGTTTGAATTGTAAAATTAGAGATTGAATTTTAATTTGGAATCGCATGTAAATGGAATCGATTGAAAATATGGAGATGATAACATCGTTGGTTCTTCAATGAAAGGTTTTTGAAGTTTAAATAAAGAAAATACAATTAATAAAAGACAATAAATTAATAAAAAGTTTAAATATTTCACATTTTTTTATGCAAAATCTCTCTTATATCTTCATGGAAATATTTTTTCCACCTTTATGGCTGTTTAAGCATCAAGTTCAGGATAGAGTAGCAAGTTTTTATTGATTATACAAATGGTTCTAATCTATCATGATCCTTAAAATTCATTTTCGAACAAATTCTGCAAAATTTTCAATTTCAAAACATTGATTTTGTTACATTTATATTTTTGTTGCAGGTTTTAAGAGCTGGATTTTAAGATTTAAATACTGGAATTCATAGGGAAATTGATCGTAATTTTATTTTCACGATCAGTCGACAAAGATATAGCGAATTACACGGTTCTCCATTAGTGTATTATGTAATGGGGAATGCACCTGATGCACTTTTTAAACCCTTACCAGAAAACAACAAAAATCCCATACAAACGTACTTTGCCTATTTTCTATTGGTAGAATTATTTAAGTATTCTTCTATGGTAAATCTCGAATTAATTTATGATTACGTAATTATTTGTGAATAATACATTCTTTTATTATACGGAAGTTGTCAAAAGACAACTATCCTTTGTAGTTTAGAGCATTTTCTTCTTTTAGAATTTGATTTCCGCAGATTTAATTCGGATGGACAATGACTTTAACAAATCTCATTCAGATTACTTTATTGTTACAGGATTCGAACTAAACATCTTTTTTATTTAGATAACAATATATTGAAAGTAGAATTTCTGCTAAGTTATTCCGAGTTAGGGAAATCACAAAAGCTGATTTATTCGGCTGATACCACGTACGATGCAACAGTTTCCCGGACTTTCAACATCTCCCTTATTTCGATGGAAGGTTAGTGTCGAGTTCCTTGCAATCACTAAATCTTTTTCACAACATCTTATACTTCGTAAGATCTTTGGTGTTCAGTTTCTTTTGATACTCATCCTCTTGATGTCGTTGCAATCGACCACTATTATCGTGTGCCGCCCCTCTAACTTCGGAGTCGCAATTTAGACCTCCTTTGGCATATAACCCTCAAAATTCAAAATGTACTTGAATACGTCGATGCCTTTATCTCCAAATTTGCTACTTCTGAACGAACCTCCATTTGCCTTTAATTCTCTTGATTTTCCTTATAATCCAATGACTAATTCTCACAAATTATGTTTTCGTCTACACATTCTCTGGTTTCCGATGAGTCAAAGAGGCATATCAATGATGAATCATTTTCTCGAACTCGTCTTTTTGGAGAATTCGTTGCGAAGGAAATTCAAGATAGTCATATTTACGTTATATTTTGCATTTTATTATCGTTGATACATATTAGAAGCAATCTTTCTAAATTGGAAGAAATAATCCTCGTTCTTGAGGATTTCGTTCCGAATGTAGGAGCACATTGATCTCGCTTCGTAATAATTTGTCGTTTCGCTCTTTATTGATTATTTTCCCTTAGCCCTGTGCCATTTACTTTGGGAATAAAAGTGTTACAGTATTTAAACGCTCGAAATGCCCAATTATTTCTGAATACAACAAGAGACAGTTTTACGATCGAGTGCTAAACAGAATCCCCCGAAACGACCTTTTACGTCATCTATGACAAGGAAGTCAATTTTTTACATTTCTCGTTTTTGCGATGCTTTCGTTTAGGTTCCACTCTAATATTTTCGGAGCAAACTTGTATTCGCAGAGTCTATCATCTCTCTTTTCGAAAATTCTTTCGACATATCCAAATTTTTTATCGTAACAGATGTCCGTTCCTAAGTCATTATGCTTCCCAAACATTCGATTTTTTGTAACCTCAAATCTTTCGAGAGAATTTCCTTCAATACAATCGCTTTGAGCAGTTATTTAGATAACCATATTTGGATGCCGACTCAATGAAAATCGTACATGAATGTCTGAATGATTTATATATTCCCACCTTTACGCTCGGGTCTTATTGTTAGTATCAAAGCATTTTGCGTACCTTTTCCATCTAAACGGGAAATAAGAAGAAAATAGTTCCATTCCGTTTACTTATGCGAAAATTTCCTCTACTCGGAGCTTAAACTCTTCTTTCGAGAATATATATACGTATATAACATTTTATTAACGGCAATAGGGGGAATTATAAGTAATTATTCGAAAATAGTAAATATTTGATAGTATAAAGCTTTTTTGTGCGTAACACCTCGTATAAGGAAGAAATACTGTAATTATACATTTGCTTGAATTAAAGTTTTAGAATTTGTCCTGGGATATTTCCTTGATAGCGGAGTCTCTGGTGAAGACGGTAATATCTAATTTTATTACGTTGATTTTTAATATGATAAACATTGACAGTTATTTCTTCGGAAGAATTTTGAAATATCAATTCTTCACTTCTTTCTTAGAAAATATATTTACCCCACAAAATTTAAGATGAAAGTTAGTATTCACTATGAGTGAACTTCTTTATCTAAGTTCCTTTACCATGCATAAGACTCGAATCTTCAAACACTCTCTATTTAATGAATCTGAGGTTAACAATCGTGTTCAACCTTCCGTCGCATGAATTTTTATCATTTTTTATATCCGATTACTACTATTTTCGTAATAGTTGACATAACAGATAATAATTTCCAGGCTTTGCCCCAAGAATCTCCTCAAAAAGTTTAAGATGAGTTGAATGTGAACAGATTGCGAACGTATCGAAGTATCCTGAAAAACTCTTGCGCTATCAAATCGGCCTGAATGCGGTAAGAGCTCAGCGTACGTTATTACGAAGAGAATGAACATTTTCAATTCATAAAATACTTTTTTACCTCAAGAAATAGAAAGTTCTGGGAAAATATCAATTCAGGGTGCTGCTCAATTATGGAAGAAGACAAAAATACAATAAAACGCGTTTTCAGGGGAAGGAGAGAAAATTACGAGGCATAGCGTTATAAGTGGTTGTATAACGCGAGTTGCCCATTTTTATAATTGAGCAAAGGAACGTCTTAGTTAAAATAATTGAAGGTATTTTCTTAGTGAGTAGAAATCTCTTGGCCTATACACTACGAACGTAGTAATTTCTCACGCCGATAGAAATAACGTCGTATGCGGGAAAAATAAAATAATGGCACTGTTTCATTGAAGTAATAGGTCATTTATTGCTACGCCGATTGATTTCTGCTATGAATGTTACAATTTGATCGGTTTAGATACACTTACAAACTCGATTGATAAGGAACATTGACGCACGCTTTCTTCAAGTCAAAAGATGTGTTTTTATTAATAAATAGAGGGGCAACGATTGCGTAAAAAATGTTGTTCAATCAATTGGACATTCGGTTAAAGCCGATTGAGGCAAAATGTTCGTTGGATGTGTTCGGAGGAGAATCTAAGTGGGTCTTAAACACGCTGTGATTCTCGGACGGAATCATACTTTTTTTGAATGGATTGTTTCTCCTACGATACTGAAACAAGAAAATGAACAAATTTTACTATTTGAATGAAATTGTTCATGATGGAGTTCGTCCGTCTTAAAAGTATCGCTACTTTTTCCCAAAAGAGCTCTGTTAGTTTTAGTTGAAAAGAATATACTTTTTAAAATAGGAATTTGAAAACTTTTCACTGATTTTCTTTAATCTGTCTCTATTACATACAAGAGATTTACCGTCCGATTCATCTACACTTTCCCCATTTTCAATTTAAATCGTAAACCATCCGTTGTAAACCATCCTTACCATTAGAAAATTGGAATTAAGTTATAATTTATTGTTAATAACTATTAATATTTTGGAAATAAGCTTCTGTGTCGTAATTATATCTTTCTATTTATATTAATTTTTTGGCAGAATTTGGTGGACAAAAGGAGAAGTACAGAATTCAGGATTGCTGTTAACGTAAGCGTTCATCACGTGCCTGCGTCTAGAAATGTAATATCGCTTGATATTTTCTCGAGGAAATTACGAGAGATATGATTTGGTCGAATTGATATGCTCTCTGAAATAACTTTCGGAGGAAAGAGTGCTATCAAACATCTCTTTAACAATCTTTGTCCTCAGTTGTGGACTATCTGATCCAAGAGCTGATCAAAGATTTCGTAGTCAGGGACAATATTGGAATATTCTGAGATAAAGATAATTACATAGTTTCTACAAAACGATAAAGAAAAAAACTCGCTTTTCCATTCCTATCTCCTTCTCAGTGTGCCTTTTTCGTATTTAATTGACTTTCCGACATAATTTTAATAGAAAGATTTTTTAAGAACGATAAAATTTAACTTTTGTATACTTTTAAAAGCTTCGTAGTCTTATAACTAATGCATAAATTCGATCGCTCTTGGTGGCCACGTTGTTGAACTGTCGACGTACTTTCAAGATGAAATTAAGTATCATTATAAATCTTAACAAAGGAGTAAATGCAACGAAAACGTGTGTGAAGAAGTATTTTCAGTAAATAACGCATAAGAATAAGATAGATGAGTAACAGTAAAAGAAGTTTGGAAGAAAACAGACTATAGATATTTTACTAATTGAGTATTTTGAACAGGCAAAGGAAAGAGTTGGCATAGAAAGTGACATTTTAGGAAGGAAATAACGATATCGGCAAAATGTTATGTAAAAAGATGAATTTTCAATCTTGGTTTATTCATGCTCAATTCCAAATGAGGAAATCTTTAGGGAAATATCGAATTAAAATTTGCCTTTCAGATTCGAGTAAAGGTGAGGAATTGTGTGAATTAGGAGAGACCTAATGACCGAAATGCGAATAAGATGGGAGGTCGAAAACTTTGATGTTTATGTAAGAGGTATAAACAATATAAAGTATCATACGCCATACTTTGAATTTGTAAGACTTTATTCACTTAAAGCATCAAGAGTTGAAAACATATTTACGATTGCTTATTAAAATATATTAGAATCCCAAAGTGCCGAAAAGTATTCGATGAAGGAATGGACGAGATTTACATTTTTGGCGTAAACAAAGCTTAGAATAGGTTGACTCGCCTAATTAATAGTTTATTAGAAGGCGTTCATTGTATTTATTGTATATTCCAATTTTTCTCCCTCATGTCTTAGCTTTGTTATGTAAATCAATCATCCATCTTACAGTAAGGTTTTTATATTTTATTCATTATGTACTATTTATTACTTCATTGTGCCACTCCTGAAATTTACAAAATGACGAGATTTCGTTACCTTAACTTTAATGATCACTCACTTGATCATCACCGAAAAACGTGAATCACTTAAATGAAGAACACGTCCTTTCCGATGGACCTTTGCCCGCATCCGATTGCCGAGGTGACGATGAACTTAATTCGGTCGAAGTTGGCAATATAAAGCTAATAATCAATACTAGCTGTTTACTTCTAACAGACCTTTCTCTCATCAAAAAAATTAAAGAAAATGATTATAATTGAAAAGAAATTAATTCTTCCGAATAATAGAGAAAAATAGAATCAAATTAGTGCAAAAAGAAGCAATTAATGAAACAGTGGAGTTTGTGATCTAAAAATGAGTCGAGATATCGATACGATTCTGATTTAGAATAATATGGAATTTTAAAGGAACGAAATAGGAAAAGCAAAAATGTGAAGTAGAAATGAACGGAGGTAAAAAGTCGAAGGCGAATGGTTCCTATTATCACTATTCTTATTTATTGTAGGAACCTTTTCTCTTATGAGAGAATTCAGTGACTTGAAAATAATCAATACTTTCAATAATATGAAATTCTCTTTTTTTATCAAATTCCAAAATTTAGCTAATTTGATCAAATGGTTAAATAATTCAGCACATAGACAAAAATTCCTCAGTAGATATAATTCCTCCTTTAGAGAGCTGCTGATGACCATCAATAGTTCCCTGGTTTTTACTGAAATTAAGAGATAAATTGATCGGGTTTATATAAATGGCCGAATAGAATGCGGTGCATTATCAAGCATTATTGTTTGAATGAAAAGTTGTGAAAAGGATAGTTAATAAATGAAATATATTAAAATGTTTGTCTTCACGGTTGAATTAACGTTTTAATGAAATTAAAATCACTTTGGGAACTAGTATTTCCGGTTTCAAAATAAAAATTAACCCAATCTGCTGATGTTTCAAACACGTATAAACAAATAATTCGACCAATATTTACTCGAGTTTGCTAAATTCTGTAGGAACCATTATCTCTGAATGATTTCTCGCGCAGTAAACGCAGAATTGGTCAATTTAAATTTTTTTTGCGCAACCGGTTTCGCTAAATTCTTAGCATCTTCAGTTGACCGGTCCTAAAATAAAAATAGTGTGAAAGTAAACCAAATGTGGCAGTTTTACATTAGGCTCTGAAATGTTCTTCTACAGAGTAACGCTTGAACATGTCACTTTTGTTCGGAATCTTTTTGAAACTTTTTTCGAGGTACTAATTGTTTGTATTTGTCTCCTTAAATCTTTCTTTGACCTTTTCTTTCTTCATCTCAACCGGAAAACAATAAAAAATAATTCGCATGCATCGTGTTTTGAAGAGAATATCCGAAGAAATTTGGGAGTAACAGGTTTTCAAGCAAATATTTTGATTAACGTTTGGTTTATATCAAACTTCTTCTTGGCTTTTCACCTTATAGGGGGAACGATTATTAATTATATTCATGAGTAAAGTTATGGAATTAATTTACTCGCATATTAACATAATTAAATAATAGTAAAGTAGCAAATAACTATATTAGGTGTAAATGGTAAATATGTACTTAATTTTATTACGCAAGTATTACCTGAGTTTCGGTCTCACATTGCTATGAAATTCAATAAATCGACTTTTCCTGTTTATTTTGTCGCATCGTTCCAAATATAAAGTTTTCTTTGTGAGTATAACTATATTAATTATAGACGGATGAAATATGGAACTGAGCAAAATGTTTAAAATATTGCTTTCGTGTTGTCCTCCGATGTAAACAATGTCTCTTTATAGAGGCGGAGTTGTATTGAACAGACTCTCGATTCCGGGGAAGTCATCTTAAGTGACGTCACGACCTCGATCGATCTCTGCGCCAAATTCAATGCCCTGTTCTTTTTACGAATTACTTCGCCGCTATTTCTGGACCTCCAATGTTCTTAATTAGAATGAAGTAATTGAGATGGGAAATATCCTCGGAGATTGGTTTAGCGTAAATATTTGAGAATTTCATTCACCGTTTACACATATTCTCCTTCCACTTTGTTATTTGCAGCGAGATCCGTAGCAGTTCGACTCATTAATTCTTCCATATTTATTGGATTAAGTTCACCGCATTAAATCCGTTATTTTTATATATTCAAATATTACTCATGTGTACAAATCATCTGTTTTCCTTTTCTCATTTCATACTTTACGTGCATTTAATACTTTTAAAACAGAATCTATCGATTTACTTCTCCAGTAATTTTCTTGCCAAAGAGTTTTAAATGTTTCCCATTCAATGATTTTCTTCATAATAAATTATTATTTAAGTCCCGTCAGTAAAGTTTTTTCTTTTCGTTAAAAAAATGTATAATTTTCCTTTGCCGTGATGATAATAATTAATTTTTTCGGAGAATGTGACATTAATCGACTTTTCAAGGGAATACAAATTCAATACTTGATTTTTCTAAGAAAAAAGTATCGGTTGAATTGGAGTGATGCATTAGATGAATAATCACGAATTATAGATCAGTTAGAACATTTTGAATTCTCTCCTTTTATTTTCCTGTCGCTGCCCCTCTCTCATATCGGCAGAGGATGCATTTCTTGAATTCGGTCCAAGATCAGAATTAGAGGAAGATTGGGATTTTGAAATAGAATTTAGTCTCACGCGCCTCCTCAACTAGAGTTTCGATTTATCTTTGAAATTGGATTCCCTTTTTTATTTATTGTATATCCAATCTATTTTCTCGATCTTCTTATGCTCCTCGTAGAACTCAATAATTCAGTTTTTGTTGCGTTTAAGACAAATGTAGTTATCGATTGTGGTTTTTAACTAATTTAAAAGTTTCGCTCAATAACTCTCATTTATCGAATAGCGCCAGATTTGGTAATAAATATCGTAACAAAACTGTTTTAAGAAGATTGTTGAATATTCAAATCGAAAATATAAGACTGAAAACACAATAAAAAATAACTAATTGTAAGAAATTGAAAAGAATGTTTTGGATCCAGGTTCGTAAGTGGTCATGAATCCAGAAAGAAAGCGCGACATAGTGTCGAATGTGATAAGTTTATAATGATCGATACGTTGGTTACTCATTGACTCTTGAGTTTGAAGTATTGATTTCACATTTCGTGAAACAGCGTTTTTTTAAAGTTTTCACAAGAAATGCCTCATATATGAGGAATCGAAATTTGCGAAACTACAAAATCGAATTTTGGTTTGAAATAGTATATATTTAATCGATTTAAATCCTAATTATGGTATGAATAACTATGATGTTTATATATCTTTACATATTATATTATATACATATCAACATATCTGGTTCTATCATTCGATTATTTTAAATAATTACGGAAAATCATACTTGGCTTTCTGCTATGCTAAATATTTTAATCTTTTGATACTCGATTTATGAAAAGTTATGCTAATATTTAACTGTATCGATGTATTTGCGATATTCTCTTTTAATATATTTTAATTTTTACGACAATTCAAATAATGATGAACCGATTAATGGAACATGAAAGGTATAATGAGGGATGAAATGATGTCTTTTAAAGATATTATTCGTCTGAATTCTTGAATTCTTTTAAGATCATTATGTGAAAATTTGATATTATACCCGTATAATTGTTTTTTAATTGAGCACTTTTAGCATAAATAATCACGTTTATAAAATGTATCATTTATGAATTTACTTAGAAATATTAGGAACAGTCTTTTCACATTTAGATAGATATGTTCATTGATATGTATTGGTTTGAAATGAGAAATTACCTTTCTCCGATCCGATATCAGCCAAAGGTGATGAATCCTTTCGTAAGAAAGAAATATATCCATTTGCAATGAAGGAACACTGCATTTATTATTATCAATATGTAAGGCGGCTGCATTTTCTTCCGTTACTCTCCCATTACGCGCCCTCGAACTCTTTTCAAGCAGTTGTCATGGCGACAATCAGACCAAACAATGGCCGTGAAAGAGGCGTCGTAAACAAGAATGAGTGGGCCAAACCAAGATCTGTACAGTAGAGAGGCTGCAACAGTGTTTCTTACTTTCAGACACTCGGAGAAGGATGTTTTAAATTATATTACTAAAATTAAAGAAACAATATGTGAATCCTCTTTCATCAATGTGATCTTAGAAAAGCTCTTATGAATTCTATAGTGACTCATTGTAATTAGATGGTGGCAGCAATGGATTCATGAAAAACAATCCATAGCCAACCAATTTCTTTTAACGAAAACTTCTTAATATCTGATTTTAATTCTTGATGATTATTTCATTAGGATTTTCATCGTGCAGAGGTTACTGCTCGTTTCGTCTATTTTCAGCTAAATGATACGAGATGTTATTCGCAATCTTAAGGAAAGTTGAGGGGAAAACTATTTCGAATTCTCATATTGCATCCGAAGCGCTTCAAACAGACTCCGAGGAAGAACCATCCTTAGGATTTCATGGTAAATATTGTCTGATTTGAAATAGATACAAAACGGTTTTTGCATTTCATAGGAAACTCATCCCCGCACTTCGGAATTGAGGGGATGAACAATTACAGAATCATATTTTATCGAAGTCCGGTTTTCCATATTTCACTAAAGTATTTAATGTGAATAATAGAGTTTTGTTACTTATTCTTGCAACAACTTCGAAGATCATATTAAGTGTTTTACTTTATTGTGGAAAAGATTTGGACTTCACGTCCAGCATCTCATCAACAAATAATATAGAAAGAGATGAATTTTAGTGAAATTACTGCTTTAAAAATTATGAAGTTAATCTGTTGAAAAGGGAGTCACTTATTCATTATAAATTTTGAATTGGAGGAGATTTATTTTCTTAAATATGAAATGACGTGTACAATAACTGTAAATTTGAAAAAAATCTAACTAATTACGAAAAATTAACAAATAGTAGCAATTGAAAGTACATTTCTAGTTAGAAATACAATTAAAATCTTATGAGAAAAAGAAATGAATTATCTAATGTGGGATGAATTTTAGAAGGGAAGATACAAAAGTCATTTATAAGCCTTTAAGGTTTTCATCAAAATTTTGAAAAAATAATATCATACGAATTTTTAGTGATTGATTATAATGGAAAAATATAAATAAGATTTTAGTTCATGATATATGGAGTAAGATGGAAAAACATTGTTTTGGAGATCTGTGTCGCATGAATTCTTATTATTCACTGAGATATTTCCGAAACAAATTGATCTGAATTCCATGAGAAACATTTGTATTTCATCCGATAAATATGCAACTCTAAGAGCAATATGTGAATCGATTGAACTTTAAAATAATTCGAATTGAATAAGAAATCGCTCTCATAAGTCAACATATTCCACATTAAAAATCTTAAACCCTTTGAAAATATTCTATTTCTCAAAATATAATTCTTCCACTATAATATCTTTTTCAAACTTGGAGTTTTATTTAACCACTCGGTTCAATCAGTAGGTTGGAGGGAAAATTGTCAATTGGTGTATACGGTTACACTTTTAGTGTCATAATGAAATCGATTTAAATAGAATCTTCGAAAAAATTAAAAGCGCATCAATCCTGGAGTTGTCAGCCATTGTCATTTATTTCGCTATAAAACAATGGAAATACAAAAAATTCCCTCATATATTTCCATTGACTCGTATCGATCAAGCAATTCACCTTCAAAGGTTTTGCGCAGACTCCTGCTTTTTCTGAAACCGATACAAGAAGGTTTTCTCGACGTCAAACATAAACGATTGTTTAAAAGCTTTTCAATAACTTATTGCGATTCTTTCAAGACAACTTTTCCGCCGAAAGACAGTCGATAAGCGCAACTTTGAATTTCCTTTGTTATAACCGCGAAAAGTAATATTGTTAGCGAATATATTTTTTAGTCGTTTATGAACCAATTAATAAAAAAGTAGAGAGGAAACATAAGTAATTTATCTTTAAATTTTACTTTTACCGCCGACATACAGCAAATTCATCTCATATGATTCTATTGGATAAATGCGAAAAAGAAAAATGCTGTAATTAAAGTCGTGAATTTTGTTTTCTAGTAAAAAGAGATGAAATAAAGATTTATTTAACTACTTCTTAATGTTTATGACGCTTCTAAAGAAGTCCATGTTTAAACAACCCTGATGGCAAAGATTTATATGTAATACCTTGAATTGAAATGGATCTGCGAAATCATTATTCGCATCCTGTGTTAGTTCGGGTTTCTGTTCAGTACTTATTAGAAGCGTATTTGAGAATAAAAGGTTAATAATTTTTCCTCTCTTATCTTTTCTCCATTGAATTTTTGCCCTTGAGACCTCTCGCATTGGTTACAAAGAGAAATATATCATCTTGAAACGCAGGTGAATCATAAATCCTCCCAAAATCCGCAGGTTCGCTCTTGAGGTGTTCAATGGAGATCGATGCAACAATTCATAACAGTTTAATTTTAAGTATAAATTTGAATAAAAATATTGAATAATATAAGAAACGACATCAAAATATTAAATTGCGATCATCATTCGTAATTCATTCAAAATTCATAAATTTCTGACGTTATCTGTTAAACCATCTTTATAATTTGGTTCCTCATCTCTCTAATTAGATGCAGCGATCTTAGGAAATATGCGGTTTTTCATGGCACAATCGATTTAACAATTTTGTTACTATCAAATCCTCTGATCTCAATTTATCCATTTTACATATTCTTTGAGTATGTCCATTCCATGTTGCGGCCTCGAAATGTGGAAAATCGAATAGAATGAATATTTAGGATAAAAGAGGTTCAAATACTGTTCTTTTGCAGTAAGTTTTTAATTTTCTAATTCACCAATATGTTTTTTTTATTATTAATATGGTATTGCAAAACTCGTCAGTGACTGATTTCGTGATATTCAACAGAGCGTGATGACGGTTTGCGTGACACAACGAGCACTAATAATCGCGCTTCCTTTAATGACCGCATCCTTCTCGAATGGCGCCACTGGGTACTCTTACCGTTAGTCCATCTTTTCAATTAGTCCCAAAAGAACAGCTGTTCGAATCGATAAGAATTAATTGGAGACAAAAATCCTTTCTTTAGCTCATCGAAGAGTACGGACATAATAGGTCGTCATGACGTCATTTACAAAGTGTTGATTCAGACATTTCATATATTCTTTAACGTGAATTGAATTTCGTATGATATATGGGAATTTTCAAAATACTTTAGTTTACATTTATAAATATAGATTCTTTCTTCCAACGGCAACAGTTCAATACCACATCAAAGGGTATCGGAGAATGGTAGTGAATTGAAAAGGTACGACCACTTCTTCATCGATGTAGATTAGCTGAATTATGACTAAATTATAATTTTCAAGATGAGCATCGAAATGCATTTGTATACAATCGAATATACTAATACATAGAATCACAGCAGTCCATCGCGAAGAAATAATTACTTGTCATCCTCGCCACGCATACTAAGATAAAATTCTGAAACTAATGAAAAGAGATTGGATATAATTGAACTAAATGAATTTAGAGGAAATTTTGATGCCCTGATTAAGCTCTCAAGCATATTAAACCTATATTACAACTTGTGGATATAAGATTTCTGATAAGTAAGAAATGAAGATAATATTAAGCGTGTCTAACAGATTTAAATTTGTACCAGAGAAGTTTCATTCCTCATTTGAATAGGAAATGAGATTGAATGCATATTTGTTCATTGATTAGTTTACATTTTCCTGCCTAGGTGGCTGAGTGCTAGCGCTCAAAGTCCCAGGTTCGAGTCCTGGAAAATTTTCTAATCTGGGATATGTTTGTGTGTTTGTTTGTAGGGGTCAAATGTAAAAATGGTCTTTACGGACTAAGTTTCACATTTCTCGAATGTATTATTATGTTGAATATGTTATCATTATTATATGATGATATAAATATGGATATAATAAACTTGAATGGATGTGGTAGGATGGATACTACGTATGTCGTTTAACCCGCATGCGGAATATTCGAATATAAAGCTGAAAAATTGCGTCTTTAGTAAAGATGATGAAGAAAGAAATTGAGTTGGAATTTAGGAATAAGTTTTCAGCAAAAATAAGACTTAAAGGAGAAGTTGTATAAGAAGTGCAAAACTAAAATAGAAAAATCACCGGAGAAAATCATGAAATTCAGAAAGATAGCATTGAATACATGTGATGCTTTGCAAAGACCGTCATTGAAGTTTTGAAGGAAGATGTTAAATAAGTGGTTCAGAGAGAAAAACAAAAGCATAAGGAAACAAAAACCCAATTTTAGGAAGAGATTTTGGTCAAATAGAAAGAAAAACCTCCGGAAATAGAGGAAACAGAGCACTTTGGACACGAGAAATGTCGAAGCTGATGGCTCTTTTGCAATCTTCTCGGTTCGCCAGAAGTAGTTGTAGCAACATTTGATGAGAAATGCAGATCATTTAAACTTGGCACAATGAAAACATTATTGTAAATATTTACAAATTTTCCCAATTCCCCAAAGAATTTTCAACGATTGGAATGATGTTTCATCTATTTCAAGAAATACAAAACGGAGTAATTGTTGACTTCTTCAATACTCGTGATAGATTTACTTGAATGTCTGAAGACGTGATTTCAAATGCAGATGAAATGACAATTGATATAGTAGGGCACCAAAAATTCTTTGAATTTTGATCTTTTAACTAGAATTTATTATAAATTATAGAAATGAAACGAGAAAAATAAATTGAACCAAAAGAGCACGTCAAAACGAGATCATTTTTATACTTAGATTCCCTTACATACAGAAATAACGTTCTCCATGCATCAGTAACGCATGCGTGCTAAGGTTCCTTCGAAGGTTCATTACGAGCATTCATTTCATACGAGTGACAAAGACAAAGAACTCTTCTGTGAAAAATAAAATGGCGGCTTCGAACCTGTTGAATCTTTTGAGGGAAGTTTTACTTAACAGTTGCGCCAAATAAATGTACATTTTTACATTCTATTAATAATTTTCAATTTTAATTGTAAAAACACTTTTTGTTGTAAAAAAATTTATTGATGCAACATGTTTCGTTAGTGTCATCAGATTGTAGCAATGGCCTTCCTCGATATAACGCCTTTGAGTTCTTTAACTTTCATATGTTTTCCTTCTCCAGATTTATAGGCACCATTTTCGTTGAAACAGTTTTACTTATTTGCGTTATTTCCAGAAATTTTCAGTAAGCGTGGGATCGGAAAATGGATGATCGTAAGCAAGTAAAATAGTTAACGACAAGAGTAAAGGCATATGAAAATAAAAAATATACTTAGCGCAATTCGAATGGAGGAAACCAAAAGTAATAGTAACACTATTATTGGATTATTGATTGATTTTTAATTTTAGTCGTTTGATTTCTGAGTTAATACACTTTGATACATTAATCCTCATTCACCCGATTATTATTTTCCGCTCTTCTCTTTTATTCTCATCTATAGTATGAGATGTTTCGAAATCTTTTGTAAAGTTTTTATTAGTGAAAAAGATGACAGTTCCTCAATCCTAATTTAATTTTAAGTATTGTACGTTGCTAAATCAATCAATGCGATATGAACTAACGGAAAGATGAATTTTTTGGTTTCAACGTTCCTCTTCTCTACATTCGTCGTATTTGAAGGAGATTATGAAAATGCATTTCAATTGTTCTCCTCCGAATGCATTTGTCCTTCAAATGTATCATGTCGGTTAGCAGAAAGTTCGTCTTACCTAATAAATCATATTAATCAATTGTAAATGATGATGAATAAGAGATAAAATAAAACGTTCTGATAAAATCAATATGAGAAGGCGTGACTTCGTGGAATGCCATAGTAATACAAACAACATTGTAAATATCCACTGAAAAAATTGGTGTATTCGCGACCGGTTTCGTAATATAAAATTACTTAAGATGTAATTTTATATTACGGAACCGGTCGCGAATATACCAATTTTTTCTGTGGATATTTACAAAGTTGTTTTTATTATTATATAGTTCTGAATGATAGGAGTCTTAAGATGAGATATTAATGGTATATTTGTTCTTCTTTGCATTTAATTTTGTAATATAAACGTCTATTTTATTCAATGTTTGGTCACGAGCGTCTCCTTTATGGTATTTCATAAGAAGGAGATTTGAAGTCTCTTCTGATGTAACACTCGCAAATGAGGGAAACCGCCTCTTTCCACGAATCCTCGTATTTCCCATGGAATATACAAAGTGAAGGAGAAGGAAATCGGAAAAGCATTTGTAGAGGAAATGAAGGATGGCTGTTTCCGCTTTCTTTTTCCGAAATCGAAGATCAGAAAGTGTATTCTGATTCCACTGAAAAGGAAATGCATTGACGAAAATTTTAATTATTTATGAGATACCAAACAAACTATCATTATAGACCAAAATCGAATTTTATCTCTTGTTTTAGGCATTTGTAAGGCATAATTTTATGCTTCGTAGTTGTGGTAATGGAAGAATTGGAGTTATAAATAATGTGGGAATCCAATTTTTATGCCAAAAATGATGACCGCAAGAGGTTGTTGTGGTAGGAGCAGAAGGAAGAGATGAAAATTTGATTGAGAGTAAAGTATTCAGTTTAACGACCTCTAGTAAGTAGCAAAAGGTTTGATACCAGGTTTATTAGAGTAGCATTTTAGAAAGGCAGATTCTTTTTCTTAGATATTCGCAATTACAACTTAAATTGCGTTATTCTTCGCGTCTTTTTGAAATATGTGTACGCATATGCGCAAACACTATTATAGCCATTGAAATTCTTTTTTGCACAATTTTACAACACTAATTACTTTTTCGATCCGGTGAACCTCAAATATCGATGAAAATATAAATATAAGTTATTTTTATTGTCATAAATGAACGGAATTTTCTCGTAGAAATCGAAATTTCCAATTTCAAAGGCTGTCATTTTCGCGAATTTCAAAAATTATTCATTTTTGAGGTTCACCGATGAGATGCATGTATTTTAAAGATTAGATTCCCAAAATTAAACGAAAATTAAAGACGCTAGGATGTACACCGTTTTCCATGTCATACGTGAATGCCCTTAACATATGGCCTAATAGATACATTACCGTTGGTAAATAAATCCGAAAGAAATTTCTTTTTATTCTGAAAATAACTTTCCTTTACGGTTACGGAAAATATCTTTGACCAATTTGATTCTGGAAATCAAGACACAAAATATTTCACTGTTAAAAAAAGGATTTTAGTAATTCTAATTTCGATAATGGGTATCGGATGACAGCAATTGATTGATCTGTTGTTGATCTTAATGTCGGATTGTTCGTTATAATGTCTTTATTTATTTCAGGTCCTAAAATGGAAGTGGATGATATGATTCAGGAGGTATTGAGAGGCAGCCTGAAGGCATCTCGATGGCCATCTCCCAATGTGCTCAAGATATTCGTGGCCTCAACACGCAACGGTGAAAAGACATTTTTATCTCCGAATTTCAAAACTCTTAAACGTGGCGATAGTTTTCCTTTTATCCATAACAAAATTCTCAAATTAATTGAAAAACGAATAATTCACAGATTTCGGAGAAGAGCGGCGGCAGCTTCTGGAAGTAGTTGGTCCAGAACTTCAGAGGGAGTATGACCACACTGGAATTGAAGTGAGATTCCTAAGAACTCCTTTTGATGAAAGAACACTATATCATTCGCTTTATCTTTATGAATCATTGACTGCTAAGGGAGCATCATTCTAAACATTCGTTCTCGATTCAGATGATGATAAAATATGGTAAATGAGTAAAAAGGTGGCAGTATTTAAAAATATAGCGATGAATTACATGAAATGAAATGGTAACATGATAGTATACGTTAAATAATGTTGAAAATCGATTTACCCTCCGTAGAGAGACCAGTGAAGATGCGAAATTTGCATCTTTGTAGTGAAATGATCTGTAAATAAATTCTTCTTTACTTTGCATCTTAATCTGTCATAAAGTACCTATTCGAGTACATCTTGTTTATTTATTCTTAATTTCAGGTGGAGCTGGTCGATGTTCATTACGGTACGGGCTACGATCCATCTCTCGACGCGCAATTGTTTTCAAATCATCTCTGCGAAATCAGCGAGTGCAGAAAAGTGTCCAAAGGATGCTACTTCATCGTGAGTTTCTTAAATATCATGTTTAATTTGTTCATTATAACTCAGACTACGTCCATGTTCAAATCCGAAGCAAGAGAATTTGAGTTGCATAAAAATACTCGACACATTAAATATTTAAATAAATAGAATAATAAAAAATTAATTAAATAGTAAATGCTTCTACGTTTATAAACGTTTTTCTCTAATAATACGTCGAGAATTACACATTCTCTTCAGTTAAATCAGATTCAGTTCAGCTCGCTTGAGATTTTTATAAAAAACCACCGGCTTTCTCACTCCTGAAAGCTGCCATATGAGAAGCACGCCCGCATATATCTTGTACATTGCATGAAGGGTTATGAAGAGCGATATTCTTCGATAGAACCTATCATCTGATCATTTATAAGCGCCAAATTCTAATTTCAACTTCAGATTCCATAATTATATCTAAAACATTCGAAAGGGTTAATCAGAGCTCGCTACTCGTCATATCCTTGCAAAAATTTATGATTTTTTCATGGATATGGCAAGGCACATTTGCTATTTTATTTGCTAGAATTCTTAGCATTTTTCTCCGCAGTTTCATATCCGCGCAAGTACACTTCTGTTTCACCAAATCCTAGCTAGGAGTGTTAGCATCGGTGTCCCGCGACTTTTCAAAAAGACCAGCATTGGGCGACAGAGGATCTAATTTAAGAAGTCACATCAGCCATTGTTAGTTAAACTGACAAATAGCGCAAATCGATGTTTAAAACAATGATGAGATATAATTTATATGAGAGTAGATACAGATTAAGTGAACGATACTTGTCCACAAAGACCTTGGTTCGAGAGGAATTTAACCATAAAGTAATATATATTATATGATAATCTCTTATAGAAACTTCATCGGTGCATCACACCAGCCGCCTTTCGGCTAGTGGCAGTGCAATCATAAGTTAATCAATTTATAGCAATTTAATATCATGAAAGCTGAAAGAATGATTCACAAAAACAATTTGTACCCATTTATTTTAGGCCGAAATAACATGAATAACGTCCTCCGCAAACGCGAAAATTATGTATCAATAGAAGCCTATCTTCTTTCAAAGATTTACAACATTCGTTAAATCATATAATATCATGGCCATCAAGGTCTGATATGTATATTCTTTTTATAATATCGATTAATCTGCAAATATCCTCATATTCCCATTTACTTAATCGCTTTTCCGAATATTTCTTGAGTCTCGAAATTTACTGTGGCCATTTTCTTTGTTATATTCCAAGTGTGCTATTCACATCCGTCAGCCTTAGTCGATAATCTAATTGGAAAATGATTCCAAAATGAAATGCATAATCGGAGAGTCGTGAAAAATAGGGTTCGAATTGCGGACCTTAGAATTACAGGTCGAATATGATATTGCTCCGCCAACGCTGCCTTATCTTCGAACGTACATGTAAGAATTACTTTCAAGATTTTATTTGAGGGATGATCAATTTTTTATCGAATAACTGCTGGAGGAAGATAAATTTAAGCGCTAGAGCTACGATTGAAAAGTTAATTACAATGAAACGATGGAGCGTTAGCCTTGTTATAGGTTTGTTCCGTGCCTCAGTTCTAAACGTCCCTTTGCTATTGATTACTAGCATTTTTTAAAGTTAGCTAAGAACATTATGTTCTATTATTTTTCAGACAGGTGAGTCAATAATATGGGTCTTCAATTACCTTTGGTAAAGGTAATTGAATTTGCTTTTTTGTACTTTTGCTCTTTAGTACTCGAAGTAATCTGGCCTTTCTTCAGTAAACCCTTTAACGGATAAGAGCTCTTCGTATACGAAACTCTTCCCTGACCTGTTTATAATACCGTATTGGATCACATTTGTGTTTCGGTGGTATTTAGCAGTCCATGTATGTTTATTGTAATATCCATTATCTCATCAAAGAGTTTCCGAGTGTCATCCGTGAAATTTTCGTTTGCACAAAACACGAAATAATTAAAATCAGTTACTAGCATTTCTTTTAAATAATGGGAATTCGCTTTAGAGTGAATATGAATCTTACGTTTAGGCTTCTTGTGGCTTTATATATTTATAAGTCGATGTATACACCTTTGCGATTGTTAAGGTATCGACTCATTTGTCAGTAATATCGGTTATTCGCTCAAAAAAGTCTGCTTATGAAAAGATTGAGGATATATTTAACTTTACTTGTGAGAGTAGAAGTATTAACATTACTGTTTTATATTCTGAATTCAATAAGTTAAAAATTGTAATAGAACTTGTAGTTTAAAATTAAGAGGAACTCCTTAAAATATGTGTACCAAAGAGAACTACTTGTACGATATCTTGGTTTCACTATTATACTCCTTGGTTTTCACTAATCAAGCGTTTACTTTTAAGCAATTCCTGAGTATGTTAACTAATAGAAATCAATAAAAAGAAACTCGAACAGATGACCTTTAAAGTTAAAATTTAAATAGAAACATGGGATTATTTATACCAGATGAATGATTACTGAAGTCTTGAATGCTGTAAACGAGTCCCTACATTGGTAGGTCTTTAGATTGCTAAGTTCCCCATTGAGTGGATAAATTAATAATTTAATATTGCTGTCATTTTGGTACAGTGTCCTTAAGACGAACCTTCATGCTGAATCTGCTGAAGATTCAATTAATGTTTTAACTATCATATTAATTAAGTCAGTGAAATTAAAACAAACATATCTAGTTGCTTAAATACTCTAAAAATCACAATTGAGCCCTTGAAAAATATATCTTATTAAATGAAACCTTCTTGCCATTAATAGCAATTTATGCACTCTCCTAGACAATTACATCTAGATATTATATTTGAATTTGATCAATCTTTATCTTTTAAATTAGTATTTTTGGTAGCGTTTTTCTTTCAGATTTAGGATATTTTCAAAAAGCAATTCTTATTTTCTTGAAGAACCTATACTTTGATGTACAATGAAAGAGCTGTCTTTACCTCTAGGGTCTAGTAGGGGATGAGTACCTTCCAAGAGTTCTTCCAGCCACTCTAAGTGCATCAGACATGAGTGCACTGAAAGAAGCAGCTGCTCAGCTTAGCCTGGAATCAGTCTCGCTGATTTCAAAGTGGTATGTGCCTCTTAATGAGCAGTTTCATCTTAGAAGGCCTTCCCCAAATCCTGAATTGTCATCAGATGCTGTGTGAGTGTCATTTTAATTTCATAGTTTAACATGTTATTCATGAAAATATTTTAGAATTAAATAAAATTAATAATTATGAAGACTATTATAGTCTTGTTGTGATATAATAATAAAAAATTGGAAAGGAGTCTGTTTTTATACTTTATGTTTATGTAATTAATAATTACTAATTGTGTTATGTAAATAAATAGCAATGTGTAACTTTATTGTTTCACATTTATACTGGAAGATTCTGTTCAGTAGCTTGAAATGGATTTTCCGTAGGAAATAAGTTATATTAAGGTTTTACATGAGATATAATAATAAGAGTTATTCCAAGATATATGAATTAGTGATATTATACCTTTAATGATTTGTTTCCCTTTTTCCTTAACTTTTTATTATTTTCCTTGATTCTATTTAAATGGGTTGATGAAAGGATGTTTTCATTCCTGTTTTATTCCATGAGTATATTAATCTCTCCTATTAAAAATAAAGTCAATTGAAATACAATAATTTAGTCTTATGTAATGATCTCCACCGGAAAAATTTCATATTTGCATGATTTGTATATATACTTTCACTTGTAATTTTAAAAATTGTGCAAATAAAATTTGAGAAATATTTATAACCTAGCAAAAGTTATATGTATGATGAATCCCAGTAAAGTTATATGAATAGATGCTGGTCAAGATAACCTCTGAAACCAAAAATTTAACTATAGCTGAAAGCTGAGTCACATTTAAATTTATGTATAATACTTGCAAAATTAAATGCTGCAGTTAAAAAGAACTACAAGTAATAACTTGGGAGAAAAAGTGGTTGAACACTTCTTCTCCCCAGTTGTCCTTTCTTTACTTCCTCCCCAGATGTACTGTCTCTCCTCTCTCTCCTACCTCACATTTCCATCCTTTACCCTCCATTCTCCCTCCTTTTGCTTGTCTTGCCTTATAATTTTCCCCATATTTCTGTTTTTCACCTAAAGATTAAGTTTACCAATTTAAAAAATCCATTTCCTTCATTTTGGATGTCCACTACATATTTTCTAAGTCAGGGAATCATCTTTCAGAGTTGAATGGGCTGCTATTAAGGAATCCTTAGAAAGAGTGGTGGTTGAATCAGCAAAGCATCTCATTGAAAAGGCAGAGCAGGAGCAGGACACGAAGACTGCCAACTATTTTAGGCATACATTCTTATTTTCTGCACTGGAAAAGCAATTCATTCATGCAATAAGTAATTTACATTTAAAATTTATTTAGATAAGGTAGAGACAGAAAAGTAACAAAAAATAAGTAACCATTTATTCTGTGAATTTGATGACAATTTTTTTGCTAATATACTAATTGGTTCACCAATATGCATAATTAAATTTACCTAAAAGACATCTTCTTATGCCAAATTTAAACATCTAGAAACTTTTAAATTTTGTTCTTATCCTCTAATGTTTAAATGCCATCCAATATAACATGTGTGCTGTAGTTATAGTAATGTAAAAGTACATCTAATTTATATATTTTTGCAAATAAATGGTGGAGCACGTAAAATTACAAGGAGATAATATGATAAATCTGAAAGTCAAAAAAGGATTTTTTTAGAAAGTTGAACAATTTTCCTGTTTGTATAACTTATTATCTACTCACTTATATGCCTTTATTCCTTTGATTGCTGTTTCCTTGCTCTGCCAAAGGCTTGCCTATAGCAAAAGTTGAATTTGATCTATTTTGGCCATTTAATGGGAATTTATGTCTTTATAATATCAATCAATGTATTTTAATCATTTCCCAGGTATATCTCCTTCTGCTACAAAACCAGGAATACTTACTGTGATTAGAGATTTTGAGAATGCACCGCCATCTGAAGATTCCAATCACAAATCTCTATTAAAGGCATTCCGTGATCGAATAGGAGCTTCGCTCCCAGCTGAGAATCGTCTTTATTTAACGTTAGTGATTTATCTCCTTTTCTTGGTTGTTAAATGGAATGTATGGAAGTACATGAATTCAAGAAATGATACTTCTTTTCTGTATAATTCAGCATTAAGGTTAAAGAATTGTTTGAGATATATATGATATGCACAATGATTGTATTCTATTGATGTAAAGCATATTAATTTGAACTTTATTTAATGTTATATTATTTCTAATTATTAAGAGATAATTTATCAGCTACTTTTCATTCCTTAACAATTTTTTCCTAATTTTTGTTTCACTTACACCCAGGGCTCAGTGGAAAGAAGGTGGCATAGATCCTGAGGTACATCAGATGTATTTACATCGATTTCGGAGCTCCGTCAAAGAGCATCTCAGAGTTATGATTTCAAAAGCATTAGATGAGGAGCCAGACTTGAAGAGCAAAAACAAAACCATCATGGTAAATAGACTTTTTAAAATGGTGTTCCCAAAATTTGTTTGCATAAGCGTTTTCATACCTCTCTAAAATGAATGCTATTGATTCTTTATTCTGTCACAATGTAAAAGGTTTATTTTCAGACAACTACTCTACATAGATACAAAAATAAAACATGAGGTATGATCAAGAAAGATGCAAACTTCCAGAGTACTTCTAATTATCAAAATGTGATAATTTAGGGATATATTTTGCTGCTGAAATTTGAAATTAAATAATTTGTGGAAATCACTTAGATTTTCATCATTCCTGATAAAGCATCCAACAAACTCCATCCAGTATCTGGTTAATTATTTTCCTTAATTATTCTTGCCCATAGCTCTCAATAAACTAATTATTCTATATGGTCCCTAAGTATACTTTTCCTTGCTAATTGAATGTTTAATTGGTTGTTTGTAAGATAATTCTAATAAATATGAGCTTGTTCAGCTTCAATTCCGATCACTTGATGCAAAATCTTATTTAACTAGTTAGTGACAGAACAATTGAGCATTGCTTAATTTCATAGATGGTCTCCTTCAACATAAGATTTGGACGTTTTCAATCTTAAAATTAAATTTATTTTGAATACAAAAATAAATTTTTCCCATAATTTAATTATTTATATATAATAATTTAATTTTTCAAATAATTTACCATGTGGATTGTTCTAATTTTAAAGGAAGTGTTTGAAGAGGCTGCCTGTCACCTATCATTGTGTCGGGAGCATCTTAAAGACAATAAATGGGCAGGAAGTAGTGAGTTGGAATGGATAAGGAAGACATTGGTGGAGGCAGGACCACGGCATGGCCCAGTGCTTGTACATGGTCCACCAGGTAGTGGCAAGAGCTCTCTACTCTGTGCCGTTGCTCAAGCTGCTGAGAGTTGGTTTGCTGAAGATGGTGGTAAAAAACAATTGCTCCGTGTGGTGCGGTTCTGTGGTTCCACTCCTCGTTCTGCATATTCTCTAGAGGTCCTCCGCCTTCTTTGTCAACACCTAGCCATTCTTCTACATACAGAGTTCCTGCCAAAGGATGCCAGCTTTGACCCTCTCTACCTTAACACATGGTTCCAGGCTCTTGTCCGTAGGTAAGAGTGTGTATATTTAATAATGTGCTATTGTGGACAAGAATTTAGTAATACTCTTCTTTGTTTGGTGGATGGTGAATAAAATATTTCTATATTTCGTTCATCATAGAATTATCTGTTGGTTTATTCATATCCATTCTATTTGCTGATTTTTTCTCTATAGATATTAATCCTCTGTTATCTCTTAAACTGTGAGTATGCAAGATAATATATATTTAAATCACTTCAAAATCCAGTGTAAAATTTTTAAATAAGCAGTTTTAAGAATATGATCATTTTCACAAAAGGCAGGAGATGATGAAATATTCCTTCTTACTCATTTAATCTCTGTCAACTAGCTAATTTCTTTCCTGTTTAAGAAGAAAATTTTCACAATTTGCCTTTCTACTTTGATTTTTAGTTATCCTTAAAACCCGCATATCATTCCTTATTCTAATTTGTTGGATAGGATTCTAGCCCTGTTTTAGCTTAGGATTTATAATTATATATAACCTGTGAGGAACTATAGTACACTACTCTAATGTATAAAATTGTTGATGTTGTGTACTAATGATTTAAATAAGGAACGACGAATAGGTGTTGCAAAGATACACTGTGCGCTGAGGATAATTCCCAAGGTAGAATAGACTTGAAAGAGGCTGATGGGACCAGAAATTGAACCCAGGCCATACAAAATATTCTGAAATGCTTGAGATAATGTTCTGCCAGGATAGCTCAACGGACAGATCACCCAACTGGCAATTGGGGGACCTGGGTCTGATTCACAGTCCTGTCAGACTTTTTTGAAGTCCATTCTACCTTTGGAACTAATAATTTAAAGTTAATTGTGAGAAATGTGTGGGTTTCTTGATAGTGTATTATAAATCTATTTTCTATAATTCAGGTGTTCATTCTACCATGTAACCGTTTTGTACTGAATCTAAAGAAATACAATGATTTGAAATACCTTTAAGATAACTCACTGGAAAAATAGATTTAAAATATATGATACAAGATTCTGAATATTTATTTACGTTATTTACAAGATGACAGCTTAAATGTGACAATCCCTTCCATTCTTTGTTACTTAATATAATTTGTATAATTTTAATAGATTTCAAGTTTTTATCTCCCAATCCTTAATTCTCTAAAAAGTGGTTCATCCTTGAATTATAGAGCTGAGACTGCAGCACAGACCCAGCCTCAGTGGCCACCTCCGCTGATTTTGCTATTGGTGGATGATCTGCATGGTCTGCAGCCAACAGAATCTGATATAGTGGCTGCATTGGCATGGCTGCCAGTGTCACTTCCTCCCAATGTTCTCTTGGTTGCTTCGTCAACTCTGAGTCCAGAGGCACTAAAGTTGACCCCAATGCAGAAGGAAAGACTTACTGCACCAGAATGCCTCTTAACTCTCTCAGGAAATGCACCGCTTGCAGGCAGATTGCTCAGGTTCATCAATTCAGTAAAGTAAGTATTTTAGTGTAGTGTATTGAAGTCAAGGGAGATTACCTTAAAAAATATAGTTATTTTTAACGGAGCAACTTTGATTGTTAGACAAAGAACTCCTAAGCCTTATCTTTTTAAAGTTTAGTAATTATTAATTCTATGTAATATTGCAAATAATGTAAACTGTAACATGGTAAATATTTCAATATGCTAGATTATACAAGGTATAATATTCTAAATAATGTAATATTCTTAACTTTGTAACTTATGTGTATATATTGTATGCAATACATTCACTATTATATGAAAAAGAAAGATTTAATTCTTTACAGACAAGCTTTCCTAAAAAATAGGTTTAATATCATAATATAATAATAAGATTTTTGAAATGTCTTTGATGAAAGCAAAATTGTAACTTACAGGATGAAAACAGTTTGTAAAGGAGAAGAAAATGTGAGGAATGAAGGTGTGCCCTTAGAGGATCTTGCAGAAACATGTTTAAAAGTAATGGAGCAGCTGGTTTGCACTCCTGCCATAGCTCGCCTTGCATCTATTCTTTCAACCACTCAATTTGGCCTCACAGAAACTGAGATTCTTGAGCTGACAATGCCTACTAATAGAAATGAGGATGAACCACTGCAATTGGTCAATGCCAACTTAACATTTTCATCACTCTGCTATATCCGGCAAACAATGAGTGAGTAAACACAGGGATATTAAAAGTTTTTTAATCACTATTTATTTAATGCTGAATTTAAATTATATATATAAACACAAGTAAAAGTGCACTTTCCAACTGTAAGTAATCAGTTTGTGTGTCTAAATTAATAAATAAGGGTGTTTTGGAAAGTTTTTTAATGTTTACATACTGCTCAAACTAAATATAAATTAATCAGCGTAAATGAAATGAGTGAATTTCAAAACTTAAAAATGGGATAATGAAATCAAGACATTACTTTATGGAAAGCCATAGTATTATGAAAAAACTTAATAATTTCCACAGAAAATTTGCTTTACTTTCGACCGGTTTCGTAATGTAAAATTACATCTTCAGGCATGGAAGGGTATTTTGCTAGGGAATATAGAGGTTTTTTGGCGAGGGAGGGTTAAAGGGAAGGGAGTAGTAAGTAGTGGTTGCATCATGGGAATATTTTGTAAGATAAGGAGAGAAGGGGTGATGGGTTTGAAAACAAATGTTTGTTTGTATATACTTGCTGGGGAAAACCTCTAATTTTCACTTCTTCTAAGAGGTCCAATCATCAGGAGTTCTCTTCCTTGTGGAGTTGGCAAGTTAAAGTCACTCCTGTTGTTATCCTCAAGAAGGTGGAGAGCAAAGCTGGAATGGTTGTCCTCTCTTCAGCCAATAATCCCTAATTTGGCTGATGCCATAAGATTTTTGACCATTTCCAGTAAAGTACAGCCAACTTTGCTGAGCTGAAACAGAAACTTTCCAATTTCAGTATGCCAGTAGAATCTCTTGTGCAAGATGCCCCTTCTAAATGGAATTCCACCTTTAGTTTGATTGAATGTTTCTTGAAGCAGAAATATGATCTTCTGGCTGTATTATATGTATGTATTATGTGTAATCACTTATAGTGATGCAACCCCTTTTCATGCTTGTGCATTTTGAATCATCTGCCTTTCTTGAAAGTGGACCGTGAATCTGATATTGTGGTCTAATTATTTACCTGACATCAATCCTATAAATTTTTATTAGAAACTATTAGCAGTTAAATATAGTTATATGATCTTCTAATTTCTAATTGCACCAAAATACCCTAAAATGCTTGAGATGTATTTTTTTCATGTTCAAGCCATATCTCACAGGTTCCCAGATGACAATGCCTACTAATGACTCTTTCGTCTTCTAGAATTTACTTCTTTCTGTTTGACTTGTATCTCTGCAGTGAGTTCTTCAAATTTCATTTGATTAATTAATTTTTTCAAGCATTTATTGTTTTACAAATTGAATTTAAGTTGAAATTTTTAGGAATGACTGAATTATAGTTTTGACTTTTTATATTTATAGGTCTGTTATTGTTTGAAAGAATCCAGAGTGGCAGGATTGTAATTGGATGGCGCCATTGTGTGCTGTCAGAAGCATCTCAGAAGAGATACCTCACCACGCCGGAGAGCCAACTTTCATTACATGCAGAACTGGCTGCTCTTTTTTTTCAAGAGGATGAGGAAGAAGATGAGGATGATGAGGTACTATTTTTCAAGGTCATTTAAATATCCTTAAAAATTTTAAACAAAATAATTACATAGTCCTGCATAAATACTTATCTATTAATTTGCTTTTGTGATGAAGTCTTTATTTTGGATTCTGTTTACTCAAAGCAATACTTTAAGTCTATATTAAATAAACAAAAGTTTAATCTCTGGGTACTTAACATTATTAATAACCACTACCTCTCCATTGGCTTTGCTGTCTTCTGTATTTACAACATTGTGAAAACCATTAATTAATTTTCATTAATGATTTCTCAGGAAATGCCTCAATGCTGTAATACATTTAAAATAGTAGTGTTTTGGTCACTTGAATAGTCTAATATAAAAATTTAAAAAATGAAGCTTTCAAAATAAGATTATGATCAATATAAAATATTTGACCACTTGGATACTGAAGCATTTCATATGAATACATTGAACAATCAGTATTATTCTATCAGTAAAAGATATTTAATTTCTATGAAAATTGCCAAAAAAAATGATTGTTAAACTTGCCATATTTTATTAGGAAGATGAAGAGGACAAAAAATATGAAGAGAAAGATGAAGAAGGGAAGGGCAAAGAGATGCCATCTCATGGAACTGCTGCACCAGATGTCACTTACAGCACAAGACATGTAGAAGAATCTTGGATCCATCTTCTGAAAGCAGGTATATGATTATGGCTGGTGTTAAGTTGAATGCTTAATTTTTATTTATTATGTAAACTTGCTTGTTGATATTTTTCATTTCCTAATTTAACAAATTAAGGAAGGAAAGTTTTTATAACTTAGCATGATAAAGCATGTACTTTTTCACAAAGTTTAAGGAAAGTGAAAATAGCAGCATGACTGGGACCCAAACCAGTTCATTCTGTTTGGAGAACGCTCAAGTTGGAGACCTGGATTCGAGTCACAGTCATTTCACTATTTTTTATTTTCAGTTTAACTCTGTAATTAAAAAAAAATATATATTTATCTTGTTCTTCAAACAGTTTCCTGTATATTATTATAAATTTTTATATAGCTTTTTTATTTGGAGTATCACAAGTGACTTTCTCAAATGTTGTATTGCGTAAGAGAATTCCATTTTTGATACCTCTTTGTGTATTTGATTATCCCCTTTTTTTTGACAATGTTGAACAAATGTTAACTCAGTAGGAATTTACTATATAATAAATAAAGTGTATTTGATTTGAAGAAGGATGGCGGCTTTGCATGTTTCACATGTATATTGCTCCTGTTCTAGCTTCTTGTAAACAGATACAATTTATAATTATATTTATATTCTTCATCGAGATTCTCAAGAAAGTGAAACTGAGCAAGACGGATTTATTAGTCAGCTTTGACGTGATTTCCCTATTTACAAACGTACCAATAAAGGAATCAGTGGACATTATCAAAACACTTGTCCCTCATGGAATACCCAAAGGCTTTCCCAAACTAGTAGAGTTCTGCCTGAGGAATTCCTTTTTCCTATACAACGGAAGGTACTATGAACAAACGGAGGGCGCAGCCATAGGTTCACCACTCTCCCCGGTAGTGGCTAACCTATTTATGGAAGATCTAAAGAAGAAGGCGTTGGATACTTCCGAGAAAAAGCCAAGCCTGTGGTTACGCTACGTTGATGACACGTTCGTCATCTGGCCACATGGTGAAGCTGAACTAAATAACTTCCTCAAACACCTCAATAGACAGCACCACTCCATAAAATTCACAATGGAGACGGAAAAAGAAAATCAACTTCCCTTCTTGGATGCACTAGTAATGAAGAAAGAGGACGGTACACTCGGCCATACAGTTTACAGAAAGAAGACACACACAGACAGATACTTACACGCCACCTCACACCATCATCCACTGCAGAAAGCCTCGTTGGTATCCACACTCGTTCATCGCGCCTACAACATTGCAGATGAGGAATATATAGAATCGGAGAAGAGACACCTATCCATCGCTTTTCAACGGAACGGCTACAATGCGAGCTTAATACATAAAACCATACTAAAGGAGGAAGGTCGCCGAAGAAATGTAAACAAAAAGGAGTCCGAAGAGGAGAGTAAACCGGCAGCTTATGCGGTCATCCCTTACGTGTCCGGGACATCTGAGAGAATTTCCAGAATTTTAAGAAAGCATGACGTCGTCACAAGATTCAACTGCATGACGAAGATCGGGGAGACGGTTCCAAAACCAAAAGATAGAATCCTGCAGGGCCTACAAGAAGGTGTTTATAAGGTCCCTTGCTCATGCGGAAAATCGTACATCGGCGAAACATGCAGAGCCTTGGACGTTCGTCTCAAGGAACACCAAAGGGCGACAATGGAATCTCTCCGCCATCTCCGAGCACGTCTGGAGTGAACCGGGACACGAGGCCCAGTTTGAAAATACAAAACTGGTCGCGAGGGAGAAACGTTATTTTCCCCGCCTCATTAGGGAGTCCATTGAAATCCTCAAGACTCCAAATTTCAACAAAGACGACGGTTACGGCCTCCACAATTCCTGGAGACGCACTATTCTACACTCTGACCAATCAGAGAAACGGAAAGGGGAAGCCAACGACAAAAAAGTGAAAGGTGACTCGGAAGGGGTATCTAAAAACGCCAAAAAATCGCACTCACACACTTCGACCTGAAGACGCCTGCAGGATCGCCGGCGAAACTGTCGTCAAGACGAGAAAAACTAATCGCGGTGATTCCCGGAAACATTTGTGGAAGCCTTCGCAGTAATATTTATATTCTACTAATACCATTCTATATTAAATATCATACACACTCATCTAGGATTCAAATTTTAATTCTTTGATCATGCCTTGAGTGTATCAAGAGTGCTTGGTGGACCTTGTTTGGAACTGAAAACATTAAAGGAACAAATGAAGTCACTAAATGAAATGTCTATTAATTGGAACAGATATCAGTGAAATGAAATTCGTAAATACGAAATACAAGATCCTTCCTCAACTATTGGATCTAATAGGAATTATTTTCAAATTGATGTGGTAAGTGATACCAGATTTTCAAAACAGTCAAAAAAAAAACAATATCATACTTTGTTGTCTATATCCAAGAGATAATTCAATGATAGTCAAAAAGAAAAATTGTGTTAAGAAATCAAAAAGAACTAGGAAAATAATTTATCTCCAAAAAATTCAGCTTTAACCAGATAAACCAAAGCAAATATAGTTTTTGTAAAATTATTGACTATCCAACAAAAAACTTGCTCCTTCATTGCATGGTTTCTGGAAAAGTAGGTCAATTATTACAGTCTTATACTAATTAATTTACTTGTTTTTTACTGCCTTGGGTACAAAACATGAGACCCTTGGTCTACTTTGATTTTTTGGAAGCTTTTTATAATGGAAACCATGAACTTCTTTTGCAGAAGCTTGAAAGAATTTGAATAAGAGGTATTGCCAATAATTCACTATAATCTGACCTATCCAGCAGGACTCTACCGGTAATGATGGTGGTTTAAAACACTAGAACTTTATCCTCAAAAATAACATTTTTATTTGCTATTCTCTTTTTCATTTACATAAATGACCTTCCCCTCTTTAAATTAAATAACTGGTGTGAAAATTTGAACTATAAGCAGATGAAACCAGTATCCTCTTAACTTATGTTACAATTAATGATCTACATCACTGCAGTAATGGTACAACCAACCCAATATCATGCTAGTGTCAGAATAATGGAATAAACCTAAACACTGAGGAGACATATGCTATTTATTTTTCTTTCAACAATCACTTGCAGCCCCCAAGTAAAGATTGGTTGATGAAAAATGAATTTCTGAATGTCTCCTACATAAATACTGTTACAGATTATTTGATGGATGGATTTAGTATATCAGTGATAGAAGAAGAATATAATATTTGTATAGATAAACTGATTTTTGATCTTGTCTTGATAGATTTCTTAAGTTCTTTGAAAAGTATATTCATATTCCATGACTTTGTAAATAAAATATCTTGTTTTTCATGTTTAGTAAATATTAAATGACATTATTGTAAAGGTTTAGTTTAATTATTTTCTGATCAATATTCTTATAATATTTATTTATAATGAGAACAATTGATATTTTGTGTAGTGTCAAAATTGTAGTACTCTACCTAATCTGAATATGAATTAAATGTTGATAATCAGGTAATGCTGACCGTTTGAAGAGACTGACTGTGTGCAACTTTGACTTTTTGCTGGCCACTGTCCAGACAGCATCCATTTCTTACTTAAGATGTGTCCTTGAGCATGCTCGTTGCCATCATTTGGACAGACATCTGGAGCTTGTTTATGGAGCTGTAAGGAAGTCAAGCGATGTCCTCTCTCGAGATCCTCTTCAACTTGCATCGCAAATCATTTGCTGGCTCCGTCCAGTTGCAGGTATTATGTGTAGATACTGTGAAATTTATTATCAACATTGCTGACATATATTTAAAAAAAATTATCCAGTTTAAATACTGCTATCATTAAGTAGAAGAAGCTGACTTATAAATTTTGGAAATATATAGGCTTTCATCTGCTTGTCAAACAGAAAATTACAGTGGGTGCATTTTGATTACTAAGAGTGAAGAATGATACATATCATTTTCTGCGTATGAATTCTTTGTGAATGAATGCATTTTTATTTATGCATAAATAATAATAATTTGTTTTGTTAGAGGATGAAAAGTGCCAGTTAATTCTTTAATGCATACAATTAATGTTAGTCAATACATGCATGGGTAGTTCATTATATTGAGTATTTTTTACATATGGAAATTAACGGTGGTGGTCTGTTGGCTGACGATTTAAAAAATAAGACATTTTTATTATCTTAAAACTGATTAAGTGCACAAAAGTTTGTCATTAGGTAGTATTATGATTGGAGAGGCAGTTGCTTGCTGCTTTACTGGAAGTAACTTTGTGGATATAATTTAATCAACTGTCAAGTTTTGTATTATTTCTCTTTAAAGTTTAGTCAATATAAGTTATTTTATAAATTTTATAGTTTGATAAATCTAGATAAAATCCTGTTGATCCTTTCCATTCTCTACTTTCTTTTTCTTCTTCTTACTGGTTGTTTTACTTCACATTATTGTCTAGCTATCCATTCTCTTCCTGCAGATATTATCTTAATTTTAGCATGCTTTTAACTTTGCATAAGTTCATTATCTGTATAAAAATATTTTTTATGTATATTTTTATTTTATTTCATTGGAAATGGCAAACTATGTAATGCTGTTAAATGATTTACTTTTGAATTCAAAATAATTGCTGATATTTTATTAAATAAAAAATTAATTTTATTTTTATTTGATACAATTCAAATTTAAACAAGAATACTGCAATATGTAGCCATGAATTTATTTCAGTAAGTACTGTAAAATTTATTATAAGTATTAGCAAACATTAAATTACAAAATTATTCTATATAATAATACTTAGGGAGGAACTAACTGCTTTATGTTTTGTGTTAATATATGTATATAAAGTTTAAAATGAATTTATATTAAATTTTTAACTAAAATGGTCAGTTTTAACTCAAAAATAAAAATTTTAATAATGAGTTGTTTCTTTGGTAGTAAATTAAATATTTTTGTTTCTGCTCATTCTTGTTTAAACCACCTAAATTTACTTGTTTTCACTGTTCTTTGCAAAATCATATAAAAATCAATTTCATCAAGATATCTTGATCGACTTTTTCAGTAGTTAATGTCTCTTCATAATTAGGGTTGTTTGCTTATTAATATTTACCAGCTCAATTTTTTTGTACATTCTATTTGATTGCGATTTTAGTCGAAAAAATTCTTGAAACATTCTTGATAAACATGAAAATGATGAAGTAACAGAAATATTCATTTTCAAATGATAACTAGCACAACAACTTAAAGCAGTACCGTAGGAAATACATTTCCTCAGAAGTATCTAATTTAAATTCTCAACTAATTCAAATGCTGATTCTTTTTGGTGTATTTTTGAGAAAATATTAACTTTTCGCAAGAGTTCCTACTTTAATTAAATCCTCAGTCTTTATGAATCAGTGATTTGAAATATGATCCTTTTTTGGATTAAGGAAAGTGTTATTGACTTAAAAATTTTACATTTCAGTCTAATTACCTATTATTTGATGGTTCTCTGACATTTATTTGTACTCTGAAGGTATCAGATGTATTTTTTTACAAAAGACTCCTCTGTTTATTCTTTTAAGACTATTTTTAATAATTTACAATTCAGTTGAGTTGATGTAATAATTTGGTAAGTAAAACTCTATTTGTGTTAATTTATATTTGCTTTACTATTATCTTCTGATCTATTATCTCTTTGATGAAAACCATCAACACATCTGTCAATTTCCTCTTTTCCCCTCCTCCCCTGGTTTGTGACTCTGTGATTTGTGTGCGTGACATTTAGCCGCTTATGTGGATGTATCTGCGCAGAGGGCAGTGGAGACCTGGTAGGAGCCATGATCATGTCTGCCATGGCTTGGTGTGATGGATATGGCGAACCTCTCTTGGTGCCACTCAATGGATGGCTTCAGCCTCCATTGCCTCTTCAGATTAAGAGTAAGTCCACTCTCTGACAGTTATTTGATTTTCATATATGATGAAATATCAATATACATTCAGATACTGATCTGAAATATCTCATTATTTAGTTTTGAAAATTTTTATGAAATGGACAGTGTTTATTCAAGTTCTAGTATATTTTTATAGTAAATTACAGTTCAGTGTATTATTTATGATCAGTGCATATGCAAAAACTTAAATAAGTAGTTATTCAGTTTTCAATAATGATTCTTTATCATATATATCAATTAATGGTTATTTAAGTCATAATGATTAATATTTCATTATTCATTATGTACAAATAATTATCACAATCACTTAAATATAGCTTAGTTTTTTTCTTTTAGTTATTATTATATATTTATTTATTATTTACTTTAAATATACTATACAATGTGCATGAAAATGAATACTTGTTAGGATATGGATTCCCTATTTTCTTGTATATTATAACTATTAATTGTTGTAGTCTGATATTGATAGCAGATTAGAAGTTTATTCAATATTCAAAGGACTTTAACGGAAATAAATATAGATTTCTGAAGCAGTAATAAAAAATGAGTAATATTCATGTAATACTAAATATTCCTGCTATGAAATTGAAGTAATAAATGTTTTGCCTGAGAGCATTTTGGTCACATAGGCAGCATAGGATTAAATTTCAACAAAGTATGTATAGGAAATACAATTTTGAAGTAAGGATTATGAGACAGAAATCAATGCGTACTAATGAAGCCCATGGGCAATCTCTTATCTTTTGCATCTGGTTCAAGCACTGTGGCCTAACTTCCTTTATAAATGAATTTTAGGTTTTTGAAAGGATTCATTTTTGCATATCCTGATATTTGTCATAATGTCAAAATGTTTTGTATGGGAGAGGAATGCTTGACAATGGCTTTATTTCAAATGGAAACCATTCTTCTCAGTTTGCAATGATGTTTATTCAAATCTCCTATCCTCAAGTAAGAATTGGGATTGTGAAATAGTTTTTTAAAAATTTCATATTACTCAGTATGTATAAAATAAATTAGCTTTGTTTGTAAAATTTTAATGGACCCCAAATAGATTTTTTTCAAACGAATTTTGAAATAATATTATAGCTTTATAGCAACTGATGAATTATTTTGTCCTTTGAAAAGCTGAAATCAGTGTGGAAATAGTACTATTCTGGAACATTATACTAATCTATGAAAACTAAATCTGTGTATAACATAAATAATAAAAACAAAAAAACCAAGAGAAATGATTGGAATAATAGTACGCTACAGGAAAATTCATGTAATTGAATATTGACCTCTGATTTAAAGGGCTAAGTACTCCCTTGCCTGTATATATATATATATATATATATATATATATATATATATATACTTTCAAGGTTAATTGTAATTCAACCTCCCATCTCTGAATGAAAATTTGAGCATATAATTATATTTAAGATCACAAAAGTAGTTATTTATTACAAAAAATTACAGTAGTGAAAAATCTTTGTGAGCATGATGCAAAGGAAGGAGTCGTAATAAGTCATTTGTCAGAGAATTACATTGAAACTTGCAATCACAAATACCGAAAACCGTAAAATCACTCACCCGAGTCCCACAAGAATGATTCTTTAGTTTTCTGTATTTCTATCAGAATAACAGCAATATTGCTTTCTTCGTGTTCTTCAATAGTTACTTCAATTTTAGATATTGTTTCTCTAAGCTCTACATAATTTATTTACCTCTTTCCCTATGGAATTTTTTATTTATGAACAGAAAAAGTCCTATTTTTATTGCAATTTCTCATTCATCAATGACATACTCATATAATGACTCCTTTATCTTTTTTGGACGAATATATTTATTGTATATTCACATCAATATTCATTAATGTGATCACAAAAAACAAAAAGTCCTCATTTTGATCTTAACTATTTTTATTTAAATTTAATAATAAATTAAATAAAAGATTAGTATGATGATGATAATTATTAATGCATGCAAATAATCAACATTTATTTAAATAAATTCTGTTGTGGATGGCCACACTTCATGGAAGGACATTCTGAATTAAAAGAAGAAGTACTTTGTATTGCAATTTATTTAAATATTGAAATTTATGTAGCATATTTGAAAACAAGGAGGTATAGATACATACAGAAGTACCATACAACTTTTGAGAAAGTTACCAGTTTCCTTGTAATATGCTTTCCTTGAGTGACTTGCTTTTGACAGGACCAAACACACTATTTACAGCCTTCTTTGTGGATGGTTTAAGACCTGGAAAATGTCTTTCTAAAAGGCAAAGGGAAGAAGGCTGCCCAGCTCTGGGGGTGATTAATATTTACTTTGCATAGTTCAATAATTATTATTTCATCACCAAAATAGGCAATAAAGGATGTCAAGGGAAAAAAATTTGGAAGATTTATAACCAAGGAGTAACAGATTCATTTTCAGGATTTAAAAAATTCCTTTACAAGAGTATTTGAACCATTAAAGATATGGAGAGAGGTTTCAGCACTAAAAATGGCTGTATATTTCCCATCCTAAAATTTTCAAATACATGCTAGAAAATCTACATATTTTTTGCTTGTATCTTCTTTAGTAAGGAACACAAACTTCTAAGAGATAACCAAAAAATCTGGGTTTGTTAAGTAAGGAAACAAAGAAAAAAAATGGATAAACATGGGGGAGTCAGAATGGAACAGGCTCCCTTTTCCAGATATATAGGCAACTCAGAGAAGTGGTTAAATTTTCTTAAGTTGCAAGTTACTCTCTCAGAATCTCAACAGATGGTTGCTTCATTTTTCCAGATTTTTTTTTACATAAAGACACCTGCAATCAACCACTGATCCCACATAGCTTGAAGTTTTAATTTTAAGACTTCATCCAATCTTTAAATCTAGTGATTAAAGTTTCTTCATCGGTCCACTGGGCATAACTGTAACTCTTGAAATATTATTTGATGATTTTCTTCACTCTATGCACTAAATAAGTTTCACTTGCACTCATAATTAAAAGAGAAACGGAGATTAAAAAGTATGTTTAATTATTTTTTGGGCATTATCTATCCTGGTCTTCATAATTTCTTTATCTATATATGGATTTTCATTTTGGCTACAATGATTTCTTTCTAAAAACATCCCATTGGAATATTATTTCCTTTTAATATTACCAGAAAAGATAACTTCAAATTATATCATGGCAATTTTTATAAATTTCATTTTTGGTCTCCTGTTATAATACAGGGCACTTCCTTTGCACCTTTGAGATTCACTGCTCTTTCAGTACATACGGAAAACTTCCTGAGATTTGTTACCCTCATTCATTTCTTCTACTAATTTAGCTTGGTAGAGAACTAAATACCAAAAACCACTACTTTGAATTTCTACTCATACCTCTGCTCCAAGAGGACAAAGGATGCTGCCTCACGGCCCTAAAATCATAGGATTATCCTGATATAAAAACAATAAATTTCTAAACATATATGTTTCTTAATTTTCTCCTTTTATACTCACTTGTTCCCCTCACTCCATCCATTATATACATATCTCTTACAATTATCTTCTTACATTAAAACCCTGCTTTTATGGAGAAAACAGGCTGAATATTTTCATTTGGCAACAAAGTTTGTTGCAAAGTAAAAGAAGTGCATAAAATATCAAATATTTTTTCCTTCAATATATTTATTGAATTCCATATAGTTATTCTTCAGTCAATCAATTTAATTTTTAATAAGGAAGAATATATAATCATGATTGATAATTATACAATACTTCTCTTTGTTAGGTGTACAGATGCCATCCCCAGTGTGTTTGATGGATGCTACTGCAAGTGGTCAACATGTTGTGGTTACTTCATGGGTTTCCTTAAACGAGCCTCAGCTGTGGAGTGTCCCATCATGCACATTAATACACTCATTTCGGCCTGCACACTCAGGGCCTATAGCATGTTTATGCATCTGTCCTACTGTAGCATCCACAATCTCAGCAAATGACTCATCATCTCCACAAACTTCTCATCATAAATCATCTGTCATTCCTGATGCACAATACCTTATCACTGGATCAGAAGACACTTCAGTCATGGTGTGGGATTTGTCGACATACAGACTCAAACTTAGAATTATGTGAGTAAAGTCATACATCCATTCACTGATATTAGACTTATATTGATGAACCAATTGAATTCTCAATTATAATAGTTAGTATGTATTCCTTTTCCTTTATTCCTATGTTTCTCCCTGTATGTCTGTTGGGTAAAAAATTCAACATCTTCTTTTGGTTTCATAAGCTAAGTGTCTAAGAGTATTATGCTAGGATAACCCAACATTCAGCACATGAAATATAGTCAAAACGTTTAAATAATAAAGACACTTGGAGCCTCTTTGTAGGTAAAATATGTAACATAATAGATTGCATTGCATCCTGCAAGCTTTTAAAGCATTGCATTGAAAGTAGATGGTGTAACTTAGAAACAAAAGGTTCTATTAATAAACCATGTTGCTTTCACTCTAAATAAAATTCCATAATGAGTATTTAAGGCGATTTTGAGATTCAATTAACCACTGTGAAATTGAATTAACCCCTCAACATTGAGTAAAATAGTGTCAAATACTTTGTTTGAATAGATAATGGTAAGTAATTACAAGGCTAATACATCTAGTATATCAACAACCTCATTGAAGCAATTGATTGTGAGGCTTGGCTTTGTAGATGGCACAATATTCTGCCTGGGAATTTAGAACAAAGACGATAGATTGATCCATTTCTAATAATGGTGATAAAATTAATAAATGGTGTAAAGCTTGGCAATTAGATCCAAATATATATAAAAGTTCTATAGTTAACTTAAAAAGCAATATCTTTATGATTTCTTGTGCAATCTCTGAGGAGAGAAATAAGAGAATCTGTTAAATATCTTGGAGTAACCTTCAGAAATAATGCACTACAGAATGCCCAGAATATGCTGTAAAGAAACTGATATGTTATAAGAATAATCAATCAGAGAATAGAGACTGTGTGTGAGTGATATCACTTTGTGCTTATCAGGATCCACCTAGAGTAAACATGTAGTTTAAGGCACCTAACCAATAGTAGTGGCATTAGTGATCTAGAAAATGTACAATGTAAAGTGATACATTTCTAGAAAATTGCTATGATAGATCAATAAATGTATCTCAAATGCTCAGGGAATTTTAAAAAGAATCACTTTTAATTAAGGTTAATACATGAAATGTACTGTTTAAAATCATGGAGTCCTGGTGCCTGTTGAAATACTTGTACCTCCTGCCACAGTGAAAGGCAGTTCATAGGGTATCATCATGGACATATAGATAGAAAATGAATTCAAACATCTAATTTTGTGCATAGTTATATATTTTTAGCTTCCCATAGATATTATTATTAATTTTGCAACTCCATTTATCACTATGTATGAGACTTGTCCACCACTGCAGATCAAAAACAAAACCCCAGTAGAATATGTGAGTGGAGACTGCTTCGAGAAAGTTAAGTCAATAATGTCTATAGGAAAAGTTCATAGTTAGTTTTTTTTAACAATGAAAATATCCTATTAATCTAGAATATGCAGAAAAATTAAATGCAAATTTTAATCCAACCTTCTGACCAGATGAATATCAAAAAGAGAAGCTTCTTGGAGGAAGAAAAAATCATCCCTTATCAGGACAATGCAGCTGATCAAAAAGGTGCTTTGAGAATGGAAAAAGTACATAATTTGGTACCCAATTTACTTTGTTTAGGAAAATGGGGTTGTGACCATATTTTTCTGATTTAGCAGTCTCAGACCTCATCCGTTTCCAGAATTGAAGACATTGTTTTCTGGAAAACACCAATAAGGAAGTTAAAATGGATACGTGAAATGGAAATTTCCACAGCCTTTGTTTCAGTGAAGAAATGATAAATATAGTGTATTTAAGTCAAGGGAGATTATGTTAAAAATATAATCATTTTCAATGTAGCAACTTTTATTGTCAGGTAAAGAACTCCTACGCTTTATGTTTTTAAAATTTTTCCATCAATCTATATTTGCTGTCTTCTGAATCTCTTTCATTCTGAAATTAGTCTAATTTAACCCTTTTACTGCCAGCCCATTTCGGGTGGGGTGTGCGAAGACTGCCAAGGCTATTTTCCAGAATATGCAGGATTTCAGATTCTAAATTATTTTAACTACTTAACTTTATTTAATTCATCTAGATTTTTTCCCAATGCTAAAGATATATTTATAGTTTAGAACCATATATGGATTATGGGGGTTTACTTAAATTTTTAGAAAGAAAATTAATCATAAAGTAATTATAATATATGTAAAAACCCGAAATTCTCCGTTTCTTGCACTTTGTGATGTATAAAATATTATATACGTGGAATAAAATTATAATAGTTTTTGATATTATTTAGTTTTCTCACTGATGGTCAAGTTTTATAGTGATAAATCTATTTTTGCCAGAGATATAAAATATTTTATCTGACTCTACACTCACGGTCCCATCAGCTAGCGCGCTTATGCTTCTGGAAGCATTCACCAAGAAGTCCTTTTTTGCATTTTCCACACACAGTTCTGCATATTGTTCTTTATTTTATTCCTTTTTTCCTCTTACACTACACACACAACAGTTCTTTTCTTTTTCATTTGACAATTTTATAAGTTTTTTGAGGTATGTCTCTGAAGATCCGGGTTGCATATCTCGGTTTTGCTTATATAAAAATAGGCGGGCCAAAAAAGAATATTTACTTATCTAGTTGGTAACTGACACTCTAAAACAAATACTTAGAGCCACAAGAAAACACTTCAGCACGACTTGCGACAAACACGAAAGATAATACTGTGCAGGATGACGCTGGCCCGAAGTAACGAAAATATCCGGACGAATTAACGAGGAAAAATCACTGTAAAATATCAAAATGTATCGCAAGGTAAGGTGAAACCATATAAGTTAGATAAAGTAAGCAGTAGACATACAGCACATGTGTATTAAATGAGACGGCTGCCGTTGAAATGGTCAAAATCCCGAAATAAATTATGTCAAATAAGTCGGGCCGATATATCGGCCCGCTGGCAGTTTTCGCACAACCAGCGAGGGCCGATATATCGGCCCGCTGGCAGTAAGAGGGTTAATATTGGGTTTATCTCAGAGCTCTGCATTACACCAAATGCTCATCTTCAAGTTATGTTGAGGAATAGATCTTTGTCTTGTCCTGCAGAAAATTCTGTTGCATTCATTTGGAAGCTCATACTTTTACATGGAGACTGCAAATAAACTATATGCTTGGTAATTAATACATGACAAATGTAGGACTACTTCCTTTTTTATGTATTTCACAATTGATTTCACTCTATGCTAGATGGTTAGGTCTTGCAGTTTTTGCTGAACATGAATCCATGTATAAAAGATTTCAGATTTTTCTGACACGCGTAGTATAAGAAATTTTCTTATGTTCTCAGGCAAACAGTATTTTTGATGTTGGTCAAACCGGCCCTTGATTATTTGCCATCTTCACATTACCTTGCCAAAGTCCTATCCAAGTCCTCAGATGACCATAAGCCATGGATTCCTACATACTATCAAAAGTGCTATAAATTTCCTTACATGACTCCTGCCCAAATGCTTTGGAGGAATTTAAGCAGTAATTGTAGGTCATGGACATCAGGTGCTGGATTCCATAAAATTTTTTAAAATTTAACACATTAAACTAGAAATTAAGGATATCCTAGTGGTATCTCTTATTACAAAAATACCTACACATGTTTCTATTAATATAGGAAAAGAACATACCAAGAAAGGTAACATGTAACTATTCCTTAAAATCTTCATTTCAACAAATTTTAGCTTAATTTTCCTTTATGATGAAAAATTCTACTCACAAAATGAATGGAAACCAAGGGATCATCCCTATTATACAGGTATACAGTCTCCAATCTCTTCATAGAAGGGTTCCAGAAAGAAGCACTTCAGGCAGCTCCAAGATGAAGTTAATATATTTGCAGATATGTAGATTATAAATTTTGAGCCTGGTATCACAGAGAAGACGTACTCCATGAATTCCTTTACCTCCTAACTAGTAGGCATTCAAAATAATATTCAATATGGAGGTAGGGAAGGATAAATGCTTCCCATTCATCAACATCACTATAAAGGAGACAAGATGACATTGTGGGACTCTATGTATAAAGGAATCCAACCCATACTGAAATTTATCTAAATGGCAGGAAAATACACTATTCATCACAGTGTTGGTTGGTCTTGTCAACTCTTTTACAAAGACTTTACACCATCAACAATTTGAAAGTCTAAAAGGAAAAATACAGTAAATCAGGAGACTCATTATCTCAGGTAAATGGACATCATATCAAACCATTTGAAAATCCTTATGGTATCATGGATGGATCCAACTTATATCCTCTAGGACATGGGAAGTGGAGAGAAAGGTTAATTTAGTATGTGCTGTTTTGCAAAAATTATAACTCTTTGGCCCTTAAATTTATACTAAAGTAATTCTACCTTAGGTTATAATTTTCCGCATGATATAATAAATGATTAACTTTAAATTATTAATTATAATTTATTAGAACAGAACTGATTATCTGTTTGAGGCATATCACTTTTTTAGTAAATTCTCTTATCTTATCCTCTATAAAACTCAGGGAACACATAGCCCCTGTTCTGTGTGTGACAAGTGCTCTTGGCAACACAGTGGTAGCATCTGGTGGAGAGGATTCACGTGTCATCCTGACGTCTATTGTCACTGGTGAAGTCATTATGAAAATTGATCATCACAGAGGGCCTGTTACTGCTGTTGCTGTCAATTCCTCAGATGATGTACTGGTCTCAGGTGATGCCCTTATAAATTCCTTGATAACATTTTTGTGTATATTTTATTAGGCTAATTTACCTCCCAATGCTTTTTTTAATTAATTTGAAACATTTAGAACTGATACATGTATAAATTGTGCAGAAATGAAAACTTAATCCTGAACAGAGTTTAAACATATTAGACAGGGTTGTACAAGGCTATTATTTTTCTGGTTAATTATTTTTATTTAAAATTTTTCTTTTTAATGATATTAATGAATTCATTGCAGGAAGGGGCGAAGGCTCCAAAATTTTTTTCTGGTAAATTGTTCCATTCTGTTATTCCTTGGATAAGAAACAAATAATTACAAGTATCTGTTCTCTGTTTAAGAGGAGTGACTTTGTGTTTGTAGTAATTTCTACCTAAATGATCTAATTCTCTAACAAGGAAGCATAGGTGTCTTCCAACTTTTGAATGAGACTAGAATAGGATGATAGAGGATCAAAATTAAGAAAACCCGCCTTTTTTTAGCTGCTTCTCATGGTAAATTTAGGAGATATTAACATTCAAAGATTGCAATTTTTTTTAATTTTGCACCGTGACAACCCAAACCTACTTTGCAAACCTAATCAAACCTCTGATTAACCTTATTCATTTATAAAAATGGCTTGTCCCTCCTCTTTACAATCCCACTCTTAATAATTTTTTACTTATTGAAGTTCTTTATGCAAAATATATGTGAGGAATTTAAACATGATTTAAGGTACACTAACATTTGTGACTTATTCATACACTCACCCTGGTAGTTGCTATAAAGACAATTACATGAACTCATAACTCTCAATTGCCATTTCTCCATTCTCCAAAAATTGTTTGTTTGATATTATTGCTATTTGATTTTTCATGTGTAAGAACTCAAAAATAGTAACTCTCTAATGATTTTTCAACAGGTTCAGCTGACTCAACTGTCTGCATTTGGTCATTAGATGACTACGTATTACTGAATACCATACAGATGTCATTACCCGTTGCTAAAGTTTGTATTTCTCCAAATTCTTCATTCCTTCTTATTGCAACTGATGGTCACCGACTTTGCCTACGCTCACTTGCTACTGGTTCTCAAATTCATTTTCTGAAAGGCCTAAAAGCAGATGTAAGTACTTTGACTATACTTACAGTTGATGCATTTTTTGTGAGTAAAATTTTAATTGAAGGTAGTTGCTCAAACTTTGAGAACTCCTCAGCTTAAAATTTGATAGGAAGATAATTATTACTGTGATTAATGCATTTTATTTAAAATATTTTGTATCAAGTCTACACACACATTGAAGAGTCAAGAATAAAATCAGTTTACCTTCTCTTTGTTAAATAATTTGTCAGATTGCTCAATCATAGGAGTATTACATGCACCTTTAGTAAATGATACTAAATATGTACTAAAGGTGTATGGATTTTAACGTAAAATTGAAAAAATCCATTTGTATATCATGAATACTTTCTCAGTGAAAGTATACATCAATATCAATGTCTTCATAATTATTTCAAGTAATCTATATATCTCTTCAAATCTAACGGAGAGTCTATGATTATTCCCAAATATTTTATGTAATCTACAAAGTCAAGTGTGCATAAAACAGAAAATAATAACAATATTTACCTATGGGCGGAGACCTTTTGTATGAAAAATTAGCTTTCAAATTGACTATATTTCTGAATTCCATTTATGACCACTGATGGGCACTAGGCCTAGTGATAGTAAATTATTGGGGAAAAGGGAAGAAAAATCACACTATCTGATATTCATAATCCAAGAGTAAAATTCCCCAAAATCTCCTAAAGGCAGAAGACTTCATTGTTTGATACCAAAAGCAACTTTTAAAAACAATATAAAATATCACAATCTGAAATATCACTGCATACTACATCACTATATCATATCACAGTTGACAAGAATTATATGTACAATGTCACTTACCTCTTTTAAGCTTTTTTGAAAATTTCCAATCCCTTTTATCTTGGTTGAATAATGAATGTTATGAAATATTGGTTTTCTGTTTGAGCTCCTTAACTTTAATCCATGGTCCCTGTTTTCAATGTAATTAGGTCAATGAAATCTATCTCATAATTCATTCCAGCTCTCATTTCAATTTCATGTATTACATATGCCTGGTAATCTAATTATCCTCCTCCTTGTTAATAGCAATTACCATTCCCTCTTATACCCTTTTGCTTATACTTTTAAGTAGGCTTCCAACTACATCTCTGACAGCTTTCCTTTACCCACCTTCAATTGTTTTATGTTGCTCTCAAACACTTACTGTGTATTCATCAATCATCATAACCAATTATTTGCATGCGATTAACCTAGCAATTTTCCCTAAACCACTACATTCTAAATTTCTCATTACAAAGTGAAGATTCCTGTATGCCTTTGAAATTAAATCTTTGATATGACTATTCCATCTGAGAAATTTCAATACTTAGATATTTTTATGCTGTGTGGATGGTCTCATCATTACATATATAATGATGATATTCTTCACTTATTTCCTTCTAGAAAACTTAATGTGTTCTACGTTTAAATATTTCATAGCCATTGTTTCACTTTACTCTACAGTCTACTCATTGAGAAGGCATTAACACTTTCTTGTAAAAAATCTATTCTTTCCTTAAATTAAAGTTGCCCTTAAGGGGGACTCTCCTTATCTAATTCCAGTGCACATTAAAAAAAAAAATTTTCTAGTACTATTCACCATGATTTCATGATTTTTTTCAAAGTAGCGGGTTGTAACAAAATGATAATTAACAGGTTATAATTATCTTAGAACAGTAAAATTAAAAGTTTTTATTAATATATAACATAAATTTTTTGGACACATAAATTTTTAGTACGTTTATTATTTTAATCTAAAAATAATTATTTTAATAATGTGAAATATTCCTAAAAAGATTTTTCCTGCATTGTGCATAAAAATCTTTGCATAAAATTGAGAATTTGGGAACTATCCATGTTTAAACTTAGGCTGCATTATTTTCTGAACAATTTCTATAAATTTATAATCACGTTTTTCAAAACCCTGTGACTTATCATGAATAAACTGCTTAGTTGTCTTGATAAAAGCCAAGCTTGAGAAATTATTGATTTTGTTATTGGATATCTTTTAGTAGAGTTAATGTAATGTACGTTTTATTTATATGAGAAAAATATTAATTAGAATGGTTTAAGTTAAATAATTTATGTTAAATATTTAATAATGATTTCCTTGATTATAACTGAATTCTTAGGTATAATTTGTTAGCCTGCTTTCATGTTTAATTTAAATTTTTAAGTTATATTTGATGTATCATATTTAGCAGTATTTAAAATTATTTGGGATATCATATTATATTATTTACCCTTTTAATGAAAGCTAACTATTAATGACTTTAAATCAATTTGGCCTATAAATTTCCAGAATGTACTGATAATTATCCAAGAATCTCTTGTTTTCTATGAAATGCTTTTTTCAGGTTTGTTCGCTTAGCATAGCTCAAGATAGTCAACGAGCTGCTGTGGGAAGCTCTGATGGGCGTGTGTATGTGTTTGATATGTTAGGTGGATGTCTGTCACGTACATTATCATCCCACCCAGCTGTCCCTGTTACAGGCATATGCCCGAGTGCGTACGATGACTTCCTCCTGAGTGCTGGTATGTTAAGTATCATTTCATGCTTTTCCATTATTTTTAATAATCCTGTGCATGTAAATCTTTATAATTCGAGATTGGTGCTTACTTAGAATATAGGCATATATTTTTATTAGTTGCTATTTTTTCATCACATTTTTAAAATAAAAGTACTGGTATAAATTAGTTTAAGTAATGGGAAAGAATATTACATCCAAATGGATTGATAAACAACAAGTTGCTGAAAAATAAGTTGTAGAGTAATGAATAAGAGAAGCATATTAGTTAGTAAAATTAATATAGCTGCCAAAGAAAATATTTAGATGGGCTAAGTATGTATCTGGAGTTGAATGGAATTGAGAGAAAAGTGATATTATGAATGAAAGGATGAACAACAATGAAACTGGAATGGTTATAAATAAGGAAAGTTTCATAACTATATATCTTTAAGTTCATCCTGATAGAGAATAAGGCAGAAAAATAATACAATAATAAACCTACTTAATTGATATCAAATTACTTATAACAATAAATAACAAATGCCATCAATTTATTAAGAATACTCTGAGACCATCCACTTAAAGTTTCGGCATAAAATTTTGGTAATTTTCCTTCCCAATTGTTTTCAATCTTTTTTAACTTAATTTGATTTTAAAATTCTAAACTTTTTTCCTGTTTATGCTTATATATATAAGCATATAAGGAATAATTTATATATATATATATATATATAATTTATTAAAGGAATAATTTTTATGAGTTATTCTGAATTAGGGTGATGATGTATTTTTTATTGCATCAGGTGGGAATAAAATATCAGTGTGGAGTTTTAGACCAAGAGATGGCCTTCCAAATGTTGGAATACCATTAGGTGTTTTCAGTGCAGCCAGAGCTGGTCTAGGGGGAGTAGCTGCTGATCCTGAAAATCAGGGTATTAGAAAAGCAGCTATGGCTTCACAGAGACAACATGATGCTTCTGTTACATGTGTGGACATATCTAGGGATGGAACTATGGCTGTAACAGGTGAAGTTCACTTTACTTTAGTTTGTAATCCCTATAATCTATACAATCAACTTGGAAAAATTTTGAAAATTACCCTGATTTTGGCATTTCATTATGTATTTGCTAACATTGGTTTCATCTGTTTATGAACTGTAACCCATGGCAGATTGAAAGTTTTCCATTCTATAATATGTTGGAATTCAACTGAGATTATTTGCAAAAGTTTAAGAGTAAGAATATGGTATAAAAAATACTGCGCAATATATATAAAGGAGTTTGGTGCTAACCCCAAAATTTAGTTGGATTTACTACCCACTATGAGTAAAAGGATATTTTTGACTTTAAATCATAAACAATTTTCAGCAAGAAATAACAAAAATTTTTTTCTGAGGATCATCTGTGATGATAATTACAAACTAATTTTCTTAATTTTAATAAATTTACATAAGTTATTTGCTACTGTTAACCTAAAAAAAGTAGCATAGATTACACAACTAACAAAAAGTGCAAACATAGGTGTTGTGTGTCTTTTCAAAAAGACTCCATATGACAATAGATGATAAAATTTAAGAGGATGCATATTTTTAAGCTGCTCCTTGCCATAAGTTTTGGAGATATGAAATATTAATGATTTCAATTTAGTCTGAATTTCACTCTGGAAAAACCCAAGCCCTGCTCATCAAATGATATCCATAAATTAATAGCACTTTTAGATGATTTATCTGTAGATTTTTTAAATAACATAAAAAGTGATGCAATATTATTTCAAGAGAATAACAAAATAGGTAGATGTATTGGTAGAATCTTAGTGAAAATGCTTAATAGTAGGTTATGTTCCTGAAATAGTTCAGTTACTCTGGCTCTTACCTTATAATTGTTATAGCATTTTATATCGAGAAACTATCAAAGTTCACTAATACATTAACAGTTTTTAAAAATCAGTGGAAAAATGAAAACAACAACAAATTTACTTAAAATATACTAACCATTGTCAAATAATTTGCTTCAGTCAATTTGCCTGAAGATCTCCAATCACAGTTTTTAAGTAGGATTGATAAGATTTTAGAGAATAGGTAAGGATTGATGAAGGTAGACTTTGGAGAATAATTAGCCAGTCACAGAAAAATATTTGTTTTTGAAGTTACATTCACTATGAACAACTAATCTTGCAGTTAATCCTCCCATTGAGATTAATCATATAATAACTCAGGCAAGGGTATATAAAATAGAATAAATATGACATTACATTAATTTTAACACTAATATAATATTTTAAGTAAACTTTGCTAGAAGTAAAGTTAAGAGAGCATTTATATAAATTTTACTTCTCCATGAAGTTAAATATAATAAATAATGATGGAATCTCACATTTGAAAACTTAATTGAGCATATTTTATTTTTGTGTTTGTATATCACACTGATGTATAATAATCTAATACAATAATAATAAGCTACAAGAAATAATATTTCATGTTCATAATATTCATGAATTCTCATTGAAAAATCAAACATATATGATATATTGGATGAATAATGAATGGTTAAGAATATGAATATAACTAGATTTTGAGTCAAAAAGATTCTCAGTATATATATTTTTATTTGTCTTTATATTTATCTTTTAGGCTCAATAGATTGTTTAGTTAATGTCTGGAGTGTGAGAACAACTCCAGAAGTGCATTGTACATTGGAAGGTCATACAGCTCCAGTTTCAGCAGTAGCTTTTGCACCAAGTGGTCTCTTTGCAGTATCTGGTTCTGAAGATCGAACAGCTCGTGTTTGGGGCCTCACTCTTGGACTACTTGTATCATGCTTCCGTGTAGGTATAAGTAGAAAGGAAATAAAAAAATAATCATTACATATCTCAACAACCTAGATTTAATTATTATTCAAAATTTAAACATGTTAGAGAACATCTTAAATGTTAAAAAAATTTGGATCCTTATTATATCTCTTGTGGAATTTTAGCATGTTGGAATTTCATATTTTGCTTGATTCCCTCCTAAACCTTCATAAATGGAGGGGAGGTTGAATTGTTAGTTCCTTGTTCCATTTTTTTCTTTAAGGCAAGTATACAAGTTTCATAGATCTACTGCTTTCATGATGAGGAAAAAATATCATTTGAAAAGTGAATTTGCTTGTGGAAACAATTAACCAGCTCTGTGAAAAAACCTGCAATAATTTATCAAACATCATTTAGATTCATAGAATACTTTACAATATGTAATTATATAAATACTTGTTATAATATTGTGGAATGGTCACCACTAGATATATAGTCCAATTGTAACCTATTCTTCTCAATGATATTCTATTATGTATTCATTAATCATAGTCACATGGAAATAATTATAATATTGAGGCTCTCTCTACAGGGTCACAGCTCAACTATTACTTCAATTGCAATTATGATGGATAGCCGAAGAGTTGCAAGCAGTGATAGAAGTGGTGCATTAATGGTTTGGGCTGCAGATAGTGGCTCCTTATTGCTCAGTTTCACTGGTGCAGTACCTGGGGTTTCTAATCCTAATCCCATTCCTTCTACACCATCTGGCATTGGGACTGTTTCTAGACTTCAGCTGTCAGTTACATGTGATATGAGATATATAGTATCAGGTAGTGGAGACAATAGGTAAGGTTTTCTTTGACTCATTTTATTGATAAAAGATATATTACCATGCAGGGAAAGAATTAGTAATTTCCTGCAATTATTCAATATTTTTTCAATCGACTGTTTTTGCCACTTTGCCATCCTCAGGTAATGAACAAGGTTGATCTAGAAAATATTTTGTGCCTAATAACAGTCTCTTTTCTTTCTCTCCTCCTCATCCACAACTTTCCAAAAGCAACATGTGAGCGTGTACATTTCATATAAACTGAATGTCAATCTTTTTCTCAAAATAGCTTGATTTAACATAAGTTATTTTATATGAATAATATGAGTTATGTTTTTGATTTCAAAGAAAATCTTTTGTTTTGTTATAAAACATTTATTAATAACTTGATTTTTTAAAAGTTACAGTATAAGTATTTCATGCTTCTCTGTTATTGTTTGCTCCTGATTATAAGATATAATGTTAAGGTATCAGGGTTTCTTTTTCATCATGTTTGGTGTAGGATTCTTGAAAAGTTCTACTTGTAATTTAAAAACAATATGTAATTATAGAAGATATGAGTAATCCGTATGGTCTTAAGTAAAACTGTATTAGGACAAGGATAACTTGTGATGCAAGTTATTTGGCTCAAGGAGAAGGGGGCACTTGCAATAATTAACATGATGCTAATTGGTATACATACTAATTACAGTCTGCAAAAGATATTCAGACTTACAAGGGGACCTCTAGTAATGTGGAAAACCTCCCTTGATAAAATTCTCATTGGTACATTCCTTGGACTATGTTAATAACAACCTGAAAGTTTTTAAAGCCAACACTTCCCAGTTTCCTTGTTTATAATGTTTAAAAATTGAGAATTATGGATTCCTCACATGCACTCTTATATATCAATATTTAGTCACAAGCTAATGTTGGCAGAGTGGTATAGTATTTGCCTAGTACTGTTAAGGTTTGTGATTTAAATACATATTCCCTCTTTTTTTCAGTAATTTATCTCTTTTTCTTTGCATTTTATCTATGCAAATGCACATAGGGAATATATGCACCACAAGTGCACTATAAATATCCATACATGACAAGGAAAGGGATGCAGGGAATTCCAAAGCTCAAGAAATTCAATTTTCAAAAAATAACTGTTATTTTTAAGGTTAATATAGATAAAAAAACAGGAGATTGGTAACAAGTGAGTACTGTACCACTCAGAAAATAGTTTTTAAAAATGTTTTTTAATGTTATATGATGATGCATTGAAATTTATCCACTGGAGCCACAATTGTCTATTTTTTAGCACTAATCACTAGGTAATTGGAAAGTATTGGACTTGATACCTTGGCTGTTGTTGTTACTATTGTCCAAGGAACAAATACCGATATTAATTTTATCAAGCACAATGTGCCACAGTCCTGAAGAATCTGGCTGGAATAATGAAATCAATGTGAGAAGGCGTGACTTCATGGAATGCCATAGTAATAAAAACAACTTTGTAAATTTCCACAGAAAATTGTATTTCGCGACCAGTTTCGTAATATGAAATTACATCTTCACCTGAAGATGTAATTTCATAATACTGGAATAATTAAGAGTTTTTCAACCCATCTTAAATTGTAATATCTGGTCCTTGTTTCATCATTCTATTTTTATTTCTACTTGTACTTAGCTAAATGACAAGCAATTGACATATCTTGTAGAAATCATGAATTAAATATCTCTCATTAAGGCCAAGATATTCTTAAATCCATGTATGGTTTGGTTATCCTTATTTTACTTTTTTATACATATATGTATTTTAATTTATTCAGTATACATGAATTTTAATTCATAATATTTAATGAAATCAATGTGAGGTGTGACTTCATGGAATTCCATAGTAATAAAAACAACTTTGTAAATTTTCACAGAAAATTGGTATATTTGCGACTGGTTTCGTAATATAAAATTACATCTTCAGGCATGGAATGGCATAATATTTAATTTTTATATTAATAATTTTGCAATGTCTGAGCATCTTCAAACCTGTTCAATGCTTAGCATAAAGATAAGTATTATGTAGTTTTTAATGTAAATGGATAGATATATAGATAAATATTTTTCTGAATATTTACGGTTTATCAGTTTTAAAAACTGAAAACAAATTTTACTATGTACAATCTTATCAAATTTTTATCACTAATTATTGTTAAAATTTTCTTAGTCTTCGCATATGGAAATTGAGTAGGGAGAAGGAAGAACGAGGAATCACTGTTTCTCACAGTGAAGAAATCACTTGCTTTGCTCTAACAGCTGATTCTAGACATGTTATTACTGGATCAAAAGATGCATCTTTGAAGGTTTGGCAGGTTAGTTAAATAATTTTACTTGTATATTTCTACATCCAATGAACTAAAAATCATGTCTCATAAATTTTTCTTTTATATTTAACATTAAAATACAATTAAATAAATCTTCAAATCAAATTCCATTATTAAATTTCATTTATTTATTTATTGAACAAAAACAGGTAATATGAATTCACATAATTGTGTTGCAATAAGAGACATTATATATATATTAAATATTTATTATTTTATACTCTATATGATTATAAATTACGTTGTTATTAAATAAGAATTATTAAATTTTACATTGATTTTTTCGCAACTCGTTTGTAATCTGAAGGAATAAGTCCAAATTTTGACACCTTATCTCCAGTTTTTCCCCCCATCTACAACCGAATCTTGAACTTAGCCTAACAGGTAAGCCCACAAAAAACGATAGGCTCAAGTGTACTTGTTGGTAAAAGGTTCCTTTGCTCATTTGTGCAATTGTAAAATGAGGCTATTAGATGATAAAAGCCATCAAATGGCAGAAGGAATATAAATTGAAACTCTTTCTCTGAGGAGTAATGAAGAGGTAAGAACATTTTTTTATTATATCATCATCACTATCACAATGCGAAAAAACCTACTTGCAGTGATTTTTATATTAATAATAATATTTTTCTTTGAAAATTGAAAGTAATTTTTCTACATCCCATGAGTTTTACTAATTATTATTAGAGATTATCCGTTATGGATTAGTTAATAATTTTTTTCAAATCAGAATTTATTAAAATCTTATTCAAACTATTAAATAATTTTGGAAATATATCTATTTTCAAGGAAATGACATATGAAGCATAAGTACTTTTTTATTAAAATATTGTTGATTCATCATTGATTTATGGATGTTACATTAAATACTCATTATTGAAATTGTTACTGATATTTCATATAAGAATCATGATAACTTTTTAAATTTTACCTCCTGATATTTCTTGTTTTTTTAAGGTTGCTGGTGGTAAACTGGCTCAAGTGCTTGTAGGACATTCAGACCATGTGACATGTGTTGCTGTATCAATCCAACCTCCTCCTCCTATTTCTTCTGATATTAAGAAAACTGGAAAGGGGACTCCTTTGACAAGATGTCAAGTACTTCCTCTGGTACCTTCTGTTCTTGGTGAAAAAGTTACTCCACCTGAGGCTCCTCCTCCTGTTCTTGTGGTCTCAGGTGCTCGGGATGCAAGTCTGATTGTGTGGGACATGACCACTGGTACTGATCTCAGAACTCTCTCTGGTCATCTGGCATTTATATCCTGTGTTGCAGTGGCTGCGGATGGAACAATTGCTGTCTCAGGTATATTTGATAGTTATCTTAAGTGAAAATCATAAATCATGATTATAAATTGTTCCTTTGAATCATGGGAAAATCTGTTATTTTGCCTTGATTTATTGGGTTCTTTTTATTTTAATCCTCAAGTCCTAAAAGTAATTAAATTTATACCTGTCTAGTGTTTAATAAGAGTTTATAATGAACATATGATGTACTTTATATTTCAAAAAGTTAATTGAATATTGTAAGTGAAAACATAATCAATGAAGAAACATTTTAATCCTATACTTTGTATTTTAAAGCTAACCCATCAACATTGACATAGTGACTACTTTAAACCAAATATTTACATGCCATTAAGCAAAATAGCCACTATGTAGCTCTGCCTCACCTCAAAATTTACTTTTAAGTATAATTTACTTTTCTACAATCACTGCATTTTGCATATTATTCAAAAGGAAAATATTGTGTCTTTTGATAAGCATATCTATAATTTATTTTCCTTTCATAGTACTTTATTTGAGAGAATTTTAATATATAGGAAATATTCAACATTTTCATCCACCTTTCAAAAAGTCATTTCATTCCATTTATATAACATGTTTACTTTGAAGTTGCTTATGTTTGGAAGATTGATGAGGAAGCATTCACAGCATGGGAGACGTTTTTCAAGTTCTAAAATACTTTTCTATGACTTATCACCAATAATATGTTTCACACCCAAATTCTTTTTTTTTGATGTTGTACTTTTAAATTGCATTACTCAAACCATTAATAGGCAAGCCCTATAAATGCTTTTAGAATACTAATATATGATGGCATTAGAAAATAAAATGATTTACCAAAAATACATCATTAAATTTTATAGGTAACATACCTTTTATTACTCAGGTTAGCAAATAATACACTATACATTCAAAAAATAAGGTAATAAATTCAAGAAACATTTGCTTTAAAACAGGATAGGAGGGATATTCGAGTAAATTACTGTGAAAATTTTGTATTTGAACAAAAAGAACGACGTTATTGGGGTGAATTTTAAAAAATTCGATTTTAAAACAGGAAAGGAACAATATTTGAGTGAAATATAATTAAAATTTTGTATTTTAATTGAAAGGAATCCAACCCATTTTTGGGGTACCATTTAGAAAAATTCTCTTTTCAAACACGAGACGAGCGATTTTCGTTGAAAATATTACTGAAAATTTGTGTTTCAAGTAACAAGAATAAGACTTTTTGCGGTATATTAAAAAAAATTCTTTCAAACAAGAAGGTAGCGATATACAAAAGAAATATGATTGAAAATTTGTATTTGAATTCAAAGGAATTGCATCTTCGGGATAACTTTTAGACGAATTCCATTTAAAACAGGTAAGGAACGTTATTCGAGTGAAATTTCATAGAAATATTGTATTTGAACAAAGAAAAATCGCATTTTCGGGTTAAATTTCAATAAAATTCTCTTTTAAAAATACGAAAACAGCGATTTTCGTATTTTAAAATTTTTCGTATTTAGAAAATTTGCTTTAAAATAGGAAATGTGCAATATTCGGGTGAAATATGATTGAGAATTTATTGAACTGAATAGAATCGCATATTCTTTGTATATTTTAGAAAAATTCCCTTTTAAATTAGGGAAGGATCGATTTTCGCTGGAAATTTTTGTCAAAATTTGAACTGGAAAGAATCGCATTTTTTTCTAAATTTTATTGAACATTGGCAATGTAATCTTGCTTTAATTTTTTTGGCTAAAAGGTATAATTGCAAGAGATTAGGTAGATGAAGCTCTCGGTGATTAGACTTAGCCTATTTGTAATCTGAATGGAATAGTTTAATAGTATGAGATAATAAAGAATTATTTGAATGCAGATAATGTCTGTTAATTATACAAATAAAATATTTATTAATCAATTACATTCGATATGCAGTGTCTATTACTGTACATATATTGGTTTATATACAACTGCTATAAGAAAATCTTTTAATTGTATCATACGTGTTACTTGTGTCATATATTTTTCATCTCCATTATGATATTGATTGCATGCAAGTTTTCTTACACAGGATCTGAAGATAAGAGTGTGATGGTTTGGGATACAAGGCGAGGTCTTCCATTATCTTCTCTTTCCATGCATGCACCCATTTTGGGTTTATGTATGTCAACCGATGCAGCTCGAATAGTTCTTCATTTGCATGACTGTGCTGCAGTTCCAGTTGTATGTCTTCATAACACTCCAGCAACATATGTTAAACTCCCAGCATATGTGCAGCCAGCCAAAGAAATTGAAGGTTGTTATTTAACTTGTCTTTTATTATGCCAATACTTTTCATTCCATAATCCCATTACTTTAATTATCTCAAGATATAATTAGATCAGGCTGTCTGGGATTATAACTCTCAAAAATATATATTTTTCACAAATATGATATAATATACCGTATTTTTCGGACCATAAGATGCACTTTTTCTTCACCAAAAAGTGGGGAGAAAAGTGCCTGCGTCTTATGGTCCAAATAGAAGACTGACACTGACGCCGTACTAAGACGCTGACACTAATGCCGGGCATTTGTATCAGAACTGCAGAGGGACCCGCTGCAGCCGACCCGCAGGATCAAATATAATTCTGTTATACATTATTAAATTCTGTTATACATTATTTTAGTAAAGCCTTCGACTCAGTAGACTAGTAAATTCATTGATCATGCCCCACTTTGATTACGGTGACATTGTTTACCAAGATCTATCAAGAGATCTAGCCAATAAGCTCCAGAATGTGTCTGTTCGATTTATATTTAGTTTGAGAAAATTCGACCATATTTCCGGTGCATTAAAAAAATTAGATTGGATAAAATTCGAAACTCGCAAACAACTACACATTCTAACGTTCTCATGCACTGTTTTGCAAATGCAATCTCCTGAATATCTCTTTTCCGAATTTGTAAGATTTGAGTCCGTCCATAAATGTAATACTAGAGGGAGATTCAATTTACTAATACCAAACCACAGAACGCAGACATATCACAAATCATTTATTATGACTGCTACCACGCTCTGGAAAACCATTCCCTCCCACATAAAATCTTCTATTTCCACCCGATCTTTCAGAAGAAAATGTCTTACTTATCTTAATCATATATCCAATTTATCTCCTGCATCAACAGTCATCACATCTCTACAGCACTGATCAACGCTCTCTCTACTGCTCCTTTCACTCTTAACCTCCAATTCATTAAACTATGCATCTGTCCTGAAATATTCTTTTTTTGCGGCTCAGTCCAATATCTTCTAATTTTATTATCTACACATTGCCTCAATTTTTGGCAATCAACTTAAATATACCATTGAATGTTTTTAATTACCTGTTTAGTTAAAAGATATGTTTTAAAATTTAACATTATCTGACTCATTGATTATCTTGTAAAATTTAAATTTTAGTATTCTGTTTTTAGATAATTCTATCAGTAGGTTTGTGCAGGTTTTTCACACCCCCCTTCATTGTGGGTGTTTTACTGCAGTGGATTTTATTTTCTAAAAATTTTCTTAGGTTTTTATATCCACTTAAATCTCTTTATAATCATTATTTTTCTCTTTCTAATTCTTTTGTTACTTTAAACTTTTTTTTAAAGAGGTTAGATGGAAAAAGAGACTTTTTAGTCTCAATCTCGCCTCCAAAATAAAGACTATTAAATATTTTATTACACTATTTGGTTCAGAATATTTTTTGTCCTATTTTTCTCCTCTAAAAACCAGGTGCGTCTTATGGTCCAAAAATACGGTAATTCATGAGATTGTTTTGTTTTACAAATCCTCTTCTTATAGAAATATCTAAAATCTGATAAGGGGAATCCTTTGTGTATTGTAATAAAGGTAAAGATATGATTTCATATGATAATATCAAATGTAATTTTATCCGAAAGCTTGAATTAATAATTTTATTAAAAAAATTCATGAAATGTTGGTGAATATAATGATGAAAAATGCATTCAAATCATCAACATACACCAGATAATTCCCGTTCAAGGTATTAAATAATAAAAATCAAGTTTGAGGGTAAATGATTTTGAAAGAAATTGTGAATGGAGCCGGTAGAATCCTAAGAAATTCTAGAGGAATGTGGTTCTGATTTCATCATCATAAACAAACCAGCTTACCTTATATTCCAATTGAATTCAATGTATAGAGAAAAATTAGATAATTAAATTTATCAAATGCATTTGATAATCTTTAAATATTATGTGAGTCTGATAATCTAACTCTCATTTTGTTATTGACACATTAATTGAATGCAACGTCTTAATTATGTTAATGTTAATCTTAACAAAATCAATTAAATCTTAATTAGGGAACAGATTCATTTATAAAATTGCCAAGTTTTGTTCTCCTTATCTCATTAAAAGTTATAAATAATGCTTTTAAGGCTTTAATATAAGTAAAGAGAGATGGGATGAATGATGAAAGGGTAAAAATAAAAGAGACAGTTCCACTAGATAAAGTAATTTATGAATCCTTATAAAAACGTTGTTTGTGAACTCAGATAAAGTCTATCTAAAGCATGGAGACTTAAAAATTTTTAAAGATATTTCTAAGGCATTGAGATTAATATTATTATTAAATTGAAATATAATTAAATAATTCTTTTTTGAAAATCATGCTCTAAAATTATTTTGATAATTAATTATTCCTTACAGAAAACAATATTGTTAATTTTAAGTTATATAGAATCATATGCTCTCATAAATTTTCTGAATTACGCAAACTTTATTGTCTTTTCTAGTTGTTGACTTATTTAGTTGAGGTCTTTTCTTTATCATTTCTAAAATATTAAAGAGACCATCCAAGTGAATAACATTGCTGCTCTACAAAAATCCTTAGATTCAGTAGTTTCATATCTGTAATTATTTTTGCAAATCACATTTACGTTTTTATGTATATGAATAGTTAATGTAATCTATCATCAGATTTGCGACCTTCTGCACCAAAACGTCCAATGAGGAGGTTATTGAAAAAAGAAGTTTCACTTGATACATATACTTGGCAAAAGAAATACGGGCACCTAACATCATCTGCAATGGTTGCAGCCGTTGAAGAACGTTTGAAAAGACGATTTTCTGTTTCTGCATCAATGGAGGAGATATCTAAGATTCCTGGCTCAACAATGGGCTCACAGGTATTATAAATTGTATATTAATAATGGAGGTTATCAATTGTGAATTATAAAATGAAGAAACATGCAAACGATTCAATAAAGTAATTCTGACATAATCAAGCTCAATTTTGTGGAAGGAAGTTTAATTTAAAATATATGGTCTAGTGTCTGTAAATATGCGTTAACAAGCACCAGGAATCTGATTTTGCCAATTCATCCATAAAACTAGTTGCTTTCTTAAAATGAGTCGATTGGGAAGTTACTAAGTGTTATAAATGTATTTAGTTATTATTCAACGAAGTTCCGAAAATTATTTGACTTTATTCACTATATGTTTATTGTTTTCTGGAATGTTTGTGTATCATGGGAATTAAAAATTTCATTGAAAATATTTAACCTGTCAATCAAATGATCAGAGTATGACATCTTGGTGAACAAAAATTCAGGATTCAAATTTGATTATGAAATAGATTCTGAATAATATTTGTTATATTTGAGTACAGAAAAAAGGTTACTGTAGAAGTTTTAAAGAGAAATTAGCCTATTTTTGTAGAAATAAATATAATAAATTTCCCACCTCCTTTTCAATTTTGGTGGTTTTTCAGGTCCTTGGCCCTGAGCAAGCTGCATTGGCACAGTCTCAGCATTTTGAGCACTTGCAGGCACTTTGGAATAAAAGATCACCTCCTAGGAGGAGGCAAAATCAGGTATTTTCTGTTGCCTAATATATGATTCTTGATGTATATCTAAAAATTCTTCAACAGCTTTAATGGAGAATAATTTGAGTGAACGACCAATTACGACATTCTTATGGACGCTTTTATGTGAGAATAGCCCTTTATGGCTGCATAAAATTTTAATGTGGTTGGGAAGTGCTCTAAAGAGTTTTCAGAAATAAGGCCCATGTAATTCTTTTAGGGAAAATCGAGATTACGGGTCGCTCTGGAATCCAACCTGTGACAGATAGGCTAGTGTTGATTTTTTCCATGTTCAATATATAGATATCTACACGTGCAGAATCTTTGAATGATCTATGCATCATATTAAGAGAGAAACGATTTTTCAAAATTTGAAATTATTTCATCTATTGGCATCAAACCCATGACCTTTTGTGGATAAAAGATAACAAACTTATAGTATCTATGGTAGCATGAAATTTGGTTGTAATACGTGCTTTTTTAAATGGCAAAATCGACCCCATACATTCTTATGGGGGAAAATTCGACTTTGGGGCCTCTTAGAATCTAACCCATAGGTTTCCGATTTTTTTCTGGGTAAGTTGCAGATGGCCATTACGCAAAAAAAAACTGGCGAGCCCATGGCCAAACATTTGTATCCCCATATAAATATCTCCCTGAGGTAGCTATATATAATAGATACATAATGTGATGTAGAAATATCTATCAAGCTTTAATTTGCTTGCCATATCTGTAAATGAAAAAGAAAAAATGTTCTAGCAAAAATCTGTTTTTTTTTACTCAATTGCTTCTTTTTGCCCATTCAGCATCTTTATTAATTAGTCTCAATGGGTATTTGAAATGAAATTTCATGCTTACATTTAAAAATTCTGTGATTTCTCAAAATAACCGTGAATAATTGCATAATTAATGCATCATTAACGTTTTAAACATATCTCATTCAACTCTTTTCGGTGTGTATTTTAATATTCAACGGAGCTATTCAAAAATAGGGAATGTTAATATCTCAATCATATCAATAATTTTGAATTGGAAATTAATGATTATCTGTTTCATAATATTCACATGAAGTATTTCTTATATGTTGTTTGAATATATCCTTGCCATTAAGTTGAATTAAGTTTAACAGTCCTTAGTTACTTTGTTCACTTCATTCACTAAAGTAAATAAACTCAATATCAATACCAAACAAATTGCCGCATTTTATTTTCTATATTTCAGTTTTTACTGAGTTATGTACAGAAAAAATTTCTAAGCACGTTACCCACTTTGGATTAACGTAAAAAAAGCTTATATTTACAAATAAAGCTGATAATCAGAATGTCTTTTATAATTCTTAGTTTAATGGTGAATATTTCCAAAAATTCAATCTTATCAACATACATATTAAGGTAAACTTTTATATCTATGTCTATGAGTATCATTATTATTGTTTTTTTAACTTCAACTGTAACATTTCTTGGATGTAAAAATCTCTTTATCCATTGAGGATGGTATTTCATTGAATACAGTCTGAAAATCATAAGGTAAATAATTGTACTATAACTACTGGATTGATTTTTTTCAGTCTCTCTCAAAACAGAACTCACTGAGCAGTCATCGAGATCCTGCTGATACAGGAGAAGATAAGGATATGGAAGAAGAAGATGAAGAAGCTGAAGAAGACACTGATAAAAGTAATGAGTTTGTAACAGAATCTGGAGATAAGTTTTGTGTTTGAATAGAGGACAAACACATGTTAAATATTAGAGGCATGTTGTTGGAAAGTTATGGCCACTTGGAGCAAAATCATAACGAACAAAATTGAATTATTCATGGGAGAAGAGAGAAAACTGAGCAATCCATTTATTTGTATTGGCTAATGAGTAGACTATTTTCCAATGGTTGTCATATTTCTTATGAGGTTAGTTTAGACTCAAATTTTTTTCCTTGTCCCAAAGTCATCTGTGTGTGTGTGTCTCTTGCCTTTTTTTGAAGGCATTTGATTAATAGAATTATTAAAGTTTGTGTCTACCTCCAATGGCTTTCTCATAAAAAATCATCTGGTATTTTCTTATCTTGGCCAAGCATTCTCGTTACCTGAAGAGAAGTACCTCTTTCATAGAGGAGAAGCTAAGTACATGGAATCTGTCATTTCTATTTTTCAAGACTTTAAGACATTCTAGAGCTGTGGTTTGAATTATACATTTCTGTAATGGAGAGGTATATTTTAGTTCTTTCCTTTGACTGATTGCTTGTATGCTTTATTCAATATTTAGTGATCAGCAAATTGTTGTATGTAAATGGCCATCTTATCTTGAGAGAATACCATATTTATGCAAATTGAGCAATAAAATAGTGTTGCATAGTGTTCCTACTCTTCCTATACAGTGTTCTTTTGGCAAGTTAAAATTATACATTCAGGATACATTTCACTCATTGACACGATCTGCAGTTATATAACTCTCACAGTATCAAAAATCATAATATTTCCTTAAAAATGTTCCAAAATCTTTAACCAACAATGAAGAGTAGGTAGTATCTATTTGATAAAATGCTTAAGTTTCTTTGCTGGTTCACTTTGCCTAGTCCTTTGAATGTCTTCTGTGGTTGTCATTTGCAAAAAATGAAAAGAAACGAATTGCATTATTTTATTAATTAATTTATTTAAAGGAATTGCTGTTAGTAAGATATCATAGAATATTCCTATAGATAAACAAGAATCAGTCAGCTTTCATTCATTTACAAACATTTTTTGAATCAGAGGAAATGTGATAGGTTTATACCTATTTGATTGAATTGGTTTTTTTTTAATTTTAAACTTATTAATTACATTCCTAATGTTGTTATTTTCAGAGAAATCTGAAATGAACTAAGATCGAATCAAACTCTAACATTGTTTGTATTTTTATATCAGATTGTCATGTAATATATTTTTAAAATGCTTTTTAACATTGAAAACTGATATGTATTGAATCATGGTTATTGTTTTCCTTTACAAATAATTCAATATCAGTAAAGTGTAATTGTTTTTTATTGGATAGTTTGTGAACAGTGATACCAGTTTATATCTACAGACACATTCTGGAATATATTTGAAATGGATTTTTTAATCCAGAATATGGGTATTAATTTATTAATACTTTAATAGTTCTAACATAATTTGTTTTGACTGTGGAATATTTCATTTTACAGTTGCACAGATTAATATTTTTTAAAAATTGGGTACTACTACGACCCATCAACATCACTTAATAGTAATGGCCTTAAACTTTATTGAAAAATAATCTGAAAACTTCCTGAGGGAAAGTACCTCAAATAGTCTTATCTGTTTCTCAATGCTTCCAGTATGTTGATGTGAACATGTAGTTGGACAATCAAAGTCAACTGTTGACTTCAAACATCTGTAAATAATCTTTGTATCTCCTCTTTGAGAAAATGTACTATTATTTCCAGAGATTCTTTGAAATACTTTCAAGTGCAATAATAAAACAATAAATTGGAAATACAATGAAAGTCATTCTTAATAAAATTAATATAGTCTATAGAATGTGAATTAACTACCCACAGCATCAAAATTTAAAAAAATATATTTTTAATCTAAGAAAAAATGAGCAGACTTCTAGAGTATTTAAATAATAGACGAAATTTAGGTTTGTGTGGAAAAATACTTATGAAATACTGATGAAATAAAAAAGTACTGAATTTTCGGAAAAATTTAATTACAAAGAAAATTTCAGAAAAAATTATTTTAAAATAGAAAAAGAGCATAATTCAGGATATCTTTCTAAAACTTACCACAAATATGTAATATTTCTCTGCTCAAAAACAAATTTTTTCAATAAACTTTCATTGGAATATCGCTTCTTTCCAGTTCTAAAAGCGAACGTTTCACTTCCACTTCGAACTTACAATTCCAACTTCCAACTTTTTGGTTTGCTTTAATTACTTTGCGATTTAATGATTTTGGCCATCAAAACGGGAGTCTATATATCGTTACTGAGAAGGTTATATTAACAATTAATTAACAATTATCATCGGTCTCCAGAAAATGGATCAACTTTTAATTAATACCGCACTTGCAATAAATTCTGAATATGAAAACTAATATAATATGATTTATTACCCGCAATCAAGAAATGATTTTTATAAAAGAACTTAAAAGCGATCAAAAAAGATAACAACCACGCTCTGGCATTAGGTAAGACCGTTACGGAAATAGAAAAGGGACTTTGAAGGCGAAGAAGCCCATGCGTGCGGTAGACCACGGAAGGTTTTATGAATAATAAGATCCGATTTCCTCGTTCGCCTGTCATAGGGATAAGCTTTTGGACATCAATCCTAGAGGGAGCAATGTGTGTGCATGCCCTCAGTTGGCGGGCGTTCTCCAGCGAGCGAGGTTCGCGCTCGCAGTTTAGGGTTTGACCTATTCTTTCGCCTTGCCATAGAATCATTGTCTATGGATTCTGCGTGTTTCCTCCTGCATAAAGTGAGCGTGACGGAGTTTTGGAGTTGAGTGATGATCGGAGAAAGATTGAGAGGCGACGGCCGGTTCGTTCGAGCGAATCATTATCGGGGGAAAGACTGCCGAAGCAGAAGAGGTTCGAGTGAGGTTCAAAGGAAATTTTTGAAGGTAAGAAACGTGGCCCCATTGGAAACATTAGAGCTCGCCGTTTGCCTCCGTTGACACGAACTCGGTATGTTTACCAGCTCATTGTTTGGAAGGGACGAGATTCGGATACCTAGATAGATCGCGGTCGCGATGTGATTCTAAGTTGTGTAAACAGGTTTCGGTAAGAATCATGACAAGGTAACTTCTTCCAGCTGGATGGCGCTTCAGTAATCGCTACGAGGCGAACTTTTTTCGGATTCCGAAGGCGTTTGTATGAAGAGAGTACTCCGTCGTGGCACTATAATTAATAAAAGGGTTGACGCATCTTCATTTGAGAGTTTTTAATTCGAGAAAGTGAAATTTAATGACGGGCGTAAGCGACGATGTGATCGCGTCGAGGTCGCTGCGGAAAGTGCAAAATGCATGGCGGTATTCCGAGGCGCCATTGTTACCGGCGGGAATCTAAAATTCCAATTAGATTTATCAAAATTAACTCGAGATCAATCGTAACCGATAAATAATTCATGAATACTAGTATTTATTATGATTTTTTACCAACTACGTGAGTCTTACCGCACAAGAAGACTATTTTCTTAACTAGTCGTCCGCTTAATCTACCGAATTGAACAAAACTGCCATTACCCGCCGTCCTCATAAAAGAAGAGAGAAATTTTAAGGATATTCGATCGGTAATGGGATAATTCATTATCATGGCATGAAATTCATTAATACAGCGGCTGCACTGACAGCGGTGGTATTTATTTCAGCCAATCAGGATCGAGATAATTGTTTAGCGGGAGGTTAAATCCTGCAAAACTTAAAATTTCAACATAAATCGGATAAAAGGTTAACATATTCTCATTTTGAGCTGAACTCAGTTAATTTATACCGAGAATCGCTCCCGATATAATTAACTTTTGCATCAATTACGATTAAAAGCGTTTCTCCATGTACACAGAGGAAAGAACATGGTTCACATTTTCATTGTAACTTTCATTATTTCATAATTTTTGAGGGACCGGGACAAGATTTATGAACTGTGTACAATTGTAAAGCATTATAGTGGCTTCCTTAGTGATGTGAATTCCAAATAAACTCTGATCTTTGGATATTTGCTTGCTTTTAATGAAATCTTTCCCATTCAAGCATAGGATGCTTTATCGTCGAAAGGATACTCTTCCCTATGGCTGAGAAGAGCTCACACGATGGAGTGCAGCGTTCGGCATCCTTTTCTTTGGACGTGGAGGATTTTAATCACACATTTGGAAATGTAAGAACGCTACCTTTTTAAGGTAATTGGTGTTTGGAGGATGGACTTAAGAGATTATAAGCTACCGATTCCTGTTATGAGATGTGAACGTTACCCTGTTTTTAATTCTCCTAGATGGAAAGTAAACGAGTCTATAATTTGGTAAAGGGCGATGAAAGGTTTCCCAAAGGATTGTTTAACGTTTATGACAGGTACAGTTGATTATCATACGCCTTCCTCCTCTCCTTAGATAGTGGGATGAATAAATTAGCTGATAGACGTCTGAGCATGACTACCTTTTGAAGAAGTGAAGGATTTGAAACATTCGGTAATGAAGTTATAGGATAATACTTTCTAAGAGTGAGGGTGAAGCTCAGGAACTTGATGGTTTCCTGTGTATGCACGTGAAGTGAAACGATAAAGTGATCTACAGCAAATACGCTTTACCAACGTAGGCTGTTACATCAGTGGAAACGAAGCAAATTATTTTCTCCTTACTAAATAATCGAAAAATTGTATTTATTCCTTCTTCCTTTGGAAATGTTCCATCAACCTTCATTCAAGTACTTTTCATTCGGCTCATCTTGCTCGAAATAACGTTCCTCTTCTTTGCTGAAAGTTCTTGGTTCCTCTAAAGCTATTCATGGTCTTTGATCGCTGATTTGCATTTCATCTCCTATGTTTCCCTTCACCACCATGATGCCACAGTTACAGCTATTCCTTTGCTTTCTTTTGTGTGCTTCGTTGCATATTTTACCACTTTGCCAATCCATCTGATGACCGCTTACTCAAATGTCTTTCAGGATGTAATTTATTGTCGGTTGCTTCATTTTCTTCTAACATATATGCGTGTGGCTTACTCATGGAACTTCGTTCGGCCTCATCCATATGTGACTTGTTACTCGGTGTACTTCTTCCGTCAATTGACATGCCATCTTCCTGGTACTAATATAAGAGCATTTGAGGCAGACAAACATGTATCCTAAGGCACAATTTTCTTTCCCAAACGATTTTTTTCTTCGTCTTTCCCCTGTTGAAAACTCATTAATTTCTTAAGCTAGCAGACTCTGGTTGAGAACATAGAGTCTTCATTTTAAGATTCCCTTGTACCTGCAAAGCTAAGGACTGTGATCCAGCTAGCCAATTCCTATTTTTGCTTACTTGTCTGCTGGAGGAAATGTCGAACTTTGATTTAGTTAAGTTTTATCTTACTTTCATCCCAACGTGACTGAGTCTTATCCCGGCACCCTCCACTTTTTACCAAGGAGTAGATGGACAGACAGTAGGTTGCTTCAGAATATTCTTCCTTTTGAAGCCTTTTGTTTCACTAACGCTATTCATCCACATTTGCTTGCCTTGCTTCTCTCCTGCAACACGTATTCTTTTGCACTCATGTCATTCTTTTGCTTCCGAGCAGGATATATCTACTTCATTCCAGCAGTTCTTTCCTCCTCCCAGTTGACATCATCAAGCCGCAATGCACCAGTGGTTTACCTCTTCATCTCCTGCATTTCATCTTACTAATCCTATCTCCGATGCGAATAATGGCCATGAACAACTCTGTGACACCTTAATAAATATAGGATTTCGATCGACCAAAGCGTTAAACGTTTTCGAAATATCGAACCCTTGTCGTTTCTGTTCCATTCTTCATTCGGATGCAATTCTAGCTCCTCTGCACGACCCGTCCGTTCCTTCAAATCAGATAATATTTTATGATGAATGGTGACGCCATAGAGTATTTAATTGCCATGTTTCCATACATTTTAGGTGCGAGGAATGACGCCACTTTCCTGGAGTACGATTGAGGAACGGAGTTAAGTTAGTTGCCCAGATGTCGAGTGAAGTATATCTGGAAGAAGCAGGGGATAAGGGAGTCAGCACGATGTACGATGATGTGATAAAATGGTTTAATCATCATGTAATTAATGCTGCAGTTGCAATAAATTTTGAATTGGAAAAACTGATACAATATGATTTATTGCCCACAATCAAGAAATGATTTTTGAGAAAAGAACTTCAAAGCGTTCAAAACCTCAGTCCATCGCATTAAATTCCGCCTCTGGAATCTTAAAACATTGAGAGGAACTATAGTTCATCATACGTTCCAATGCTACCTAATACCGTTCATTTTTCATAAAAATTCCACCATTATTCCATTCATTACCAAGCTATTTAGGAATCTAATTCAAGTTTCCATAAACTCTTTGAAGTCCTATCGAATAAAATTTCATTCAGTTCGTAAGCGATCATCTTAATTCAAGTGCGAGACATAGCGGTAAAAAGAAACATCCACGCTCTGGCATTAGGTAAGACCGTTACGGAAATAGAAAAGGGACTTTGAAGGCGAAGAAGCCCATGCGTGCGGTAGACCACGGAAGGTTTTATGAATAATAAGATCCGATTTCCTCGTTCGCCTGTCATAGGGATAAGCTTTTGGACATCAATCCTAGAGGGAGCAATGTGTGTGCATGCCCTCAGTTGGCGGGCGTTCTCCAGCGAGCGAGGTTCGCGCTCGCAGTTTAGGGTTTGACCTATTCTTTCGCCTTGCCATAGAATCATTGTCTATGGATTCTGCGTGTTTCCTCCTGCATAAAGTGAGCGTGACGGAGTTTTGGAGTTGAGTGATGATCGGAGAAAGATTGAGAGGCGACGGCCGGTTCGTTCGAGCGAATCATTATCGGGGGAAAGACTGCCGAAGCAGAAGAGGTTCGAGTGAGGTTCAAAGGAAATTTTTGAAGGTAAGAAACGTGGCCCCATTGGAAACATTAGAGCTCGCCGTTTGCCTCCGTTGACACGAACTCGGTATGTTTACCAGCTCATTGTTTGGAAGGGACGAGATTCGGATACCTAGATAGATCGCGGTCGCGATGTGATTCTAAGTTGTGTAAACAGGTTTCGGTAAGAATCATGACAAGGTAACTTCTTCCAGCTGGATGGCGCTTCAGTAATCGCTACGAGGCGAACTTTTTTCGGATTCCGAAGGCGTTTGTATGAAGAGAGTACTCCGTCGTGGCACTATAATTAATAAAAGGGTTGACGCATCTTCATTTGAGAGTTTTTAATTCGAGAAAGTGAAATTTAATGACGGGCGTAAGCGACGATGTGATCGCGTCGAGGTCGCTGCGGAAAGTGCAAAATGCATGGCGGTATTCCGAGGCGCCATTGTTACCGGCGGGAATCTAAAATTCCAATTAGATTTATCAAAATTAACTCGAGATCAATCGTAACCGATAAATAATTCATGAATACTAGTATTTATTATGATTTTTTACCAACTACGTGAGTCTTACCGCACAAGAAGACTATTTTCTTAACTAGTCGTCCGCTTAATCTACCGAATTGAACAAAACTGCCATTACCCGCCGTCCTCATAAAAGAAGAGAGAAATTTTAAGGATATTCGATCGGTAATGGGATAATTCATTATCATGGCATGAAATTCATTAATACAGCGGCTGCACTGACAGCGGTGGTATTTATTTCAGCCAATCAGGATCGAGATAATTGTTTAGCGGGAGGTTAAATCCTGCAAAACTTAAAATTTCAACATAAATCGGATAAAAGGTTAACATATTCTCATTTTGAGCTGAACTCAGTTAATTTATACCGAGAATCGCTCCCGATATAATTAACTTTTGCATCAATTACGATTAAAAGCGTTTCTCCATGTACACAGAGGAAAGAACATGGTTCACATTTTCATTGTAACTTTCATTATTTCATAATTTTTGAGGGACCGGGACAAGATTTATGAACTGTGTACAATTGTAAAGCATTATAGTGGCTTCCTTAGTGATGTGAATTCCAAATAAACTCTGATCTTTGGATATTTGCTTGCTTTTAATGAAATCTTTCCCATTCAAGCATAGGATGCTTTATCGTCGAAAGGATACTCTTCCCTATGGCTGAGAAGAGCTCACACGATGGAGTGCAGCGTTCGGCATCCTTTTCTTTGGACGTGGAGGATTTTAATCACACATTTGGAAATGTAAGAACGCTACCTTTTTAAGGTAATTGGTGTTTGGAGGATGGACTTAAGAGATTATAAGCTACCGATTCCTGTTATGAGATGTGAACGTTACCCTGTTTTTAATTCTCCTAGATGGAAAGTAAACGAGTCTATAATTTGGTAAAGGGCGATGAAAGGTTTCCCAAAGGATTGTTTAACGTTTATGACAGGTACAGTTGATTATCATACGCCTTCCTCCTCTCCTTAGATAGTGGGATGAATAAATTAGCTGATAGACGTCTGAGCATGACTACCTTTTGAAGAAGTGAAGGATTTGAAACATTCGGTAATGAAGTTATAGGATAATACTTTCTAAGAGTGAGGGTGAAGCTCAGGAACTTGATGGTTTCCTGTGTATGCACGTGAAGTGAAACGATAAAGTGATCTACAGCAAATACGCTTTACCAACGTAGGCTGTTACATCAGTGGAAACGAAGCAAATTATTTTCTCCTTACTAAATAATCGAAAAATTGTATTTATTCCTTCTTCCTTTGGAAATGTTCCATCAACCTTCATTCAAGTACTTTTCATTCGGCTCATCTTGCTCGAAATAACGTTCCTCTTCTTTGCTGAAAGTTCTTGGTTCCTCTAAAGCTATTCATGGTCTTTGATCGCTGATTTGCATTTCATCTCCTATGTTTCCCTTCACCACCATGATGCCACAGTTACAGCTATTCCTTTGCTTTCTTTTGTGTGCTTCGTTGCATATTTTACCACTTTGCCAATCCATCTGATGACCGCTTACTCAAATGTCTTTCAGGATGTAATTTATTGTCGGTTGCTTCATTTTCTTCTAACATATATGCGTGTGGCTTACTCATGGAACTTCGTTCGGCCTCATCCATATGTGACTTGTTACTCGGTGTACTTCTTCCGTCAATTGACATGCCATCTTCCTGGTACTAATATAAGAGCATTTGAGGCAGACAAACATGTATCCTAAGGCACAATTTTCTTTCCCAAACGATTTTTTTCTTCGTCTTTCCCCTGTTGAAAACTCATTAATTTCTTAAGCTAGCAGACTCTGGTTGAGAACATAGAGTCTTCATTTTAAGATTCCCTTGTACCTGCAAAGCTAAGGACTGTGATCCAGCTAGCCAATTCCTATTTTTGCTTACTTGTCTGCTGGAGGAAATGTCGAACTTTGATTTAGTTAAGTTTTATCTTACTTTCATCCCAACGTGACTGAGTCTTATCCCGGCACCCTCCACTTTTTACCAAGGAGTAGATGGACAGACAGTAGGTTGCTTCAGAATATTCTTCCTTTTGAAGCCTTTTGTTTCACTAACGCTATTCATCCACATTTGCTTGCCTTGCTTCTCTCCTGCAACACGTATTCTTTTGCACTCATGTCATTCTTTTGCTTCCGAGCAGGATATATCTACTTCATTCCAGCAGTTCTTTCCTCCTCCCAGTTGACATCATCAAGCCGCAATGCACCAGTGGTTTACCTCTTCATCTCCTGCATTTCATCTTACTAATCCTATCTCCGATGCGAATAATGGCCATGAACAACTCTGTGACACCTTAATAAATATAGGATTTCGATCGACCAAAGCGTTAAACGTTTTCGAAATATCGAACCCTTGTCGTTTCTGTTCCATTCTTCATTCGGATGCAATTCTAGCTCCTCTGCACGACCCGTCCGTTTCTTCAATTCAGATAATATTTTATGATGAATGGTGACGCCATAGAATATCTAATAGTCATGTATCCATTCATTTTAGGTGCGAGGAATGACGCCACTATCCTGGAGTACGATTGAGGAACGGAGTTAAGTTAGTTGCCCAGATGTCGAGTGAAGTATATCTGGAAGAAGCAGGGGATAAGGGAGTCAGCACGATGTACGATGATGTGATAAAATGGTTTAATCATCATGTAATTAATGCTGCAGTTGCAATAAATTTTGAATTGGAAAAACTGATACAATATGATTTATTGCCCACAATCAAGAAATGATTTTTGAGAAAAGAACTTCAAAGCGTTCAAAACCTCAGTCCATCGCATTAAATTCCGCCTCTGGAATCTTAAAACATTGAGAGGAACTATAGTTCATCATACGTTCCAATGCTACCTAATACCGTTCATTTTTCATAAAAATTCCACCATTATTCCATTCATTACCAAGCTATTTAGGAATCTAATTCAAGTTTCCATAAACTCTTTGAAGTCCTATCGAATAAAATTTCATTCAGTTCGTAAGCGATCATCTTAATTCAAGTGCGAGACATAGCGGTAAAAAGAAACATCCACGCTCTGGCATTAGGTAAGACCGTTACGGAAATAGAAAAGGGACTTTGAAGGCGAAGAAGCCCATGCGTGCGGTAGACCACGGAAGGTTTTATGAATAATAAGATCCGATTTCCTCGTTCGCCTGTCATAGGGATAAGCTTTTGGACATCAATCCTAGAGGGAGCAATGTGTGTGCATGCCCTCAGTTGGCGGGCGTTCTCCAGCGAGCGAGGTTCGCGCTCGCAGTTTAGGGTTTGACCTATTCTTTCGCCTTGCCATAGAATCATTGTCTATGGATTCTGCGTGTTTCCTCCTGCATAAAGTGAGCGTGACGGAGTTTTGGAGTTGAGTGATGATCGGAGAAAGATTGAGAGGCGACGGCCGGTTCGTTCGAGCGAATCATTATCGGGGGAAAGACTGCCGAAGCAGAAGAGGTTCGAGTGAGGTTCAAAGGAAATTTTTGAAGGTAAGAAACGTGGCCCCATTGGAAACATTAGAGCTCGCCGTTTGCCTCCGTTGACACGAACTCGGTATGTTTACCAGCTCATTGTTTGGAAGGGACGAGATTCGGATACCTAGATAGATCGCGGTCGCGATGTGATTCTAAGTTGTGTAAACAGGTTTCGGTAAGAATCATGACAAGGTAACTTCTTCCAGCTGGATGGCGCTTCAGTAATCGCTACGAGGCGAACTTTTTTCGGATTCCGAAGGCGTTTGTATGAAGAGAGTACTCCGTCGTGGCACTATAATTAATAAAAGGGTTGACGCATCTTCATTTGAGAGTTTTTAATTCGAGAAAGTGAAATTTAATGACGGGCGTAAGCGACGATGTGATCGCGTCGAGGTCGCTGCGGAAAGTGCAAAATGCATGGCGGTATTCCGAGGCGCCATTGTTACCGGCGGGAATCTAAAATTCCAATTAGATTTATCAAAATTAACTCGAGATCAATCGTAACCGATAAATAATTCATGAATACTAGTATTTATTATGATTTTTTACCAACTACGTGAGTCTTACCGCACAAGAAGACTATTTTCTTAACTAGTCGTCCGCTTAATCTACCGAATTGAACAAAACTGCCATTACCCGCCGTCCTCATAAAAGAAGAGAGAAATTTTAAGGATATTCGATCGGTAATGGGATAATTCATTATCATGGCATGAAATTCATTAATACAGCGGCTGCACTGACAGCGGTGGTATTTATTTCAGCCAATCAGGATCGAGATAATTGTTTAGCGGGAGGTTAAATCCTGCAAAACTTAAAATTTCAACATAAATCGGATAAAAGGTTAACATATTCTCATTTTGAGCTGAACTCAGTTAATTTATACCGAGAATCGCTCCCGATATAATTAACTTTTGCATCAATTACGATTAAAAGCGTTTCTCCATGTACACAGAGGAAAGAACATGGTTCACATTTTCATTGTAACTTTCATTATTTCATAATTTTTTAAGGGACCGGGACAAGATTTATGAACTGTGTACAATTGTAAAGCATTATAGTGGCTTCCTTAGTGATGTGAATTCCAAATAAACTCTGATCTTTGGATATTTGCTTGCTTTTAATGAAATCTTTCCCATTCAAGCATAGGATGCCTTATCGTCGAAAGGATACTCTTCCCTATGGCTGAGAAGAGCTCACACGATGGAGTGCAGCGTTCGGCATCCTTTTCTTTGGACGTGGAGGATTTTAATCACACATTTGGAAATGTAAGAACGCTACCTTTTTAAGGTAAGTGGTGTTTGGAGGATGGACTTAAGAGATTATAAGCTACCGATTCCTGTTATGAGATGTGAACGTTACCCTGTTTTTAATTCTCCTAGATGGAAAGTAAACGAGTCTATAATTTGGTAAAGGGCGATGAAAGGTTTCCCAAAGGATTGTTTAACGTTTATGACAGGTACAGTTGATTATCATACGCCTTCCTCCTCTCCTTAGATAGTGGGATGAATAAATTAGCTGATAGACGTCTGAGCATGACTACCTTTTGAAGAAGTGAAGGATTTGAAACATTCGGTAATGAAAATATAGGATAATACTTTCTAAGAGTGAGGGTGAAGCTCAGGAACTTGATGGTTTCCTGTGTACGTACGTGAAGTGAAACGATAAAGTGATCTACAGCAAATACGCTTTACCAACGTAGGCTGTTACATCAGTGGAAACGAAGCAAATTATTTTCTCCTTACTAAATAATCGAAAAATTGTATTTATTCCTTCTTCCTTTGGAAATGTTCCATCAACCTTCATTCAAGTACTTTTCATTCGGCTCATCTTGCTCGAAATAACGTTCTTCTTCTTTGCTGAAAGTTCTTGGTTCCTCTAAAGCTATTCATGGTCTTTGATCGCTGATTTGCATTTCATCTCCTATGTTTCCCTTCACCACCATGATGCCACAGTTACAGCTATTCCTTTGCTTTCTTTTGTGTGCTTCGTTGCATATTTTACCACTTTGCCAATCCATCTGATGACCGCTTACTCAAATGTCTTTCAGGATGTAATTTATTGTCGGTTGCTTCATTTTCTTCTAACATATATGCGTGTGGCTTACTCATGGAACTTCGTTCGGCCTCATCCATATGTGACTTGTTACTCGGTGTACTTCTTCCGTCAATTGACATGCCATCTTCCTGGTACTAATATAAGAGCATTTGAGGCAGACAAACATGTATCCTAAGGCACAATTTTCTTTCCCAAACGATTTTTTTCTTCGTCTTTCCCCTGTTGAAAACTCATTAATTTCTTAAGCTAGCAGACTCTGGTTGAGAACATAGAGTCTTCATTTTAAGATTCCCTTGTACCTGCAAAGCTAAGGACTGTGATCCAGCTAGCCAATTCCTATTTTTGCTTACTTGTCTGCTGGAGGAAATGTCGAACTTTGATTTAGTTAAGTTTTATCTTACTTTCATCCCAACGTGACTGAGTCTTATCCCGGCACCCTCCACTTTTTACCAAGGAGTAGATGGACAGACAGTAGGTTGCTTCAGAATATTCTTCCTTTTGAAGCCTTTTGTTTCACTAACGCTATTCATCCACATTTGCTTGCCTTGCTTCTCTCCTGCAACACGTATTCTTTTGCACTCATGTCATTCTTTTGCTTCCGAGCAGGATATATCTACTTCATTCCAGCAGTTCTTTCCTCCTCCCAGTTGACATCATCAAGCCGCAATGCACCAGTGGTTTACCTCTTCATCTCCTGCATTTCATCTTACTAATCCTATCTCCGATGCGAATAATGGCCATGAACAACTCTGTGACACCTTAATAAATATAGGATTTCGATCGACCAAAGCGTTAAACGTTTTCGAAATATCGAACCCTTGTCGTTTCTGTTCCATTCTTCATTCGGATGCAATTCTAGCTCCTCTGCACGACCCGTCCGTTCCTTCAATTCAGATAATTTTTTATGATTTATGGTGACGCCATAGAGTATTTAATTGCCATGTTTCCATACATTTTAGGTACGTGGAATGACGCCACTATCCTGGAGTACGATTGAGGAACGGAGTTAAGTTAGTTGCCCAGATGTCGAGTGAAGTATATCTGGAAGAAGCAGGGGATAAGGGAGTCAGCACGATGTACGATGATGTGATAAAATGGTTTAATCATCATGTAATTAATGCTGCAGTTGCAATAAATTTTGAATTGGAAAAACTGATACAATATGATTTATTGCCCACAATCAAGAAATGATTTTTGAGAAAAGAACTTCAAAGCGTTCAAAACCTCAGTCCATCGCATTAAATTCCGCCTCTGGAATCTTAAAACATTGAGAGGAACTATAGTTCATCATACGTTCCAATGCTACCTAATACCGTTCATTTTTCATAAAAATTCCACCATTATTCCATTCATTACCAAGCTATTTAGGAATCTAATTCAAGTTTCCATAAACTCTTTGAAGTCCTATCGAATAAAATTTCATTCAGTTCGTAAGCGATCATCTTAATTCAAGTGCGAGACATAGCGGTAAAAAGAAACATCCACGCTCTGGCATTAGGTAAGACCGTTACGGAAATAGAAAAGGGACTTTGAAGGCGAAGAAGCCCATGCGTGCGGTAGACCACGGAAGGTTTTATGAATAATAAGATCCGATTTCCTCGTTCGCCTGTCATAGGGATAAGCTTTTGGACATCAATCCTAGAGGGAGCAATGTGTGTGCATGCCCTCAGTTGGCGGGCGTTCTCCAGCGAGCGAGGTTCGCGCTCGCAGTTTAGGGTTTGACCTATTCTTTCGCCTTGCCATAGAATCATTGTCTATGGATTCTGCGTGTTTCCTCCTGCATAAAGTGAGCGTGACGGAGTTTTGGAGTTGAGTGATGATCGGAGAAAGATTGAGAGGCGACGGCCGGTTCGTTCGAGCGAATCATTATCGGGGGAAAGACTGCCGAAGCAGAAGAGGTTCGAGTGAGGTTCAAAGGAAATTTTTGAAGGTAAGAAACGTGGCCCCATTGGAAACATTAGAGCTCGCCGTTTGCCTCCGTTGACACGAACTCGGTATGTTTACCAGCTCATTGTTTGGAAGGGACGAGATTCGGATACCTAGATAGATCGCGGTCGCGATGTGATTCTAAGTTGTGTAAACAGGTTTCGGTAAGAATCATGACAAGGTAACTTCTTCCAGCTGGATGGCGCTTCAGTAATCGCTACGAGGCGAACTTTTTTCGGATTCCGAAGGCGTTTGTATGAAGAGAGTACTCCGTCGTGGCACTATAATTAATAAAAGGGTTGACGCATCTTCATTTGAGAGTTTTTAATTCGAGAAAGTGAAATTTAATGACGGGCGTAAGCGACGATGTGATCGCGTCGAGGTCGCTGCGGAAAGTGCAAAATGCATGGCGGTATTCCGAGGCGCCATTGTTACCGGCGGGAATCTAAAATTCCAATTAGATTTATCAAAATTAACTCGAGATCAATCGTAACCGATAAATATTTCATGAATACTAGTATTTATTATGATTTTTTACCAACTACGTGAGTCTTACCGCACAAGAAGACTATTTTCTTAACTAGTCGTCCGCTTAATCTACCGAATTGAACAAAACTGCCATTACCCGCCGTCCTCATAAAAGAAGAGAGAAATTTTAAGGATATTCGATCGTTAATGGGATAATTCATTATCATGGCATGAAATTCATTAATACAGCGGCTGCACTGACAGCGGTGGTATTTATTTCAGCCAATCAGGATCGAGATAATTGTTTAGCGGGAGGTTAAATCCTGCAAAACCTAAAATTTCAACATAAATCGGATAAAAGGTTAACATATTCTCATTTTGAGCTGAACTCAGTTAATTTATACCGAGAATCGCTCCCGATATAATTAACTTTTGCATCAATTACGATTAAAAGCGTTTCTCCATGTACACAGAGGAAAGAACATGGTTCACATTTTCATTGTAACTTTCATTATTTCATAATTTTTTAAGGGACCGGGACAAGATTTATGAACTGTGTACAATTGTAAAGCATTATAGTGGCTTCCTTAGTGATGTGAATTCCAAATAAACTCTGATCTTTGGATATTTGCTTGCTTTTAATGAAATCTTTCCCATTCAAGCATAGGATGCTTTATCGTCGAAAGGATAATCTTCCCTATGGCTGAGAAGAGCTCACACGATGGAGTGCAGCGTTCGGCATCCTTTTCTTTGGACGTGGAGGATTTTAATCACACATTTGGAAATGTAAGAACGCTACCTTTTTAAGGTAAGTGGTGTTTGGAGGATGGACTTAAGAGATTATAAGCTACCGATTCCTGTTATGAGATGTGAACGTTACCCTGTTTTTAATTCTCCTAGATGGAAAGTAATTAATCTATAATTTGGTAAAGGGCGATGAAAGGTTTCCCAAAGGATTGTTTAACGTTTATGACAGGTACAGTTGATTATCATACGCCTTCCTCCTCTCCTTAGATAGTGGGATGAATAAATTAGCTGATAGACGTCTGAGCATGACTACCTTTTGAAGAAGTGAAGGATTTGAAACATTCGGTAATGAAGTTATAGGATAATTCTTTCTAAGAGTGAGGGTGAAGCTCAGGAACTTGATGGTTTTCTGTGTACGTACGTGAAGTGAAACGATAAAGTGATCTACAGCAAATACGCTTTACCAACGTAGGCTGTTACATCAGTGGAAACGAAGCAAATTATTTTCTCCTTACTAAATAATCGAAAAATTGTATTTATTCCTTCTTCCTTTGGAAATGTTCCATCAACCTTCATTCAAGTACTTTTCATTCGGCTCATCTTGCTCGAAATAACGTTCTTCTTCTTTGCTGAAAGTTCTTGGTTCCTCTAAAGCTATTCATGGTCTTTGATCGCTGATTTGCATTTCATCTCCTATGTTTCCCTTCACCACCATGATGCCACAGTTACAGCTATTCCTTTGCTTTCTTTTGTGTGCTTCGTTGCATATTTTACCACTTTGCCAATCCATCTGATGACCGCTTACTCAAATGTCTTTCAGGATGTAATTTATTGTCGGTTGCTTCATTTTCTTCTAACATATATGCGTGTGGCTTACTCATGGATCTTCGTTCGGCCTCATCCATATGTGACTTGTTACTCGGTGTACTTCTTCCGTCAATTGACATGCCATCTTCCTGGTACTAATATAAGAGCATTTGAGGCAGACAAACATGTATCCTTAGGCACAATTTTCTTTCCCAAACGATTTTTTTCTTCGTCTTTCCCCTGTTGAAAACTCATTAATTTCTTAAGCTAGCAGACTCTGGTTGAGAACATAGAGTCTTCATTTTAAGATTCCCTTGTACCTGCAAAGCTAAGGACTGTGATCCAGCTAGCCAATTCCTATTTTTGCTTACTTGTCTGCTGGAGGAAATGTCGAACTTTGATTTAGTTAAGTTTTATCTTACTTTCATCCCAACGTGACTGAGTCTTATCCCGGCACCCTCCACTTTTTACCAAGGAGTAGATGGACAGACAGTAGGTTGCTTCAGAATATTCTTCCTTTTGAAGCCTATTGTTTCACTAACGCTATTCATCCACATTTGCTTGCCTTGCTTCTCTCCTGCAACACGTATTCTTTTGCACTCATGTCATTCTTTTGCTTCCGAGCAGGATATATCTACTTCATTCCAGCAGTTCTTTCCTCCTCCCAGTTGACATCATCAAGCCGCAATGCACCAGTGGTTTACCTCTTCATCTCCTGCATTTCATCTTACTAATCCTATCTCCGATGCGAATAATGGCCATGAACAACTCTGTGACACCTTAATAAATATAGGATTTCGATCGACCAAAGCGTTAAACGTTTTCGAAATATCGAACCCTTGTCGTTTCTGTTCCATTCTTCATTCGGATGCAATTCTAGCTCCTCTGCACGACCCGTCCGTTTCTTCAATTCAGATAATATTTTATGATGAATGGTGACGCCATAGAATATCTAATAGTCATGTATCCATTCATTTTAGGTGCGAGGAATGACGCCACTATCCTGGAGTACGATTGAGGAACGGAGTTAAGTTAGTTGCCCAGATGTCGAGTGAAGTATATCTGGAAGAAGCAGGGGATAAGGGAGTCAGCACGATGTACGATGATGTGATAAAATGGTTTAATCATCATGTAATTAATGCTGCAGTTGCAATAAATTTTGAATTGGAAAAACTGATACAATATGATTTATTGCCCACAATCAAGAAATGATTTTTGAGAAAAGAACTTCAAAGCGTTCAAAACCTCAGTCCATCGCATTAAATTCCGCCTCTGGAATCTTAAAACATTGAGAGGAACTATAGTTCATCATACGTTCCAATGCTACCTAATACCGTTCATTTTTCATAAAAATTCCACCATTATTCCATTCATTACCAAGCTATTTAGGAATCTAATTCAAGTTTCCATAAACTCTTTGAAGTCCTATCGAATAAAATTTCATTCAGTTCGTAAGCGATCATCTTAATTCAAGTGCGAGACATAGCGGTAAAAAGAAACATCCACGCTCTGGCATTAGGTAAGACCGTTACGGAAATAGAAAAGGGACTTTGAAGGCGAAGAAGCCCATGCGTGCGGTAGACCACGGAAGGTTTTATGAATAATAAGATCCGATTTCCTCGTTCGCCTGTCATAGGGATAAGATTTTGGACATCAATCCTAGAGGGAGCAATGTGTGTGCATGCCCTCAGTTGGCGGGCGTTCTCCAGCGAGCGAGGTTCGCGCTCGCAGTTTAGGGTTTGACCTATTCTTTCGCCTTGCCATAGAATCATTGTCTATGGATTCTGCGTGTTTCCTCCTGCATAAGGTGAGCGTGACGGAGTTTTGGAGTTGAGTGATGATCGGAGAAAGATTGAGAGGCGACGGCCGGTTCGTTCGAGCGAATCATTATCGGGGGAAAGACTGCCGAAGCAGAAGAGGTTCGAGTGAGGTTCAAAGGAAATTTTTGAAGGTAAGAAACGTGGCCCCATTGGAAACATTAGAGCTCGCCGTTTGCCTCCGTTGACACGAACTCGGTATGTTTACCAGCTCATTGTTTGGAAGGGACGAGATTCGGATACCTAGATAGATCGCGGTCGCGATGTGATTCTAAGTTGTGTAAACAGGTTTCGGTAAGAATCATGACAAGGTAACTTCTTCCAGCTGGATGGCGCTTCAGTAATCGCTACGAGGCGAACTTTTTTCGGATTCCGAAGGCGTTTGTATGAAGAGAGTACTCCGTCGTGGCACTATAATTAATAAAAGGGTTGACGCATCTTCATTTGAGAGTTTTTAATTCGAGAAAGTGAAATTTAATGACGGGCGTAAGCGACGATGTGATCGCGTCGAGGTCGCTGCGGAAAGTGCAAAATGCATGGCGGTATTCCGAGGCGCCATTGTTACCGGCGGGAATCTAAAATTCCAATTAGATTTATCAAAATTAACTCGAGATCAATCGTAACCGATAAATAATTCATGAATACTAGTATTTATTATGATTTTTTACCAACTACGTGAGTCTTACCGCACAAGAAGACTATTTTCTTAACTAGTCGTCCGCTTAATCTACCGAATTGAACAAAACTGCCATTACCCGCCGTCCTCATAAAAGAAGAGAGAAATTTTAAGGATATTCGATCGTTAATGGGATAATTCATTATCATGGCATGAAATTCATTAATACAGCGGCTGCACTGACAGCGGTGGTATTTATTTCAGCCAATCAGGATCGAGATAATTGTTTAGCGGGAGGTTAAATCCTGCAAAACCTAAAATTTCAACATAAATCGGATAAAAGGTTAACATATTCTCATTTTGAGCTGAACTCAGTTAATTTATACCGAGAATCGCTCCCGATATAATTAACTTTTGCATCAATTACGATTAAAAGCGTTTCTCCATGTACACAGAGGAAAGAACATGGTTCACATTTTCATTGTAACTTTCATTATTTCATAATTTTTTAAGGGACCGGGACAAGATTTATGAACTGTGTACAATTGTAAAGCATTATAGTGGCTTCCTTAGTGATGTGAATTCCAAATAAACTCTGATCTTTGGATATTTGCTTGCTTTTAATGAAATCTTTCCCATTCAAGCATAGGATGCTTTATCGTCGAAAGGATAATCTTCCCTATGGCTGAGAAGAGCTCACACGATGGAGTGCAGCGTTCGGCATCCTTTTCTTTGGACGTGGAGGATTTTAATCACACATTTGGAAATGTAAGAACGCTACCTTTTTAAGGTAAGTGGTGTTTGGAGGATGGACTTAAGAGATTATAAGCTACCGATTCCTGTTATGAGATGTGAACGTTACCCTGTTTTTAATTCTCCTAGATGGAAAGTAATTAATCTATAATTTGGTAAAGGGCGATGAAAGGTTTCCCAAAGGATTGTTTAACGTTTATGACAGGTACAGTTGATTATCATACGCCTTCCTCCTCTCCTTAGATAGTGGGATGAATAAATTAGCTGATAGACGTCTGAGCATGACTACCTTTTGAAGAAGTGAAGGATTTGAAACATTCGGTAATGAAGTTATAGGATAATTCTTTCTAAGAGTGAGGGTGAAGCTCAGGAACTTGATGGTTTTCTGTGTACGTACGTGAAGTGAAACGATAAAGTGATCTACAGCAAATACGCTTTACCAACGTAGGCTGTTACATCAGTGGAAACGAAGCAAATTATTTTCTCCTTACTAAATAATCGAAAAATTGTATTTATTCCTTCTTCCTTTGGAAATGTTCCATCAACCTTCATTCAAGTACTTTTCATTCGGCTCATCTTGCTCGAAATAACGTTCTTCTTCTTTGCTGAAAGTTCTTGGTTCCTCTAAAGCTATTCATGGTCTTTGATCGCTGATTTGCATTTCATCTCCTATGTTTCCCTTCACCACCATGATGCCACAGTTACAGCTATTCCTTTGCTTTCTTTTGTGTGCTTCGTTGCATATTTTACCACTTTGCCAATCCATCTGATGACCGCTTACTCAAATGTCTTTCAGGATGTAATTTATTGTCGGTTGCTTCATTTTCTTCTAACATATATGCGTGTGGCTTACTCATGGATCTTCGTTCGGCCTCATCCATATGTGACTTGTTACTCGGTGTACTTCTTCCGTCAATTGACATGCCATCTTCCTGGTACTAATATAAGAGCATTTGAGGCAGACAAACATGTATCCTTAGGCACAATTTTCTTTCCCAAACGATTTTTTTCTTCGTCTTTCCCCTGTTGAAAACTCATTAATTTCTTAAGCTAGCAGACTCTGGTTGAGAACATAGAGTCTTCATTTTAAGATTCCCTTGTACCTGCAAAGCTAAGGACTGTGATCCAGCTAGCCAATTCCTATTTTTGCTTACTTGTCTGCTGGAGGAAATGTCGAACTTTGATTTAGTTAAGTTTTATCTTACTTTCATCCCAACGTGACTGAGTCTTATCCCGGCACCCTCCACTTTTTACCAAGGAGTAGATGGACAGACAGTAGGTTGCTTCAGAATATTCTTCCTTTTGAAGACTATTGTTTCACTTTATTGTTTATTCATCTACATTTGCTTGCCTTGCTTCTCTCCTGCAACACGTATTCTTTTGCACTCATGTCATTCTTTTGCTTCCGAGCAGGATATATCTACTTCATTCCAGCAGTTCTTTCCTCCTCCCAGTTGACATCATCAAGCCGCAATGCACCAGTGGTTTACCTCTTCATCTCCTGCATTTCATCTTACTAATCCTATCTCCGATGCGAATAATGGCCATGAACAACTCTGTGACACCTTAATAAATATAGGATTTCGATCGACCAAAGCGTTAAACGTTTTCGAAATATCGAACCCTTGTCGTTTCTGTTCCATTCTTCATTCGGATGCAATTCTAGCTCCTCTGCACGACCCGTCCGTTTCTTCAATTCAGATAATATTTTATGATGAATGGTGACGCCATAGAATATCTAATAGTCATGTATCCATTCATTTTAGGTGCGAGGAATGACGCCACTATCCTGGAGTACGATTGAGGAACGGAGTTAAGTTAGTTGCCCAGATGTCGAGTGAAGTATATCTGGAAGAAGCAGGGGATAAGGGAGTCAGCACGATGTACGATGATGTGATAAAATGGTTTAATCATCATGTAATTAATGCTGCAGTTGCAATAAATTTTGAATTGGAAAAACTGATACAATATGATTTATTGCCCACAATCAAGAAATGATTTTTGAGAAAAGAACTTCAAAGCGTTCAAAACCTCAGTCCATCGCATTAAATTCCGCCTCTGGAATCTTAAAACATTGAGAGGAACTATAGTTCATCATACGTTCCAATGCTACCTAATACCGTTCATTTTTCATAAAAATTCCACCATTATTCCATTCATTACCAAGCTATTTAGGAATCTAATTCAAGTTTCCATAAACTCTTTGAAGTCCTATCGAATAAAATTTCATTCAGTTCGTAAGCGATCATCTTAATTCAAGTGCGAGACATAGCGGTAAAAAGAAACATCCACGCTCTGGCATTAGGTAAGACCGTTACGGAAATAGAAAAGGGACTTTGAAGGCGAAGAAGCCCATGCGTGCGGTAGACCACGGAAGGTTTTATGAATAATAAGATCCGATTTCCTCGTTCGCCTGTCATAGGGATAAGCTTTTGGACATCAATCCTAGAGGGAGCAATGTGTGTGCATGCCCTCAGTTGGCGGGCGTTCTCCAGCGAGCGAGGTTCGCGCTCGCAGTTTAGGGTTTGACCTATTCTTTCGCCTTGCCATAGAATCATTGTCTATGGATTCTGCGTGTTTCCTCCTGCATAAAGTGAGCGTGACGGAGTTTTGGAGTTGAGTGATGATCGGAGAAAGATTGAGAGGCGACGGCCGGTTCGTTCGAGCGAATCATTATCGGGGGAAAGACTGCCGAAGCAGAAGAGGTTCGAGTGAGGTTCAAAGGAAATTTTTGAAGGTAAGAAACGTGGCCCCATTGGAAACATTAGAGCTCGCCGTTTGCCTCCGTTGACACGAACTCGGTATGTTTACCAGCTCATTGTTTGGAAGGGACGAGATTCGGATACCTAGATAGATCGCGGTCGCGATGTGATTCTAAGTTGTGTAAACAGGTTTCGGTAAGAATCATGACAAGGTAACTTCTTCCAGCTGGATGGCGCTTCAGTAATCGCTACGAGGCGAACTTTTTTCGGATTCCGAAGGCGTTTGTATGAAGAGAGTACTCCGTCGTGGCACTATAATTAATAAAAGGGTTGACGCATCTTCATTTGAGAGTTTTTAATTCGAGAAAGTGAAATTTAATGACGGGCGTAAGCGACGATGTGATCGCGTCGAGGTCGCTGCGGAAAGTGCAAAATGCATGGCGGTATTCCGAGGCGCCATTGTTACCGGCGGGAATCTAAAATTCCAATTAGATTTATCAAAATTAACTCGAGATCAATCGTAACCGATAAATAATTCATGAATACTAGTATTTATTATGATTTTTTACCAACTACGTGAGTCTTACCGCACAAGAAGACTATTTTCTTAACTAGTCGTCCGCTTAATCTACCGAATTGAACAAAACTGCCATTACCCGCCGTCCTCATAAAAGAAGAGAGAAATTTTAAGGATATTCGATCGGTAATGGGATAATTCATTATCATGGCATGAAATTCATTAATACAGCGGCTGCACTGACAGCGGTGGTATTTATTTCAGCCAATCAGGATCGAGATAATTGTTTAGCGGGAGGTTAAATCCTGCAAAACTTAAAATTTCAACATAAATCGGATAAAAGGTTAACATATTCTCATTTTGAGCTGAACTCAGTTAATTTATACCGAGAATCGCTCCCGATATAATTAACTTTTGCATCAATTACGATTAAAAGCGTTTCTCCATGTACACAGAGGAAAGAACATGGTTCACATTTTCATTGTAACTTTCATTATTTCATAATTTTTGAGGGACCGGGACAAGATTTATGAACTGTGTACAATTGTAAAGCATTATAGTGGCTTCCTTAGTGATGTGAATTCCAAATAAACTCTGATCTTTGGATATTTGCTTGCTTTTAATGAAATCTTTCCCATTCAAGCATAGGATGCTTTATCGTCGAAAGGATACTCTTCCCTATGGCTGAGAAGAGCTCACACGATGGAGTGCAGCGTTCGGCATCCTTTTCTTTGGACGTGGAGGATTTTAATCACACATTTGGAAATGTAAGAACGCTACCTTTTTAAGGTAAGTGGTGTTTGGAGGATGGACTTAAGAGATTATAAGCTACCGATTCCTGTTATGAGATGTGAACGTTACCCTGCTTTTAATTCTTCTAGATGGAAAGTAAACGACTCTATAATTTGGTAAAGGGCGATGAAAGGTTTCCCAAAGGATTGTTTAACGTTTATGACAGGTACAGTTGATTATCATACGCCTTCCTCCTCTCCTTAGATAGTGGGATGAATAAATTAGCTGATAGACGTCTGAGCATGACTACCTTTTGAAGAAGTGAAGGATTTGAAACATTCGGTAATGAAGTTATAGGATAATACTTTCTAAGAGTGAGGGTGAAGCTCAGGAACTTGATGGTTTTCTGTGTACGTACGTGAAGTTAAACGATAAAGTGATCTACAGCAAATACGCTTTACCAACGTAGGCTGTTACATCAGTGGAAACGAAGCAAATTATTTTCTCCTTACTAAATAATCGAAAAATTGTATTTATTCCTTCTTCCTTTGGAAATGTTCCATCAACCTTCATTTAAGTACTTTTCATTCGGCTCATCTTGCTCGAAATAACGTTCTTCTTCTTTGCTGAAAGTTCTTGGTTCCTCTAAAGCTATTCATGGTCTTTGATCGCTGATTTGCATTTCATCTCCTATGTTTCCCTTCACCACCATGATGCCACAGTTACAGCTATTCCTTTGCTTTCTTTTGTGTGCTTCGTTGCATATTTTACCACTTTGCCAATCAATCTGATGACCGCTTACTCAAATGTCTTTCAGGATGTAATTTATTGTCGGTTGCTTCATTTTCTTCTAACATATATGCGTGTGGCTTACTCATGGATCTTCGTTCGGCCTCATCCATATGTGACTTGTTACTCGGTGTACTTCTTCCGTCAATTGACATGCCATCTTCCTGGTACTAATATAAGAGCATTTGAGGCAGACAAACATGTATCCTAAGGCACAATTTTCTTTCCCAAACGATTTTTTTCTTCGTCTTTCCCCTGTTGAAAACTCATTAATTTCTTAAGCTAGCAGACTCTGGTTGAGAACATAGAGTCTTCATTTTAAGATTCCCTTGTACCTGCAAAGCTAAGGACTGTGATCCAGCTAGCCAATTCCTATTTTTGCTTACTTGTCTGCTGGAGGAAATGTCGAACTTTGATTTAGTTAAGTTTTATCTTACTTTCATCCCAACGTGACTGAGTCTTATCCCGGCACCCTCCACTTTTTACCAAGGAGTAGATGGACAGACAGTAGGTTGCTTCAGAATATTCTTCCTTTTGAAGACTATTGTTTCACTTTATTGTTTATTCATCTACATTTGCTTGCCTTGCTTCTCTCCTGCAACACGTATTCTTTTGCACTCATGTCATTCTTTTGCTTCCGAGCAGGATATATCTACTTCATTCCAGCAGTTCTTTCCTCCTCCCAGTTGACATCATCAAGCCGCAATGCACCAGTGGTTTACCTCTTCATCTCCTGCATTTCATCTTACTAATCCTATCTCCGATGCGAATAATGGCCATGAACAACTCTGTGACACCTTAATAAATATAGGATTTCGATCGACCAAAGCGTTAAACGTTTTCGAAATATCGAACCCTTGTCGTTTCTGTTCCATTCTTCATTCGGATGCAATTCTAGCTCCTCTGCACGACCCGTCCGTTTCTTCAATTCAGATAATATTTTATGATGAATGGTGACGCCATAGAATATTTAATAGTCATGTATCCATTCATTTTAGGTGCGAGGAATGACGCCACTTTCCTGGAGTACGATTGAGGAACGGAGTTAAGTTAGTTGCCCAGATGTCGAGTGAAGTTTATCTGGAAGAAGCAGGGGATAAGGGAGTCAGCACGATGTACGATGATGTGATAAAATGGTTTAATCATCATGTAATTAATGCTGCAGTTGCAATAAATTTTGAATTGGAAAAACTGATACAATATGATTTATTGCCCACAATCAAGAAATGATTTTTGAGAAAAGAACTTCAAAGCGTTCAAAACCTCAGTCCATCGCATTAAATTCCGCCTCTGGAATCTTAAAACATTGAGAGGAACTATAGTTCATCATACGTTCCAATGCTACCTAATACCGTTCATTTTTCATAAAAATTCCACCATTATTCCATTCATTACCAAGCTATTTAGGAATCTAATTCAAGTTTCCATAAACTCTTTGAAGTCCTATCGAATAAAATTTCATTCAGTTCGTAAGCGATCATCTTATTTCAAGTGCGAGACATAGCGGTAAAAAGAAACATCCACGCTCTGGCATTAGGTAAGACCGTTACGGAAATAGAAAAGGGACTTTGAAGGCGAAGAAGCCCATGCGTGCGGTAGACCACGGAAGGTTTTATGAATAATAAGATCCGATTTCCTCGTTCGCCTGTCATAGGGATAAGCTTTTGGACATCAATCCTAGAGGGAGCAATGTGTGTGCATGCCCTCAGTTGGCGGGCGTTCTCCAGCGAGCGAGGTTCGCGCTCGCAGTTTAGGGTTTGACCTATTCTTTCGCCTTGCCATAGAATCATTGTCTATGGATTCTGCGTGTTTCCTCCTGCATAAGGTGAGCGTGACGGAGTTTTGGAGTTGAGTGATGATCGGAGAAAGATTGAGAGGCGACGGCCGGTTCGTTCGAGCGAATCATTATCGGGGGAAAGACTGCCGAAGCAGAAGAGGTTCGAGTGAGGTTCAAAGGAAATTTTTGAAGGTAAGAAACGTGGCCCCATTGGAAACATTAGAGCTCGCCGTTTGCCTCCGTTGACACGAACTCGGTATGTTTACCAGCTCATTGTTTGGAAGGGACGAGATTCGGATACCTAGATAGATCGCGGTCGCGATGTGATTCTAAGTTGTGTAAACAGGTTTCGGTAAGAATCATGACAAGGTAACTTCTTCCAGCTAGATGGCGCTTCAGTAATCGCTACGAGGCGAACTTTTTTCGGATTCCGAAGGCGTTTGTATGAAGAGAGTACTCCGTCGTGGCACTATAATTAATAAAAGGGTTGACGCATCTTCATTTGAGAGTTTTTAATTCGAGAAAGTGAAATTTAATGACGGGCGTAAGCGACGATGTGATCGCGTCGAGGTCGCTGCGGAAAGTGCAAAATGCATGGCGGTATTCCGAGGCGCCATTGTTACCGGCGGGAATCTAAAATTCCAATTAGATTTATCAAAATTAACTCGAGATCAATCGTAACCGATAAATAATTCATGAATACTAGTATTTATTATGATTTTTTACCAACTACGTGAGTCTTACCGCACAAGAAGACTATTTTCTTAACTAGTCGTCCGCTTAATCTACCGAATTGAACAAAACTGCCATTACCCGCCGTCCTCATAAAAGAAGAGAGAAATTTTAAGGATATTCGATCGTTAATGGGATAATTCATTATCATGGCATGAAATTCATTAATACAGCGGCTGCACTGACAGCGGTGGTATTTATTTCAGCCAATCAGGATCGAGATAATTGTTTAGCGGGAGGTTAAATCCTGCAAAACTTAAAATTTCAACATAAATCGGATAAAAGGTTAACATATTCTCATTTTGAGCTGAACTCAGTTAATTTATACCGAGAATCGCTCCCGATATAATTAACTTTTGCATCAATTACGATTAAAAGCGTTTCTCCATGTACACAGAGGAAAGAACATGGTTCACATTTTCATTGTAACTTTCATTATTTCATAATTTTTGAGGGACCGGGACAAGATTTATGAACTGTGTACAATTGTAAAGCATTATAGTGGCTTCCTTAGTGATGTGAATTCCAAATAAACTCTGATCTTTGGATATTTGCTTGCTTTTAATGAAATCTTTCCCATTCAAGCATAGGATGCTTTATCGTCGAAAGGATACTCTTCCCTATGGCTGAGAAGAGCTCACACGATGGAGTGCAGCGTTCGGCATCCTTTTCTTTGGACGTGGAGGATTTTAATCACACATTTGGAAATGTAAGAACGCTACCTTTTTAAGGTAAGTGGTGTTTGGAGGATGGACTTAAGAGATTATAAGCTACCGATTCCTGTTATGAGATGTGAACGTTACCCTGTTTTTAATTCTCCTAGATGGAAAGTAAACGAATCTATAATTTGGTAAAGGGCGATGAAAGGTTTCCCAAAGGATTGTTTAACGTTTATGACAGGTACAGTTGATTATCATACGCCTTCCTCCTCTCCTTAGATAGTGGGATGAATAAATTAGCTGATAGACGTCTGAGCATGACTACCTTTTGAAGAAGTGAAGGATTTGAAACATTCGGTAATGAAGTTATAGGATAATTCTTTCTAAGAGTGAGGGTGAAGCTCAGGAACTTGATGGTTTTCTGTGTACGTACGTGAAGTGAAACGATAAAGTGATCTACAGCAAATACGCTTTACCAACGTAGGCTGTTACATCAGTGGAAACGAAGCAAATTATTTTCTCCTTACTAAATAATCGAAAAATTGTATTTATTCCTTCTTCCTTTGGAAATGTTCCATCAACCTTCATTCAAGTACTTTTCATTCGGCTCATCTTGCTCGAAATAACGTTCCTCTTCTTTGCTGAAAGTTCTTGGTTCCTCTAAAGCTATTCATGGTCTTTGATCGCTGATTTGCATTTCATCTCCTATGTTTCCCTTCACCACCATGATGCCACAGTTACAGCTATTCCTTTGCTTTCTTTTGTGTGCTTCGTTGCATATTTTACCACTTTGCCAATCCATCTGATGACCGCTTACTCAAATGTCTTTCAGGATGTAATTTATTGTCGGTTGCTTCATTTTCTTCTAACATATATGCGTGTGGCTTACTCATGGAACTTCGTTCGGCCTCATCCATATGTGACTTGTTACTCGGTGTACTTCTTCCGTCAATTGACATGCCATCTTCCTGGTACTAATATAAGAGCATTTGAGGCAGACAAACATGTATCCTAAGGCACAATTTTCTTTCCCAAACGATTTTTTTCTTCGTCTTTCCCCTGTTGAAAACTCATTAATTTCTTAAGCTAGCAGACTCTGGTTGAGAACATAGAGTCTTCATTTTAAGATTCCCTTGTACCTGCAAAGCTAAGGACTGTGATCCAGCTAGCCAATTCCTATTTTTGCTTACTTGTCTGCTGGAGGAAATGTCGAACGTTGATTTAGTTAAGTTTTATCTTACTTTCATCCCAACGTGACTGAGTCTTATCCCGGCACCCTCCACTTTTTACCAAGGAGTAGATGGACAGACAGTAGGTTGCTTCAGAATATTCTTCCTTTTGAAGCCTATTGTTTCACTAACGCTATTCATCCACATTTGCTTGCCTTGCTTCTCTCCTGCAACACGTATTCTTTTGCACTCATGTCATTCTTTTGCTTCCGAGCAGGATATATCTACTTCATTCCAGCAGTTCTTTCCTCCTCCCAGTTGACATCATCAAGCCGCAATGCACCAATGGTTTACCTCTTCATCTCCTGCATTTCATCTTACTAATCCTATCTCCGATGCGAATAATGGCCATGAACAACTCTGTGACACCTTAATAAATATAGGATTTCGATCGACCAAAGCGTTAAACGTTTTCGAAATATCGAACCCTTGTCGTTTCTGTTCCATTCTTCATTCGGATGCAATTCTAGCTCCTCTGCACGACCCGTCCGTTCCTTCAATTCAGATAATTTTTTATGATTTATGGTGACGCCATAGAGTATTTAATTGCCATGTTTCCATACATTTTAGGTACGTGGAATGACGCCACTATCCTGGAGTACGATTGAGGAACGGAGTTAAGTTAGTTGCCCAGATGTCGAGTGAAGTATATCTGGAAGAAGCAGGGGATAAGGGAGTCAGCACGATGTACGATGATGTGATAAAATGGTTTAATCATCATGTAATTAATGCTGCAGTTGCAATAAATTTTGAATTGGAAAAACTGATACAATATGATTTATTGCCCACAATCAAGAAATGATTTTTGAGAAAAGAACTTCAAAGCGTTCAAAACCTCAGTCCATCGCATTAAATTCCGCCTCTGGAATCTTAAAACATTGAGAGGAACTATAGTTCATCATACGTTCCAATGCTACCTAATACCGTTCATTTTTCATAAAAATTCCACCATTATTCCATTCATTACCAAGCTATTTAGGAATCTAATTCAAGTTTCCATAAACTCTTTGAAGTCCTATCGAATAAAATTTCATTCAGTTCGTAAGCGATCATCTTAATTCAAGTGCGAGACATAGCGGTAAAAAGAAACATCCACGCTCTGGCATTAGGTAAGACCGTTACGGAAATAGAAAAGGGACTTTGAAGGCGAAGAAGCCCATGCGTGCGGTAGACCACGGAAGGTTTTATGAATAATAAGATCCGATTTCCTCGTTCGCCTGTCATAGGGATAAGCTTTTGGACATCAATCCTAGAGGGAGCAATGTGTGTGCATGCCCTCAGTTGGCGGGCGTTCTCCAGCGAGCGAGGTTCGCGCTCGCAGTTTAGGGTTTGACCTATTCTTTCGCCTTGCCATAGAATCATTGTCTATGGATTCTGCGTGTTTCCTCCTGCATAAAGTGAGCGTGACGGAGTTTTGGAGTTGAGTGATGATCGGAGAAAGATTGAGAGGCGACGGCCGGTTCGTTCGAGCGAATCATTATCGGGGGAAAGACTGCCGAAGCAGAAGAGGTTCGAGTGAGGTTCAAAGGAAATTTTTGAAGGTAAGAAACGTGGCCCCATTGGAAACATTAGAGCTCGCCGTTTGCCTCCGTTGACACGAACTCGGTATGTTTACCAGCTCATTGTTTGGAAGGGACGAGATTCGGATACCTAGATAGATCGCGGTCGCGATGTGATTCTAAGTTGTGTAAACAGGTTTCGGTAAGAATCATGACAAGGTAACTTCTTCCAGCTGGATGGCGCTTCAGTAATCGCTACGAGGCGAACTTTTTTCGGATTCCGAAGGCGTTTGTATGAAGAGAGTACTCCGTCGTGGCACTATAATTAATAAAAGGGTTGACGCATCTTCATTTGAGAGTTTTTAATTCGAGAAAGTGAAATTTAATGACGGGCGTAAGCGACGATGTGATCGCGTCGAGGTCGCTGCGGAAAGTGCAAAATGCATGGCGGTATTCCGAGGCGCCATTGTTACCGGCGGGAATCTAAAATTCCAATTAGATTTATCAAAATTAACTCGAGATCAATCGTAACCGATAAATATTTCATGAATACTAGTATTTATTATGATTTTTTACCAACTACGTGAGTCTTACCGCACAAGAAGACTATTTTCTTAACTAGTCGTCCGCTTAATCTACCGAATTGAACAAAACTGCCATTACCCGCCGTCCTCATAAAAGAAGAGAGAAATTTTAAGGATATTCGATCGGTAATGGGATAATTCATTATCATGGCATGAAATTCATTAATACAGCGGCTGCACTGACAGCGGTGGTATTTATTTCAGCCAATCAGGATCGAGATAATTGTTTAGCGGGAGGTTAAATCCTGCAAAACTTAAAATTTCAACATAAATCGGATAAAAGGTTAACATATTCTCATTTTGAGCTGAACTCAGTTAATTTATACCGAGAATCGCTCCCGATATAATTAACTTTTGCATCAATTACGATTAAAAGCGTTTCTCCATGTACACAGAGGAAAGAACATGGTTCACATTTTCATTGTAACTTTCATTATTTCATAATTTTTGAGGGACCGGGACAAGATTTATGAACTGTGTACAATTGTAAAGCATTATAGTGGCTTCCTTAGTGATGTGAATTCCAAATAAACTCTGATCTTTGGATATTTGCTTGCTTTTAATGAAATCTTTCCCATTCAAGCATAGGATGCTTTATCGTCGAAAGGATAATCTTCCCTATGGCTGAGAAGAGCTCACACGATGGAGTGCAGCGTTCGGCATCCTTTTCTTTGGACATGGAGGATTTTAATCACACATTTGGAAATGTAAGAACGCTACCTTTTTAAGGTAAGTGGTGTTTGGAGGATGGACTTAAGAGATTATAAGCTACCGATTCCTGTTATGAGATGTGAACGTTACCCTGCTTTTAATTCTTCTAGATGGAAAGTAAACGACTCTATAATTTGGTAAAGGGCGATGAAAGGTTTCCCAAAGGATTGTTTAACGTTTATGACAGGTACAGTTGATTATCATACGCCTTCCTCCTCTCCTTAGATAGTGGGATGAATAAATTAGCTGATAGACGTCTGAGCATGACTACCTTTTGAAGAAGTGAAGGATTTGAAACATTCGGTAATGAAGTTATAGGATAATACTTTCTAAGAGTGAGGGTGAAGCTCAGGAACTTGATGGTTTTCTGTGTACGTACGTGAAGTTAAACGATAAAGTGATCTACAGCAAATACGCTTTACCAACGTAGGCTGTTACATCAGTGGAAACGAAGCAAATTATTTTCTCCTTACTAAATAATCGAAAAATTGTATTTATTCCTTCTTCCTTTGGAAATGTTCCATCAACCTTCATTTAAGTACTTTTCATTCGGCTCATCTTGCTCGAAATAACGTTCTTCTTCTTTGCTGAAAGTTCTTGGTTCCTCTAAAGCTATTCATGGTCTTTGATCGCTGATTTGCATTTCATCTCCTATGTTTCCCTTCACCACCATGATGCCACAGTTACAGCTATTCCTTTGCTTTCTTTTGTGTGCTTCGTTGCATATTTTACCACTTTGCCAATCAATCTGATGACCGCTTACTCAAATGTCTTTCAGGATGTAATTTATTGTCGGTTGCTTCATTTTCTTCTAACATATATGCGTGTGGCTTACTCATGGATCTTCGTTCGGCCTCATCCATATGTGACTTGTTACTCGGTGTACTTCTTCCGTCAATTGACATGCCATCTTCCTGGTACTAATATAAGAGCATTTGAGGCAGACAAACATGTATCCTAAGGCACAATTTTCTTTCCCAAACGATTTTTTTCTTCGTCTTTCCCCTGTTGAAAACTCATTAATTTCTTAAGCTAGCAGACTCTGGTTGAGAACATAGAGTCTTCATTTTAAGATTCCCTTGTACCTGCAAAGCTAAGGACTGTGATCCAGCTAGCCAATTCCTATTTTTGCTTACTTGTCTGCTGGAGGAAATGTCGAACTTTGATTTAGTTAAGTTTTATCTTACTTTCATCCCAACGTGACTGAGTCTTATCCCGGCACCCTCCACTTTTTACCAAGGAGTAGATGGACAGACAGTAGGTTGCTTCAGAATATTCTTCCTTTTGAAGCCTATTGTTTCACTTTATTGTTTATTCATCTACATTTGCTTGCCTTGCTTCTCTCCTGCAACACGTATTCTTTTGCACTCATGTCATTCTTTTGCTTCCGAGCAGGATATATCTACTTCATTCCAGCAGTTCTTTCCTCCTCCCAGTTGACATCATCAAGCCGCAAGGCACCAGTGGTTTACCTCTTCATCTCCTGCATTTCATCTTACTAATCCTATCTCCGATGCGAATAATGGCCATGAACAACTCTGTGACACCTTAATAAATATAGGATTTCGATCGACCAAAGCGTTAAACGTTTTCGAAATATCGAACCCTTGTCGTTTCTGTTCCATTCTTCATTCGGATGCAATTCTAGCTCCTCTGCACGACCCGTCCGTTTCTTCAATTCAGATAATATTTTATGATGAATGGTGACGCCATAGAATATTTAATAGTCATGTATCCATTCATTTTAGGTGCGAGGAATGACGCCACTTTCCTGGAGTACGATTGAGGAACGGAGTTAAGTTAGTTGCCCAGATGTCGAGTGAAGTATATCTGGAAGAAGCAGGGGATAAGGGAGTCAGCACGATGTACGATGATGTGATAAAATGGTTTAATCATCATGTAATTAATGCTGCAGTTGCAATAAATTTTGAATTGGAAAAACTGATACAATATGATTTATTGCCCACAATCAAGAAATGATTTTTGAGAAAAGAACTTCAAAGCGTTCAAAACCTCAGTCCATCGCATTAAATTCCGCCTCTGGAATCTTAAAACATTGAGAGGAACTATAGTTCATCATACGTTCCAATGCTACCTAATACCGTTCATTTTTCATAAAAATTCCACCATTATTCCATTCATTACCAAGCTATTTAGGAATCTAATTCAAGTTTCCATAAACTCTTTGAAGTCCTATCGAATAAAATTTCATTCAGTTCGTAAGCGATCATCTTATTTCAAGTGCGAGACATAGCGGTAAAAAGAAACATCCACGCTCTGGCATTAGGTAAGACCGTTACGGAAATAGAAAAGGGACTTTGAAGGCGAAGAAGCCCATGCGTGCGGTAGACCACGGAAGGTTTTATGAATAATAAGATCCGATTTCCTCGTTCGCCTGTCATAGGGATAAGCTTTTGGACATCAATCCTAGAGGGAGCAATGTGTGTGCATGCCCTCAGTTGGCGGGCGTTCTCCAGCGAGCGAGGTTCGCGCTCGCAGTTTAGGGTTTGACCTATTCTTTCGCCTTGCCATAGAATCATTGTCTATGGATTCTGCGTGTTTCCTCCTGCATAAAGTGAGCGTGACGGAGTTTTGGAGTTGAGTGATGATCGGAGAAAGATTGAGAGGCGACGGCCGGTTCGTTCGAGCGAATCATTATCGGGGGAAAGACTGCCGAAGCAGAAGAGGTTCGAGTGAGGTTCAAAGGAAATTTTTGAAGGTAAGAAACGTGGCCCCATTGGAAACATTAGAGCTCGCCGTTTGCCTCCGTTGACACGAACTCGGTATGTTTACCAGCTCATTGTTTGGAAGGGACGAGATTCGGATACCTAGATAGATCGCGGTCGCGATGTGATTCTAAGTTGTGTAAACAGGTTTCGGTAAGAATCATGACAAGGTAACTTCTTCCAGCTGGATGGCGCTTCAGTAATCGCTACGAGGCGAACTTTTTTCGGATTCCGAAGGCGTTTGTATGAAGAGAGTACTCCGTCGTGGCACTATAATTAATAAAAGGGTTGACGCATCTTCATTTGAGAGTTTTTAATTCGAGAAAGTGAAATTTAATGACGGGCGTAAGCGACGATGTGATCGCGTCGAGGTCGCTGCGGAAAGTGCAAAATGCATGGCGGTATTCCGAGGCGCCATTGTTACCGGCGGGAATCTAAAATTCCAATTAGATTTATCAAAATTAACTCGAGATCAATCGTAACCGATAAATATTTCATGAATACTAGTATTTATTATGATTTTTTACCAACTACGTGAGTCTTACCGCACAAGAAGACTATTTTCTTAACTAGTCGTCCGCTTAATCTACCGAATTGAACAAAACTGCCATTACCCGCCGTCCTCATAAAAGAAGAGAGAAATTTTAAGGATATTCGATCGGTAATGGGATAATTCATTATCATGGCATGAAATTCATTAATACAGCGGCTGCACTGACAGCGGTGGTATTTATTTCAGCCAATCAGGATCGAGATAATTGTTTAGCGGGAGGTTAAATCCTGCAAAACTTAAAATTTCAACATAAATCGGATAAAAGGTTAACATATTCTCATTTTGAGCTGAACTCAGTTAATTTATACCGAGAATCGCTCCCGATATAATTAACTTTTGCATCAATTACGATTAAAAGCGTTTCTCCATGTACACAGAGGAAAGAACATGGTTCACATTTTCATTGTAACTTTCATTATTTCATAATTTTTGAGGGACCGGGACAAGATTTATGAACTGTGTACAATTGTAAAGCATTATAGTGGCTTCCTTAGTGATGTGAATTCCAAATAAACTCTGATCTTTGGATATTTGCTTGCTTTTAATGAAATCTTTCCCATTCAAGCATAGGATGCTTTATCGTCGAAAGGATACTCTTCCCTATGGCTGAGAAGAGCTCACACGATGGAGTGCAGCGTTCGGCATCCTTTTCTTTGGACGTGGAGGATTTTAATCACACATTTGGAAATGTAAGAACGCTACCTTTTTAAGGTAAGTGGTGTTTGGAGGATGGACTTAAGAGATTATAAGCTACCGATTCCTGTTATGAGATGTGAACGTTACCCTGTTTTTAATTCTCCTAGATGGAAAGTAAACGAATCTATAATTTGGTAAAGGGCGATGAAAGGTTTCCCAAAGGATTGTTTAACGTTTATGACAGGTACAGTTGATTATCATACGCCTTCCTCCTCTCCTTAGATAGTGGGATGAATAAATTAGCTGATAGACGTCTGAGCATGACTACCTTTTGAAGAAGTGAAGGATTTGAAACATTCGGTAATGAAGTTATAGGATAATACTTTCTAAGAGTGAGGGTGAAGCTCAGGAACTTGATGGTTTTCTGTGTACGTACGTGAAGTGAAACGATAAAGTGATCTACAGCAAATACGCTTTACCAACGTAGGCTGTTACATCAGTGGAAACGAAGCAAATTATTTTCTCCTTACTAAATAATCGAAAAATTGTATTTATTCCTTCTTCCTTTGGAAATGTTCCATCAACCTTCATTTAAGTACTTTTCATTCGGCTCATCTTGCTCGAAATAACGTTCCTCTTCTTTGCTGAAAGTTCTTGGTTCCTCTAAAGCTATTCATGGTCTTTGATCGCTGATTTGCATTTCATCTCCTATGTTTCCCTTCACCACCATGATGCCACAGTTACAGCTATTCCTTTGCTTTCTTTTGTGTGCTTCGTTGCATATTTTACCACTTTGCCAATCCATCTGATGACCGCTTACTCAAATGTCTTTCAGGATGTAATTTATTGTCGGTTGCTTCATTTTCTTCTAACATATATGCGTGTGGCTTACTCATGGAACTTCGTTCGGCCTCATCCATATGTGACTTGTTACTCGGTGTACTTCTTCCGTCAATTGACATGCCATCTTCCTGGTACTAATATAAGAGCATTTGAGGCAGACAAACATGTATCCTAAGGCACAATTTTCTTTCCCAAACGATTTTTTTCTTCGTCTTTCCCCTGTTGAAAACTCATTAATTTCTTAAGCTAGCAGACTCTGGTTGAGAACATAGAGTCTTCATTTTAAGATTCCCTTGTACCTGCAAAGCTAAGGACTGTGATCCAGCTAGCCAATTCCTATTTTTGCTTACTTGTCTGCTGGAGGAAATGTCGAACTTTGATTTAGTTAAGTTTTATCTTACTTTCATCCCAACGTGACTGAGTCTTATCCCGGCACCCTCCACTTTTTACCAAGGAGTAGATGGACAGACAGTAGGTTGCTTCAGAATATTCTTCCTTTTGAAGCCTATTGTTTCACTAACGCTATTCATCCACATTTGCTTGCCTTGCTTCTCTCCTGCAACACGTATTCTTTTGCACTCATGTCATTCTTTTGCTTCCGAGCAGGATATATCTACTTCATTCCAGCAGTTCTTTCCTCCTCCCAGTTGACATCATCAAGCCGCAATGCACCAGTGGTTTACCTCTTCATCTCCTGCATTTCATCTTACTAATCCTATCTCCGATGCGAATAATGGCCATGAACAACTCTGTGACACCTTAATAAATATAGGATTTCGATCGACCAAAGCGTTAAACGTTTTCGAAATATCGAACCCTTGTCGTTTCTGTTCCATTCTTCATTCGGATGCAATTCTAGCTCCTCTGCACGACCCGTCCGTTCCTTCAATTCAGATAATATTTTATGATGAATGGTGACGCCATAGAATATTTAATAGTCATGTATCCATTCATTTTAGGTGCGAGGAATGACGCCACTTTCCTGGAGTACGATTGAGGAACGGAGTTAAGTTAGTTGCCCAGATGTCGAGTGAAGTATATCTGGAAGAAGCAGGGGATAAGGGAGTCAGCACGATGTACGATGATGTGATAAAATGGTTTAATCATCATGTAATTAATGCTGCAGTTGCAATAAATTTTGAATTGGAAAAACTGATACAATATGATTTATTGCCCACAATCAAGAAATGATTTTTGAGAAAAGAACTTCAAAGCGTTCAAAACCTCAGTCCATCGCATTAAATTCCGCCTCTGGAATCTTAAAACATTGAGAGGAACTATAGTTCATCATACGTTCCAATGCTACCTAATACCGTTCATTTTTCATAAAAATTCCACCATTATTCCATTCATTACCAAGCTATTTAGGAATCTAATTCAAGTTTCCATAAACTCTTTGAAGTCCTATCGAATAAAATTTCATTCAGTTCGTAAGCGATCATCTTAATTCAAGTGCGAGACATAGCGGTAAAAAGAAACATCCACGCTCTGGCATTAGGTAAGACCGTTACGGAAATAGAAAAGGGACTTTGAAGGCGAAGAAGCCCATGCGTGCGGTAGACCACGGAAGGTTTTATGAATAATAAGATCCGATTTCCTCGTTCGCCTGTCATAGGGATAAGCTTTTGGACATCAATCCTAGAGGGAGCAATGTGTGTGCATGCCCTCAGTTGGCGGGCGTTCTCCAGCGAGCGAGGTTCGCGCTCGCAGTTTAGGGTTTGACCTATTCTTTCGCCTTGCCATAGAATCATTGTCTATGGATTCTGCGTGTTTCCTCCTGCATAAAGTGAGCGTGACGGAGTTTTGGAGTTGAGTGATGATCGGAGAAAGATTGAGAGGCGACGGCCGGTTCGTTCGAGCGAATCATTATCGGGGGAAAGACTGCCGAAGCAGAAGAGGTTCGAGTGAGGTTCAAAGGAAATTTTTGAAGGTAAGAAACGTGGCCCCATTGGAAACATTAGAGCTCGCCGTTTGCCTCCGTTGACACGAACTCGGTATGTTTACCAGCTCATTGTTTGGAAGGGACGAGATTCGGATACCTAGATAGATCGCGGTCGCGATGTGATTCTAAGTTGTGTAAACAGGTTTCGGTAAGAATCATGACAAGGTAACTTCTTCCAGCTGGATGGCGCTTCAGTAATCGCTACGAGGCGAACTTTTTTCGGATTCCGAAGGCGTTTGTATGAAGAGAGTACTCCGTCGTGGCACTATAATTAATAAAAGGGTTGACGCATCTTCATTTGAGAGTTTTTAATTCGAGAAAGTGAAATTTAATGACGGGCGTAAGCGACGATGTGATCGCGTCGAGGTCGCTGCGGAAAGTGCAAAATGCATGGCGGTATTCCGAGGCGCCATTGTTACCGGCGGGAATCTAAAATTCCAATTAGATTTATCAAAATTAACTCGAGATCAATCGTAACCGATAAATATTTCATGAATACTAGTATTTATTATGATTTTTTACCAACTACGTGAGTCTTACCGCACAAGAAGACTATTTTCTTAACTAGTCGTCCGCTTAATCTACCGAATTGAACAAAACTGCCATTACCCGCCGTCCTCATAAAAGAAGAGAGAAATTTTAAGGATATTCGATCGGTAATGGGATAATTCATTATCATGGCATGAAATTCATTAATACAGCGGCTGCACTGACAGCGGTGGTATTTATTTCAGCCAATCAGGATCGAGATAATTGTTTAGCGGGAGGTTAAATCCTGCAAAACTTAAAATTTCAACATAAATCGGATAAAAGGTTAACATATTCTCATTTTGAGCTGAACTCAGTTAATTTATACCGAGAATCGCTCCCGATATAATTAACTTTTGCATCAATTACGATTAAAAGCGTTTCTCCATGTACACAGAGGAAAGAACATGGTTCACATTTTCATTGTAACTTTCATTATTTCATAATTTTTGAGGGACCGGGACAAGATTTATGAACTGTGTACAATTGTAAAGCATTATAGTGGCTTCCTTAGTGATGTGAATTCCAAATAAACTCTGATCTTTGGATATTTGCTTGCTTTTAATGAAATCTTTCCCATTCAAGCATAGGATGCTTTATCGTCGAAAGGATAATCTTCCCTATGGCTGAGAAGAGCTCACACGATGGAGTGCAGCGTTCGGCATCCTTTTCTTTGGACATGGAGGATTTTAATCACACATTTGGAAATGTAAGAACGCTACCTTTTTAAGGTAAGTGGTGTTTGGAGGATGGACTTAAGAGATTATAAGCTACCGATTCCTGTTATGAGATGTGAACGTTACCCTGTTTTTAATTCTTCTAGATGGAAAGTAAACGACTCTATAATTTGGTAAAGGGCGATGAAAGGTTTCCCAAAGGATTGTTTAACGTTTATGACAGGTACAGTTGATTATCATACGCCTTCCTCCTCTCCTTAGATAGTGGGATGAATAAATTAGCTGATAGACGTCTGAGCATGACTACCTTTTGAAGAAGTGAAGGATTTGAAACATTCGGTAATGAAGTTATAGGATAATACTTTCTAAGAGTGAGGGTGAAGCTCAGGAACTTGATGGTTTTCTGTGTACGTACGTGAAGTTAAACGATAAAGTGATCTACAGCAAATACGCTTTACCAACGTAGGCTGTTACATCAGTGGAAACGAAGCAAATTATTTTCTCCTTACTAAATAATCGAAAAATTGTGTTTATTCCTTCTTCCTTTGGAAATGTTCCATCAACCTTCATTTAAGTACTTTTCATTCGGCTCATCTTGCTCGAAATAACGTTCTTCTTCTTTGCTGAAAGTTCTTGGTTCCTCTAAAGCTATTCATGGTCTTTGATCGCTGATTTGCATTTCATCTCCTATGTTTCCCTTCACCACCATGATGCCACAGTTACAGCTATTCCTTTGCTTTCTTTTGTGTGCTTCGTTGCATATTTTACCACTTTGCCAATCAATCTGATGACCGCTTACTCAAATGTCTTTCAGGATGTAATTTATTGTCGGTTGCTTCATTTTCTTCTAACATATATGCGTGTGGCTTACTCATGGATCTTCGTTCGGCCTCATCCATATGTGACTTGTTACTCGGTGTACTTCTTCCGTCAATTGACATGCCATCTTCCTGGTACTAATATAAGAGCATTTGAGGCAGACAAACATGTATCCTAAGGCACAATTTTCTTTCCCAAACGATTTTTTTCTTCGTCTTTCCCCTGTTGAAAACTCATTAATTTCTTAAGCTAGCAGACTCTGGTTGAGAACATAGAGTCTTCATTTTAAGATTCCCTTGTACCTGCAAAGCTAAGGACTGTGATCCAGCTAGCCAATTCCTATTTTTGCTTACTTGTCTGCTGGAGGAAATGTCGAACTTTGATTTAGTTAAGTTTTATCTTACTTTCATCCCAACGTGACTGAGTCTTATCCCGGCACCCTCCACTTTTTACCAAGGAGTAGATGGACAGACAGTAGGTTGCTTCAGAATATTCTTCCTTTTGAAGCCTATTGTTTCACTAACGCTATTCATCCACATTTGCTTGCCTTGCTTCTCTCCTGCAACACGTATTCTTTTGCACTCATGTCATTCTTTTGCTTCCGAGCAGGATATATCTACTTCATTCCAGCAGTTCTTTCCTCCTCCCAGTTGACATCATCAAGCCGCAATGCACCAGTGGTTTACCTCTTCATCTCCTGCATTTCATCTTACTAATCCTATCTCCGATGCGAATAATGGCCATGAACAACTCTGTGACACCTTAATAAATATAGGATTTCGATCGACCAAAGCGTTAAACGTTTTCGAAATATCGAACCCTTGTCGTTTCTGTTCCATTCTTCATTCGGATGCAATTCTAGCTCCTCTGCACGACCCGTCCGTTCCTTCAATTCAGATAATTTTTTATGATTTATGGTGACGCCATAGAGTATTTAATTGCCATGTTTCCATACATTTTAGGTACGTGGAATGACGCCACTATCCTGGAGTACGATTGAGGAACGGAGTTAAGTTAGTTGCCCAGATGTCGAGTGAAGTATATCTGGAAGAAGCAGGGGATAAGGGAGTCAGCACGATGTACGATGATGTGATAAAATGGTTTAATCATCATGTAATTAATGCTGCAGTTGCAATAAATTTTGAATTGGAAAAACTGATACAATATGATTTATTGCCCACAATCAAGAAATGATTTTTGAGAAAAGAACTTCAAAGCGTTCAAAACCTCAGTCCATCGCATTAAATTCCGCCTCTGGAATCTTAAAACATTGAGAGGAACTATAGTTCATCATACGTTCCAATGCTACCTAATACCGTTCATTTTTCATAAAAATTCCACCATTATTCCATTCATTACCAAGCTATTTAGGAATCTAATTCAAGTTTCCATAAACTCTTTGAAGTCCTATCGAATAAAATTTCATTCAGTTCGTAAGCGATCATCTTATTTCAAGTGCGAGACATAGCGGTAAAAAGAAACATCCACGCTCTGGCATTAGGTAAGACCGTTACGGAAATAGAAAAGGGACTTTGAAGGCGAAGAAGCCCATGCGTGCGGTAGACCACGGAAGGTTTTATGAATAATAAGATCCGATTTCCTCGTTCGCCTGTCATAGGGATAAGCTTTTGGACATCAATCCTAGAGGGAGCAATGTGTGTGCATGCCCTCAGTTGGCGGGCGTTCTCCAGCGAGCGAGGTTCGCGCTCGCAGTTTAGGGTTTGACCTATTCTTTCGCCTTGCCATAGAATCATTGTCTATGGATTCTGCGTGTTTCCTCCTGCATAAAGTGAGCGTGACGGAGTTTTGGAGTTGAGTGATGATCGGAGAAAGATTGAGAGGCGACGGCCGGTTCGTTCGAGCGAATCATTATCGGGGGAAAGACTGCCGAAGCAGAAGAGGTTCGAGTGAGGTTCAAAGGAAATTTTTGAAGGTAAGAAACGTGGCCCCATTGGAAACATTAGAGCTCGCCGTTTGCCTCCGTTGACACGAACTCGGTATGTTTACCAGCTCATTGTTTGGAAGGGACGAGATTCGGATACCTAGATAGATCGCGGTCGCGATGTGATTCTAAGTTGTGTAAACAGGTTTCGGTAAGAATCATGACAAGGTAACTTCTTCCAGCTGGATGGCGCTTCAGTAATCGCTACGAGGCGAACTTTTTTCGGATTCCGAAGGCGTTTGTATGAAGAGAGTACTCCGTCGTGGCACTATAATTAATAAAAGGGTTGACGCATCTTCATTTGAGAGTTTTTAATTCGAGAAAGTGAAATTTAATGACGGGCGTAAGCGACGATGTGATCGCGTCGAGGTCGCTGCGGAAAGTGCAAAATGCATGGCGGTATTCCGAGGCGCCATTGTTACCGGCGGGAATCTAAAATTCCAATTAGATTTATCAAAATTAACTCGAGATCAATCGTAACCGATAAATATTTCATGAATACTAGTATTTATTATGATTTTTTACCAACTACGTGAGTCTTACCGCACAAGAAGACTATTTTCTTAACTAGTCGTCCGCTTAATCTACCGAATTGAACAAAACTGCCATTACCCGCCGTCCTCATAAAAGAAGAGAGAAATTTTAAGGATATTCGATCGGTAATGGGATAATTCATTATCATGGCATGAAATTCATTAATACAGCGGCTGCACTGACAGCGGTGGTATTTATTTCAGCCAATCAGGATCGAGATAATTGTTTAGCGGGAGGTTAAATCCTGCAAAACTTAAAATTTCAACATAAATCGGATAAAAGGTTAACATATTCTCATTTTGAGCTGAACTCAGTTAATTTATACCGAGAATCGCTCCCGATATAATTAACTTTTGCATCAATTACGATTAAAAGCGTTTCTCCATGTACACAGAGGAAAGAACATGGTTCACATTTTCATTGTAACTTTCATTATTTCATAATTTTTGAGGGACCGGGACAAGATTTATGAACTGTGTACAATTGTAAAGCATTATAGTGGCTTCCTTAGTGATGTGAATTCCAAATAAACTCTGATCTTTGGATATTTGCTTGCTTTTAATGAAATCTTTCCCATTCAAGCATAGGATGCTTTATCGTCGAAAGGATAATCTTCCCTATGGCTGAGAAGAGCTCACACGATGGAGTGCAGCGTTCGGCATCCTTTTCTTTGGACGTGGAGGATTTTAATCACACATTTGGAAATGTAAGAACGCTACCTTTTTAAGGTAAGTGGTGTTTGGAGGATGGACTTAAGAGATTATAAGCTACCGATTCCTGTTATGAGATGTGAACGTTACCCTGTTTTTAATTCTCCTAGATGGAAAGTAAACGAATCTATAATTTGGTAAAGGGCGATGAAAGGTTTCCCAAAGGATTGTTTAACGTTTATGACAGGTACAGTTGATTATCATACGCCTTCCTCCTCTCCTTAGATAGTGGGATGAATAAATTAGCTGATAGACGTCTGAGCATGACTACCTTTTGAAGAAGTGAAGGATTTGAAACATTCGGTAATGAAGTTATAGGATAATTCTTTCTAAGAGTGAGGGTGAAGCTCAGGAACTTGATGGTTTTCTGTGTACGTACGTGAAGTGAAACGATAAAGTGATCTACAGCAAATACGCTTTACCAACGTAGGCTGTTACATCAGTGGAAACGAAGCAAATTATTTTCTCCTTACTAAATAATCGAAAAATTGTATTTATTCCTTCTTCCTTTGGAAATGTTCCATCAACCTTCATTCAAGTACTTTTCATTCGGCTCATCTTGCTCGAAATAACGTTCCTCTTCTTTGCTGAAAGTTCTTGGTTCCTCTAAAGCTATTCATGGTCTTTGATCGCTGATTTGCATTTCATCTCCTATGTTTCCCTTCACCACCATGATGCCACAGTTACAGCTATTCCTTTGCTTTCTTTAGTGTGCTTCGTTGCATATTTTACCACTTTGCCAATCCATCTGATGACCGCTTACTCAAATGTCTTTCAGGATGTAATTTATTGTCGGTTGCTTCATTTTCTTCTAACATATATGCGTGTGGCTTACTCATGGAACTTCGTTCGGCCTCATCCATATGTGACTTGTTACTCGGTGTACTTCTTCCGTCAATTGACATGCCATCTTCCTGGTACTAATATAAGAGCATTTGAGGCAGACAAACATGTATCCTAAGGCACAATTTTCTTTCCCAAACGATTTTTTTCTTCGTCTTTCCCCTGTTGAAAACTCATTAATTTCTTAAGCTAGCAGACTCTGGTTGAGAATATAGAGTCTTCATTTTAAGATTCCCTTTTACCTGCAAAGCTAAGGACTGTGATCCAGCTAGCCAATTCCTATTTTTGCTTACTTGTCTGCTGGAGGAAATGTCGAACTTTGATTTAGTTAAGTTTTATCTTACTTTCATCCCAACGTGACTGAGTCTTATCCCGGCACCCTCCACTTTTTACCAAGGAGTAGATGGACAGACAGTAGGTTGCTTCAGAATATTCTTCCTTTTGAAGACTATTGTTTCACTTTATTGTTTATTCATCTACATTTGCTTGCCTTGCTTCTCTCCTGCAACACGTATTCTTTTGCACTCATGTCATTCTTTTGCTTCCGAGCAGGATATATCTACTTCATTCCAGCAGTTCTTTCCTCCTCCCAGTTGACATCATCAAGCCGCAAGGCACCAGTGGTTTACCTCTTCATCTCCTGCATTTCATCTTACTAATCCTATCTCCGATGCGAATAATGGCCATGAACAACTCTGTGACACCTTAATAAATATAGGATTTCGATCGACCAAAGCGTTAAACGTTTACGAAATATCGAACCCTTGTCGTTTCTGTTCCATTCTTCATTCGGATGCAATTCTAGCTCCTCTGCACGACCCGTCCGTTTCTTCAATTCAGATAATATTTTATGATGAATGGTGACGCCATAGAATATTTAATAGTCATGTATCCATTCATTTTAGGTGCGAGGAATGACGCCACTTTCCTGGAGTACGATTGAGGAACGGAGTTAAGTTAGTTGCCCAGATGTCGAGTGAAGTATATCTGGAAGAAGCAGGGGATAAGGGAGTCAGCACGATGTACGATGATGTGATAAAATGGTTTAATCATCATGTAATTAATGCTGCAGTTGCAATAAATTTTGAATTGGAAAAACTGATACAATATGATTTATTGCCCACAATCAAGAAATGATTTTTGAGAAAAGAACTTCAAAGCGTTCAAAACCTCAGTCCATCGCATTAAATTCCGCCTCTGGAATCTTAAAACATTGAGAGGAACTATAGTTCATCATACGTTCCAATGCTACCTAATACCGTTCATTTTTCATAAAAATTCCACCATTATTCCATTCATTACCAAGCTATTTAGGAATCTAATTCAAGTTTCCATAAACTCTTTGAAGTCCTATCGAATAAAATTTCATTCAGTTCGTAAGCGATCATCTTAATTCAAGTGCGAGACATAGCGGTAAAAAGAAACATCCACGCTCTGGCATTAGGTAAGACCGTTACGGAAATAGAAAAGGGACTTTGAAGGCGAAGAAGCCCATGCGTGCGGTAGACCACGGAAGGTTTTATGAATAATAAGATCCGATTTCCTCGTTCGCCTGTCATAGGGATAAGCTTTTGGACATCAATCCTAGAGGGAGCAATGTGTGTGCATGCCCTCAGTTGGCGGGCGTTCTCCAGCGAGCGAGGTTCGCGCTCGCAGTTTAGGGTTTGACCTATTCTTTCGCCTTGCCATAGAATCATTGTCTATGGATTCTGCGTGTTTCCTCCTGCATAAGGTGAGCGTGACGGAGTTTTGGAGTTGAGTGATGATCGGAGAAAGATTGAGAGGCGACGGCCGGTTCGTTCGAGCGAATCATTATCGGGGGAAAGACTGCCGAAGCAGAAGAGGTTCGAGTGAGGTTCAAAGGAAATTTTTGAAGGTAAGAAACGTGGCCCCATTGGAAACATTAGAGCTCGCCGTTTGCCTCCGTTGACACGAACTCGGTATGTTTACCAGCTCATTGTTTGGAAGGGACGAGATTCGGATACCTAGATAGATCGCGGTCGCGATGTGATTCTAAGTTGTGTAAACAGGTTTCGGTAAGAATCATGACAAGGTAACTTCTTCCAGCTGGATGGCGCTTCAGTAATCGCTACGAGGCGAACTTTTTTCGGATTCCGAAGGCGTTTGTATGAAGAGAGTACTCCGTCGTGGCACTATAATTAATAAAAGGGTTGACGCATCTTCATTTGAGAGTTTTTAATTCGAGAAAGTGAAATTTAATGACGGGCGTAAGCGACGATGTGATCGCGTCGAGGTCGCTGCGGAAAGTGCAAAATGCATGGCGGTATTCCGAGGCGCCATTGTTACCGGCGGGAATCTAAAATTCCAATTAGATTTATCAAAATTAACTCGAGATCAATCGTAACCGATAAATATTTCATGAATACTAGTATTTATTATGATTTTTTACCAACTACGTGAGTCTTACCGCACAAGAAGACTATTTTCTTAACTAGTCGTCCGCTTAATCTACCGAATTGAACAAAACTGCCATTACCCGCCGTCCTCATAAAAGAAGAGAGAAATTTTAAGGATATTCGATCGGTAATGGGATAATTCATTATCATGGCATGAAATTCATTAATACAGCGGCTGCACTGACAGCGGTGGTATTTATTTCAGCCAATCAGGATCGAGATAATTGTTTAGCGGGAGGTTAAATCCTGCAAAACTTAAAATTTCAACATAAATCGGATAAAAGGTTAACATATTCTCATTTTGAGCTGAACTCAGTTAACTTATACCGAGAATCGCTCCCGATGTGATTAACTTTTGCATCAATTACGATTAAAAGCGTTTCTCCATGTACACAGAGGAAAGAACATGGTTCGCATTTTCATTGTAACTTTCATTATTTCATAATTTTTGAGGGACCGGGACAAGATTTATGAACTGTGTACAATTGTAAAGCATTATAGTGGCTTCCTTAGTGATGTGAATTCCAAATAAACTCTGATCTTTGGATATTTGCTTGCTTTCAATGAAATCTTTCCCATTCAAGCATAGGATGCTTTATCGTCGAAAGGATACTCTTCCCTATGGCTGAGAAGAGCTCACACGATGGAGTGCAGCGTTCGGCATCCTTTTCTTTGGACGTGGAGGATTTTAATCACACATTTGGAAATGTAAGAACGCTACCTTTTTAAGGTAAGTGGTGTTTGGAGGATGGACTTAAGAGATTATAAGCTACCGATTCCTGTTATGAGATGTGAACGTTACCCTGTTTTTAATTCTCCTAGATGGAAAGTAAACGAATCTATAATTTGGTAAAGGGCGATGAAAGGTTTCCCAAAGGATTGTTTAACGTTTATGACAGGTACAGTTGATTATCATACGCCTTCCTCCTCTCCTTAGATAGTGGGATGAATAAATTAGCTGATAGACGTCTGAGCATGACTACCTTTTGAAGAAGTGAAGGATTTGAAACATTCGGTAATGAAGTTATAGGATAATTCTTTCTAAGAGTGAGGGTGAAGCTCAGGAACTTGATGGTTTTCTGTGTACGTACGTGAAGTGAAACGATAAAGTGATCTACAGCAAATACGCTTTACCAACGTAGGCTGTTACATCAGTGGAAACGAAGCAAATTATTTTCTCCTTACTAAATAATCGAAAAATTGTATTTATTCCTTCTTCCTTTGGAAATGTTCCATCAACCTTCATTTAAGTACTTTTCATTCGGCTCATCTTGCTCGAAATAACGTTCCTCTTCTTTGCTGAAAGTTCTTGGTTCCTCTAAAGCTATTCATGGTCTTTGATCGCTGATTTGCATTTCATCTCCTATGTTTCCCTTCACCACCATGATGCCACAGTTACAGCTATTCCTTTGCTTTCTTTTGTGTGCTTCGTTGCATATTTTACCACTTTGCCAATCCATCTGATGACCGCTTACTCAAATGTCTTTCAGGATGTAATTTATTGTCGGTTGCTTCATTTTCTTCTAACATATATGCGTGTGGCTTACTCATGGAACTTCGTTCGGCCTCATCCATATGTGACTTGTTACTCGGTGTACTTCTTCCGTCAATTGACATGCCATCTTCCTGGTACTAATATAAGAGCATTTGAGGCAGACAAACATGTATCCTAAGGCACAATTTTCTTTCCCAAACGATTTTTTTCTTCGTCTTTCCCCTGTTGAAAACTCATTAATTTCTTAAGCTAGCAGACTCTGGTTGAGAACATAGAGTCTTCATTTTAAGATTCCCTTGTACCTGCAAAGCTAAGGACTGTGATCCAGCTAGCCAATTCCTATTTTTGCTTACTTGTCTGCTGGAGGAAATGTCGAACTTTGATTTAGTTAAGTTTTATCTTACTTTCATCCCAACGTGACTGAGTCTTATCCCGGCACCCTCCACTTTTTACCAAGGAGTAGATGGACAGACAGTAGGTTGCTTCAGAATATTCTTCCTTTTGAAGCCTATTGTTTCACTAACGCTATTCATCCACATTTGCTTGCCTTGCTTCTCTCCTGCAACACGTATTCTTTTGCACTCATGTCATTCTTTTGCTTCCGAGCAGGATATATCTACTTCATTCCAGCAGTTCTTTCCTCCTCCCAGTTGACATCATCAAGCCGCAATGCACCAATGGTTTACCTCTTCATCTCCTGCATTTCATCTTACTAATCCTATCTCCGATGCGAATAATGGCCATGAACAACTCTGTGACACCTTAATAAATATAGGATTTCGATCGACCAAAGCGTTAAACGTTTTCGAAATATCGAACCCTTGTCGTTTCTGTTCCATTCTTCATTCGGATGCAATTCTAGCTCCTCTGCACGACCCGTCCGTTCCTTCAATTCAGATAATTTTTTATGATTTATGGTGACGCCATAGAGTATTTAATTGCCATGTTTCCATACATTTTAGGTACGTGGAATGACGCCACTATCCTGGAGTACGATTGAGGAACGGAGTTAAGTTAGTTGCCCAGATGTCGAGTGAAGTATATCTGGAAGAAGCAGGGGATAAGGGAGTCAGCACGATGTACGATGATGTGATAAAATGGTTTAATCATCATGTAATTAATGCTGCAGTTGCAATAAATTTTGAATTGGAAAAACTGATACAATATGATTTATTGCCCACAATCAAGAAATGATTTTTGAGAAAAGAACTTCAAAGCGTTCAAAACCTCAGTCCATCGCATTAAATTCCGCCTCTGGAATCTTAAAACATTGAGAGGAACTATAGTTCATCATACGTTCCAATGCTACCTAATACCGTTCATTTTTCATAAAAATTCCACCATTATTCCATTCATTACCAAGCTATTTAGGAATCTAATTCAAGTTTCCATAAACTCTTTGAAGTCCTATCGAATAAAATTTCATTCAGTTCGTAAGCGATCATCTTATTTCAAGTGCGAGACATAGCGGTAAAAAGAAACATCCACGCTCTGGCATTAGGTAAGACCGTTACGGAAATAGAAAAGGGACTTTGAAGGCGAAGAAGCCCATGCGTGCGGTAGACCACGGAAGGTTTTATGAATAATAAGATCCGATTTCCTCGTTCGCCTGTCATAGGGATAAGCTTTTGGACATCAATCCTAGAGGGAGCAATGTGTGTGCATGCCCTCAGTTGGCGGGCGTTCTCCAGCGAGCGAGGTTCGCGCTCGCAGTTTAGGGTTTGACCTATTCTTTCGCCTTGCCATAGAATCATTGTCTATGGATTCTGCGTGTTTCCTCCTGCATAAAGTGAGCGTGACGGAGTTTTGGAGTTGAGTGATGATCGGAGAAAGATTGAGAGGCGACGGCCGGTTCGTTCGAGCGAATCATTATCGGGGGAAAGACTGCCGAAGCAGAAGAGGTTCGAGTGAGGTTCAAAGGAAATTTTTGAAGGTAAGAAACGTGGCCCCATTGGAAACATTAGAGCTCGCCGTTTGCCTCCGTTGACACGAACTCGGTATGTTTACCAGCTCATTGTTTGGAAGGGACGAGATTCGGATACCTAGATAGATCGCGGTCGCGATGTGATTCTAAGTTGTGTAAACAGGTTTCGGTAAGAATCATGACAAGGTAACTTCTTCCAGCTGGATGGCGCTTCAGTAATCGCTACGAGGCGAACTTTTTTCGGATTCCGAAGGCGTTTGTATGAAGAGAGTACTCCGTCGTGGCACTATAATTAATAAAAGGGTTGACGCATCTTCATTTGAGAGTTTTTAATTCGAGAAAGTGAAATTTAATGACGGGCGTAAGCGACGATGTGATCGCGTCGAGGTCGCTGCGGAAAGTGCAAAATGCATGGCGGTATTCCGAGGCGCCATTGTTACCGGCGGGAATCTAAAATTCCAATTAGATTTATCAAAATTAACTCGAGATCAATCGTAACCGATAAATATTTCATGAATACTAGTATTTATTATGATTTTTTACCAACTACGTGAGTCTTACCGCACAAGAAGACTATTTTCTTAACTAGTCGTCCGCTTAATCTACCGAATTGAACAAAACTGCCATTACCCGCCGTCCTCATAAAAGAAGAGAGAAATTTTAAGGATATTCGATCGGTAATGGGATAATTCATTATCATGGCATGAAATTCATTAATACAGCGGCTGCACTGACAGCGGTGGTATTTATTTCAGCCAATCAGGATCGAGATAATTGTTTAGCGGGAGGTTAAATCCTGCAAAACTTAAAATTTCAACATAAATCGGATAAAAGGTTAACATATTCTCATTTTGAGCTGAACTCAGTTAATTTATACCGAGAATCGCTCCCGATATAATTAACTTTTGCATCAATTACGATTAAAAGCGTTTCTCCATGTACACAGAGGAAAGAACATGGTTCACATTTTCATTGTAACTTTCATTATTTCATAATTTTTTAAGGGACCGGGACAAGATTTATGAACTGTGTACAATTGTAAAGCATTATAGTGGCTTCCTTAGTGATGTGAATTCCAAATAAACTCTGATCTTTGGATATTTGCTTGCTTTTAATGAAATCTTTCCCATTCAAGCATAGGATGCTTTATCGTCGAAAGGATAATCTTCCCTATGGCTGAGAAGAGCTCACACGATGGAGTGCAGCGTTCGGCATCCTTTTCTTTGGACGTGGAGGATTTTAATCACACATTTGGAAATGTAAGAACGCTACCTTTTTAAGGTAAGTGGTGTTTGGAGGATGGACTTAAGAGATTATAAGCTACCGATTCCTGTTATGAGATGTGAACGTTACCCTGTTTTTAATTCTCCTAGATGGAAAGTAAACGAATCTATAATTTGGTAAAGGGCGATGAAAGGTTTCCCAAAGGATTGTTTAACGTTTATGACAGGTACAGTTGATTATCATACGCCTTCCTCCTCTCCTTAGATAGTGGGATGAATAAATTAGCTGATAGACGTCTGAGCATGACTACCTTTTGAAGAAGTGAAGGATTTGAAACATTCGGTAATGAAGTTATAGGATAATTCTTTCTAAGAGTGAGGGTGAAGCTCAGGAACTTGATGGTTTTCTGTGTACGTACGTGAAGTGAAACGATAAAGTGATCTACAGCAAATACGCTTTACCAACGTAGGCTGTTACATCAGTGGAAACGAAGCAAATTATTTTCTCCTTACTAAATAATCGAAAAATTGTATTTATTCCTTCTTCCTTTGGAAATGTTCCATCAACCTTCATTTAAGTACTTTTCATTCGGCTCATCTTGCTCGAAATAACGTTCCTCTTCTTTGCTGAAAGTTCTTGGTTCCTCTAAAGCTATTCATGGTCTTTGATCGCTGATTTGCATTTCATCTCCTATGTTTCCCTTCACCACCATGATGCCACAGTTACAGCTATTCCTTTGCTTTCTTTTGTGTGCTTCGTTGCATATTTTACCACTTTGCCAATCCATCTGATGACCGCTTACTCAAATGTCTTTCAGGATGTAATTTATTGTCGGTTGCTTCATTTTCTTCTAACATATATGCGTGTGGCTTACTCATGGAACTTCGTTCGGCCTCATCCATATGTGACTTGTTACTCGGTGTACTTCTTCCGTCAATTGACATGCCATCTTCCTGGTACTAATATAAGAGCATTTGAGGCAGACAAACATGTATCCTAAGGCACAATTTTCTTTCCCAAACGATTTTTTTCTTCGTCTTTCCCCTGTTGAAAACTCATTAATTTCTTAAGCTAGCAGACTCTGGTTGAGAACATAGAGTCTTCATTTTAAGATTCCCTTGTACCTGCAAAGCTAAGGACTGTGATCCAGCTAGCCAATTCCTATTTTTGCTTACTTGTCTGCTGGAGGAAATGTCGAACTTTGATTTAGTTAAGTTTTATCTTACTTTCATCCCAACGTGACTGAGTCTTATCCCGGCACCCTCCACTTTTTACCAAGGAGTAGATGGACAGACAGTAGGTTGCTTCAGAATATTCTTCCTTTTGAAGCCTATTGTTTCACTAACGCTATTCATCCACATTTGCTTGCCTTGCTTCTCTCCTGCAACACGTATTCTTTTGCACTCATGTCATTCTTTTGCTTCCGAGCAGGATATATCTACTTCATTCCAGCAGTTCTTTCCTCCTCCCAGTTGACATCATCAAGCCGCAAGGCACCAGTGGTTTACCTCTTCATCTCCTGCATTTCATCTTACTAATCCTATCTCCGATGCGAATAATGGCCATGAACAACTCTGTGACACCTTAATAAATATAGGATTTCGATCGACCAAAGCGTTAAACGTTTTCGAAATATCGAACCCTTGTCGTTTCTGTTCCATTCTTCATTCGGATGCAATTCTAGCTCCTCTGCACGACCCGTCCGTTTCTTCAATTCAGATAATATTTTATGATGAATGGTGACGCCATAGAATATTTAATAGTCATGTATCCATTCATTTTAGGTGCGAGGAATGACGCCACTTTCCTGGAGTACGATTGAGGAACGGAGTTAAGTTAGTTGCCCAGATGTCGAGTGAAGTATATCTGGAAGAAGCAGGGGATAAGGGAGTCAGCACGATGTACGATGATGTGATAAAATGGTTTAATCATCATGTAATTAATGCTGCAGTTGCAATAAATTTTGAATTGGAAAAACTGATACAATATGATTTATTGCCCACAATCAAGAAATGATTTTTGAGAAAAGAACTTCAAAGCGTTCAAAACCTCAGTCCATCGCATTAAATTCCGCCTCTGGAATCTTAAAACATTGAGAGGAACTATAGTTCATCATACGTTCCAATGCTACCTAATACCGTTCATTTTTCATAAAAATTCCACCATTATTCCATTCATTACCAAGCTATTTAGGAATCTAATTCAAGTTTCCATAAACTCTTTGAAGTCCTATCGAATAAAATTTCATTCAGTTCGTAAGCGATCATCTTATTTCAAGTGCGAGACATAGCGGTAAAAAGAAACATCCACGCTCTGGCATTAGGTAAGACCGTTACGGAAATAGAAAAGGGACTTTGAAGGCGAAGAAGCCCATGCGTGCGGTAGACCACGGAAGGTTTTATGAATAATAAGATCCGATTTCCTCGTTCGCCTGTCATAGGGATAAGCTTTTGGACATCAATCCTAGAGGGAGCAATGTGTGTGCATGCCCTCAGTTGGCGGGCGTTCTCCAGCGAGCGAGGTTCGCGCTCGCAGTTTAGGGTTTGACCTATTCTTTCGCCTTGCCATAGAATCATTGTCTATGGATTCTGCGTGTTTCCTCCTGCATAAGGTGAGCGTGACGGAGTTTTGGAGTTGAGTGATGATCGGAGAAAGATTGAGAGGCGACGGCCGGTTCGTTCGAGCGAATCATTATCGGGGGAAAGACTGCCGAAGCAGAAGAGGTTCGAGTGAGGTTCAAAGGAAATTTTTGAAGGTAAGAAACGTGGCCCCATTGGAAACATTAGAGCTCGCCGTTTGCCTCCGTTGACACGAACTCGGTATGTTTACCAGCTCATTGTTTGGAAGGGACGAGATTCGGATACCTAGATAGATCGCGGTCGCGATGTGATTCTAAGTTGTGTAAACAGGTTTCGGTAAGAATCATGACAAGGTAACTTCTTCCAGCTGGATGGCGCTTCAGTAATCGCTACGAGGCGAACTTTTTTCGGATTCCGAAGGCGTTTGTATGAAGAGAGTACTCCGTCGTGGCACTATAATTAATAAAAGGGTTGACGCATCTTCATTTGAGAGTTTTTAATTCGAGAAAGTGAAATTTAATGACGGGCGTAAGCGACGATGTGATCGCGTCGAGGTCGCTGCGGAAAGTGCAAAATGCATGGCGGTATTCCGAGGCGCCATTGTTACCGGCGGGAATCTAAAATTCCAATTAGATTTATCAAAATTAACTCGAGATCAATCGTAACCGATAAATATTTCATGAATACTAGTATTTATTATGATTTTTTACCAACTACGTGAGTCTTACCGCACAAGAAGACTATTTTCTTAACTAGTCGTCCGCTTAATCTACCGAATTGAACAAAACTGCCATTACCCGCCGTCCTCATAAAAGAAGAGAGAAATTTTAAGGATATTCGATCGGTAATGGGATAATTCATTATCATGGCATGAAATTCATTAATACAGCGGCTGCACTGACAGCGGTGGTATTTATTTCAGCCAATCAGGATCGAGATAATTGTTTAGCGGGAGGTTAAATCCTGCAAAACTTAAAATTTCAACATAAATCGGATAAAAGGTTAACATATTCTCATTTTGAGCTGAACTCAGTTAATTTATACCGAGAATCGCTCCCGATATAATTAACTTTTGCATCAATTACGATTAAAAGCGTTTCTCCATGTACACAGAGGAAAGAACATGGTTCACATTTTCATTGTAACTTTCATTATTTCATAATTTTTGAGGGACCGGGACAAGATTTATGAACTGTGTACAATTGTAAAGCATTATAGTGGCTTCCTTAGTGATGTGAATTCCAAATAAACTCTGATCTTTGGATATTTGCTTGCTTTTAATGAAATCTTTCCCATTCAAGCATAGGATGCTTTATCGTCGAAAGGATAATCTTCCCTATGGCTGAGAAGAGCTCACACGATGGAGTGCAGCGTTCGGCATCCTTTTCTTTGGACGTGGAGGATTTTAATCACACATTTGGAAATGTAAGAACGCTACCTTTTTAAGGTAAGTGGTGTTTGGAGGATGGACTTAAGAGATTATAAGCTACCGATTCCTGTTATGAGATGTGAACGTTACCCTGTTTTTAATTCTCCTAGATGGAAAGTAAACGAATCTATAATTTGGTAAAGGGCGATGAAAGGTTTCCCAAAGGATTGTTTAACGTTTATGACAGGTACAGTTGATTATCATACGCCTTCCTCCTCTCCTTAGATAGTGGGATGAATAAATTAGCTGATAGACGTCTGAGCATGACTACCTTTTGAAGAAGTGAAGGATTTGAAACATTCGGTAATGAAGTTATAGGATAATTCTTTCTAAGAGTGAGGGTGAAGCTCAGGAACTTGATGGTTTTCTGTGTACGTACGTGAAGTGAAACGATAAAGTGATCTACAGCAAATACGCTTTACCAACGTAGGCTGTTACATCAGTGGAAACGAAGCAAATTATTTTCTCCTTACTAAATAATCGAAAAATTGTATTTATTCCTTCTTCCTTTGGAAATGTTCCATCAACCTTCATTCAAGTACTTTTCATTCGGCTCATCTTGCTCGAAATAACGTTCCTCTTCTTTGCTGAAAGTTCTTGGTTCCTCTAAAGCTATTCATGGTCTTTGATCGCTGATTTGCATTTCATCTCCTATGTTTCCCTTCACCACCATGATGCCACAGTTACAGCTATTCCTTTGCTTTCTTTTGTGTGCTTCGTTGCATATTTTACCACTTTGCCAATCCATCTGATGACCGCTTACTCAAATGTCTTTCAGGATGTAATTTATTGTCGGTTGCTTCATTTTCTTCTAACATATATGCGTGTGGCTTACTCATGGAACTTCGTTCGGCCTCATCCATATGTGACTTGTTACTCGGTGTACTTCTTCCGTCAATTGACATGCCATCTTCCTGGTACTAATATAAGAGCATTTGAGGCAGACAAACATGTATCCTAAGGCACAATTTTCTTTCCCAAACGATTTTTTTCTTCGTCTTTCCCCTGTTGAAAACTCATTAATTTCTTAAGCTAGCAGACTCTGGTTGAGAACATAGAGTCTTCATTTTAAGATTCCCTTGTACCTGCAAAGCTAAGGACTGTGATCCAGCTAGCCAATTCCTATTTTTGCTTACTTGTCTGCTGGAGGAAATGTCGAACGTTGATTTAGTTAAGTTTTATCTTACTTTCATCCCAACGTGACTGAGTCTTATCCCGGCACCCTCCACTTTTTACCAAGGAGTAGATGGACAGACAGTAGGTTGCTTCAGAATATTCTTCCTTTTGAAGCCTATTGTTTCACTAACGCTATTCATCCACATTTGCTTGCCTCGCTTCTCTCCTGCAACACGTATTCTTTTGCACTCATGTCATTCTTTTGCTTCCGAGCAGGATATATCTACTTCATTCCAGCAGTTCTTTCCTCCTCCCAGTTGACATCATCAAGCCGCAATGCACCAATGGTTTACCTCTTCATCTCCTGCATTTCATCTTACTAATCCTATCTCCGATGCGAATAATGGCCATGAACAACTCTGTGACACCTTAATAAATATAGGATTTCGATCGACCAAAGCGTTAAACGTTTTCGAAATATCGAACCCTTGTCGTTTCTGTTCCATTCTTCATTCGGATGCAATTCTAGCTCCTCTGCACGACCCGTCCGTTCCTTCAATTCAGATAATTTTTTATGATTTATGGTGACGCCATAGAGTATTTAATTGCCATGTTTCCATACATTTTAGGTACGTGGAATGACGCCACTATCCTGGAGTACGATTGAGGAACGGAGTTAAGTTAGTTGCCCAGATGTCGAGTGAAGTATATCTGGAAGAAGCAGGGGATAAGGGAGTCAGCACGATGTACGATGATGTGATAAAATGGTTTAATCATCATGTAATTAATGCTGCAGTTGCAATAAATTTTGAATTGGAAAAACTGATACAATATGATTTATTGCCCACAATCAAGAAATGATTTTTGAGAAAAGAACTTCAAAGCGTTCAAAACCTCAGTCCATCGCATTAAATTCCGCCTCTGGAATCTTAAAACATTGAGAGGAACTATAGTTCATCATACGTTCCAATGCTACCTAATACCGTTCATTTTTCATAAAAATTCCACCATTATTCCATTCATTACCAAGCTATTTAGGAATCTAATTCAAGTTTCCATAAACTCTTTGAAGTCCTATCGAATAAAATTTCATTCAGTTCGTAAGCGATCATCTTAATTCAAGTGCGAGACATAGCGGTAAAAAGAAACATCCACGCTCTGGCATTAGGTAAGACCGTTACGGAAATAGAAAAGGGACTTTGAAGGCGAAGAAGCCCATGCGTGCGGTAGACCACGGAAGGTTTTATGAATAATAAGATCCGATTTCCTCGTTCGCCTGTCATAGGGATAAGCTTTTGGACATCAATCCTAGAGGGAGCAATGTGTGTGCATGCCCTCAGTTGGCGGGCGTTCTCCAGCGAGCGAGGTTCGCGCTCGCAGTTTAGGGTTTGACCTATTCTTTCGCCTTGCCATAGAATCATTGTCTATGGATTCTGCGTGTTTCCTCCTGCATAAAGTGAGCGTGACGGAGTTTTGGAGTTGAGTGATGATCGGAGAAAGATTGAGAGGCGACGGCCGGTTCGTTCGAGCGAATCATTATCGGGGGAAAGACTGCCGAAGCAGAAGAGGTTCGAGTGAGGTTCAAAGGAAATTTTTGAAGGTAAGAAACGTGGCCCCATTGGAAACATTAGAGCTCGCCGTTTGCCTCCGTTGACACGAACTCGGTATGTTTACCAGCTCATTGTTTGGAAGGGACGAGATTCGGATACCTAGATAGATCGCGGTCGCGATGTGATTCTAAGTTGTGTAAACAGGTTTCGGTAAGAATCATGACAAGGTAACTTCTTCCAGCTGGATGGCGCTTCAGTAATCGCTACGAGGCGAACTTTTTTCGGATTCCGAAGGCGTTTGTATGAAGAGAGTACTCCGTCGTGGCACTATAATTAATAAAAGGGTTGACGCATCTTCATTTGAGAGTTTTTAATTCGAGAAAGTGAAATTTAATGACGGGCGTAAGCGACGATGTGATCGCGTCGAGGTCGCTGCGGAAAGTGCAAAATGCATGGCGGTATTCCGAGGCGCCATTGTTACCGGCGGGAATCTAAAATTCCAATTAGATTTATCAAAATTAACTCGAGATCAATCGTAACCGATAAATAATTCATGAATACTAGTATTTATTATGATTTTTTACCAACTACGTGAGTCTTACCGCACAAGAAGACTATTTTCTTAACTAGTCGTCCGCTTAATCTACCGAATTGAACAAAACTGCCATTACCCGCCGTCCTCATAAAAGAAGAGAGAAATTTTAAGGATATTCGATCGGTAATGGGATAATTCATTATCATGGCATGAAATTCATTAATACAGCGGCTGCACTGACAGCGGTGGTATTTATTTCAGCCAATCAGGATCGAGATAATTGTTTAGCGGGAGGTTAAATCCTGCAAAACTTAAAATTTCAACATAAATCGGATAAAAGGTTAACATATTCTCATTTTGAGCTGAACTCAGTTAATTTATACCGAGAATCGCTCCCGATATAATTAACTTTTGCATCAATTACGATTAAAAGCGTTTCTCCATGTACACAGAGGAAAGAACATGGTTCACATTTTCATTGTAACTTTCATTATTTCATAATTTTTGAGGGACCGGGACAAGATTTATGAACTGTGTACAATTGTAAAGCATTATAGTGGCTTCCTTAGTGATGTGAATTCCAAATAAACTCTGATCTTTGGATATTTGCTTGCTTTTAATGAAATCTTTCCCATTCAAGCATAGGATGCTTTATCGTCGAAAGGATAATCTTCCCTATGGCTGAGAAGAGCTCACACGATGGAGTGCAGCGTTCGGCATCCTTTTCTTTGGACGTGGAGGATTTTAATCACACATTTGGAAATGTAAGAACGCTACCTTTTTAAGGTAAGTGGTGTTTGGAGGATGGACTTAAGAGATTATAAGCTACCGATTCCTGTTATGAGATGTGAACGTTACCCTGCTTTTAATTCTTCTAGATGGAAAGTAAACGACTCTATAATTTGGTAAAGGGCGATGAAAGGTTTCCCAAAGGATTGTTTAACGTTTATGACAGGTACAGTTGATTATCATACGCCTTCCTCCTCTCCTTAGATAGTGGGATGAATAAATTAGCTGATAGACGTCTGAGCATGACTACCTTTTGAAGAAGTGAAGGATTTGAAACATTCGGTAATGAAGTTATAGGATAATACTTTCTAAGAGTGAGGGTGAAGCTCAGGAACTTGATGGTTTTCTGTGTACGTACGTGAAGTTAAACGATAAAGTGATCTACAGCAAATACGCTTTACCAACGTAGGCTGTTACATCAGTGGAAACGAAGCAAATTATTTTCTCCTTACTAAATAATCGAAAAATTGTATTTATTCCTTCTTCCTTTGGAAATGTTCCATCAACCTTCATTTAAGTACTTTTCATTCGGCTCATCTTGCTCGAAATAACGTTCTTCTTCTTTGCTGAAAGTTCTTGGTTCCTCTAAAGCTATTCATGGTCTTTGATCGCTGATTTGCATTTCATCTCCTATGTTTCCCTTCACCACCATGATGCCACAGTTACAGCTATTCCTTTGCTTTCTTTTGTGTGCTTCGTTGCATATTTTACCACTTTGCCAATCAATCTGATGACCGCTTACTCAAATGTCTTTCAGGATGTAATTTATTGTCGGTTGCTTCATTTTCTTCTAACATATATGCGTGTGGCTTACTCATGGATCTTCGTTCGGCCTCATCCATATGTGACTTGTTACTCGGTGTACTTCTTCCGTCAATTGACATGCCATCTTCCTGGTACTAATATAAGAGCATTTGAGGCAGACAAACATGTATCCTAAGGCACAATTTTCTTTCCCAAACGATTTTTTTCTTCGTCTTTCCCCTGTTGAAAACTCATTAATTTCTTAAGCTAGCAGACTCTGGTTGAGAACATAGAGTCTTCATTTTAAGATTCCCTTGTACCTGCAAAGCTAAGGACTGTGATCCAGCTAGCCAATTCCTATTTTTGCTTACTTGTCTGCTGGAGGAAATGTCGAACTTTGATTTAGTTAAGTTTTATCTTACTTTCATCCCAACGTGACTGAGTCTTATCCCGGCACCCTCCACTTTTTACCAAGGAGTAGATGGACAGACAGTAGGTTGCTTCAGAATATTCTTCCTTTTGAAGCCTATTGTTTCACTAACGCTATTCATCCACATTTGCTTGCCTTGCTTCTCTCCTGCAACACGTATTCTTTTGCACTCATGTCATTCTTTTGCTTCCGAGCAGGATATATCTACTTCATTCCAGCAGTTCTTTCCTCCTCCCAGTTGACATCATCAAGCCGCAATGCACCAGTGGTTTACCTCTTCATCTCCTGCATTTCATCTTACTAATCCTATCTCCGATGCGAATAATGGCCATGAACAACTCTGTGACACCTTAATAAATATAGGATTTCGATCGACCAAAGCGTTAAACGTTTTCGAAATATCGAACCCTTGTCGTTTCTGTTCCATTCTTCATTCGGATGCAATTCTAGCTCCTCTGCACGACCCGTCCGTTCCTTCAATTCAGATAATTTTTTATGATTTATGGTGACGCCATAGAGTATTTAATTGCCATGTTTCCATACATTTTAGGTACGTGGAATGACGCCACTATCCTGGAGTACGATTGAGGAACGGAGTTAAGTTAGTTGCCCAGATGTCGAGTGAAGTATATCTGGAAGAAGCAGGGGATAAGGGAGTCAGCACGATGTACGATGATGTGATAAAATGGTTTAATCATCATGTAATTAATGCTGCAGTTGCAATAAATTTTGAATTGGAAAAACTGATACAATATGATTTATTGCCCACAATCAAGAAATGATTTTTGAGAAAAGAACTTCAAAGCGTTCAAAACCTCAGTCCATCGCATTAAATTCCGCCTCTGGAATCTTAAAACATTGAGAGGAACTATAGTTCATCATACGTTCCAATGCTACCTAATACCGTTCATTTTTCATAAAAATTCCACCATTATTCCATTCATTACCAAGCTATTTAGGAATCTAATTCAAGTTTCCATAAACTCTTTGAAGTCCTATCGAATAAAATTTCATTCAGTTCGTAAGCGATCATCTTATTTCAAGTGCGAGACATAGCGGTAAAAAGAAACATCCACGCTCTGGCATTAGGTAAGACCGTTACGGAAATAGAAAAGGGACTTTGAAGGCGAAGAAGCCCATGCGTGCGGTAGACCACGGAAGGTTTTATGAATAATAAGATCCGATTTCCTCGTTCGCCTGTCATAGGGATAAGCTTTTGGACATCAATCCTAGAGGGAGCAATGTGTGTGCATGCCCTCAGTTGGCGGGCGTTCTCCAGCGAGCGAGGTTCGCGCTCGCAGTTTAGGGTTTGACCTATTCTTTCGCCTTGCCATAGAATCATTGTCTATGGATTCTGCGTGTTTCCTCCTGCATAAAGTGAGCGTGACGGAGTTTTGGAGTTGAGTGATGATCGGAGAAAGATTGAGAGGCGACGGCCGGTTCGTTCGAGCGAATCATTATCGGGGGAAAGACTGCCGAAGCAGAAGAGGTTCGAGTGAGGTTCAAAGGAAATTTTTGAAGGTAAGAAACGTGGCCCCATTGGAAACATTAGAGCTCGCCGTTTGCCTCCGTTGACACGAACTCGGTATGTTTACCAGCTCATTGTTTGGAAGGGACGAGATTCGGATACCTAGATAGATCGCGGTCGCGATGTGATTCTAAGTTGTGTAAACAGGTTTCGGTAAGAATCATGACAAGGTAACTTCTTCCAGCTGGATGGCGCTTCAGTAATCGCTACGAGGCGAACTTTTTTCGGATTCCGAAGGCGTTTGTATGAAGAGAGTACTCCGTCGTGGCACTATAATTAATAAAAGGGTTGACGCATCTTCATTTGAGAGTTTTTAATTCGAGAAAGTGAAATTTAATGACGGGCGTAAGCGACGATGTGATCGCGTCGAGGTCGCTGCGGAAAGTGCAAAATGCATGGCGGTATTCCGAGGCGCCATTGTTACCGGCGGGAATCTAAAATTCCAATTAGATTTATCAAAATTAACTCGAGATCAATCGTAACCGATAAATATTTCATGAATACTAGTATTTATTATGATTTTTTACCAACTACGTGAGTCTTACCGCACAAGAAGACTATTTTCTTAACTAGTCGTCCGCTTAATCTACCGAATTGAACAAAACTGCCATTACCCGCCGTCCTCATAAAAGAAGAGAGAAATTTTAAGGATATTCGATCGGTAATGGGATAATTCATTATCATGGCATGAAATTCATTAATACAGCGGCTGCACTGACAGCGGTGGTATTTATTTCAGCCAATCAGGATCGAGATAATTGTTTAGCGGGAGGTTAAATCCTGCAAAACTTAAAATTTCAACATAAATCGGATAAAAGGTTAACATATTCTCATTTTGAGCTGAACTCAGTTAATTTATACCGAGAATCGCTCCCGATATAATTAACTTTTGCATCAATTACGATTAAAAGCGTTTCTCCATGTACACAGAGGAAAGAACATGGTTCACATTTTCATTGTAACTTTCATTATTTCATAATTTTTTAAGGGACCGGGACAAGATTTATGAACTGTGTACAATTGTAAAGCATTATAGTGGCTTCCTTAGTGATGTGAATTCCAAATAAACTCTGATCTTTGGATATTTGCTTGCTTTTAATGAAATCTTTCCCATTCAAGCATAGGATGCTTTATCGTCGAAAGGATAATCTTCCCTATGGCTGAGAAGAGCTCACACGATGGAGTGCAGCGTTCGGCATCCTTTTCTTTGGACGTGGAGGATTTTAATCACACATTTGGAAATGTAAGAACGCTACCTTTTTAAGGTAAGTGGTGTTTGGAGGATGGACTTAAGAGATTATAAGCTACCGATTCCTGTTATGAGATGTGAACGTTACCCTGTTTTTAATTCTCCTAGATGGAAAGTAAACGAATCTATAATTTGGTAAAGGGCGATGAAAGGTTTCCCAAAGGATTGTTTAACGTTTATGACAGGTACAGTTGATTATCATACGCCTTCCTCCTCTCCTTAGATAGTGGGATGAATAAATTAGCTGATAGACGTCTGAGCATGACTACCTTTTGAAGAAGTGAAGGATTTGAAACATTCGGTAATGAAGTTATAGGATAATACTTTCTAAGAGTGAGGGTGAAGCTCAGGAACTTGATGGTTTTCTGTGTACGTACGTGAAGTGAAACGATAAAGTGATCTACAGCAAATACGCTTTACCAACGTAGGCTGTTACATCAGTGGAAACGAAGCAAATTATTTTCTCCTTACTAAATAATCGAAAAATTGTATTTATTCCTTCTTCCTTTGGAAATGTTCCATCAACCTTCATTTAAGTACTTTTCATTCGGCTCATCTTGCTCGAAATAACGTTCCTCTTCTTTGCTGAAAGTTCTTGGTTCCTCTAAAGCTATTCATGGTCTTTGATCGCTGATTTGCATTTCATCTCCTATGTTTCCCTTCACCACCATGATGCCACAGTTACAGCTATTCCTTTGCTTTCTTTTGTGTGCTTCGTTGCATATTTTACCACTTTGCCAATCCATCTGATGACCGCTTACTCAAATGTCTTTCAGGATGTAATTTATTGTCGGTTGCTTCATTTTCTTCTAACATATATGCGTGTGGCTTACTCATGGAACTTCGTTCGGCCTCATCCATATGTGACTTGTTACTCGCTGTACTTCTTCCGTCAATTGACATGCCATCTTCCTGGTACTAATATAAGAGCATTTGAAGCAGACAAACATGTATCCTAAGGCACAATTTTCTTTCCCAAACGATTTTTTTCTTCGTCTTTCCCCTGTTGAAAACTCATTAATTTCTTAAGCTAGCAGACTCTGGTTGAGAACATAGAGTCTTCATTTTAAGATTCCCTTGTACCTGCAAAGCTAAGGACTGTGATCCAGCTAGCCAATTCCTATTTTTGCTTACTTGTCTGCTGGAGGAAATGTCGAACTTTGATTTAGTTAAGTTTTATCTTACTTTCATCCCAACGTGACTGAGTCTTATCCCGGCACCCTCCACTTTTTACCAAGGAGTAGATGGACAGACAGTAGGTTGCTTCAGAATATTCTTCCTTTTGAAGACTATTGTTTCACTTTATTGTTTATTCATCTACATTTGCTTGCCTTGCTTCTCTCCTGCAACACGTATTCTTTTGCACTCATGTCATTCTTTTGCTTCCGAGCAGGATATATCTACTTCATTCCAGCAGTTCTTTCCTCCTCCCAGTTGACATCATCAAGCCGCAAGGCACCAGTGGTTTACCTCTTCATCTCCTGCATTTCATCTTACTAATCCTATCTCCGATGCGAATAATGGCCATGAACAACTCTGTGACACCTTAATAAATATAGGATTTCGATCGACCAAAGCGTTAAACGTTTTCGAAATATCGAACCCTTGTCGTTTCTGTTCCATTCTTCATTCGGATGCAATTCTAGCTCCTCTGCACGACCCGTCCGTTTCTTCAATTCAGATAATATTTTATGATGAATGGTGACGCCATAGAATATTTAATAGTCATGTATCCATTCATTTTAGGTGCGAGGAATGACGCCACTTTCCTGGAGTACGATTGAGGAACGGAGTTAAGTTAGTTGCCCAGATGTCGAGTGAAGTATATCTGGAAGAAGCAGGGGATAAGGGAGTCAGCACGATGTACGATGATGTGATAAAATGGTTTAATCATCATGTAATTAATGCTGCAGTTGCAATAAATTTTGAATTGGAAAAACTGATACAATATGATTTATTGCCCACAATCAAGAAATGATTTTTGAGAAAAGAACTTCAAAGCGTTCAAAACCTCAGTCCATCGCATTAAATTCCGCCTCTGGAATCTTAAAACATTGAGAGGAACTATAGTTCATCATACGTTCCAATGCTACCTAATACCGTTCATTTTTCATAAAAATTCCACCATTATTCCATTCATTACCAAGCTATTTAGGAATCTAATTCAAGTTTCCATAAACTCTTTGAAGTCCTATCGAATAAAATTTCATTCAGTTCGTAAGCGATCATCTTATTTCAAGTGCGAGACATAGCGGTAAAAAGAAACATCCACGCTCTGGCATTAGGTAAGACCGTTACGGAAATAGAAAAGGGACTTTGAAGGCGAAGAAGCCCATGCGTGCGGTAGACCACGGAAGGTTTTATGAATAATAAGATCCGATTTCCTCGTTCGCCTGTCATAGGGATAAGCTTTTGGACATCAATCCTAGAGGGAGCAATGTGTGTGCATGCCCTCAGTTGGCGGGCGTTCTCCAGCGAGCGAGGTTCGCGCTCGCAGTTTAGGGTTTGACCTATTCTTTCGCCTTGCCATAGAATCATTGTCTATGGATTCTGCGTGTTTCCTCCTGCATAAGGTGAGCGTGACGGAGTTTTGGAGTTGAGTGATGATCGGAGAAAGATTGAGAGGCGACGGCCGGTTCGTTCGAGCGAATCATTATCGGGGGAAAGACTGCCGAAGCAGAAGAGGTTCGAGTGAGGTTCAAAGGAAATTTTTGAAGGTAAGAAACGTGGCCCCATTGGAAACATTAGAGCTCGCCGTTTGCCTCCGTTGACACGAACTCGGTATGTTTACCAGCTCATTGTTTGGAAGGGACGAGATTCGGATACCTAGATAGATCGCGGTCGCGATGTGATTCTAAGTTGTGTAAACAGGTTTCGGTAAGAATCATGACAAGGTAACTTCTTCCAGCTGGATGGCGCTTCAGTAATCGCTACGAGGCGAACTTTTTTCGGATTCCGAAGGCGTTTGTATGAAGAGAGTACTCCGTCGTGGCACTATAATTAATAAAAGGGTTGACGCATCTTCATTTGAGAGTTTTTAATTCGAGAAAGTGAAATTTAATGACGGGCGTAAGCGACGATGTGATCGCGTCGAGGTCGCTGCGGAAAGTGCAAAATGCATGGCGGTATTCCGAGGCGCCATTGTTACCGGCGGGAATCTAAAATTCCAATTAGATTTATCAAAATTAACTCGAGATCAATCGTAACCGATAAATATTTCATGAATACTAGTATTTATTATGATTTTTTACCAACTACGTGAGTCTTACCGCACAAGAAGACTATTTTCTTAACTAGTCGTCCGCTTAATCTACCGAATTGAACAAAACTGCCATTACCCGCCGTCCTCATAAAAGAAGAGAGAAATTTTAAGGATATTCGATCGGTAATGGGATAATTCATTATCATGGCATGAAATTCATTAATACAGCGGCTGCACTGACAGATCGCGGTCGCGATGTGATTCTAAGTTGTGTAAACAGGTTTCGGTAAGAATCATTACAAGGTAACTTCTTCCAGCTGGATGGTGCTTCTGTAATCGCTACGAGGCGACCTTTTTACGGATTCCAAAGGTATGAAGAGAGAACTCCGTCGTGGCACTATAATTAATAAAAGGTTTGACGCACCTTCATTTGAGTGTTTTTAGATCGAAGAATGGAATTCATGTAATTGAAAACAATCAAAGGAAACGTAAAAATATTGGGATGCTGCAAAAATAACACTTTTTGCTGTAAAAAATGCAATCTTGCTCTTCATATGAATTGCTTACAGGACTATCACACCGATGAGTACATTTTATCTGTTTCGTAGTGTTTACTAAAGAAAATCTAGTTTTCCATTTTTTTAATATTATGTAACTCTTAACTTTGTAACATTAAATAAATTGTCTTTCAAAATCTTGTTTTTTACTTTTTTGAACCTAATTTATGTAAGTATCAGAAAAAATTTACTTTAATTTTAACTTTTTACGTCCGTTATAAATGGTTTTATGCGAAACAGGAATTGCACCGTTAAAACGAATTTAACGCCCTAAAGTGCCCATGGCCAATAGGGGTGGAATCTTGTATTACCGAGACAATGCCAGACCATTAGGTGACATTTTTTCAAAGAATTCCCAAAGAAATTAACGACTTTCTAAGATATTCAGCACAAATATGCAATTTTTTCAATACTTATACAAATTTTCATTATAATTTCCCTCAAAAACCTTACATTTTCACTTTTTTTAAGAAAAATATTGTAAATTAAAAGAATAATTTTCATTCATTTTTAAGTTCTTTCAGTTAAAAAACAAATTTTTAGTAAAATTATAAACGAAAATCGCGTAATTCCAGTTCAAAATAGCTGAAATTAGAGAAATTAACCCAAAAAATGACATTTTTATTAGTTCAAATACAAACATTCATACAAATTTTTATTGAAAATGTTATTTTCTTGTGAGTAAGCATTATAGTCAATTTTTTACTAAGAATGATAATTTAAGCAAAAAGTTCAACTAAATATGTACTTGTCACGTTTTGGAAGCCAAATTTTCTACAATTTTTATCCGAAATTGATATTTTTTGGTTTAAATTACAATTCTTTTAAATTTCCGAGTTACAATCGGTCTTTTTCCAGGTGAAAGGCGAATGGATTTTAAAATTACTCTGAGAATTGCTATTTTCCTTGTATCGAATGCTAATTTTCAGTAAATTCTTTTAAGTAAATCCTTTTTATGTCGTTTAAAAGCTAATTTTTATAGCCTTACTTCAAAATTCCATTTTTTTCAGTTCAAATACAATTTTTAAGTGAATGAAAAAAGTTATTTTCTTGTTTTTAAAAGGAGTTTCTAAGAAATTTTGCTTAAAAATGTCATTTTTATTAGTAATTATACAAATTCTCATGAAATTTTCCAAAAAAATTCGCAAATTAACAGGTTTTAAAAGCGAATCATTAGAAATTTATCGCAAAAATGCATTTTATTCAGTGAAATATCTAATATGTAGTACAGTTCCTAACGGAAATCGCTTTCCTCTAGTTCAAATACCTGATATTGCACAAATAGACCGAAGAAATGCTACTTTTTATCAGTCCGATAAATATTTTTAGTACCATTCCCAACGAAAACCGCTACTTTCCGCTTCTTACCACTTTTTTTATACCGGATTTCATAGCAATTAGGCTAAAAATGCAATTTTTTTTATCTTAATTGAAAAATTTCCGGTAAAATTTTACCAAAAACTTTCTTTTCTCCCGTTTAAGAAGCGCTTTTTTCCTGAATTTCATCATTATAGTATATTATTTACTAAGAATAATAATTAAAGCAAAAAGTTAAACTAAATTTTTTATTTGCCCCGTTTTAGAAGCCAAATTTTCTACAATTTTTATCCAAAATTGATATTTTTTGGTATAATTACAATTCTATTAAATTTCCGAGTAAATATCTGTCTTTTTCCAGGTGAAAGGCGAATGGATTTTAAAATTACTCTGAGAATTGCTATTTTCCTTGTATCGAATGCTAATTTTCAGTAAATTCTTTTAAGTAAATCCTTTTTATGTCGTTTAAAAGCTAATTTTTATAGCTTTTCCTCAAAATTCAATTTTTTTCAGTTCAAATACAATTTTTAAGTGAATGAAAAAAGTTATTTTCTTGTTTGTAAAAGGAGTTTCTAAGAAATTTGGCTTAAAAATGTCATTTTTATTAGTAATTATACAAATTCTCATGAAATTTTCCAAAAAAATTCGCAAATTTACACGTTTTAAAAGCGACTCATTAGAAATTTATCGCAAAAATGCATTTTATTAAGTGAAATATCTAATATGTAGTACAGTTCCTAACGGAAATCGCTTTCCTCTAGTTCAAAATACCTGATATTGCAGAAATAGACCGGAGAAATGCTACTTTTTATCAGTTCGATAAATATTTTTAGTACCATTCCCATCGAAAACCGCTACTTTCCGCTTCTTACCACTTTTTTTTACCGGATTTCATAGCAATTTGGCTAAAAATGCAATTTTTTTTCTCTTAAATGAAAAATTTCCGGTAAAATTTTACCAAAAACTTTCTTTTCTCCCGTTTAAGAAGCGCTTTTTTCCTGAATTTCATCATTATAGTATATTTTTTACTAAGAATAATAATTAAAGCAAAAAGTTAAACTAAATTTTGTATTTGTCCCGTTTTAGAAGCCAAATATTCTACAACTTTCATCCGAAATTGATATTTTTTGGTTTAAATTACAATTCTTTTAAATTTCCGAGTAAATATCTGTCTTTTTCCAGGTGAAAGGCGAATGGATTTTAAAATTACTCTGAGAATTGCTATTTTCCTTGTATCGAATGCTAATTTTCAGTAAATTCTTTTAAGTAAATCCTTTTTATATCGTTTAAAAGCTAATGTTTATAGTTTTACCTCAAAATATAATTCTTTTTAAGTTCAAATACAATTTTTAAGTGAATGAAAAAAGTAACTCTCTTGTTTCTAGAAAGAATTTTAAGAAATTTTGGTTAACAACGTCATTTTTATTTGTAATTAAAAGAATTCTCATGAAATTTTCCAAGAAAATTCGCAAATTTACACGTTTTAAAAGCGAATCATTAGAAATTTATCGCAGGAATGCTTTTCATTAAGTGAAATATTTAATATGTAGTACAATTCCTAACGGAAATCGCTTTCCTCTAGTTAAAATACCTGATATTGCACAAATAGACCGGAGAAATGCTACTTTTTATCAGCTCGATAAATATTTTTAGTACCAATCCCAACGAAAACCTCTACTTTCCGCTTCTATTCACTCTTCTTACCGGATTTTTTAGCAATTTGGCTAAAAATGCAATTTTTTTTCTCTTAAATTACAAATTTCCGGCAAAATTTCACCAAAAATTAACTTTTCTCCCGTTTAAGAAGGGCTTTTTTTAAGAATTTCAACATTATTGTATATTTTTTACTAAGAATAATAATTAAAGCAAAAAAATAAACTAAATTTTGTATTTGTCCCGTTTTAGAAGCCAAATATTCTACAATTTTCATCCGAAATTGATATTTTTTGGTTTAAATTACAATTCTTTTAAATTTCCGAGTTACTATCGGTCTTTTTCCAGGTGAAAGGCGAATGGATTTTAAAATTACTCTGAGAATTGCTATTTTCCTTGTATCGAATGCTAATTTTCAGTAAATTCTTTTAAGTAAATCCTTTTTATGTCGTTTAAAAGCTAATTTTTATAGCCTTACTTCAAAATTCAATTTTTTTCAGTTCAAATACAATTTTTAAGTGAATGAAAAAAGTTATTTTCTTGTTTTTAAAAGGAGTTTCTAAGAAATTTTGCTTAAAAATGTCATTTTTATTAGTAATTATACAAATTCTCATGAAATTTTCCAAAAAAATTCGCAAATTAACAGGTTTTAAAAGCGAATCATTAGAAATTTATCGCAAAAATGCATTTTATTCAGTGAAATATCTAATATGTAGTACAGTTCCTAACGGAAATCGCTTTCCTCTAGTTCAAAATACCTGATATTGCAGAAATAGACCGGAGAAATGCTACTTTTTATCAGTCCGATAAATATTTTTAGTACCATTCCCAACGAAAACCGCTACTTTCCGCTTCTTACTACTTTTTTTTACCGGATTTCTTAGCAATTAGGCTAAAAATGCAATTTTTTTATCTTAATTGAAAAATTTCCGGTAAAATTTTACCAAAAACTTTCTTTTCTCCCGTTTAAGAAGCGCTTTTTTCCTGAATTTCATCATTATAGTATATTTTTTACTAAGAATAATAATTAAAGCAAAAAGTTAAACTAAATTTTTTATTTGTCCCGTTTGAGAAGCCAAATATTCTACAATTTTCATCCGAAATTGATATTTTTTGGTTTAAATTACAATTCTTTTAAATTTCCGAGTTACTATCGGTCTTTTTCCAGGTGAAAGGCGAATGGATTTTAAAATTACTCTGAGAATTGCTATTTTCCTTGTATCGAATGCTAATTTTCAGTAAATTCTTTTAAGTAAATCCTTTTTATGTCGTTTAAAAGCTAATTTTTATAGCCTTACTTCAAAATTCAATTTTTTTCAGTTCAAATACAATTTTTAAGTGAATGAAAAAAGTTATTTTCTTGTTTTTAAAAGGAGTTTCTAAGAAATTTTGCTTAAAAATGTCATTTTTATTAGTAATTATACAAATTCTCATGAAATTTTCCAAAAAAATTCGCAAATTAACAGGTTTTAAAAGCGAATCATTAGAAATTTATCGCAAAAATGCATTTTATTCAGTGAAATATCTAATATGTAGTACAGTTCCTAACGGATATCGCTTTCCTCTAGTTCAAAATACCTGATATTGCAGAAATAGACCGGAGAAATGCTACTTTTTATCAGTTCGATAAATATTTTTAGTACCATTCCCAACGAAAACCGCTACTTTCCGCTTCTTACCACTTTTTTTACCGGATTTCATAGCAATTAGGCTAAAAAAGCAATTTTTTTATCTTAAATGAAAAATTTCCGGTAAAATTTTACCAAAAACTTTCTTTTCTCCCGTTTAAGAAGCGCTTTTTTCCTGAATTTCATCATTATAGTATATTTTTTACTAAGAATAATAATTAAAGCAAAAAGTTAAACTAAATTTTTTATTTGTCCCGTTTGAGAAGCCAAATTTTCTACAATCTTTATCCGAAATTGATATTTTTTGGTATAATTACAATTCTTTTAAATTTCCGAGTAAATATCGGTCTTTTTCCAGGTGAAAGGCGAATGGATTTTAAAATTACTCTGAGAATTGCTATTTTCCTTGTATCGAATGCTAATTTTCAGTAAATACTTTTAAGTAAATCCTTTTTATGTCGTTTAAAAGCTATTTTTTATAGCTTTTCCTCAAAATTCAATTTTTTTCAGTTCAAATACAATTTTTAAGTGAATGAAAAAAGTTATTTTCTTGTTTTTAAAAGGAGTTTCTAAGAAATTTTGCTTAAAAATGTCATTTTTATTAGTAATTATACAAATTCTCATGAAATTTTCCAAAAAAATTCGCAAATTAACACGTTTTAAAACCGAATCATTAGAAATTTATCGCAGGAATGCGTTTCATTAAGTGAATATTTAATATGTAGTACAATTCCTAACGGAAATCGCTTTCCTCTAGTTCAAATACCTGATATTGCACAAATAGACCGAAGAAATGCTACTTTTTATCAGTCCGATAAATATTTTTAGTACCATTCCCAACGAAAACCGCTACTTTCCGCTTCTTACCACTTTTTTTTTACCGGATTTCTTAGCAATTAGGCTAAAAATGCAATTTTCTTTATCTTAATTGAAAAATTTCCGGTAAAATTTTACCAAAAACTTTCTTTTCTCCCGTTTAAGAAGCGCTTTTGTCAAGAATTTCAGCATTATAGTACATTTATAACTAAGAATAATAATTAGAGCAAAAAGTTAAACTAAATTTTGTATTTGTCCCGTTTTAGAAGCCAAATATTCTACAATTTTCATCCGAAATTGATATTTTTTGGTTTAAATTACAATTCTTTTAAATTTCCGAGTTACTATCGGTCTTTTTCCAGGTGAAAGGCGAATGGATTTTAAAATTACTCTGAGAATTGCTATTTTCCTTGTATCGAATGCTAATTTTCAGTAAATTCTTTTAAGTAAATCCTTTTTATGTCGTTTAAAAGCTAATTTTTATAGCCTTACTTCAAAATTCAATTTTTTTCAGTTCAAATACAATTTTTAAGTGAATGAAAAAAGTTATTTTCTTGTTTTTAAAAGGAGTTTCTAAGAAATTTGGCTTAAAAATGTCATTTTTATTAGTAATTATACAAATTCTCATGGAATTTTCCAAAAAAATTCGCAAATTAACAGGTTTTAAAAGCGAATCATTAGAAATTTATCGCAGGAATGCATTTTATTCAGTGAAATATCTAATATGTAGTACAGTTCCTAACGGAAATCGCTTTCGTCTAGTTCAAAATACCTGATATTGCAGAAATAGACCGGAGAAATGCTACTTTTTATCAGTTCGATAAATATTTTTAGTACCATTCCCAACGAAAACCGCTTCTTTCCGCTTCTTACCACTTTCTTTTACCGGATTTCATAGCAATTAGGCTAAATATGCAATTTTTTTTATCTTAATTGAAAAATTTCCGGTAAAATTTTACCAAAAACTTTCTTTTCTCCCGTTTAAGAAGCGCTTTTTTCCTGAATTTCATCATTATAGTATATTTTTTACTAAGAATAATAATTAAAGCAAAAAGTTAAACTAAATTTTTTATTTGTCCCGTTTGAGAAGCCAAATTTTCTACAATTTTTTTCCGAAATTGATATTTTTTGGTTTAAATTACAATTCTTTTAAATTTCCGAGCAAATATCGGTCTTTTTCCAGGTGAAAGGCGAATGGTTCTTAAAATAACTCTGAGAATTGCTGTTATCCATATATCGAATGCTAATTTTCAGTAAAATCTATTAAGAAAATCCTTTTTATGTCGTTTAAAAGCTAATGTTTATAGTTTTTCCTCAAAATACAATTTTTTTCAGTTCAAATACAATTTTTAAGTGAATGAAAAAAGTTATTTTCTTGTTTTTAAAAGGAGTTTCTAAGAAATTTTGCTTAAAAATGTCATTTTTATTAGTAATTATACAAATTCTCATGAAATTTTCCAAAAAAATTCGCAAATTAACAGGTTTTAAAAGCGAATCATTAGAAATTTATCGCAAAAATGCATTTTATTCAGTGAAATATCTAATATGTAGTACAGTTCCTAACGGATATCGCTTTCCTCTAGTTCAAAATACCTGATATTGCAGAAATAGACCGGAGAAATGCTACTTTTTATCAGTTCGATAAATATTTTTAGTACCATTCCCAACGAAAACCGCTACTTTCCGCTTCTTACCACTTTTTTTACCGGATTTCATAGCATTTAGGCTAAAAATGCAATTTTTTTTCTCTTAAATGAAAAATTTCCGGCAAAAATTTACCAAAAACTTTCTTTTCTCCCGTTTAAGAAGCGCTTTTTTCCTGAATTTCATCATTATAGTATATTTTTTACTAAGAATAATAATTAAAGCAAAAAGTTAAACTAAATTTTTTATTTGTCCCGTTTGAGAAGCCAAATTTTCTACAATTTTTATCCGAAATTGATATTTTTTGGTTTAAATTACAATTCTTTTAAATTTCCGAGCAAATATCGGTCTTTTTCCAGGTGAAAGGCGAATGGTTCTTAAAATAACTCTGAGAATTGCTGTTATCCATATATCGAATGCTAATTTTCAGTAAAATCTATTAAGAAAATCCTTTTTATGTCGTTTAAAAGCTAATGTTTATAGTTTTTCCTCAAAATACAATTCTTTTCAGTTCAAATACAATTTTTAAGTGAATGAAAAAAGTTATTTTCTTGTTTTTAAAAGGAGTTTCTAAGAAATTTTGCTTAAAAATGTCATTTTTATTAGTAATTATACAAATTCTCATGAAATTTTCCAAAAAAATTCGCAAATTAACACGTTTTAAAACCGAATCATTAGAAATTTATCGCAAGAATGCGTTTTATTCAATGAAATATCTAGTATGTAGTACAGTTCCTAACGGAAATCGCTTTCCTCTAGTTCTATATTCCTGATATTGCAGAAATAGACCTGAGAAATGCTACTTTTTATCAGTTCGATAAATATTTTTAGTACCATTCCCAACGAAAACCGCTACTTTCCGCTTCTTACCACTTTTTTTTACCGGATTTCTTAGCAATTAGGCTAAAAATGCAATTTTTTTTCTCTTAAATTAAAATTTCCGGTAAAATTTCACCAAAAATTAATTTATTTACCGTTAAAAAAGCGTTTTTTTTCAAAAATTTCAGCATTATTGTCAATTTTTTACTAAGAATAATAATTAAAGCAAAAAGTTAAACTAAATTTTTTATTTGCCCCGTTTTAGAAGCCAAATTTTCTACAATTTTTATCCGAAATTGATATTTTTTGGTTTAAATTACAATTCTTTTAAATTTCCGAGCTAATATCGGTCTTTTTCCAGGTGAAAGGCAAATGGTTCTTAAAATAACTCTGAGAATTGCTGTTATCCATGTATCGAATGCTAATTTTCAGTAAAATCTATTAAGAAAATCCTTTTTATGTCGTTTAAAAGCTAATGTTTATAGTTTTTCATCAAAATACAATTTTTTTCAGTTCAAATACAATTTTTAAGTGAATGAAAAAAGTTATTTTCTTGTTTTAAAAGGAGTTTCTAAGAAATTTTGCTTAAAAATGTCATTTTTATTAGTAATTATACAAATTCTCATGAAATTTTCCAAAAAAATTCGCAAATTAACACGTTTTAAAACCGAATCATTAGAAATTTATCGCAAAAATGCATTTTATTCAGTGAAATATCCAATATGTAGTACAGTTCCTAACGGAAATCGCTTTCCTCTAGTTCAAAATACCTGATATTGCAGAAATAGACCAGAGAAATGCTACTTTTTATCAGTTCGATAAATATTTTTAGTACCATTCCCAACGAAAACCGCTACTTTCCGCTTCTTACCACTTTTTTTTACCGGATTTCATAGCATTTAGGCTAAAAATGCAATTTTTTTTATCTTAAATGAAAAATTTCCGGTAAAATTTTACCAAAAACTTCCTTTTCTCCCGTTTAAGAAGCGCTTTTTTCCTGAATTTCATCATTATAGTATATTTTTTACTAAGAATAATAATTAAAGCAAAAAGTTAAACTAAATTTTTTATTTGTCCCGTTTGAGAAGCCAAATTTTCTACAATTTTTTTCCGAAATTGATATTTTTTGGTTTAAATTACAATTCTTTTAAATTTCCGAGCAAATATCGGTCTTTTTCCAGGTGAAAGGCGAATGGTTCTTAAAATAACTCTGAGAATTGCTGTTATCCATATATCGAATGCTAATTTTCAGTAAAATCTATTAAGAAAATCCTTTTTATGTCGTTTAAAAGCTAATGTTTATAGTTTTTCCTCAAAATACAATTTTTTTCAGTTCAAATACAATTTTTAAGTGAATGAAAAAAGTTATTTTCTTGTTTTTAAAAGGAGTTTCTAAGAAATTTTACTTAAAAATGTCATTTTTATTAGTAATTATACAAATTCTCATGAAATTTTCCAAAAAAATTCGCAAATTTACACGTTTTAAAAGCGAATCATTAGAAATTTATCGCAAGAATGCGTTTAATTCAATGAAATATCTAATATGTAGTACAGTTTCTAACGGAAATCGCTTTCCTCTAGTTCAAAATACCTGATATTGCAGAAATAGACCGGAGAAATGCTACTTTTTATCAGTTCGATAAATATTTTTAGTACCATTCCCAACGAAAACCGCTACTTTCCGCTTCTATTCATTTTTTTTACCGGATTTCATAGCATTTAGGCTAAAAATGCAATTTTTTTTATCTTAAATGAAAAATTTCCGGTAAAATTTTACCAAAAACTTTCTTTTCTCCCGTTTAAGAATCGCTTTTTTCCTGAATTTCATCATTATAGTATATTTTTTACTAAGAATAATAATTAAAGCAAAAAGTTAAACTAAATTTTTTATTTGTCCCGTTTGAGAAGCCAAATTTTCTACAATTTTTTTCCGAAATTGATATTTTTTGTTTTAAATTACAATTGTTTTAAATTTCCGTGCAAATATCGGTCTTTTTCCAGGTGAAAGGCGAATGGTTCTTAAAATAACTCTGAGAATTGCTGTTATCCATATATCGAATGCTAATTTTCAGTAAAATCTATTAAGAAAATCCTTTTTATGTCGTTTAAAAGCTAATGTTTATAGTTTTTCCTCAAAATACAATTCTTTTCAGTTCAAATACAATTTTTAAGTGAATGAAAAAAGTTATTTTCTTGTTTTTAAAAGGAGTTTCTAAGAAATTTTGCTTAAAAATGTCATTTTTATTAGTAATTATACAAATTCTCATGATATTTTCCAAAAAAATTCGCAAATTAACACGTTTTAAAACCGAATCATTAGAAATTTATCGCAAGAATGCGTTTTATTCAATGAAATATCTAGTATGTAGTACAGTTCCTAACGGAAATCGCTTTCCTCTAGTTCAAAATACCTGATTTTGCAGAAATAGACCTGAAAAATGCTACTTTTTATCAGTTCGATAAATATTTTTAGTACCTTTCCCAACGAAAACCGCTACTTTCCGCTTCTTACCACTTTTTTTTTGCCGGATTTCTTAGCAATTAGGCTAAAAATGCAATTTTTTTTCTCTTAAATTAAAATTTCCGAAAAAAATTTCACCAAAAATTAATTTCTTTCCCGTTAAAAAAGCGTTTTTTTCAAAAATTTCAGCATTATTGTCAATTTTTTACTAAGAATAATAATTAAAGCAAAAAGTTAAACTAAATTTTTTATTTGCCCCGTTTTAGAAGCCAAATTTTCTACAATTTTTATCCGAAATTGATATTTTTTGGTTTAAATTACAATTCTTTTAAATTTCCGAGCTAATATCGGTCTTTTTCCAGGTGAAAGGCAAATGGTTCTTAAAATAACTCTGAGAATTGCTGTTATCCATATATCGAATGCTAATTTTCAGTAAAATCTATTAAGAAAATCCTTTTTATGTCGTTTAAAAGCTAATGTTTATAGTTTTTCATCAAAATACAATTTTTTTCAGTTCAAATACAATTTTTAAGTGAATGAAAAAAGTTATTTTCTTGTTTTAAAAGGAGTTTCTAAGAAATTTTGCTTAAAAATGTCATTTTTATTAGTAATTATACAAATTCTCATGAAATTTTCCAAAAAAATTCGCAAATTAACACGTTTTAAAACCGAATCATTAGAAATTTATCGCAAAAATGCATTTTATTCAGTGAAATATCCAATATGTAGTACAGTTCCTAACGGAAATCGCTTTCCTCTAGTTCAAAATACCTGATATTGCAGAAATAGACCAGAGAAATGCTACTTTTTATCAGTTCGATAAATATTTTTAGTACCATTCCCAACGAAAACCGCTACTTTCCGCTTCTTACCACTTTTTTTTACCGGATTTCATAGCATTTAGGCTAAAAATGCAATTTTTTTTATCTTAAATGAAAAATTTCCGGTAAAATTTTACCAAAAACTTCCTTTTCTCCCGTTTAAGAAGCGCTTTTTTCCTGAATTTCATCATTATAGTATATTTTTTACTAAGAATAATAATTAAAGCAAAAAGTTAAACTAAATTTTTTATTTGTCCCGTTTGAGAAGCCAAATTTTCTACAATTTTTTTCCGAAATTGATATTTTTTGGTTTAAATTACAATTCTTTTAAATTTCCGTGCAAATATCGGTCTTTTTCCAGGTGAAAGGCGAATGGTTCTTAAAATAACTCTGAGAATTGCTGTTATCCATATATCGAATGCTAATTTTCAGTAAAATCTATTAAGAAAATCCTTTTTATGTCGTTTAAAAGCTAATGTTTATAGTTTTTCCTCAAAATACAATTTTTTTCAGTTCAAATACAATTTTTAAGTGAATGAAAAAAGTTATTTTCTTGTTTTTAAAAGGAGTTTCTAAGAAATTTTGCTTAAAAATGTCATTTTTATTAGTAATTATACAAATTCTCATGAAATTTTCCAAAAAAATTCGCAAATTAACACGTTTTAAAACCGAATCATTAGAAATTTATCGCAAGAATGCGTTTTATTCAATGAAATATCTAGTATGTAGTACAGTTCCTAACGGAAATCGCTTTCCTCTAGTTCAAAATACCTGATTTTGCAGAAATAGACCTGAAAAATGCTACTTTTTATCAGTTCGATAAATATTTTTAGTACCATTCCCAACGAAAACCGCTACTTTCCGCTTCTTACCACTTTTTTTTTACCGGATTTCTTAGCAATTAGGCTAAAAATGCAATTTTTTTTCTCTTAAATTAAAATTTCCGAAAAAAATTTCACCAAAAATTAATTTCTTTCCCGTTAAAAAAGCGTTTTTTTCAAAAATTTCAGCATTATTGTCAATTTTTTACTAAGAATAATAATTAAAGCAAAAAGTTAAACTAAATTTTTTATTTGCCCCGTTTTAGAAGCCAAATTTTCTACAATTTTTATCCGAAATTGATATTTTTTAGTTTAAATTACAATTCTTTTAAATTTCCGAGTAAATATCGGTCTTTTTCCAGGTGAAAGGCGAATGGATTTTAAAATTACTCTGAGAATTGCTATTTTCCTTGTATCGAATGCTAATTTTCAGTAAATTCTTTTAAGTAAATCCTTTTTATGTCGTTTAAAAGCTAATTTTTATTGCTTTTCCTCAAAATTCAATTTTTTTCAGTTCAAATACAATTTTTAAGTGAATGAAAAAAGTTACTTTCTTGTTTTTAAAAGGAGTTTCTAAGAAATTTTGCTTAAAAATGTCATTTTTATTAGTAATTATACAAATTCTCATGAAATTTTCCAAAAAAATTCGCAAATTTACACGTTTTAAAAGCGAATCATTAGAAATTTATCGCAGGAATGCGTTTTATTCAGTGAAATATCTAATATGTAGTACAGTTCCTAACGGAAATCGCTTTCCTCTAGTTCTATATACCTGATATTGCAGAAATAGACCTGAGAAATGCTACTTTTTATCAGTTCGATAAATATTTTTAGTACCATTCCCAACGAAAACCGCTACTTTCCGCTTCTTACCACTTTTTTTACCGGATTTCATAGCATTTAGGCTAAAAATGCAATTTTTTTTATCTTAAATGAAAAATTTCCGGTAAAATTTTACCAAAAACTTTCTTTTCTCCCGTTTAAGAAGCGCTTTTTTCCTGAATTTCATCATTATAGTATATTTTTTACTAAGAATAATAATTAAAGCAAAAAGTTAAACTAAATTTTTTATTTGTCCCGTTTGAGAAGCCAAATTTTCTACAATTTTTTTCCGAAATTGATATTTTTTGGTTTAAATTACAATTCTTTTAAATTTCCGAGCAAATATCGGTCTTTTTCCAGGTGAAAGGCGAATGGTTCTTAAAATAACTCTGAGAATTGCTGTTATCCATATATCGAATGCTAATTTTCAGTAAAATCTATTAAGAAAATCCTTTTTATGTCGTTTAAAAGCTAATGTTTATAGTTTTTCCTCAAAATACAATTTTTTTCAGTTCAAATACAATTTTTAAGTGAATGAAAAAAGTTATTTTCTTGTTTTTAAAAGGAGTTTCTAAGAAATTTTGCTTAAAAATGTCATTTTTATTAGTAATTATACAAATTCTCATGAAATTTTCCAAAAAAATTCGCAAATTTACACGTTTTAAAAGCGAATCATTAGAAATTTATCGCAGGAATGCGTTTCATTAAGTGAAATATTTAATATGTAGTACAATTCCTAACGGAAATCGCTTTCCTCTAGTTCAAATACCTGATATTGCACAAATAGACCGAAGAAATGCTACTTTTTATCAGTCCGATAAATATTTTTAGTACCATTCCCAACGAAAACCGCTACTTTCCGCTTCTTACCACTTTTTTTATACCGGATTTCATAGCAATTAGGCTAAAAATGCAATTTTTTTTCTCTTAATTGAAAAATTTCCAGTAAAATTTTACCAAAAACTTTCTTCTCTCCCGTTTAAGAAGCGCTTTTGTCAAGAATTTCAGCATTATTGTATATTTTTTACTAAGAATAATAATTAAAGCAAAAAGTTAAACTAAATTTTGTATTTGTCCCGTTTTAGAAGCCAAATATTCTACAATTTTCATCCGAAATTGATATTTTTAGGTTTAAATTACAATTCTTTTAAATTTCCGAGTAAATATCTGTCTTTTTCCAGGTGAAAGGCGAATGGATTTTAAAATTACTCTGAGAATTGCTATTTTCCTTGTATCGAATGCTACTTTTCAGTAAATTCTTTTAAGTAAATCCTTTTTATGTCGTTTAAATGCTATTTTTTATAGCTTTTCCTCAAAATTCAATTTTTTTCAGTTCAAATACAATTTTTAAGTGAATGAAAAAAGTGACTCTCTTGCTTTTAAAAAGAATTTCTAAGATATTTTGGTTAACAACGACCTTTTTATTTGTATTTATACAAATTCTCATGAAATTTTCCAATACAAATCGCAAACATACACGTTTTAAAAGCGAATCATTAGAAATTTATCGCAGGAATGCGTTTTATTCAGTGAAATATCTAATATGTAGTACAGTTCCTAACGGAAATCGCTTTCCTCTGGTTCTATATACCTGATATTGCAGAAATAGACCTGAAAAATGCTACTTTTTATCAGTTCGATAAATATTTTTAGTACCATTCCCAACGAAAACCGCTACTTTCCGCTTCTTACCACTTTTTTTTTACCGGATTTCATAGCAATTAGGCTAGTAATGCAATTTTTTTCTTTTTTATTTAAATTCCGGTAAAATTTCACCAAAAAAATACTTTTCTCTTGCTTAAAATGCGTAATTTCAATATTTAAACCCTTATTTGCATATGTTTTACTTATAATGATAATTGTAACCAAATGTTCAACTAAATTTTTTTTTCTCGTTTTAAAAGTTTAAATTTATCTTAAATTTACATCCGAAATTGCAATTATTTTTTGTTTCAATTATAAATTACCAGTAAAATCCCCAAAAAATAATCATCAAGCAATTTTTTTTAAATTAAAATTTGTTATTTTAATAATATTTCACGATGCTGGTGCGATATTAGAGTGAAATGTGGTTGAAATCTTGTACCTTTACAGAAAGGAATCGCATTTTTTGTATATATATTAAAAAAATTGTCTTTTAAATCTGAAGGAACCATAGTGAAATATTATTAAAACATGTATTTGAACTGATTAAGATCCCATTTTAGAAAAGTTTTTAGAATGGGAAAGAAGCAATATTCCAATGAAAGTTTATTGAAATTTTTGTTTTTGAGCAGAGAAATATTACATATTTGTGGTAAGTTTTATAAAGATATCCTAAATTATGTTCTTTTTCTATTTTAAAATTATATTTTTCTGAAATTTTCTTTGTAATTAAATTTTTCCGAAAATTCAGTACTTTTTTATTTCATCTAAGTATTTTTCCACACAAACCTAAATTTCGGCTATTATTTAAATATTCCAGAAGTCTGCTCATTTTTTCTTAGATTAAAAATGTATTTTTTTAAATTTTGATGCTGTGGGTAGTTAATTCACATTCTATAGACTATATTAATTTTATTAAGAATGACTTTCATTGTATTTCCAATTTATTGTTTTATTATTGCACTTGAAAGTATTTCAAAGAATCTCTGGAAATAATAGTACATTTTCTCAAAGAGGAGATACAAAGATTATTTACAGATGTTTGAAGTCAACAGTTGACTTTGATTGTCCAACTACATGTTCACATCAACATACTGGAAGCATTGAGAAACAGATAAGACTATTTGAGGTACTTTCCCTCAGGAAGTTTTCAGATTATTTTTCAATAAAGTTTAAGGCCATTACTATTAAGTGATGTTGATGGGTCGTAGTACCCAATTTTTAAAAAATATTAATCTGTGCAACTGTAAAATGAAATATTCCACAGTCAAAACAAATTATGTTAGAACTATTAAAGTATTAATAAATTAATACCCATATTCTGGATTAAAAAATCCATTTCAAATATATTCCAGAATGTGTCTGTAGATATAAACTGGTATCACTGTTCACAAACTATCCAATAAAAAACAATTACACTTTACTGATATTGAATTATTTGTAAAGGAAAACAATAACCATGATTCAATACATATCAGTTTTCAATGTTAAAAAGCATTTTAAAAATATATTACATGACAATCTGATATAAAAATACAAACAATGTTAGAGTTTGATTCGATCTTAGTTCATTTCAGATTTCTCTGAAAATAACAACATTAGGAATGTAATTAATAAGTTTAAAATTAAAAAAAAACCAATTCAATCAAATAGGTATAAACCTATCACATTTCCTCTGATTCAAAAAATGTTTGTAAATGAATGAAAGCTGACTGATTCTTGTTTATCTATAGGAATATTCTATGATATCTTACTAACAGCAATTCCTTTAAATAAATTAATTAATAAAATAATGCAATTCGTTTCTTTTCATTTTTTGCAAATGACAACCACAGAAGACATTCAAAGGACTAGGCAGAGTGAACCAGCAAAGAAACTTAAGCATTTTATCAAATAGATACTACCTACTCTTCATTGTTGGTTAAAGATTTTGGAACATTTTTAAATAAAATTATTATGATAATATTATGATTTTTGATACTGTGAGAGTTATATAACTGCAGATCGTGTCAATGAGTGAAAATGTATCCTGAATGTATAATTTTAACTTGCCAAAAGAACACTGTATAGGAAGAGTAGGAACACTATGCAACACTATTTTATTGCTCAATTTGCATAAATATGGTATTCTCTCAAGATAAGATGGCCATTTACATACAACAATTTGCTGATCACTAAATATTGAATAAAGCATACAAGCAATCAGTCAAAGGAAAGAACTAAAATATACCTCTCCATTACAGAAATGTATAATTCAAACCACAGCTCTAGAATGTCTTAAAGTCTTGAAAAATAGAAATGACAGATTCCATGTACTTAGCTTCTCCTCTATGAAAGAGGTACTTCTCTTCAGGTAACGAGAATGCTTGGCCAAGATAAGAAAATACCAGATGATTTTTTATGAGAAAGCCATTGGAGGTAGACACAAACTTTAATAATTCTATTAATCAAATGCCTTCAAAAAAAGGCAAGAGACACACACACACAGATGACTTTGGGACAAGGAAAAAAATTTGAGTCTAAACTAACCTCATAAGAAATATGACAACCATTGGAAAATAGTCTACTCATTAACCAATACAAATAATGGATTGCTCAGTTTTCTCTCTTCTCCCATGAATAATTCAATTTTGTTCGTTATGATTTTGCTCCAAGTGGCCATAACTTTCCAACAACATGCCTCTAATATTTAACATGTGTTTGTCCTCTATTCAAACACAAAACTTATCTCCAGATTCTGTTACAAACTCATTACTTTTATCAGTGTCTTCTTCATCTTCTTCTTCCATATCCTTATCTTCTCCTGTATCAGCAGGATCTCGATGACTGCTCAGTGAGTTCTGTTTTGAGAGAGACTGAAAAAAATCAATCATTAATCCAGTAGTTATAGTACAATTATTTACCTTATGATTTTCAGACTGTATTCAATGAAATACCATCCTGAATGGATAAAGAGATTTTTACATCCAAGAAATGTTACAGTTGAAGTTAAAAAAACAATAATAATGATACTCATAGACATAGATATAAAAGTTTACCTTAATATGTATGTTGAAAAGATTGAATTTTTGGAAATATTCACCATTAAACTAAGAATTATAAAAGACATTCTGATTATCAGCTTTATTTGTAAATATAAGCTTTTTTACGTTACTCCAAAGTGGGTAACCTGCTTAGAAATTTTTTCTGCACATAACTCAGTAAAAACTGAAATATAGAAAATAAAATGCGGCAATTTGTTTGGTATTGATATTGAGTTTATTTACTTTAGTGAATGAAGTGAACAAAGTAACTAAGGACTGTTAAACTTAATTCAACTTAATGGCAAGGATATATCCAAACAGCATATAAGAAATACTTCATGTGAATATTATAAAACAGATAATCATTAATTTCCAATTCAAAATTATTGATATGATTGAGATATTAACATTCCCTGTTATTAAAAAGCTCCGTTGAACATTAAAATACACACCAAAAAGAGTTGAATGAGATATGTTTAAAACATTAATGATGCATTAATTATGCAATTATTCATGGATATTTTGATAAATCACAGAATTTTTAAATGTAAGCATGAAATTTTATTTCAAATACCAATTGAGACTAATTAATAAAGATGATGAATGGGCAAAAAGAAGCAATTGAGTAAAAAAAAATAGATATTTGCTAGAACATTTTTTCTTGTTCATTTACAGATATGGCAAGCAAATTAAAGCTTGATAGATATTTCTACATCACATTATGTATCTATTATATATAGCTACCTCAGGGAGATATTTATATGGGGATACAAATGTTTGGCCATGGGCTTGCCAGTTTTTTTGCGTAATGGCCATCTGCAACTTACCCAGAAAAAAATCGGAAACCTATGGGTTAGATTCTAAGAGGCCCCAAAGTCGAATTTTCCCCCATAAGAATGTATGGGGTTGATTTTGCCATTTAAAAAAGCACGTATTACAACCAAATTTCATGCTACTATAGATACTATAAGTTTGTTATCTTTTATTTACAAAAGGTCATGGGTTCGATGCCAATAGATGAAATAATTTTAAATTTTGAAAAATCGTTTCTCTCTTAATATGATGCATAGATCATTCAAAGATTCTGCACGTGTAGATATCTATATATTGAACATGGAAAACAATCAACACTAGCCTATCTGTCACAGGTTCGATTCCAGAGCGACCCGTAATCTCGATTTTCCCTAAAAGAATTACATGGGCCTTATTTCTGAAAACTCTTTAGAGCACTTCCCAACCACATTAAAATTTCATGCAGCCATAAAGGGCTATTCTCACATAAAAGCGTCCATCAGAATGTCGTAATTGGTCGTTCACTCAAATTATTCTCCATTAAAGCTGTTGAAGAATTTTTAGATATACATCACGAATCATATATTAGGCAACAATACCTGATTTTGCCTCCTCCTAGGAGGTGATCTTTTATTCCAAAGTGCCTGCAAGTGCTCAAAATGCTGAGACTGTGCCAATGCAGCTTGCTCAGGGCCAAGGACCTGACCAAAATTGAAAAGGAGGTGGGAAATTTATTATATTTATTTCTATAAAAATAGGCTAATTTCTCTTTAAAACTTCTACAGTAACCTTTTTTTCTGTACTCAAATATAACAAATATTATTCAGAATCTATTTCATAATCAAATTTGAATCCTGTAATTTTTGTTCACCAAGATGTCATACTCTGATCATTTGATTGACAGGTTAAATATTTTCAATGAAATTTTTAATTCCCATGATACACAAACATTTCAGAAAACAATAAACATATAGTGAATAAAGTCAAATAATTTTCAGAACTTCGTTGAATAATAACTAAATACATTTATAACACTTAGTAACTTCCCAATCGACTCATTTTAAGAAAGCAACTAGTTTCATGGATGAATTGGCAAAATCAGATTCCAGGTGCTTGTTAACGCATATTTACAGACAATTTTAGACCATATATTTTAAATTAAACTTCCTTCCACAAAATTGAGCTTGATTATGTCAGAATTACTTTATTGAATCGTTTGCATGTTTCTTCATTTTATAATTCACAATTGATAACCTCCATTATTAATATACAATTTATAATACCTGTGAGCCCATTGTTGAGCCAGGAATCTTAGATATCTCCTCCATTGATGCAGAAACAGAAAATCGTCTTTTCAAACGTTCTTCAACGGCTGCAACCATTGCAGATGATGTTAGGTGCCCGTATTTCTTTTGCCAAGTATATGTATCAAGTGAAATTTCTTTTTTCAATAACAATAATCAATAATAAATAATTACAGATATGAAACTACTGAATCTAAGGATTTTTGTAGGGCAGCAATGTTATTCACTTGGATAGTCTCTTTAATATTTTAGAAATGATAAAGAAAAGACCTCAACTAAATAAGTCAATAACTAGAAAAGACAATAAAGTTTGCGTAATTCAGAAAATTTATGAGAGCATATGATTCTATATAACTTAAAATTAACAATATTGTTTTCTGTAAGGAATAATTAATTATCAAAATAATTTTAGTACATGATTTTCAAAAAAGAATTATTTAATTATATTTCAATTTAATAATAATATTAATCTCAATGCCTTAGAAATATCTTTAAAAATTTTTAAGTCTCCATGCTTTAGATAGACTTTATCTGAGTTCACAAACAACGTTTTTATAAGGATTCATAAATTACTTTATCTAGTGGAACAGTCTCTTTTATTTTTACCCTTTCATCATTCATCCCATCTCTCTTTACTTATATTAAAGCCTTAAAAGCATTATTTATAACTTTTAATGAGATAAGGAGAACAAAACTTGGCAATTTTATAAATGAATCTGTTCCCTAATTAAGATTTAATTGATTTTGTTAAGATTAACATTAACATAATTAAGACGTTGCATTCAATTAATGTGTCAATAACAAAATGAGAGTTAGATTATCAGACTCACATAATATTTAAAGATTATCAAATGCATTTGATAAATTTAATTATCTAATTTTTCTCTATACATTGAATTCAATTGGAATATAAGGTAAGCTGGTTTGTTTATGATGATGAAATTAAAACCACATTCCTCTAGAATTTCTTAGGATTCTACCGGCTCCATTCACAATTTCTTTCAAAATCATTTACCCTCAAACTTGATTTTTATTATTTATTACCTTGAACCGGAATTATCTGGTGTATGTTGATGATTTGAATGCATTTTTCATCATTATATTCACCAACATTTCATGAATTTTTTTAATAAAATTATTAATTCAAGCTTTTGGATAAAATTACATTTGATATTATCATATGAAATCATATCTTTACCTTTATTACAATACACAAAGGATTCCCCTTATCAGATTTTAGATATTTCTATAAGAACAGGATTTGTAAAACAAAACAATCTCATGAATTACCGTATTTTTGGACCATAAGACGCACCTGGTTTTTAGAGGAGAAAAATAGGACAAAAAATATTCTGAACCAAATAGTGTAATAAAATATTTAATAGTCTTTATTTTGGAGGCGAGATTGAGACTAAAAAGTCTCTTTTTCCATCTAACCTCTTTAAAAAAAAGTTTAAAGTAACAAAAGAATTAGAAAGAGAAAAATAATGATTATAAGAGAGATTTAAGTGGATATAAAAACCTAAGAAAATTTTTAGAAAATAAAATCCACTGCAGTAAAACACCCACAATGAAGGGGGGTGTGAAAAACCTGCACAAACCTACTGATAGAATTATCTAAAAACAGAATACTAAAATTTAAATTTTACAAGATAATCAATGAGTCAGATAATGTTAAATTTTAAAACATATCTTTTAACTAAACAGGTAATTAAAAACATTCAATGGTATATTTAAGTTGATTGCCAAAAATTGAGGCAATGTGTAGATAATAAAATTAGAAGATATTGGACTGAGCCGCAAAAAAAAGAATATTTCAGGACAGATGCATAGTTTAATGAATTGGAGGTTAAGAGTGAAAGGAGCAGTAGAGAGAGCGTTGATCAGTGCTGTAGAGATGTGATGACTGTTGATGCAGGAGATAAATTGGATATATGATTAAGATAAGTAAGACATTTTCTTCTGAAAGATCGGGTGGAAATAGAAGATTTTATGTGGGAGGGAATGGTTTTCCAGAGCGTGGTAGCAGTCATAATAAATGATTTGTGATATGTCTGCGTTCTGTGGTTCGGTATTAGTAAATTGAATCTCCCTCTAGTATTACATTTATGGACGGACTCAAATCTTACAAATTCGGAAAAGAGATATTCAGGAGATTGCATTTGCAAAACAGTGCATGAGAACGTTAGAATGTGTAGTTGTTTGCGAGTTTCGAATTTTATCCAATCTAATTTTTTTAATGCACCGGAAATATGGTCGAATTTTCTCAAACTAAATATAAATCGAACAGACACATTCTGGAGCTTATTGGCTAGATCTCTTGATAGATCTTGGTAAACAATGTCACCGTAATCAAAGTGGGGCATGATCAATGAATTTACTAGTCTACTGAGTCGAAGGCTTTACTAAAATAATGTATAACAGAATTTAATAATGTATAACAGAATTATATTTGATCCTGCGGGTCGGCTGCAGCGGGTCCCTCTGCAGTTCTGATACAAATGCCCGGCATTAGTGTCAGCGTCTTAGTACGGCGTCAGTGTCAGTCTTCTATTTGGACCATAAGACGCAGGCACTTTTCTCCCCACTTTTTGGTGAAGAAAAAGTGCATCTTATGGTCCGAAAAATACGGTATATTATATCATATTTGTGAAAAATATATATTTTTGAGAGTTATAATCCCAGACAGCCTGATCTAATTATATCTTGAGATAATTAAAGTAATGGGATTATGGAATGAAAAGTATTGGCATAATAAAAGACAAGTTAAATAACAACCTTCAATTTCTTTGGCTGGCTGCACATATGCTGGGAGTTTAACATATGTTGCTGGAGTGTTATGAAGACATACAACTGGAACTGCAGCACAGTCATGCAAATGAAGAACTATTCGAGCTGCATCGGTTGACATACATAAACCCAAAATGGGTGCATGCATGGAAAGAGAAGATAATGGAAGACCTCGCCTTGTATCCCAAACCATCACACTCTTATCTTCAGATCCTGTGTAAGAAAACTTGCATGCAATCAATATCATAATGGAGATGAAAAATATATGACACAAGTAACACGTATGATACAATTAAAAGATTTTCTTATAGCAGTTGTATATAAACCAATATATGTACAGTAATAGACACTGCATATCGAATGTAATTGATTAATAAAAATTTTATTTGTATAATTAACAGACATTATCTGCATTCAAATAATTCTTTATTATCTCATACTATTAAACTATTCCATTCAGATTACAAATAGGCTAAGTCTAATCACCGAGAGCTTCATCTACCTAATCTCTTGCAATTATACCTTTTAGCCAAAAAAATTAAAGCAAGATTACATTGCCAATGTTCAATAAAATTTAGAAAAAAATGCGATTCTTTCCAGTTCAAATTTTGACAAAAATTTCCAGCGAAAATCGATCCTTCCCTAATTTAAAAGGGAATTTTTCTAAAATATACAAAGAATATGCGATTCTATTCAGTTCAATAAATTCTCAATCATATTTCACCCGAATATTGCACATTTCCTATTTTAAAGCAAATTTTCTAAATACGAAAAATTTTAAAATACGAAAATCGCTGTTTTCGTATTTTTAAAAGAGAATTTTATTGAAATTTAACCCGAAAATGCGATTTTTCTTTGTTCAAATACAATATTTCTATGAAATTTCACTCGAATAACGTTCCTTACCTGTTTTAAATGGAATTCGTCTAAAAGTTATCCCGAAGATGCAATTCCTTTGAATTCAAATACAAATTTTCAATCATATTTCTTTTGTATATCGCTACCTTCTTGTTTGAAAGAATTTTTTTTAATATACCGCAAAAAGTCTTATTCTTGTTACTTGAAACACAAATTTTCAGTAATATTTTCAACGAAAATCGCTCGTCTCGTGTTTGAAAAGAGAATTTTTCTAAATGGTACCCCAAAAATGGGTTGGATTCCTTTCAATTAAAATACAAAATTTTAATTATATTTCACTCAAATATTGTTCCTTTCCTGTTTTAAAATCGAATTTTTTAAAATTCACCCCAATAACGTCGTTCTTTTTTGTTCAAATACAAAATTTTCACAGTAATTTACTCGAATATCCCTCCTATCCTGTTTTAAAGCAAATGTTTCTTGAATTTATTACCTTATTTTTTGAATGTATAGTGTATTATTTGCTAACCTGAGTAATAAAAGGTATGTTACCTATAAAATTTAATGATGTATTTTTGGTAAATCATTTTATTTTCTAATGCCATCATATATTAGTATTCTAAAAGCATTTATAGGGCTTGCCTATTAATGGTTTGAGTAATGCAATTTAAAAGTACAACATCAAAAAAAAAGAATTTGGGTGTGAAACATATTATTGGTGATAAGTCATAGAAAAGTATTTTAGAACTTGAAAAACGTCTCCCATGCTGTGAATGCTTCCTCATCAATCTTCCAAACATAAGCAACTTCAAAGTAAACATGTTATATAAATGGAATGAAATGACTTTTTGAAAGGTGGATGAAAATGTTGAATATTTCCTATATATTAAAATTCTCTCAAATAAAGTACTATGAAAGGAAAATTAATTATAGATATGCTTATCAAAAGACACGATATTCTCCTTTTGAATAATATGCAAAATGCAGCGATTGTAGAAAAGTAAATTATACTTAAAAGTAAATTTTGAGGTGAGGCAGAGCTACATAGTGGCTATTTTGCTTAATGGCATGTAAATATTTGGTTTAAAGTAGTCACTATGTCAATGTTGATGGGTTAGCTTTAAAATACAAAGTATAGGATTAAAATTTTTCTTCATTGATTATGTTTTCACTTACAATATTCAATTAACTTTTTGAAATATAAAGTACATCATATGTTCATTATAAACTCTTATTAAACACTAGACAGGTATAAATTTAATTACTTTTAGGACTTGAGGATTAAAATAAAAAGAACCCAATAAATCAAGGCAAAATAACAGATTTTCCCATGATTCAAAGGAACAATTTATAATCATGATTTATGATTTTCACTTAAGATAACTATCAAATATACCTGAGACAGCAATTGTTCCATCCGCAGCCACTGCAACACAGGATATAAATGCCAGATGACCAGAGAGAGTTCTGAGATCAGTACCAGTGGTCATGTCCCACACAATCAGACTTGCATCCCGAGCACCTGAGACCACAAGAACAGGAGGAGGAGCCTCAGGTGGAGTAACTTTTTCACCAAGAACAGAAGGTACCAGAGGAAGTACTTGACATCTTGTCAAAGGAGTCCCCTTTCCAGTTTTCTTAATATCAGAAGAAATAGGAGGAGGAGGTTGGATTGATACAGCAACACATGTCACATGGTCTGAATGTCCTACAAGCACTTGAGCCAGTTTACCACCAGCAACCTTAAAAAAACAAGAAATATCAGGAGGTAAAATTTAAAAAGTTATCATGATTCTTATATGAAATATCAGTAACAATTTCAATAATGAGTATTTAATGTAACATCCATAAATCAATGATGAATCAACAATATTTTAATAAAAAAGTACTTATGCTTCATATGTCATTTCCTTGAAAATAGATATATTTCCAAAATTATTTAATAGTTTGAATAAGATTTTAATAAATTCTAATTTGAAAAAAATGATTAACTAATCCATAACGGATAATCTCTAATAATAAGTAGTAAAACTCATGGGATGTAGAAAAATTACTTTCAATTTTCAAAGAAAAATATTATTATTAATATAAAAATCACTGCAAGTAGGTTTTTTTGCACTGTGATAGTGATGATGATATAATAAAAAAAAGTTCTTACCTCTTCATTACTCCTCAGAGAAAGAGTTTCAATTTATATTCCTTCTGCCATTTGATGGCTTTTATTATCTAATAGGTATAATCTCCAATGTCAATATTTTGCAATGTACACTATACACAACTGCAAATCTAAGCTAATTTCTTCTTATTTTTTGATAAGTACAATCCTTATCTAGTGAGATGCAGTTCTCTCAAAGTTCCTTTTAACTATCTAGCTGTTGTTCTTTGACCATTTCTATCCATTTCCTTTTTTCTACTTGCTACTGATCCTTTGTATTCAAAGACATTCAGACAGCTTTGCAGTTGTTGATGTCCAATTGATCAGAAAACATATTTCCATTTCCAGTGGGAGAGTCTACTACCTCCACAAGGTCCTTCAGTTCTAATGGAGTTTTATACATTTATGACCCTCATTCCATCTCCTATGGATGTGAAACCCACTTGAAAACATTTCTGAATCTAAAACATCCATAATAAAGTTTAAGTACAAATGATCATTCATTCATTCATGGAGTCAATTTGATAGTGGAAATAATAGAAATTGTTCTGAGGTTCACAGAGAAAAATCTAAGAGAAACATCCCTTTCTCATGTTTCCATGTCCATACACATTCTGTTATAGATATAATGCATATTGCTTAAAGTTGGTTAGGGAGAGTTTATCTATTATATTAAAAACAGGAGGAAGGAAAATATACTTAAAATTGAGCCCCTTCCTCAGAGGACCAATTTAAAAGCCGCATTTTACAATTGCACAAATGAGCAAAGGAACCTTTTACCAACAAGTACACTTGAGCCTATCATTTTTTGTGGGCTTACCTGTTAGGCTAAGTTCAAGATTCGGTTGTAGATGGGGGGAAAAACTGGAGATAAGGTGTCAAAATTAGGATTTATTCTTTCAGATTACAAACCTACTTGCAGCGAGTTTGACAATTATAATAAATAGAATACCATAAATATAAGGCAGATCCCTTTTACTTTAAAATAACACAAAGCTAATTGATAGGCAAATGAAAAATTATCATGGCCTCTAATCTGAGCTTGAGTTCTGAGGATACTTATGGTAAAGGTACCATATTGATACATTTTTTGTCTACAAGTATATCTGTAACTATTGATCAATGAACAATTTTTGTTAATGGTTAGATTAAAGGAGTTGTGAAAGGATGAATGTAAAATTTAATAATTCTTATTTAATAACAACATAATTTATATAGAGTATTTTAAAAAATATTAAATATACAAATAATGTCTCTTTTTGCAACACAATAATGTGAATTCATATAACCTGTTTATGTTAAATAAATAAATAAATTTAATTTAATAATGGAATTTGATTTGAAGATTAATTTAATTGTATTTTAACCCATTAACCGCCGAGGTTAGAATTAGCGAGAAATTTACCAATTTTTTCTTATGAATCTTCTATTTTCTGCCTAGAAAAGACAAATTATAAATTTGAACTCTAAAAAAATATTGTAAGTGCGAAAAAAATAATGTTGCGTTTTCGCAACTTTGGCAGAATACCTTAACTTTTTCGGATATGCAACCCGCGCAACACACAATTTTTTTCCGTTATTTATTGCTATATCTCATAATAAATACCGTAAATGACTGATTATGAATTTTTCCTTTGCCTTTCAAGATTACCTTCGATTAATCTATTTAAATGGCATTAATAAATAGTTTGGCTTACATTGCCAACATTTTCTCATGGAGTTGCCCTTAAAAATAAAATGAGATAATCAATTTTTTCAATTGATCAGGAAACAAAAATTGAGAATTTGTGCCTTTCTGAGATTTTTTTTTCAACAGTATGGTTCATGATTTTAGTCTTCGAGAGAAGCCACACCACCTTTTAGGAGGATTACTGCAATATAGGACCTATACACAAACTGTGAAATCTTATTTTCTTTAGGTTTCCGGAACAGTTATGGCTTGGTGCATACTCTTTCTATAGATATCGATGCATAGAGGCCAACATCAAATTTTTCCTCTTACTCTAACTCTATGATTCGCATTGTAATTGTTGTGATGATCAACTCCGCCCATATACTATTTATATGCCAAGACAACATAAGACTGTGCGATAAAGATAAACTTTCGGTTTTTCCGGCTGAATATCTCCAATATCCCTAATGGAAGAAGCTATGCAAAATTACTTGCTTAAGAGATAACTGAGTTATCGTTCCATATCATAATTGAAAGACCAATGGATTTATCAAAATCAGTAATAACATATCCTCTTGACCTTTTAGCGAATTTCTTCGTATCTTCTATTGCTCAATTTCTATTCACCGTATACTGCATGTAGTGAAGTAATTTCCTTAAAAATACGAAAACAATGAAAATGTGAACCATCAAAATGTGACCGTCAAAAGAAAATGATGCTGAACGCTGCACTCCAATGTGTGAGCACTTCTCAGCCATAGGGAAGATTATCCTTTCGACGATAAAGCATCCTATGCTTGAATGGGAAAGATTTCATTAAAAGCAACCAAATATCCAAAGATCAGAGTTCATTTGGGATTCACATCACTAAGGAAGCCACTATAATGCTTTACAATTGTACACAGTTCAACAATCTTGTCCCGGTCCCTCAAAAATTATGAAATAATGAAAGTGACAATGAAAATGTGAGCCATGTTCTTTCCTCTGTGTACATGGAGAAACGCTTTTAATCGTAATTGATGCAAAAGTTAATTACATCGGGAGCGATTCTCGGTATAAGTTAACTGAGTTCAGCTCAAAATGAGAATATGTTAACCTTTTATCCGATTTATGTTGAAATTTTAAGTTTTGCAGGATTTACCCTCCCGCTAAACAATTATCTCGATCCTGATTGGCTGTAATAAATACCACCGCTGTCAGTGCAGCCGCTGTATTAATGAATTTCATGCCATGATAATGAATTATCCCATTACCGATCGAATATCCTTAAAATTTCTCTCTTCTTTTATGAGGACGGCAGGTAATGGCAGTTTTGTTCAATTCGGTAGATTAAGCGGACGACTAGTTAAGAAAATAGTCTTCTTGTGCGGTAAGACTCACGTAGTTGGTAAAAATCATAATAAATACTAGTATTCATGAAATATTTATCGGTTACGATTGATCTCGAGTTAATTTTGATAAATCTAATTGGAATTTTAGATTCCCGCCGGTAACAATGGCGCCTCGAAACACCGCCATGCATTATGCACTTTCCACAGCGACCTCGACGCGATCACATCGTCGCTTACGCCCGTCATTAAATTTCCCTTCCTCGAATTAAAAACACTCAAAGGAAGATGCGTCAACCCTTTTATTAATTATAGTGCCACGACGGAGTACTCTCTTCATACAAAAGCCTTCGGAATCCGAAAAAAGTTCGCCTCGTTGCGATTACTGAAGCACCATCCAGCTGGGAGAAGTTACCTTGTCATGATTCTTACCGAAACCTGTTTACACAACTTAGAATCACATCGCGACCGCGATCTATCTAGGTATCCGAATCTCGTCCCTTCCAAACAATGAGCTGGTAAACATACCGAGTTCGTGTAAACGGAGGCAAACGGCGAGCTCTAATGTTTCCAATGGGGCCACGTTTCTTACCTTATAAATTTCCTTTGAACCTCACTCGAACCTCTTCTGCTTCGGCAGTCTTTCCCCCGATAATGATTCGCTCGAACGAACCGGCCGTCGCCTCTCAATCTTTCTCCGATCATCACTCAACTCCAAACATCCGTCCCGCTCACTTTATGCAGGAGGAAACACGCAGAATCCATAGACAATGATTCTATGGCAAGGCGAAAGAATAGGTCAAACCCTAAACTACGAGCGCGAACCTCGCTCGCTGGAGAACGCCCGCCAACTGAGGGCATGCACACACATTGCTCCCTCTAGGATTGATGTCCAAAAGCTTATCCCTATGACAGGCGAACGAGGAAATCGGATCTTATTATTCATAAAACCTTCCGTGGTCTACCGCACGCATGGGCTTCTTCGCCTTCAAAGTCCCTTTTCTATTTCCGTAACGCTCTTACCTAATGCCAGAGCGTGGATGTTTTCTTTTACCGCTATGTCTCGCACTTGAATTAAGATGATCGCTTACGAACTGAATGAAATTTTATTCGACAGGACTTCGAAGAGTTTATTGGAAACTTGAATTAGATTCCTAAATAGCTTGGTAATGAATAGAATAATGGTGGGATTTTTATGAAAAATGAACGGTATTAGGCAGCATTGGAACGTATGACGAACTATAGTTCCTCTCAATGTTTTAAGATTCCAGAGGCGGAATTTAATGCGATGGACTGAGGTTTTGAACGCTTTGAAGTTCTTTTCTCGAAAATCATTTCTTGATTGTGGGCAATAAATCATATTATATCAGTTTTTCCAATTCAAAATTTATTGCAACTGCAGCATTAATTACATGATGATTAAACCATGATATCACATCATCGTACATCGTGCTGACTCCCTTATCCCCTGCTTCTTCCAGATATACTTCACTCGACATCTGGGCAACTAACTTAACTCCGTTCCTCAATCGTACTCCAGGAAAGTGGCGTCATTCCTCGCACCTAAAATGAATGGATACATGACTATTAAATACTCTATGGCGTCACCATAAATCATAAAAAATTATCTGAATTGAAGGAACGGACGGGTCAAGTAGAGGAGCTAGAATTGCATCCGAATGAAGAATGGAACAGAAACGACAAGGGTTCAATATTTCGAAAACGTTTAACGCTTTGGTCGATCAAAATCCTATATTTATTAAGGTGTATCGGAGTTGTTAATGGCCAATAATCGCATCGGAGAAAGGATTAGTAAGATGAAATGCAGGTGATGAAGAGGTAAACCACTGGTGCCTTGCGGCTTGATGATGTCAACTGGGAGGAGGAAAGAACTGCTGGAATGAAGTAGATATATCCTGCTCGGAAGCAAAAGAATGACCTGAGTGCAAAAGAATACATGTTGCAGGAGAGAAGCAAGGCAAGCAAATGTGTATGAATAAACAATAAAGTGAAACAATAGGCTTCAAAAGGAACAATATTCTGAAGCAACCTACTGTCTGTCCATCTACTCTTTGGTAAAAAGTGGAGGGTGCCGGGATAAGACTCAGTCGCGTTGGGATGAAAGTAAGATAAAACTTAACTAAATCAAAGTTCGACATTTCCTCCAGCAGACAAGCAAGCAAAAATAGGAATTGGCTAGCTGGATCACAGTCCTTAGCTTTGCAGGTACAAGGGAATCTTAAAATGAAGACTCTATGTTCTCAACCAGAGTCTGCTAGCTTAAGAAATTAATGAGTTTTCAACAGGGGAAAGACGAAGAAAAAAATCGTTTGGGAAAGAAAATTGTGCCTTAGGATACATGTTTGTCTGCCTCAAATGCTTTTATATTAGTACCAGGAAGATGGCATGTCAATTGACGGAAGAAGTACAACGAGTAACAAGTCACATATGGATGAGGCCGAACGAAGTTCCATGAGTAAGCCACACGCATATATGTTAGAAGAAAATGAAGCCACCGACAATAAATTACATCCTGAAAGACATTTGAGTAAGCGGTCATCAGATGGATTGGCGAAGTGGTAAAATATGCAACGAAGCACACAAAAGAAAGCAAAGGAATAGCTGTAACTGTGGCATCATGGTGGTGAAGGGAAACATAGGAGATGAAATGCAAATCAGCGATCAAAGACCATGAATAGCTTTACAGGAGCCAAGAACTTTCAGCAAAGAAGAGGAACGTTATTTCGAGCAAGATGAGCCGAATGAAAAGTACTTCAATGAAGGTTGATGGAAAATTTCCAAAGGAAGAAGGAATAAATACAATTCTTCGATTATTTAGTAAGGAGAAAATAATTTGCTTCGTTTCCACTGATGTAACAGCCTACGTTGGTAAAGCGTATTTGCTGTAGATCACTTTATCGTTTCACTTCACGCGCATACACAGAAAACCGTCAAGTTCCTGAGCTTTATCCTCACTCTTAGAAAGAATTATCCTATAACTTCATTACCGAATGTTTCAAATCCTTCACTTCTTCAAAAGGTAGTCATGCTCAGACGTCTATCAGCTAATTTATTCATCCCACTATCTAAGGAGAGGAGGAAGGCGTATGATAATCAACTGTACCTGTCATAAACATTAATCAATCCTTTGGGAAACCTTTCATCACCCTTTACCAAATTATAAATTCGTTTACTTTCCATCTAGGAGAATTAAAAGCAGGGTAACGTTCACATCTCATAACAGGAATCGGTAGCTTATAATCTCTTAAGTCCATCCTCCAAACACCACTTACCTTAAAAAGGTAGCGTTCTTACATTTCCACATGTGTGATTAAAATCCTCCACGTCCAAAGAAAAGGATGCTGAACGCTGCACTCCATTGTGTGAGCTCTTCTCAGCCATAGGGAAGATTATCCTTTCGACGATAAAGCATCCTATGCTTGAATGGGAAAGATTTCATTAAAAGCAAGCAAATATCCAAAGATCAGAGTTTATTTGGAATTCACATCACTAAGGAAGCCACTATAATGCTTTACAATTGTACACAGTTCATCAATCTTGTCACGGTCCCTCAAAAATTAAGACATAATGAAAGTTACAATGAAAATGCGAACCATGTTCTTTCCTCTGTGTACATGGAGAAACGCTTTTAATCGTAATTGATGCAAAAGTTAATCACATCGGGAGCGATTCTCGGTATAAGTTAACTGAGTTCAGCTCAAAATGAGAATATGTTAACCTTTTATCCGATTTATGTTGAAATTTTAAGTTTTGCAGGATTTACCCTCCCGCTAAACAATTATCTCGATCCTGATTGGCTGTAATAAATACCACCGCTGTCAGTGCAGCCGCTGTATTAATGAATTTCATGCCATGATAATGAATTATCCCATTACCGATCGAATATCCTTAAAATTTCTCTCTTCTTTTATGAGGACGGCGGGTAATGGCAGTTTTGTTCAATTCGGTAGATTAAGCGGACGACTAGTTAAGAAAATAGTCTTCTTGTGCGGTAAGACTCACGTAGTTGGTAAAAATCATAATAAATACTAGTATTCATGAAATATTTATCGGTTACGATTGATCTCGAGTTAATTTTGATAAATCTAATTGGAATTTTAGATTCCCGCCGGTAACAATGGCGCCTCGAAACACCGCCATGCATTATGCACTTTCCACAGCGACCTCGACGCGATCACATCGTCGCTTACGCCCGTCATTAAATTTCCCTTCCTCGAATTAAAAACACTCAAAGGAAGATGCGTCAACCCTTTTATTAATTATAGTGCCACGACGGAGTACTCTCTTCATACAAACGCCTTCGGAATCCGAAAAAAGTTCGCCTCGTTGCGATTACTGAAGCACCATCCAGCTGGGAGAAGTTACCTTGTCATGATTCTTACCGAAACCTGTTTACACAACTTAGAATCACATCGCGACCGCGATCTATCTAGGTATCCGAATCTCGTCCCTTCCAAACAATGAGCTGGTAAACATACCGAGTTCGTGTAAACGGAGGCAAACGGCGAGCTCTAATGTTTCCAATGGGGCCACGTTTCTTACCTTATAAATTTCCTTTGAACCTCACTCGAACCTCTTCTGCTTCGGCAGTCTTTCCCCCGATAATGATTCGCTCGAACGAACCGGCCGTCGCCTCTCAATCTTTCTCCGATCATCACTCAACTCCAAAACTCCGTCGCGCTCACTTTATGCAGGAGGAAACACGCAGAATCCATAGACAATGATTCTATGGCAAGGCGAAAGAATAGGTCAAACCCTAAACTACGAGCGCGAACCTCGCTCGCTGGAGAACGCCCGCCAACTGAGGGCATGCACACACATTGCTCCCTCTAGGATTGATGTCCAAAAGCTTATCCCTATGACAGGCGAACGAGGAAATCGGATCTTATTATTCATAAAACCTTCCGTGGTCTACCGCACGCATGGGCTTCTTCGCCTTCAAAGTCCCTTTTCTATTTCCGTAACGCTCTTACCTAATGCCAGAGCGTGGATGTTTTCTTTTACCGCTATGTCTCGCACTTGAATTAAGATGATCGCTTACGAACTGAATGAAATTTTATTCGATAGGACTTCGAAGAGTTTATTGGAAACTTGAATTAGATTCCTAAATAGCTTGGTAATGAATAGAATAATGGTGGGATTTTTATGAAAAATGAACGGTATTAGGCAGCATTGGAACGTATGACGAACTATAGTTCCTCTCAATGTTTTAAGATTCCAGAGGCGGAATTTAATGCGATGGACTGAGGTTTTGAACGCTTTGAAGTTCTTTTCTCGAAAATCATTTCTTGATTGTGGGCAATAAATCATATTATATCAGTTTTTCCAATTCAAAATTTATTGCAACTGCAGCATTAATTACATGATGATTAAACCATGATATCACATCATCGTACATCGTGCTGACTCCCTTATCCCCTGCTTCTTCCAGATATACTTCACTCGACATCTGGGCAACTAACTTAACTCCGTTCCTCAATCGTACTCCAGGAAAGTGGCGTCATTCCTCGCACCTAAAATGAATGGATACATGACTATTAAATACTCTATGGCGTCACCATAAATCATAAAAAATTATCTGAATTGAAGGAACGGACGGGTCAAGTAGAGGAGCTAGAATTGCATCCGAATGAAGAATGGAACAGAAACGACAAGGGTTCAATATTTCGAAAACGTTTAACGCTTTGGTCGATCAAAATCCTATATTTATTAAGGTGTATCGGAGTTGTTAATGGCCAATAATCGCATCGGAGAAAGGATTAGTAAGATGAAATGCAGGTGATGAAGAGGTAAACCACTGGTGCCTTGCGGCTTGATGATGTCAACTGGGAGGAGGAAAGAACTGCTGGAATGAAGTAGATATATCCTGCTCGGAAGCAAAAGAATGACCTGAGTGCAAAAGAATACATGTTGCAGGAGAGAAGCAAGGCAAGCAAATGTGTATGAATAAACAATAAAGTGAAACAATAGGCTTCAAAAGGAACAATATTCTGAAGCAACCTACTGTCTGTCCATCTACTCTTTGGTAAAAAGTGGAGGGTGCCGGGATAAGACTCAGTCGCGTTGGGATGAAAGTAAGATAAAACTTAACTAAATCAAAGTTCGACATTTCCTCCAGCAGACAAGCAAGCAAAAATAGGAATTGGCTAGCTGGATCACAGTCCTTAGCTTTGCAGGTACAAGGGAATCTTAAAATGAAGACTCTATGTTCTCAACCAGAGTCTGCTAGCTTAAGAAATTAATGAGTTTTCAACAGGGGAAAGACGAAGAAAAAAATCGTTTGGGAAAGAAAATTGTGCCTTAGGATACATGTTTGTCTGCCTCAAATGCTTTTATATTAGTACCAGGAAGATGGCATGTCAATTGACGGAAGAAGTACACCGAGTAACAAGTCACATATGGATGAGGCCGAACGAAGTTCCATGAGTAAGCCACACGCATATATGTTAGAAGAAAATGAAGCCACCGACAATAAATTACATCCTGAAAGACATTTGAGTAAGCGGTCATCAGATGGATTGGCGAAGTGGTAAAATATGCAACGAAGCACACAAAAGAAAGCAAAGGAATAGCTGTAACTGTGGCATCATGGTGGTGAAGGGAAACATAGGAGATGAAATGCAAATCAGCGATCAAAGACCATGAATAGCTTTACAGGAGCCAAGAACTTTCAGCAAAGAAGAGGAACGTTATTTCGAGCAAGATGAGCCGAATGAAAAGTACTTCAATGAAGGTTGATGGAAAATTTCCAAAGGAAGAAGGAATAAATACAATTCTTCGATTATTTAGTAAGGAGAAAATAATTTGCTTCGTTTCCACTGATGTAACAGCCTACGTTGGTAAAGCGTATTTGCTGTAGATCACTTTATCGTTTCACTTCACGCGCATACACAGAAAACCGTCAAGTTCCTGAGCTTCATCCTCACTCTTAGAAAGTATTATCCTATAACTTCATTACCGAATGTTTCAAATCCTTCACTTCTTCAAAAGGTAGTCATGCTCAGACGTCTATCAGCTAATTTATTCATCCCACTATCTAAGGAGAGGAGGAAGGCGTATGATAATCAACTGTACCTGTCATAAACATTAATCAATCCTTTGGGAAACCTTTCATCACCCTTTACCAAATTATAAATTCGTTTACTTTCCATCTAGGAGAATTAAAAGCAGGGTAACGTTCACATCTCATAACAGGAATCGGTAGCTTATAATCTCTTAAGTCCATCCTCCAAACACCACTTACCTTAAAAAGGTAGCGTTCTTACATTTCCACATGTGTGATTAAAATCCTCCACGTCCAAAGAAAAGGATGCTGAATGCTGCACTCCATTGTGTGAGCTCTTCTCAGCCATAGGGAAGATTATCCTTTCGACGATAAAGCATCCTATGCTTGAATGGGAAAGATTTCATTAAAAGCAACCAAATATCCAAAGATCAGAGTTTATTTGGAATTCACATCACTAAGGAAGCCACTATAATGCTTTACAATTGTACACAGTTCATCAATCTTGTCACGGTCCCTCAAAAATTAAGACATAATGAAAGTTACAATGAAAATGCGAACCATGTTCTTTCCTCTGTGTACATGGAGAAACGCTTTTAATCGTAATTGATGCAAAAGTTAATCACATCGGGAGCGATTCTCGGTATAAGTTAACTGAGTTCAGCTCAAAATGAGAATATGTTAACCTTTTATCCGATTTATGTTGAAATTTTAAGTTTTGCAGGATTTACCCTCCCGCTAAACAATTATCTCGATCCTGATTGGCTGTAATAAATACCACCGCTGTCAGTGCAGCCGCTGTATTAATGAATTTCATGCCATGATAATGAATTATCCCATTACCGATCGAATATCCTTAAAATTTCTCTCTTCTTTTATGAGGACGGCGGGTAATGGCAGTTTTGTTCAATTCGGTAGATTAAGCGGACGACTAGTTAAGAAAATAGTCTTCTTGTGCGGTAAGACTCACGTAGTTGGTAAAAATCATAATAAATACTAGTATTCATGAAATATTTATCGGTTACGATTGATCTCGAGTTAATTTTGATAAATCTAATTGGAATTTTAGATTCCCGCCGGTAACAATGGCGCCTCGAAACACCGCCATGCATTATGCACTTTCCACAGCGACCTCGACGCGATCACATCGTCGCTTACGCCCGTCATTAAATTTCCCTTCCTCGAATTAAAAACACTCAAAGGAAGATGCGTCAACCCTTTTATTAATTATAGTGCCACGACGGAGTACTCTCTTCATACAAACGCCTTCGGAATCCGAAAAAAGTTCGCCTCGTTGCGATTACTGAAGCACCATCCAGCTGGGAGAAGTTACCTTGTCATGATTCTTACCGAAACCTGTTTACACAACTTAGAATCACATCGCGACCGCGATCTATCTAGGTATCCGAATCTCGTCCCTTCCAAACAATGAGCTGGTAAACATACCGAGTTCTTGTCAACGGAGGCAAATGGCGAGCTCTAATGTTTCCAATGGGGCCACGCTTCTTACCTTCAAAAATTTCCTTTGAACCTCACTCGAACCTCTTCTGCTTCGGCAGTCTTTCCCCCGATAATGATTCGCTCGAACGAACCGGCCGTCGCCTCTCAATCTTTCTCCGATCATCACTCAACTCCAAAACTCCGTCGCGCTCACTTTATGCAGGAGGAAACACGCAGAATCCATAGACAATGATTCTATGGCAAGGCGAAAGAATAGGTCAAACCCTAAACTACGAGCGCGAACCTCGCTCGCTGGAGAACGCCCGCCAACTGAGGGCATGCACACACATTGCTCCCTCTAGGATTGATGTCCAAAAGCTTATCCCTATGACAGGCGAACGAGGAAATCGGATCTTATTATTCATAAAACCTTCCGTGGTCTACCGCACGCATGGGCTTCTTCGCCTTCAAAGTCCCTTTTCTATTTCCGTAACGCTCTTACCTAATGCCAGAGCGTGGATGTTTTCTTTTACCGCTATGTCTCGCACTTGAATTAAGATGATCGCTTACGAACTGAATGAAATTTTATTCGATAGGACTTCGAAGAGTTTATTGGAAACTTGAATTAGATTCCTAAATAGCTTGGTAATGAATAGAATAATGGTGGGATTTTTATGAAAAATGAACGGTATTAGGCAGCATTGGAACGTATGACGAACTATAGTTCCTCTCAATGTTTTAAGATTCCAGAGGCGGAATTTAATGCGATGGACTGAGGTTTTGAACGCTTTGAAGTTCTTTTCTCGAAAATCATTTCTTGATTGTGGGCAATAAATCATATTATATCAGTTTTTCCAATTCAAAATTTATTGCAACTGCAGCATTAATTACATGATGATTAAACCATGATATCACATCATCGTACATCGTGCTGACTCCCTTATCCCCTGCTTCTTCCAGATATACTTCACTCGACATCTGGGCAACTAACTTAACTCCGTTCCTCAATCGTACTCCAGGAAAGTGGCGTCATTCCTCGCACCTAAAATGAATGGATACATGACTATTAAATACTCTATGGCGTCACCATAAATCATAAAAAATTATCTGAATTGAAGGAACGGACGGGTCAAGCAGAGGAGCTAGAATTGCATCCGAATGAAGAATGGAACAAAAACGACAAGGGTTCAATATTTCGAAAACGTTTAACGCTTTGGTCGATCAAAATCCTATATTTATTAAGGTGTCACAAGGTTGTTCATGGCCATTATTCGCATCGGAGATAGGATTAGTAAGATGAAATGCAGGAGATGAAGAGGTAAACCACTGGTGCCTTGCGGCTTGATGATGTCAACTGGGAGGAGGAAAGAACTGCTGGAATGAAGTAGATATATCCTGCTCGGAAGCAAAAGAATGACCTGAGTGCAAAAGAATACATGTTGCAGGAGAGAAGCAAGGCAAGCAAATGTGTATGAATAAACAATAAAGTGAAACAATAGGCTTCAAAAGGAACAATATTCTGAAGCAACCTACTGTCTGTCCATCTACTCCTTGGTAAAAAGTGGAGGGTGCCGGGATAAGACTCAGTCGCGTTGGGATGAAAGTAAGATAAAACTTAACTAAATCAAAGTTCGACATTTCCTCCAGCAGACAAGCAAGCAAAAATAGGAATTGGCTAGCTGGATCACAGTCCTTAGCTTTGCAGGTACAAGGGAATCTTAAAATGAAGACTCTATGTTCTCAACCAGAGTCTGCTAGCTTAAGAAATTAATGAGTTTTCAACAGGGGAAAGACGAAGAAAAAAATCGTTTGGGAAAGAAAATTGTGCCTTAGGATACATGTTTGTCTGCCTCAAATGCTTTTATATTAGTACCAGGAAGATGGCATGTCAATTGACGGAAGAAGTACAACGAGTAACAAGTCACATATGGATGAGGCCGAACGAAGTTCCATGAGTAAGCCACACGCATATATGTTAGAAGAAAATGAAGCCACCGACAATAAATTACATCCTGAAAGACATTTGAGTAAGCGGTCATCAGATGGATTGGCGAAGTGGTAAAATATGCAACGAAGCAAACAAAAGAAAGCAAAGGAATAGCTGTAACTGTGGCATCATGGTGGTGAAGGGAAACATAGGAGATGAAATGCAAATCAGCGATCAAAGACCATGAATAGCTTTACAGGAACCAAGAACTTTCAGCAAAGAAGAGGAACGTTATTTCGAGCAAGATGAGCCGAATGAAAAGTACTTCAATGAAGGTTGATGGAAAATTTCCAAAGGAAGAAGGAATAAATACAATTCTTCGATTATTTAGTAAGGAGAAAATAATTTGCTTCGTTTCCACTGATGTAACAGCCTACGTTGGTAAAGCGAATTTGCTGTAGATCACTTTATCGTTTCACTTCACGTGCATACACAGAAAACCATCAAGTTCCTGAGCTTCACCCTCACTCTTAGAAAGTATTATCCTATAACTTCATTACCGAATGTTTCAAATCCTTCACTTCTTCAAAAGGTAGTCATGCTCAGACGTCTATCAGCTAATTTATTCATCCCACTATCTAAGGAGAGGAGGAAGGCGTATGATAATCAACTGTACCTGTCATAAACATTAATCAATCCTTTGGGAAACCTTTCATCACCCTTTACCAAATTATAAATTCGTTTACTTTCCATCTAGGAGAATTAAAAGCAGGGTAACGTTCACATCTCATAACAGGAATCGGTAGCTTATAATCTCTTAAGTCCATCCTCCAAACACCACTTACCTTAAAAAGGTAGCGTTCTTACATTTCCACATGTGTGATTAAAATCCTCCACGTCCAAAGAAAAGGATGCTGAACGCTGCACTCCATTGTGTGAGCTCTTCTCAGCCATAGGGAAGATTATCCTTTCGACGATAAAGCATCCTATGCTTGAATGGGAAAGATTTCATTAAAAGCAAGCAAATATCCAAAGATCAGAGTTTATTTGGAATTCACATCACTAAGGAAGCCACTATAATGCTTTACAATTGTACACAGTTCATCAATCTTGTCCCGGTCCCTCAAAAATTATGAAATAATGAAAGTTACAATGAAAATGTGAACCATGTTCTTTCCTCTGTGTACATGGAGAAACGCTTTTAATCGTAATTGATGCAAAAGTTAGTTACATCGGGAGCGATTCTCGGTATAAGTTAACTGAGTTCAGCTCAAAATGAGAATATGTTAACCTTTTATCCGATTTATGTTGAAATTTTAAGTTTTGCAGGATTTAACCTCCCGCTAAACAATTATCTCGATCCTGATTGGCTGAAATAAATACCACCGCTGTCAGTGCAGCCGCTGTATTAATGAATTTCATGCCATGATAATGAATTATCCCATTACCGATCGAATATCCTTAAAATTTCTCTCTTCTTTTATGAGGACGGCGGGTAATGGCAGTTTTGTTCAATTCGGTAGATTAAGCGGACGACCAGTCAAGAAAATAGTCTTCTTGTGCGGTAAGACTCACGTAGTTGGTAAAAATCATAATAAATACTAGTATTCATGAATTATTTATCGGTTATGATTGATCTCGAGTTAATTTTGATAAATCTAATTGGAATTTTAGATTCCCGCCGGTAACAATGGCGCCTCGAAACACCGCCATGCATTTTGCACTTTCCACAGCGACCTCGACGCGATCACATCGTCGCTTACGCCCGTCATTAAATTTCCCTTCCTCGAATTAAAAACACTCAAACGAAGATGCGTCAACCCTTTTATTAATTATAGTGCCACGACGGAGTACTCTCTTCATACAAACGCCTTCGGAATCCGAAAAAAGTTCGCCTCGTTGCGATTACAGAAGCACCATCCAGCTGGGAGAAGTTACCTTGTCATGATTCTTACCGAAACCTGTTTACACAACTTAGAATCACATCGCGACCGCGATCTATCTAGGTATCCGAATCTCGTCCCTTCCAAACAATGAGCTGGTAAACATACCGAGTTCGTGTAAACGGAGGCAAACGGCGAGCTCTAATGTTTCCAATGGGGCCACGTTTCTTACCTTATAAATTTCCTTTGAACCTCACTCGAACCTCTTCTGCTTCGGCAGTCTTTCCCCCGATAATGATTCGCTCGAACGAACCGGCCGTCGCCTCTCAATCTTTCTCCGATCATCACTCAACTCCAAACATCCGTCCCGCTCACTTTATGCAGGAGGAAACACGCAGAATCCATAGACAATGATTCTATGGCAAGGCGAAAGAATAGGTCAAACCCTAAACTACGAGCGCGAACCTCGCTCGCTGGAGAACGCCCGCCAACTGAGGGCATGCACACACATTGCTCCCTCTAGGATTGATGTCCAAAAGCTTATCCCTATGACAGGCGAACGAGGAAATCGGATCTTATTATTCATAAAACCTTCCGTGGTCTACCGCACGCATGGGCTTCTTCGCCTTCAAAGTCCCTTTTCTATTTCCGTAACGCTCTTACCTAATGCCAGAGCGTGGATGTTTTCTTTTACCGCTATGTCTCGCACTTGAATTAAGATGATCGCTTACGAACTGAATGAAATTTTATTCGACAGGACTTCGAAGAGTTTATTGGAAACTTGAATTAGATTCCTAAATAGCTTGGTAATGAATAGAATAATGGTGGGATTTTTATGAAAAATGAACGGTATTAGGCAGCATTGGAACGTATGACGAACTATAGTTCCTCTCAATGTTTTAAGATTCCAGAGGCGGAATTTAATGCGATGGACTGAGGTTTTGAACGCTTTGAAGTTCTTTTCTCGAAAATCATTTCTTGATTGTGGGCAATAAATCATATTATATCAGTTTTTCCAATTCAAAATTTATTGCAACTGCAGCATTAATTACATGATGATTAAACCATGATATCACATCATCGTACATCGTGCTGACTCCCTTATCCCCTGCTTCTTCCAGATATACTTCACTCGACATCTGGGCAACTAACTTAACTCCGTTCCTCAATCGTACTCCAGGAAAGTGGCGTCATTCCTCGCACCTAAAATGAATGGATACATGACTATTAAATACTCTATGGCGTCACCATAAATCATAAAAAATTATCTGAATTGAAGGAACGGACGGGTCAAGTAGAGGAGCTAGAATTGCATCCGAATGAAGAATGGAACAAAAACGACAAGGGTTCAATATTTCGAAAACGTTTAACGCTTTGGTCGATCAAAATCCTATATTTATTAAGGTGTATCGGAGTTGTTAATGGCCAATAATCGCATCGGAGAAAGGATTAGTAAGATGAAATGCAGGTGATGAAGAGGCAAACCACTGGTGCCTTGCGGCTTGATGATGTCAACTGGGAGGAGGAAAGAACTGCTGGAATGAAGTAGATATATCCTGCTCGGAAGCAAAAGAATGACCTGAGTGCAAAAGAATACATGTTGCAGGAGAGAAGCAAGGCAAGCAAATGTGTATGAATAAACAATAAAGTGAAACAATAGGCTTCAAAAGGAACAATATTCTGAAGCAACCTACTGTCTGTCCATCTACTCTTTGGTAAAAAGTGGAGGGTGCCGGGATAAGACTCAGTCGCGTTGGGATGAAAGTAAGATAAAACTTAACTAAATCAAAGTTCGACATTTCCTCCAGCAGACAAGCAAGCAAAAATAGGAATTGGCTAGCTGGATCACAGTCCTTAGCTTTGCAGGTACAAGGGAATCTTAAAATGAAGACTCTATGTTCTCAACCAGAGTCTGCTAGCTTAAGAAATTAATGAGTTTTCAACAGGGGAAAGACGAAGAAAAAAATCGTTTGGGAAAGAAAATTGTGCCTTAGGATACATGTTTGTCTGCCTCAAATGCTTTTATATTAGTACCAGGAAGATGGCATGTCAATTGACGGAAGAAGTACAACGAGTAACAAGTCACATATGGATGAGGCCGAACGAAGTTCCATGAGTAAGCCACACGCATATATGTTAGAAGAAAATGAAGCCACCGACAATAAATTACATCCTGAAAGACATTTGAGTAAGCGGTCATCAGATGGATTGGCGAAGTGGTAAAATATGCAACGAAGCACACAAAAGAAAGCAAAGGAATAGCTGTAACTGTGGCATCATGGTGGTGAAGGGAAACATAGGAGATGAAATGCAAATCAGCGATCAAAGACCATGAATAGCTTTACAGGAGCCAAGAACTTTCAGCAAAGAAGAGGAACGTTATTTCGAGCAAGATGAGCCGAATGAAAAGTACTTCAATGAAGGTTGATGGAAAATTTCCAAAGGAAGAAGGAATAAATACAATTCTTCGATTATTTAGTAAGGAGAAAATAATTTGCTTCGTTTCCACTGATGTAACAGCCTACGTTGGTAAAGCGAATTTGCTGTAGATCACTTTATCGTTTCACTTCACGTGCATACACAGAAAACCGTCAAGTTCCTGAAATTCACCCTCACTCTTAGAAAGTATTATCCTATAACTTCATTACCGAATGTTTCAAATCCTTCACTTCTTCAAAAGGTAGTCATGCTCAGACGTCTATCAGCTAATTTATTCATCCCACTATCTAAGGAGAGGAGGAAGGCGTATGATAATCAACTGTACCTGTCATAAACATTAATCAATCCTTTGGGAAACCTTTCATCACCCTTTACCAAATTATAAATTCGTTTACTTTCCATCTAGGAGAATTAAAAGCAGGGTAACGTTCACATCTCATAACAGGAATCGGTAGCTTATAATCTCTTAAGTCCATCCTCCAAACACCACTTACCTTAAAAAGGTAGCGTTCTTACATTTCCACATGTGTGATTAAAATCCTCCACGTCCAAAGAAAAGGATGCTGAACGCTGCACTCCATTGTGTGAGCTCTTCTCAGCCATAGGGAAGATTATCCTTTCGACGATAAAGCATCCTATGCTTGAATGGGAAAGATTTCATTAAAAGCAAGCAAATATCCAAAGATCAGAGTTTATTTGGAATTCACATCACTAAGGAAGCCACTATAATGCTTTACAATTGTACACAGTTCATCAATCTTGTCACGGTCCCTCAAAAATTAAGAAATAATGAAAGTTACAATGAAAATGCGAACCATGTTCTTTCCTCTGTGTACATGGAGAAACGCTTTTAATCGTAATTGATGCAAAAGTTAATTACATCGGGAGCGATTCTCGGTATAAGTTAACTGAGTTCAGCTCAAAATGAGAATATGTTAACCTTTTATCCGATTTATGTTGAAATTTTAAGTTTTGCAGGATTTACCCTCCCGCTAAACAATTATCTCGATCCTGATTGGCTGTAATAAATACCACCGCTGTCAGTGCAGCCGCTGTATTAATGAATTTCATGCCATGATAATGAATTATCCCATTACCGATCGAATATCCTTAAAATTTCTCTCTTCTTTTATGAGGACGGCGGGTAATGGCAGTTTTGTTCAATTCGGTAGATTAAGCGGACGACTAGTTAAGAAAATAGTCTTCTTGTGCGGTAAGACTCACGTAGTTGGTAAAAATCATAATAAATACTAGTATTCATGAATTATTTATCGGTTACGATTGATCTCGAGTTAATTTTGATAAATCTAATTGGAATTTTAGATTCCCGCCGGTAACAATGGCGCCTCGAAACACCGCCATGCATTATGCACTTTCCACAGCGACCTCGACGAGATCACATCGTCGCTTACGCCCGTCATTAAATCTCACTTTCTCGAATTAAAAACTCTCAAACGAAGATGCGTCAACCCTTTTATTAATTATAGTGCCACGACGGAGTACTCTCTTCATACAAACGCCTTCGGAATCCGAAAAAAGTTCGCCTCGTTGCGATTACAGAAGCACCATCCAGCTGGGAGAAGTTACCTTGTCATGATTCTTACCGAAACCTGTTTACACAACTTAGAATCACATCGCGACCGCGATCTATCTAGGTATCCGAATCTCGTCCCTTCCAAACAATGAGCTGGTAAACATACCGAGTTCTTGTCAACGGAGGCAAATGGCGAGCTCTAATGTTTCCAATGGGGCCACGCTTCTTACCTTCAAAAATTTCCTTTGAACCTCACTCGAACCTCTTCTGCTTCGGCAGTCTTTCCCCCGATAATGATTCGCTCGAACGAACCGGCCGTCGCCTCTCAATTTTTCTCCGATCATCACTCAACTCCAAAACTCCGTCACGCTCATTTTATGCAGGAGGAAACACGCAGAATCCATAGACAATGATTCTATGGCAAGGCGAAAGAATAGGTCAAACCCTAAACTACGAGCGCGAACCTCGCTCGCTGGAGAACGCCCGCCAACTGAGGGCATGCACACACATTGCTCCCTCTAGGATTGATGTCCAAAAGCTTATCCCTATGACAGGCGAACGAGGAAATCGGATCTTATTATTCATAAAACCTTCCGTGGTCTACCGCACGCATGGGCTTCTTCGCCTTCAAAGTCCCTTTTCTATTTCCGTAACGCTCTTACCTAATGCGAGAGCGTGGATGTTTTCTTTTACCGCTATGTCTCGCACTTGAATAAAGATGATCGCTTACGAATTGAATGAAATTTTATTCGACAGGACTTCGAAGAGTTTATTGGAAACTTGAATTAGATTCCTAAATAGCTTGGTAATGAATAGAATAATGGTGGGATTTTTATGAAAAATGAACGGTATTAGGCAGCATTGGAACGTATGACGAACTATAGTTCCTCTCAATGTTTTAAGATTCCAGAGGCGGAATTTAATGCGATGGACTGAGGTTTTGAACGCTTTGAAGTTCTTTTCTCGAAAATCATTTCTTGATTGTGGGCAATAAATCATATTATATCAGTTTTTCCAATTCAAAATTTATTGCAACTGCAGCATTAATTACATGATGATTAAACCATGATATCACATCATCGTACATCGTGCTGACTCCCTTATCCCCTGCTTCTTCCAGATATACTTCACTCGACATCTGGGCAACTAACTTAACTCCGTTCCTCAATCGTACTCCAGGAAAGTGGCGTCATTCCTCGCACCTAAAATGAATGGATACATGACTATTAAATACTCTATGGCGTCACCATAAATCATAAAAAATTATCTGAATTGAAGGAACGGACGGGTCAAGTAGAGGAGCTAGAATTGCATCCGAATGAAGAATGGAACAAAAACGACAAGGGTTCAATATTTCGAAAACGTTTAACGCTTTGGTCGATCAAAATCCTATATTTATTAAGGTGTATCGGAGTTGTTAATGGCCATTATTCGCATCGGAGATAGGATTAGTAAGATGAAATGCAGGTGATGAAGAGGTAAACCACTGGTGCCTTGCGGCTTGATGATGTCAACTGGGAGGAGGAAAGAACTGCTGGAATGAAGTAGATATATCCTGCTCGGAAGCAAAAGAATGACCTGAGTGCAAAAGAATACATGTTGCAGGAGAGAAGCAAGGCAAGCAAATGTGGATGAATAAACAATAAAGTGAAACAATAGGCTTCAAAAGGAACAATATTCTGAAGCAACCTACTGTCTGTCCATCTACTCTTTGGTAAAAAGTGGAGGGTGCCGGGATAAGACTCAGTCGCGTTGGGATGAAAGTAAGATAAAACTTAACTAAATCAAAGTTCGACATTTCCTCCAGCAGACAAGCAAGCAAAAATAGGAATTGGCTAGCTGGATCACAGTCCTTAGCTTTGCAGGTACAAGGGAATCTTAAAATGAAGACTCTATGTTCTCAACCAGAGTCTGCTAGCTTAAGAAATTAATGAGTTTTCAACAGGGGAAAGACGAAGAAAAAAATCGTTTGGGAAAGAAAATTGTGCCTTAGGATACATGTTTGTCTGCCTCAAATGCTTTTATATTAGTACCAGGAAGATGGCATGTCAATTGACGGAAGAAGTACACCGAGTAACAAGTCACATATGGATGAGGCCGAACGAAGTTCCATGAGTAAGCCACACGCATATATGTTAGAAGAAAATGAAGCCACCGACAATAAATTACATCCTGAAAGACATTTGAGTAAGCGGTCATCAGATGGATTGGCGAAGTGGTAAAATATGCAACGAAGCACACAAAAGAAAGCAAAGGAATAGCTGTAACTGTGGCATCATGGTGGTGAAGGGAAACATAGGAGATGAAATGCAAATCAGCGATCAAAGACCATGAATAGCTTTACAGGAACCAAGAACTTTCAGCAAAGAAGAGGAACGTTATTTCGAGCAAGATGAGCCGAATGAAAAGTACTTCAATGAAGGTTGATGGAAAATTTCCAAAGGTAGAAGGAATAAATACAATTCTTCGATTATTTAGTAAGGAGAAAATAATTTGCTTCGTTTCCACTGATGTAACAGCCTACGTTGGTAAAGCGTATTTGCTGTAGATCACTTTATCGTTTCACGCGCATACACAGAAAACCATCAAGTTCCTGAGCTTCACCCTCACTCTTAGAAAGTATTATCCTATAACTTCATTACCGAATGTTTCAAATCCTTCACTTCTTCAAAAGGTAGTCATGCTCAGACGTCTATCAGCTAATTTATTCATCCCACTATCTAAGGAGAGGAGGAAGGCGTATGATAATCAACTGTACCTGTCATAAACATTAATCAATCCTTTGGGAAACCTTTCATCACCCTTTACCAAATTATAAATTCGTTTACTTTCCATCTAGGAGAATTAAAAGCAGGGTAACGTTCACATCTCATAACAGGAATCGGTAGCTTATAATCTCTTAAGTCCATCCTCCAAACACCACTTACCTTAAAAAGGTAGCGTTCTTACATTTCCACATGTGTGATTAAAATCCTCCACGTCCAAAGAAAAGGATGCTGAACGCTGCACTCCATTGTGTGAGCTCTTCTCAGCCATAGGGAAGATTATCCTTTCGACGATAAAGCATCCTATGCTTGAATGGGAAAGATTTCATTAAAAGCAAGCAAATATCCAAAGATCAGAGTTTATTTGGAATTCACATCACTAAGGAAGCCACTATAATGCTTTACAATTGTACACAGTTCATCAATCTTGTCACGGTCCCTCAAAAATTATGAAATAATGAAAGTTACAATGAAAATGCGAACCATGTTCTTTCCTCTGTGTACATGGAGAAACGCTTTTAATCGTAATTGATGCAAAAGTTAATCACATCGGGAGCGATTCTCGGTATAAGTTAACTGAGTTCAGCTCAAAATGAGAATATGTTAACCTTTTATCCGATTTATGTTGAAATTTTAAGTTTTGCAGGATTTACCCTCCCGCTAAACAATTATCTCGATCCTGATTGGCTGTAATAAATACCACCGCTGTCAGTGCAGCCGCTGTATTAATGAATTTCATGCCATGATAATGAATTATCCCATTACCGATCGAATATCCTTAAAATTTCTCTCTTCTTTTATGAGGACGGCGGGTAATGGCAGTTTTGTTCAATTCGGTAGATTAAGCGGACGACTAGTTAAGAAAATAGTCTTCTTGTGCGGTAAGACTCACGTAGTTGGTAAAAATCATAATAAATACTAGTATTCATGAATTATTTATCGGTTACGATTGATCTCGAGTTAATTTTGATAAATCTAATTGGAATTTTAGATTCCCGCCGGTAACAATGGCGCCTCGAAACACCGCCATGCATTATGCACTTTCCACAGCGACCTCGACGCGATCACATCGTCGCTTACGCCCGTCATTAAATTTCCCTTCCTCGAATTAAAAACACTCAAAGGAAGATGCGTCAACCCTTTTATTAATTATAGTGCCACGACGGAGTACTCTCTTCATACAAACGCCTTCGGAATCCGAAAAAAGTTCGCCTCGTTGCGATTACTGAAGCACCATCCAGCTGGGAGAAGTTACCTTGTCATGATTCTTACCGAAACCTGTTTACACAACTTAGAATCACATCGCGACCGCGATCTATCTAGGTATCCGAATCTCGTCCCTTCCAAACAATGAGCTGGTAAACATACCGAGTTCTTGTCAACGGAGGCAAATGGCGAGCTCTAATGTTTCCAATGGGGCCACGCTTCTTACCTTCAAAAATTTCCTTTGAACCTCACTCGAACCTCTTCTGCTTCGGCAGTCTTTCCCCCGATAATGATTCGCTCGAACGAACCGGCCGTCGCCTCTCAATCTTTCTCCGATCATCACTCAACTCCAAAACTCCGTCGCGCTCACTTTATGCAGGAGGAAACACGCAGAATCCATAGACAATGATTCTATGGCAAGGCGAAAGAATAGGTCAAACCCTAAACTGCGAGCGCGAACCTCGCTCGCTGGAGAACGCCCGCCAACTGAGGGCATGCACACACATTGCTCCCTCTAGGATTGATGTCCAAAAGCTTATCCCTATGACAGGCGAACGAGGAAATCGGATCTTATTATTCATAAAACCTTCCGTGGTCTACCGCACGCATGGGCTTCTTCGCCTTCAAAGTCCCTTTTCTATTTCCGTAACGCTCTTACCTAATGCCAGAGCGTGGATGTTTTCTTTTACCGCTATGTCTCGCACTTGAATTAAGATGATCGCTTACGAACTGAATGAAATTTTATTCGACAGGACTTCGAAGAGTTTATTGGAAACTTGAATTAGATTCCTAAATAGCTTGGTAATGAATAGAATAATGGTGGGATATTTATGAAAAATGAACGGTATTAGGCAGCATTGGAACGTATGACGAACTATAGTTCCTCTCAATGTTTTAAGATTCCAGAGGCGGAATTTAATGCGATGGACTGAGGTTTTGAACGCTTTGAAGTTCTTTTCTCGAAAATCATTTCTTGATTGTGGGCAATAAATCATATTATATCAGTTTTTCCAATTCAAAATTTATTGCAACTGCAGCATTAATTACATGATGATTAAACCATGATATCACATCATCGTACATCGTGCTGACTCCCTTATCCCCTGCTTCTTCCAGATATACTTCACTCGACATCTGGGCAACTAACTTAACTCCGTTCCTCAATCGTACTCCAGGAAAGTGGCGTCATTCCTCGCACCTAAAATGAATGGATACATGACTATTAAATACTCTATGGCGTCACCATAAATCATAAAAAATTATCTGAATTGAAGGAACGGACGGGTCAAGTAGAGGAGCTAGAATTGCATCCGAATGAAGAATGGAACAGAAACGACAAGGGTTCAATATTTCGAAAACGTTTAACGCTTTGGTCGATCAAAATCCTATATTTATTAAGGTGTATCGGAGTTGTTAATGGCCATTATTCGCATCGGAGATAGGATTAGTAAGATGAAATGCAGGTGATGAAGAGGTAAACCACTGGTGCCTTGCGGCTTGATGATGTCAACTGGGAGGAGGAAAGAACTGCTGGAATGAAGTAGATATATCCTGCTCGGAAGCAAAAGAATGACCTGAGTGCAAAAGAATACATGTTGCAGGAGAGAAGCAAGGCAAGCAAATGTGTATGAATAAACAATAAAGTGAAACAATAGGCTTCAAAAGGAACAATATTCTGAAGCAACCTACTGTCTGTCCATCTACTCTTTGGTAAAAAGTGGAGGGTGCCGGGATAAGACTCAGTCGCGTTGGGATGAAAGTAAGATAAAACTTAACTAAATCAAAGTTCGACATTTCCTCCAGCAGACAAGCAAGCAAAAATAGGAATTGGCTAGCTGGATCACAGTCCTTAGCTTTGCAGGTACAAGGGAATCTTAAAATGAAGACTCTATGTTCTCAACCAGAGTCTGCTAGCTTAAGAAATTAATGAGTTTTCAACAGGGGAAAGACGAAGAAAAAAATCGTTTGGGAAAGAAAATTGTGCCTTAGGATACATGTTTGTCTGCCTCAAATGCTTTTATATTAGTACCAGGAAGATGGCATGTCAATTGACGGAAGAAGTACAACGAGTAACAAGTCACATATGGATGAGGCCGAACGAAGTTCCATGAGTAAGCCACACGCATATATGTTAGAAGAAAATGAAGCCACCGACAATAAATTACATCCTGAAAGACATTTGAGTAAGCGGTCATCAGATGGATTGGCGAAGTGGTAAAATATGCAACGAAGCACACAAAAGAAAGCAAAGGAATAGCTGTAACTGTGGCATCATGGTGGTGAAGGGAAACATAGGAGATGAAATGCAAATCAGCGATCAAAGACCATGAATAGCTTTACAGGAGCCAAGAACTTTCAGCAAAGAAGAGGAACGTTATTTCGAGCAAGATGAGCCGAATGAAAAGTACTTCAATGAAGGTTGATGGAAAATTTCCAAAGGAAGAAGGAATAAATACAATTCTTCGATTATTTAGTAAGGAGAAAATAATTTGCTTCGTTTCCACTGATGTAACAGCCTACGTTGGTAAAGCGAATTTGCTGTAGATCACTTTATCGTTTCACTTCACGTGCATACACAGAAAACCGTCAAGTTCCTGAAATTCACCCTCACTCTTAGAAAGTATTATCCTATAACTTCATTACCGAATGTTTCAAATCCTTCACTTCTTCAAAAGGTAGTCATGCTCAGACGTCTATCAGCTAATTTATTCATCCCACTATCTAAGGAGAGGAGGAAGGCGTATGATAATCAACTGTACCTGTCATAAACATTAATCAATCCTTTGGGAAACCTTTCATCACCCTTTACCAAATTATAAATTCGTTTACTTTCCATCTAGGAGAATTAAAAGCAGGGTAACGTTCACATCTCATAACAGGAATCGGTAGCTTATAATCTCTTAAGTCCATCCTCCAAACACCACTTACCTTAAAAAGGTAGCGTTCTTACATTTCCACATGTGTGATTAAAATCCTCCACGTCCAAAGAAAAGGATGCTGAATGCTGCACTCCATTGTGTGAGCTCTTCTCAGCCATAGGGAAGATTATCCTTTCGACGATAAAGCATCCTATGCTTGAATGGGAAAGATTTCATTAAAAGCAAGCAAATATCCAAAGATCAGAGTTTATTTGGAATTCACATCACTAAGGAAGCCACTATAATGCTTTACAATTGTACACAGTTCATCAATCTTGTCCCGGTCCCTCAAAAATTATGAAATAATGAAAGTTACAATGAAAATGTGAACCATGTTCTTTCCTCTGTGTACATGGAGAAACGCTTTTAATCGTAATTGATGCAAAAGTTAATCACATCGGGAGCGATTCTCGGTATAAATTAACTGAGTTCAGCTCAAAATGAGAATATGTTAACCTTTTATCCGATTTATGTTGAAATTTTAAGTTTTGCAGGATTTACCCTCCCGCTAAACAATTATCTCGATCCTGATTGGCTGAAATAAATACCACCGCTGTCAGTGCAGCCGCTGTATTAATGAATTTCATGCCATGATAATGAATTATCCCATTACCGATCGAATATCCTTAAAATTTCTCTCTTCTTTTATGAGGACGGCGGGTAATGGCAGTTTTGTTCAATTCGGTAGATTAAGCGGACGACTAGTTAAGAAAATAGTCTTCTTGTGCGGTAAGACTCACGTAGTTGGTAAAAATCATAATAAATACTAGTATTCATGAATTATTTATCGGTTACGATTGATCTCGAGTTAATTTTGATAAATCTAATTGGAATTTTAGATTCCCGCCGGTAACAATGGCGCCTCGAAACACCGCCATGCATTATGCACTTTCCACAGCGACCTCGACGCGATCACATCGTCGCTTACGCCCGTCATTAAATTTCCCTTCCTCGAATTAAAAACACTCAAAGGAAGATGCGTCAACCCTTTTATTAATTATAGTGCCACGACGGAGTACTCTCTTCATACAAAAGCCTTCGGAATCCGAAAAAAGTTCGCCTCGTTGCGATTACAGAAGCACCATCCAGCTGGGAGAAGTTACCTTGTCATGATTCTTACCGAAACCTGTTTACACAACTTAGAATCACATCGCGACCGTGATCTATCTAGGTATCCGAATCACGTCCCTTCCAAACAATGAGCTGGTAAACATACCGAGTTATTGTCAACGGAGGCAAATGGCGAGCTCTAATGTTTCCAATGGGGCCACGCTTCTTACCTTCAAAAATTTCCTTTGAACCTCACTCGAACCTCTTCTGCTTCGGCAGTCTTTCCCCCGATAATGATTCGCTCGAACGAACCGGCCGTCGCCTCTCAATCTTTCTCCGATCATCACTCAACTCCAAAACTCCGTCGCGCTCACTTTATGCAGGAGGAAACACGCAGAATCCATAGACAATGATTCTATGGCAAGGCGAAAGAATAGGTCAAACCCTAAACTACGAGCGCGAACCTCGCTCGCTGGAGAACGCCCGCCAACTGAGGGCATGCACACACATTGCTCCCTCTAGGATTGATGTCCAAAAGCTTATCCCTATGACAGGCGAACGAGGAAATCGGATCTTATTATTCATAAAACCTTCCGTGGTCTACCGCACGCATGGGCTTCTTCGCCTTCAAAGTCCCTTTTCTATTTCCGTAACGCTCTTACCTAATGCCAGAGCGTGGATGTTTTCTTTTACCGCTATGTCTCGCACTTGAATTAAGATGATCGCTTACGAACTGAATGAAATTTTATTCGACAGGACTTCGAAGAGTTTATTGGAAACTTGAATTAGATTCCTAAATAGCTTGGTAATGAATAGAATAATGGTGGGATATTTATGAAAAATGAACGGTATTAGGCAGCATTGGAACGTATGACGAACTATAGTTCCTCTCAATGTTTTAAGATTCCAGAGGCGGAATTTAATGCGATGGACTGAGGTTTTGAACGCTTTGAAGTTCTTTTCTCGAAAATCATTTCTTGATTGTGGGCAATAAATCATATTATATCAGTTTTTCCAATTCAAAATTTATTGCAACTGCAGCATTAATTACATGATGATTAAACCATGATATCACATCATCGTACATCGTGCTGACTCCCTTATCCCCTGCTTCTTCCAGATATACTTCACTCGACATCTGGGCAACTAACTTAACTCCGTTCCTCAATCGTACTCCAGGAAAGTGGCGTCATTCCTCGCACCTAAAATGAATGGATACATGACTATTAAATACTCTATGGCGTCACCATAAATCATAAAAAATTATCTGAATTGAAGGAACGGACGGGTCAAGTAGAGGAGCTAGAATTGCATCCGAATGAAGAATGGAACAGAAACGACAAGGGTTCAATATTTCGAAAACGTTTAACGCTTTGGTCGATCAAAATCCTATATTTATTAAGGTGTATCGGAGTTGTTAATGGCCATTATTCGCATCGGAGATAGGATTAGTAAGATGAAATGCAGGTGATGAAGAGGTAAACCACTGGTGCCTTGCGGCTTGATGATGTCAACTGGGAGGAGGAAAGAACTGCTGGAATGAAGTAGATATATCCTGCTCGGAAGCAAAAGAATGACCTGAGTGCAAAAGAATACATGTTGCAGGAGAGAAGCAAGGCAAGCAAATGTGTATGAATAAACAATAAAGTGAAACAATAGGCTTCAAAAGGAACAATATTCTGAAGCAACCTACTGTCTGTCCATCTACTCTTTGGTAAAAAGTGGAGGGTGCCGGGATAAGACTCAGTCGCGTTGGGATGAAAGTAAGATAAAACTTAACTAAATCAAAGTTCGACATTTCCTCCAGCAGACAAGCAAGCAAAAATAGGAATTGGCTAGCTGGATCACAGTCCTTAGCTTTGCAGGTACAAGGGAATCTTAAAATGAAGACTCTATGTTCTCAACCAGAGTCTGCTAGCTTAAGAAATTAATGAGTTTTCAACAGGGGAAAGACGAAGAAAAAAATCGTTTGGGAAAGAAAATTGTGCCTTAGGATACATGTTTGTCTGCCTCAAATGCTTTTATATTAGTACCAGGAAGATGGCATGTCAATTGACGGAAGAAGTACAACGAGTAACAAGTCACATATGGATGAGGCCGAACGAAGTTCCATGAGTAAGCCACACGCATATATGTTAGAAGAAAATGAAGCCACCGACAATAAATTACATCCTGAAAGACATTTGAGTAAGCGGTCATCAGATGGATTGGCGAAGTGGTAAAATATGCAACGAAGCACACAAAAGAAAGCAAAGGAATAGCTGTAACTGTGGCATCATGGTGGTGAAGGGAAACATAGGAGATGAAATGCAAATCAGCGATCAAAGACCATGAATAGCTTTACAGGAGCCAAGAACTTTCAGCAAAGAAGAGGAACGTTATTTCGAGCAAGATGAGCCGAATGAAAAGTACTTCAATGAAGGTTGATGGAAAATTTCCAAAGGAAGAAGGAATAAATACAATTCTTCGATTATTTAGTAAGGAGAAAATAATTTGCTTCGTTTCCACTGATGTAACAGCCTACGTTGGTAAAGCGAATTTGCTGTAGATCACTTTATCGTTTCACTTCACGTGCATACACAGAAAACCGTCAAGTTCCTGAAATTCACCCTCACTCTTAGAAAGTATTATCCTATAACTTCATTACCGAATGTTTCAAATCCTTCACTTCTTCAAAAGGTAGTCATGCTCAGACGTCTATCAGCTAATTTATTCATCCCACTATCTAAGGAGAGGAGGAAGGCGTATGATAATCAACTGTACCTGTCATAAACATTAATCAATCCTTTGGGAAACCTTTCATCACCCTTTACCAAATTATAAATTCGTTTACTTTCCATCTAGGAGAATTAAAAGCAGGGTAACGTTCACATCTCATAACAGGAATCGGTAGCTTATAATCTCTTAAGTCCATCCTCCAAACGCCACTTACCTTAAAAAGGTAGCGTTCTTACATTTCCACATGTGTGATTAAAATCCTCCACGTCCAAAGAAAAGGATGCTGAATGCTGCACTCCATTGTGTGAGCTCTTCTCAGCCATAGGGAAGATTATCCTTTCGACGATAAAGCATCCTATGCTTGAATGGGAAAGATTTCATTAAAAGCAAGCAAATATCCAAAGATCAGAGTTTATTTGGAATTCACATCACTAAGGAAGCCACTATAATGCTTTACAATTGTACACAGTTCATCAATCTTGTCACGGTCCCTCAAAAATTAAGACATAATGAAAGTTACAATGAAAATGCGAACCATGTTCTTTCCTCTGTGTACATGGAGAAACGCTTTTAATCGTAATTGATGCAAAAGTTAATCACATCGGGAGCGATTCTCGGTATAAGTTAACTGAGTTCAGCTCAAAATGAGAATATGTTAACCTTTTATCCGATTTATGTTGAAATTTTAAGTTTTGCAGGATTTAACCTCCCGCTAAACAATTATCTCGATCCTGATTGGCTGAAATAAATACCACCGCTGTCAGTGCAGCCGCTGTATTAATGAATTTCATGCCATGATAATGAATTATCCCATTACCGATCGAATATCCTTAAAATTTCTCTCTTCTTTTATGAGGACGGCGGGTAATGGCAGTTTTGTTCAATTCGGTAGATTAAGCGGACGACTAGTTAAGAAAATAGTCTTCTTGTGCGGTAAGACTCACGTAGTTGGTAAAAATCATAATAAATACTAGTATTCATGAATTATTTATCGGTTACGATTGATCTCGAGTTAATTTTGATAAATCTAATTGGAATTTTAGATTCCCGCCGGTAACAATGGCGCCTCGAAACACCGCCATGCATTATGCACTTTCCACAGCGACCTCGACGCGATCACATCGTCGCTTACGCCCGTCATTAAATTTCCCTTCCTCGAATTAAAAACACTCAAAGGAAGATGCGTCAACCCTTTTATTAATTATAGTGCCACGACGGAGTACTCTCTTCATACAAACGCCTTCGGAATCCGAAAAAAGTTCGCCTCGTTGCGATTACTGAAGCACCATCCAGCTGGGAGAAGTTACCTTGTCATGATTCTTACCGAAACCTGTTTACACAACTTAGAATCACATCGCGACCGCGATCTATCTAGGTATCCGAATCTCGTCCCTTCCAAACAATGAGCTGGTAAACATACCGAGTTCTTGTCAACGGAGGCAAATGGCGAGCTCTAATGTTTCCAATGGGGCCACGCTTCTTACCTTCAAAAATTTCCTTTGAACCTCACTCGAACCTCTTCTGCTTCGGCAGTCTTTCCCCCGATAATGATTCGCTCGAACGAACCGGCCGTCGCCTCTCAATCTTTCTCCGATCATCACTCAACTCCAAAACTCCGTCGCGCTCACTTTATGCAGGAGGAAACACGCAGAATCCATAGACAATGATTCTATGGCAAGGCGAAAGAATAGGTCAAACCCTAAACTACGAGCGCGAACCTCGCTCGCTGGAGAACGCCCGCCAACTGAGGGCATGCACACACATTGCTCCCTCTAGGATTGATGTCCAAAAGCTTATCCCTATGACAGGCGAACGAGGAAATCGGATCTTATTATTCATAAAACCTTCCGTGGTCTACCGCACGCATGGGCTTCTTCGCCTTCAAAGTCCCTTTTCTATTTCCGTAACGCTCTTACCTAATGCCAGAGCGTGGATGTTTTCTTTTACCGCTATGTCTCGCACTTGAATTAAGATGATCGCTTACGAACTGAATGAAATTTTATTCGACAGGACTTCGAAGAGTTTATTGGAAACTTGAATTAGATTCCTAAATAGCTTGGTAATGAATAGAATAATGGTGGGATATTTATGAAAAATGAACGGTATTAGGCAGCATTGGAACGTATGACGAACTATAGTTCCTCTCAATGTTTTAAGATTCCAGAGGCGGAATTTAATGCGATGGACTGAGGTTTTGAACGCTTTGAAGTTCTTTTCTCGAAAATCATTTCTTGATTGTGGGCAATAAATCATATTATATCAGTTTTTCCAATTCAAAATTTATTGCAACTGCAGCATTAATTACATGATGATTAAACCATGATATCACATCATCGTACATCGTGCTGACTCCCTTATCCCCTGCTTCTTCCAGATATACTTCACTCGACATCTGGGCAACTAACTTAACTCCGTTCCTCAATCGTACTCCAGGAAAGTGGCGTCATTCCTCGCACCTAAAATGAATGGATACATGACTATTAAATACTCTATGGCGTCACCATAAATCATAAAAAATTATCTGAATTGAAGGAACGGACGGGTCAAGTAGAGGAGCTAGAATTGCATCCGAATGAAGAATGGAACAGAAACGACAAGGGTTCAATATTTCGAAAACGTTTAACGCTTTGGTCGATCAAAATCCTATATTTATTAAGGTGTATCGGAGTTGTTAATGGCCATTATTCGCATCGGAGATAGGATTAGTAAGATGAAATGCAGGTGATGAAGAGGTAAACCACTGGTGCCTTGCGGCTTGATGATGTCAACTGGGAGGAGGAAAGAACTGCTGGAATGAAGTAGATATATCCTGCTCGGAAGCAAAAGAATGACCTGAGTGCAAAAGAATACATGTTGCAGGAGAGAAGCAAGGCAAGCAAATGTGTATGAATAAACAATAAAGTGAAACAATAGGCTTCAAAAGGAACAATATTCTGAAGCAACCTACTGTCTGTCCATCTACTCTTTGGTAAAAAGTGGAGGGTGCCGGGATAAGACTCAGTCGCGTTGGGATGAAAGTAAGATAAAACTTAACTAAATCAAAGTTCGACATTTCCTCCAGCAGACAAGCAAGCAAAAATAGGAATTGGCTAGCTGGATCACAGTCCTTAGCTTTGCAGGTACAAGGGAATCTTAAAATGAAGACTCTATGTTCTCAACCAGAGTCTGCTAGCTTAAGAAATTAATGAGTTTTCAACAGGGGAAAGACGAAGAAAAAAATCGTTTGGGAAAGAAAATTGTGCCTTAGGATACATGTTTGTCTGCCTCAAATGCTTTTATATTAGTACCAGGAAGATGGCATGTCAATTGACGGAAGAAGTACAACGAGTAACAAGTCACATATGGATGAGGCCGAACGAAGTTCCATGAGTAAGCCACACGCATATATGTTAGAAGAAAATGAAGCCACCGACAATAAATTACATCCTGAAAGACATTTGAGTAAGCGGTCATCAGATGGATTGGCGAAGTGGTAAAATATGCAACGAAGCACACAAAAGAAAGCAAAGGAATAGCTGTAACTGTGGCATCATGGTGGTGAAGGGAAACATAGGAGATGAAATGCAAATCAGCGATCAAAGACCATGAATAGCTTTACAGGAGCCAAGAACTTTCAGCAAAGAAGAGGAACGTTATTTCGAGCAAGATGAGCCGAATGAAAAGTACTTCAATGAAGGTTGATGGAAAATTTCCAAAGGAAGAAGGAATAAATACAATTCTTCGATTATTTAGTAAGGAGAAAATAATTTGCTTCGTTTCCACTGATGTAACAGCCTACGTTGGTAAAGCGAATTTGCTGTAGATCACTTTATCGTTTCACTTCACGTGCATACACAGAAAACCGTCAAGTTCCTGAAATTCACCCTCACTCTTAGAAAGTATTATCCTATAACTTCATTACCGAATGTTTCAAATCCTTCACTTCTTCAAAAGGTAGTCATGCTCAGACGTCTATCAGCTAATTTATTCATCCCACTATCTAAGGAGAGGAGGAAGGCGTATGATAATCAACTGTACCTGTCATAAACATTAATCAATCCTTTGGGAAACCTTTCATCACCCTTTACCAAATTATAAATTCGTTTACTTTCCATCTAGGAGAATTAAAAGCAGGGTAACGTTCACATCTCATAACAGGAATCGGTAGCTTATAATCTCTTAAGTCCATCCTCCAAACACCACTTACCTTAAAAAGGTAGCGTTCTTACATTTCCACATGTGTGATTAAAATCCTCCACGTCCAAAGAAAAGGATGCTGAATGCTGCACTCCATTGTGTGAGCTCTTCTCAGCCATAGGGAAGATTATCCTTTCGACGATAAAGCATCCTATGCTTGAATGGGAAAGATTTCATTAAAAGCAAGCAAATATCCAAAGATCAGAGTTTATTTGGAATTCACATCACTAAGGAAGCCACTATAATGCTTTACAATTGTACACAGTTCATCAATCTTGTCACGGTCCCTCAAAAATTAAGACATAATGAAAGTTACAATGAAAATGCGAACCATGTTCTTTCCTCTGTGTACATGGAGAAACGCTTTTAATCGTAATTGATGCAAAAGTTAATCACATCGGGAGCGATTCTCGGTATAAGTTAACTGAGTTCAGCTCAAAATGAGAATATGTTAACCTTTTATCCGATTTATGTTGAAATTTTAAGTTTTGCAGGATTTAACCTCCCGCTAAACAATTATCTCGATCCTGATTGGCTGAAATAAATACCACCGCTGTCAGTGCAGCCGCTGTATTAATGAATTTCATGCCATGATAATGAATTATCCCATTACCGATCGAATATCCTTAAAATTTCTCTCTTCTTTTATGAGGACGGCGGGTAATGGCAGTTTTGTTCAATTCGGTAGATTAAGCGGACGACTAGTTAAGAAAATAGTCTTCTTGTGCGGTAAGACTCACGTAGTTGGTAAAAATCATAATAAATACTAGTATTCATGAATTATTTATCGGTTACGATTGATCTCGAGTTAATTTTGATAAATCTAATTGGAATTTTAGATTCCCGCCGGTAACAATGGCGCCTCGAAACACCGCCATGCATTATGCACTTTCCACAGCGACCTCGACGCGATCACATCGTCGCTTACGCCCGTCATTAAATTTCCCTTCCTCGAATTAAAAACACTCAAAGGAAGATGCGTCAACCCTTTTATTAATTATAGTGCCACGACGGAGTACTCTCTTCATACAAACGCCTTCGGAATCCGAAAAAAGTTCGCCTCGTTGCGATTACTGAAGCACCATCCAGCTGGGAGAAGTTACCTTGTCATGATTCTTACCGAAACCTGTTTACACAACTTAGAATCACATCGCGACCGCGATCTATCTAGGTATCCGAATCTCGTCCCTTCCAAACAATGAGCTGGTAAACATACCGAGTTCTTGTCAACGGAGGCAAATGGCGAGCTCTAATGTTTCCAATGGGGCCACGCTTCTTACCTTCAAAAATTTCCTTTGAACCTCACTCGAACCTCTTCTGCTTCGGCAGTCTTTCCCCCGATAATGATTCGCTCGAACGAACCGGCCGTCGCCTCTCAATCTTTCTCCGATCATCACTCAACTCCAAAACTCCGTCGCGCTCACTTTATGCAGGAGGAAACACGCAGAATCCATAGACAATGATTCTATGGCAAGGCGAAAGAATAGGTCAAACCCTAAACTACGAGCGCGAACCTCGCTCGCTGGAGAACGCCCGCCAACTGAGGGCATGCACACACATTGCTCCCTCTAGGATTGATGTCCAAAAGCTTATCCCTATGACAGGCGAACGAGGAAATCGGATCTTATTATTCATAAAACCTTCCGTGGTCTACCGCACGCATGGGCTTCTTCGCCTTCAAAGTCCCTTTTCTATTTCCGTAACGCTCTTACCTAATGCCAGAGCGTGGATGTTTTCTTTTACCGCTATGTCTCGCACTTGAATTAAGATGATCGCTTACGAACTGAATGAAATTTTATTCGATAGGACTTCGAAGAGTTTATGGAACTTGAATTAGATTCCTAAATAGCTTGGTAATGAATAGAATAATGGTGGGATTTTTATGAAAAATGAACGGTATTAGGCAGCATTGGAACGTATGACGAACTATAGTTCCTCTCAATGTTTTAAGATTCCAGAGGCGGAATTTAATGCGATGGACTGAGGTTTTGAACGCTTTGAAGTTCTTTTCTCGAAAATCATTTCTTGATTGGGGGTAATAAATCATATTATATCAGTTTTTCCAATTCAAAATTTATTGCAACTGCAGCATTAATTACATGATGATTAAACCATGATATCACATCATCGTACATCGTGCTGACTCCCTTATCCCCTGCTTCTTCCAGATATACTTCACTCGACATCTGGGCAACTAACTTAACTCCGTTCCTCAATCGTACTCCAGGAAAGTGGCGTCATTCCTCGCACCTAAAATGAATGGATACATGACTATTAAATATTCTATGGCGTCACCATAAATCATAAAAAATTATCTGAATTGAAGGAACGGACGGGTCGTGCAGAGGAGCTAGAATTGCATCCGAATGAAGAATGGAACAGAAACGACAAGGGTTCAATATTTCGAAAACGTTTAACGCTTTGGTCGATCAAAATCCTATATTTATGAAGGTGTATCGGAGTTGTTAATGGCCAATAATCGCATCGGAGAAAGGATTAGTAAGATGAAATGCAGGAGATGAAGAGGTAAACCACTGGTGCCTTGCGGCTTGATGATGTCAACTGGGAGGAGGAAAGAACTGCTGGAATGAAGTAGATATATCCTGCTCGGAAGCAAAAGAATGACCTGAGTGCAAAAGAATACATGTTGCAGGAGAGAAGCAAGGCAAGCAAATGTGGATGAATAAACAATAAAGTGAAACAATAGGCTTCAAAAGGAACAATATTCTGAAGCAACCTACTGTCTGTCCATCTACTCCTTGGTAAAAAGTGGAGGGTGCCGGGATAAGACTCAGTCGCGTTGGGATGAAAGTAAGATAAAACTTAACTAAATCAAAGTTCGACATTTCCTCCAGCAGACAAGCAAGCAAAAATAGGAATTGGCTAGCTGGATCACAGTCCTTAGCTTTGCAGGTACAAGGGAATCTTAAAATGAAGACTCTATGTTCTCAACCAGAGTCTGCTAGCTTAAGAAATTAATGAGTTTTCAACAGGGGAAAGACGAAGAAAAAAATCGTTTGGGAAAGAAAATTGTGCCTTAGGATACATGTTTGTCTGCCTCAAATGCTTTTATATTAGTACCAGGAAGATGGCATGTCAATTGACGGAAGAAGTACACCGAGTAACAAGTCACATATGGATGAGGCCTTCATAGAGGCAACAGAAGAATATCTAGCTATAGGGCTTTAAGAATTATGGAGAGTATCAAATCTCACAGGGGAAAATGAGAATATCATCAGGAATTGTAGGGATAAATTTTACTTTTTGCATATCCTTATTACTAATTATTTTTAATTAATTGAGATACCTTTCCAAACTACAAAATATAGAATATTGGCAATTGACTATTAAAATATGTTTTCTTCATAGCTAAGGAACCTTAAAATGGAAGCAGAATCTCTCTCTTCTGATGCACCCAAAAAATTGGTCAAGATTTCTGTACCTACATCCTGGAGGAAGAATGATCAATATGAAGGATAGAGTGAGAGTAAATTTTCAACATTTAGATTATTTTTATATCAGATTTCATTTAAAATTACCCTGCTTAAATTTTTCTAAAAAATATTCATTATAAATTTTTTTTTTCATATAGTTGGTCCTTCATAGAGGCAAGAGAAGAATAACTAGCTATGGGTCGTTAAGAATTATAGAAAGTTTTCAAACATCACAGAGGAAAATGAAGAGATCATAAGGATTATTAATATTTACTTTTTGCATATCCTTATTACTAATTAAGTTTAATTAATTGAAATACATTTGCAAACTACAAAATATAGAATATTTGAATTCACTATTGAAATACGTTTTCTTCATATGTGAGGAACCTTATAATGGAAGCAGGATCTAAGCTAGTATCACACCCAACAAATTGGTCATGATTTCTATACCTACATCCTGGAGGAAGAAAGATCAATAAGAAGGATAGAGTGAGAGTGAATATTCCACATTTAGATTGTTTTCTATCAGATGACATTTAAAATAAAGCTGTTTAAATTTTTCTAAAATATATTTATGATAAATTGTTATTTTTCATATAGTTCGCCATTTATAGAGGCAATAGAAGAATTTCTAGCTGTGGTGATCTAAGAACTATAGAGAGCACCAAACTTCAGAGACGAAAATGAGAAGATTATCAGGAATTGTATGTTAAAATTTTTACTTTATGCTTATCATTATTACCAATTACTTTTGGAAATTCTTTTGTAAACTGAAAGATATTGTGAATTATCTTTTAATTTATTATCTCTTCTTAGGTGAGGTGCCTAATGGAAGGATCTAAACTCTTTTCACACAAACAAATAAATTTTAAAGATTTCGATACCTACATCCTGGAGGAAGATGGATCAATATGAAGGATAGAGTGAGACTGAATAATTGCCTTCTAAAATACTATGATATTGTTTGATTTTCAAAATAAAGGTGTTTAAATTTTTCTGTATTTTATTGAGGATTATTTCTTATTTTTCTTGCAGGTTACTTTGAAACTTTGGATGAATAATCTCAAATAAATGGTGCATCGTCTGTTTAAATCATTTGACTTAGTTCCAAAGTATTTAAATATTACAAGCGCTCAAACTTGACCAAATGTTAAGACATTTTTTATTTATATTTTTTAATTAAGAGTTCCTAGTTCTATTCAATGAATGTAAACTTTGAATTCACCACTTGCATGCTTCCTTTCTCTTGTAAAATTAAATTTTAATAAACCAATGTATGGATTTAAAAGTAGCACCAAAAAAAGGGAAATTGAATAAAGTTTCTTATTTTGGTCTTGAGATATAGTTTACTATCAAATAAAACGAGATTCTGGATAAATTAGATGATAATTTTGAGGCTGTAAACAAACTATTTTTTAGTTACTACAAATGCGAGTTGAACTTTTTTTATAGCAACCTAAATATTTATACATATTATCGTGGAGTAAATGGTTTTTGATATTTCATAAAAATGATATTCTGATAAATTCAAGAAATTGTATACACTGCACAACTTGGTGAGTTGATGAGGTTACCTACTTTGGTAACAAAGTTCATTCATTTTCAACATTTCAACTAATTTTATGTCTTTGATGAGACTCTATTTCATTAATAGGTCGTCTTCAGTTGAATAAATGTTCTCTTTGTGATTTCCGTCATGCGAGGTTTTTAATTAACTTACCAAATATTGAAATCACACAAAGAATAACTAATCAAAAACATATCCAAAAGAAAGCTTTCAAGTTTCAAAAACATCAGTTTTCTTTGATGGAATCTATAATAAGAAACCGCTGATTTCACAAACAGAATAACCATTTAATAAGGTTTTTTATTATCTATATATAAATTATCTATAAAATTATCATTCACTTCAGAGCTTACAATTATATAATATTTGCCTTTTTACTGCATTCCATCATTGCTTAATAAGCAAAGCTGGAAGATAACTTGGGACAAGTTTTGACTTATGCTTTACAATCTCATTAAAGAATCAGCTGATATTTTCATTTTTACTAGATCATTTATTTGAATGCATAAAAGATTAAATTTCCTTTGAGAGATTGAATATCCTAGTAGATTTAGTAAAAAATGATAACAGGATTTAAGGACGCCACTTAATTCTCTTGGGGTCCTTCCTTTTTACAGCTTGTTCTTCTCAATAGGCTGTTCTACCCTTGGCCTGTTATATTTCCTACAGCATGGCTGCATTGCTCCATGGAAATCTTGGGGCTTTTAACTATCCTAAGCTTCTCTTTCATAGATTTAGAAAAGGAACCCTATTTACTATGTATATAAAGTAAATGAACCTCAAATACCAACAACTCCACACTTCCATGCATTATCTCTAACCTCATGAAATTTAATAACTCGTAGAGAGAGCACATAAATGGTTTATCAGAATAAAAAATTACAAGGATTGTGTGAAACATGTATATGAATTCAAGTAGAATTATTAAGTCAATCACATTCAAGTTTGCAAATTTAAATTAATTAATTTTATACTCTGCATTGTGTCCCCATCGACTGACCAACACTCGGTTCCCCAATGCTCGACTGACCGAAAGCTCATTTGCTACTTCCTTGCTTGTTTCCTGATAAGTATCTAGATCAATGAGATGGAGATTAAATAAAGACTGATAAAGTGGCTATCAGATAAGACACAAGATACTTTCTATGTAGAAGATGATTGATTACATTAAGGATGCAATTTAACTGCAAATATTGGCCAGGATTCATTGAACATAGCATTTTTGAACTTTCATTCTTTAATTTAAAACAAAAATGTTAGGAGAAACAAGCCATTAGCAAATTATTGACTGTAGCAAGTCACTGTCCAGGATAGATGCTACAGTTGGTATTTCATTCAATTCAAAATTTGCTTCAGGGGTATAGTTAAAGAAAGGAATATAAAGATGCTGAATAATGATATAATGCAAACTAACAATACCATACATATATTACTTGTGAGTGCCTCAAAATTTACTTTTTTTCACATATATTTCTTATGGAAATAGACTGTAAGTCCCCCTAGAATCAAACTTGCAACCTACTGTGGAACAATCTGCTTACCATACAAAGGTATATGTAATTGCCATCTTTACTCAAAGTAACCACTGCCCAACTCTTCATCAAGTACTTAAAAGCAATTATTCAAATACATCTCCCATGTATTTGAAATGGTGGAGTATCAAATGAGCGTGGCATTGAACCAATGAAAACCAGCATTTAATAGATAAAGAAATGCATAAAAATGAAGCACATCTAAAGATCTTTGAAAATTGAAGCTACTATGAAATGGGGAAGTATTTTTTTAAATTATCTAAAATAGACCCCATTCATTCTTATGTAGAAAAGTCCAATTTTTGGATCTTCTAGAATTAAACCCATGATAAGTAGGGTCTCTTTCCGATTTATTCCCAGGTGAGATTCAGCGGGCCATCACAAAAAAAATAAAAATCGGACACACTGTGGCCCCCATAGTTTTGGTTGGACATTCGTATCCTATAATATACATATATATTTATTTATATCCCCCCAAAACAGCTACATATATTACCTATATATGGTATTGGTATTTTCAGTTTTGCAATATATCATTATTTAACATCTCCAGTACTACAAAGTTGTTGTGCCTCTTTTTGCTTACTTTAAAATGCTTGATATCTACAGAATTGTATACAGGCTTCTCCACACATAATGGTAATGCAAAGATGCAGTTTGCTTTGTTAAATGAAGGATGGCTGCCTATTTCTTAAATTTTTTTGTCCATTTCTTTTTTCAATATTCTTCTTGCTATTTGTAAAATTCATTTCTTGAATTACAGCAATTTATTTTCAAATTTGTATGCACTAAATCTATCTAATTGCCCATGTGATTCTACATCACCCACTAATTGCAATAAGTCGTGATTGTTTGATAAGGAAGAAAGAGAAAACTTGGGGGAAACAAAATATTTTAGTAAAATTCTTGCAAACTGCAACTGTTCTTTAAACCTTGAATTCAAACTGCATAGTGATGAAACATGAAATTTTTTTGAACATCCTTTGACAAAATTTTGGAAAGACTGAAAAGATTGGAGCTGAGCTGACCTAAAAGGTTTGCTGAAAGAGATACATCGTTGATTGTTCCATTCATGAAAGTAAATAATAATTTGTGCATGACCCCTGCAAAGAAAAGTTGCATATACTTAACCATGTTAATGCTTTATATAGTAATTACAGGAAAAATTTTATAAGGTGAATTATGGTTCTCATCATATTTATTCACAAAATCCTTGTAAGTTCTTGGTGGAGACTCAGGCTCATCAAATATTAAATCATTTGCTGAATGGACACTCTTCAATTTACACTTACTTCAGCTGAAATATCCACTTTGACCCTTAATTTGAGCCAAAAATGCACTGTAGTTGTATTGTAAATGTAAGATGTGACATATACATTGTATTTCCTCCCCTTAAATTCAATACCATTTTCAATTAGTTCCATAACTTCTTATAAATAATAAGCCAAGTATAGTTCTACATTTTCAGATTTACCAGTTCCACAAAAAATTCACTTCAGTTGAATACAAAAGGTGAGATAAAATCATATTCCTGAGCAATCAATATTAGCCAAAGGCTAGGAATGAAAATTACTATACAGCTAATAACCAGCGCCGATGTCGAACTGGCACAGCTTTAATCGATTCATTTGGGTATTGTTAAGAACTATGCTACATGGAACGATTTGGCACAGAGCATGAAAAGGGGATGCAAAAGGTAGAAAACAGACTAAAAACTTACCAAACGAAAATGGTTCCTTTCAAAAATTGTAGCATCATTACCGCAATGCCAGAAGCGATACCGTTTAAAAAGAAACAAATAAGTAACTCTTATTTTCTTACTTTAAAAATACGTATTTAGAAGTGGATTATTGGCTTTGTACCTAGATTATCATAATTCCTGAACTCTATTACACGAGGGATGGCTATAAATAAAAATCTCCGACGTCGAAAAATAGCTTAGGAATTTGTAAGTGGTTTATCAATAAAATGAAGTTTACTAAGTGGAAAGCATTGGAAACCTTAATTTACGAACATCCCTCTCACGAAGTCAATCGTTAATATTTCTTTTCCTTCGGTTTTGTTAAAATTACTATCAAATTCCTTATCTTATGGAGCCTTTGCCTTAACATCATTCAATGTTCCGAAAAACGTACGTTCAGATTGAAAACATTTCGTATCCATAATGCATTTTACCTCTCGTTCGATCTACTTCGATAAATTCTGTATTTCTCCCACATAAAATTTTTTGCTAAATTAAATGTTAAAATTAGTATTATTCACTAAATCACAAAGAAAATATTTTTCTTGCACGGCATCTTCTTTCTACCTCTCATGACCACGCACAAGAATCATTGTTTGTAAATTTCGATCACAAAGAATATGTTACAAATAGCATGCTGAAGAAATATATTCGCATTCTCTCACAAAGAGGTTTGGTTTTAAGTAATATACTTGTAATATCTTTTAAGGAATATTAACTACGTAAGCATGTCTCCGTGTCTAAACTGAGAACTAAGCGACTGCTTATAAATTCTTTTGCAGTAAGTTGATCAACTCGACTTGCGTTCGAACTTCATTTAAAGAGGAATATAAGAGACAAGTGGAACTTGAAGCGTTTCTGATTACATTTTGTTTTAATATTTTGAAAATTTTTTAAGACTATCATTTTAATATGACGTAATAATAATTTTGGCATTGATTTCAATTAAATATGCAAAGTTTCAACACCAGGTCGAGAGAATAGGGATACGAGGGAAAGTTTCCTGCCCAGAAACAGATGTTTATTATCTTAATAAATGCGTTAAATATGATGAGCAACTGATGTCTATATTAGAGACTTCTTTTGTACCGAATGAGAGATGAATGATCAGTGCTATTGGATATCCTATCTCGCTGGTCTTGACTTGATTTTATTATTTCGTTGGACAATACCAGAACGCTTTTCCAGAATAAGAGGGATCTTCCTTCGTTATTCAAGCGCTTGTTCACTACTTCATTGCGGTAAAAGGTTTCTTTTATTGTATTTAGGAATACACTTGTAATCATTAGCTCTAATAAGAATAATAATGAGAATTATGTCATTTAAACAATGGCAATAATTACCATTTGTAATTGAAATGATGAGTATAGCTCGTCATGAGATCGTCAAAGCGTACAATGACGAGTAACACTTGTGATCAGGTTTAAGGTATGTAGGTGATCAACATATTGCACCCATGTAGGTGTTAGATATTTATAATCCATCTTTTATTCTCTTATGCAAATTATTGTTATTTGATGAAATGAAATAAATTATTTTTTACAGTGAGATTTTATTTAAATAACCTTTATTTCAATAAGAGTAATCCATATTATTCTTCTCTCGCTAGAAAGGGTAAGTCACTTTTCACAGAGAAGTTTCTAACCTTTCTCTCTGTTCAGCTTTAATTACCTTTCAAAAACAATGTCGTGATCCTTTCTACAAGGAAAGCAGATTTATGTTTGCAAGTGAATTATTTTGTTTTTCAAACACATCCTAATTATCACAATTAATGAGATAGAATAAGTTTTTAATGTATGACATGACTCATGCATCAGTAATTTAATAAATAAAATACAGCCAGATTAGAAACAATTTTGTGTTAGTTTTGCTTTAAGGAAAATTGAAGTCATGAAATTCTAACTTTACCATGGTTGAGGGATAACAGAGAAAAACTATCCATTAGTTCTTCATAACAAACAAAAATTGGCACATTTCGAAAAATTCATTAAACTATCACAGTAATGAAACAATGGATCAGTACAATGATGATTTTAAATATAAATGATTTTGTTTGAAAAATGCTCATATTGCCAATTTTAGTTGTTATTCCCTGTGTGAGATTTATTAAAGGTTATATTGTAATCTTCCTTTGCAATTTTTCTATTTCTTTGCTACTGGACCTGACATTTTTATAAATTTTACTAACTTTACAAAGTCTATTACAAGCTTCAACTGCGTAGAAAACAGTATAAATGGTATATCCGATATAATAAATAACACAGATCCATATCTCAAATGGTGAACAAACCAAAAAAATAATGTATGAGATGAATACAAATAATTTTCAAAGCAATTTCAAAACTTTCTAATCCATCTTACTCCTAATATTTTTTTTTTATTTAATACTCCTATTGTTTAAGTATTTACTAACTCTTTACTCTTCGGGCATTATTTTAGCCAGAAATAATTTTAACTCCACCATTTATTAAATGCAACCAATCGCAGGAAAATATTTATATATTATGGAATTCCACAAGTTTTATTCAAGCAGGTTACTTAAACTATATGCTGGTTCCCTACTGGTCACGTTTTGGTTCCCAAACTAATTTAATTAATTAAGTTCAAGAAATTGACTAAATAAAATCAATTTTTTAAAGAAAAGTTCTACATATATAGACGTTACTCCTGCTCTAATATTTGTTTTGGTAGCGGTTATTTTACTTCATAGATGAAGTTAAATAAAAAGAGATTATTAAAAAATTAAATGTTATCTTCAATAAGGACCAAAATATTTAGCAAACTTACTATTTCCCATATTAACCCCCTTCCATGTTAAGATATGAAGAATAACTGTAGCTTCCAAAAGAGCAATGCAAAGATTTTTATATTCTATTCCTCCAAAGTTTTCAATCAAATAAGGTTATATCATATTGATTAACCTACTGCTTATATATAATAAGGAAATCCAGGGAAAAAAATCAAATTACTTAGAAAATTCTGTTTTCCATATGCAGTAGAAATTGAGGAAGGTGGAAAATAGTCTAAGCCAGAATTAATAGAATGGCTTTCCATAATCATACTTTTTAAGTCCCTCAATTAGGTGGAGTCTGCAAGTTACAAACATAATAATTAATATCCTGTATCTCATGCTGCAATATACAGTTTGCATACGTGAAAGACGGAAAGAAAATATCAACCTAAAAGAAATTAGTTGGGGTTAATGCTTTGAGTTTTGATATTCTTATCATAATTGCTTATCTTCACTTCTGTTCTGAAGATGCTTTCCTTTAAAAAGAATTTCCTTTTCAAGATAATTAAGAGATCATAGTTCAAAATTAATTGGCAAAAGCAATATAGAATTGTAAATGCCCCCTTCGGGCAAACTGATTGCAATTCTGAAATATATTTCAAAGGCTATAGGCTTACAAAGGAAAATAATTAACAATAAAATTTTTCCATATATACATAAGTATTATAAACTATCTTACTATCCTTTTCGTCCTTGATGTGTAGAGCAATGACCAATTTCTAAAGAAAATTTAATACAGAATAAGTAAGGTATGTATAAGTCTGTTAATTTTGGATTAACCTCTTCAAGAAGGAAATCCTGCAAGAGCCGGTCCCCTAGGATTCCACCTCAGACAAGTTATACTGTATTTACATAGACAAAGTAAATTTTAGGACTTTAAATTCATTGACTATACATTTCCAGACACTTGCAAACAGGCTGCTTGCTGGTTAGTGAACAAGCACAAAATTGACTATTCAATTGCTTTGGATATCAATTACGCTTTATTGTAATTGACAATACAGTATCTCAGAAATACAGTATTTAATACTGTATTTCTGAGATACACTTAAATAAAAATGAGCTTAATTTTAGGCTTTAAAATGGATAAAACTTGCAAAAAATATTAAAAACAGCAGTTGCTAAAAAAAAATATTTAAGATATACTTTAGCATAGCGTACTTTGAATAGTATTTAATAAAGCGAATAAATGATGCTCATGCAGAGTTTTGGATGCAAAAATTCCAATTCACTAAGAGGCTCTACTTTCCAAAAACAATTTGATGATACTTTAAGTTATAAAATAATTTATTAATACAATATTTGAGAAATTTATAAAAATTGCATTATAAACAACTTATCATCGAACAAAAATATTACACAAAGTATTAAGTTGGATACTTTGTTAACAAAATTATGAACAACAGTAATAAATGTACTTCTATTGTATATGTATGTGTCTACCATTACACCTTCATGTTCTTGTAAGATGAATCTAAGCCCAAAATGTATTCATCCAAAATTGGTGATTCATTAAGTACAATATTTAATACTGTTTTGGAAGCTGAATGTTAAACTTTGGTTAAACTTGTATGAAACTGTATATTTTTAAATCACAGAATCTGCTGAATTTAAGGCACTATTTTCAGAATCTGGAATCGACTTTATATTAATATAACCAATTAAGGCAGCAGTAGTTGCTTAGCATCAGCCAATGCACGAAGAAACAGCACTCTTTATAGCATCTCTAGCATATGGAATATATGAAATGGAATACCATGCCATAGCTAAAAACTGAAGAGCACAGAAAACAAGTGCAAGAGCTGCATTCTTTTTCTGAAATAAAGATAGGAAGATATATTAAACAGATCACTCAAATATCTTTACTAAATCTTGAAATTAAACTCTGTGAAAATAATATGAAAATATGCGTTTAAAATATTTTCTCTGGTGTACTGTTTAAGTGTGAGAATTTAACTATTCGGCTTTTGATACAATATTAGACAAAACTTGAGTACTATCTAATAATTTAAGGGTATAAGTATCAATGCGTTTATAAAAAGAACTATTTAAAAATCTATTGCCAATAGTACTCATTTACTCAAGTATAACAGCCGAGAAAATAGAAAATTTTACCCTCAAGAAAGTGAAGTCAATCTAATCAGTGTGATCAAAATACATGTGATTTATTCATTATATTATCAAATGAAATGAAATACACAGCAGTACTTTAAAACGTAATAGATTTCACAATGAGGAAACCTAGTCCACATGCTCACTTTATTATGTAATTCTTAATTAAAAGCTCGTATTAAAAATATGGTTAAGAACTTACACCAATCCCTACATATAGGGTTAATCCAAACATAACGAACATCATAACTGTGGCAATCACCCGCGTAGGCGCAAACATTTTTTTCACTTGATTCACAGGTCCCATTAAGAAACAGGTGCTAAAAGAAAATAATATATCGTCCATCACATTACAAGTCCGAGGTTTTTTCTCTAAAAAACCTAATCTTTAACTAACCTTCCAAGAGATACTAAGTTGCCAAGAGTGTAAATTACAGCAAAAACCTCCATTCTCTTCCCCAAGAAAAGGCTTAGTGTGGCTAAAAATGATAGTATTATTCCCAGTACAAAGCAAGCTACGAAACCTTTTAGCCTTGTGGACCACGATAGTGTAGAAGAATCAAATGCCTGTAACATTTCAAAGAAACAAGATGTTGATACAGTAAAACGGAACTGTTTAGATAAATAAAATTATAAATCCGATTCCTTACTTGACCGACAAAACCTCTTTCTTCGTCGCACGATGATCCCTCATCACCACTAAGAGCTCTTCTTAATTTATCCATTTAATTTTAATCACGAACAGTCACTCGACCAGTACTATCTATATAGATAGCACAGCAACAAGTGAACCACCTGTGGAGCTCCGAAATACACGTAAAAAACCAATAGTCACGAGTTCAAACGTATTTTTTTGTTTCCTCGATATGACCCATAAATACATGCACACATAACTCAAACTAATACACCTATACTTAGTTTTCAAACGTGTTTCAATTTGAGTTGTAACAGTAGCGCTTGTAGCTATTTCCCGCCGAGTTCCTTGCACATCAACTACTTTCTAATTTAACATTAGGTCTTATTTCAGAACTTAAGGATTTACACTGTCCGTAAATTAATCGGATGGAATAAATACTTCATCAACACGGCAAACATGGGACTTTAACTTCAACGACTGCAGATCTTGCCGCTTGATGGCGATACTGTAATGATTGTAGGGAGTATAAGAAACCAGCAGTAAGATTATCTTTTCTATATACAGAATTATTCATTACGCGTGAGAAGGAAGCTTTGTTAAAAATCTCATTGAACAGCTCTTCTAAATTCTCTTAAATGAGCTCATCATAATTCCTCTAAATGCGAACTTAGTCAACTTATAATTCTATCTTGAGCTTGACAAACATTATTGCCAATTCTACGATGAATCTTTTTATTTCCAGCGTGCCAATCTGAAAAGTTGGCTACTTATGCTTAATTAAGTCAAAGATGGTAAAATATTCCATAATCAGCTGTAATACAGCCGATGTTAAGGTGATAATTAAAAGATAACGATCTACAAATATTTTTGAGAATAATAATAAAGGACTGATCGGGCAGTATGGCTGTTTCTCATCCTAGAGCGCTCAAAACTTGTCAACACTAGCTAGGCGCCAATTCAAAATTATGATGATGTAATCATGCGACGTATGTCACTCCTCGATCTTCAGGAGCATTGTGGTATTGACAAAAAAATCTATTACTTTTCAACTATGTCTTAGGGTACTGAGTTATCTGTTTATCAGAAAACACCTTAGTAATGCATTTCAAGCAGATGATCAATACCTTCAATGATTAAATAAATTTTTCAGCATAAACATGGATGTTATCTTTTATTCTCAGGGTGATCTTCTTCAAACAGCTTACGCTGAAATATCTGCTCAGCGCAATGAATGACCCTGAAAGCTTGATGCGTTAACACAATTTCCGTCTCTTCACATCTCTTGGTATCCAGATCAGAATTACCGACTACAACGTAGTTTCGATTCCGCAAGAGATATATGTTCGAGACACGAATATTCCCTTGGACCTATTCCGCGATTCGGAAGTCTTGGATTAATACCATTTCTCGAAGTGTGTAGCGACGGAAGGCGATTGTAAATTCAGCCCCCTATTTGATCCTCCAGCCTTTCCATTCTTACCCTTGATTACTATCACAACTTCTTACTTCTTGAGTGTCGTAGCTTCGAGTTTCCGTTTTCATCTTAAGTATCTCAAAGTATTCTATTATTAAAGCTTGAATTCCAGTCGCATGAACTGACAGTGTAAAGTTATTTCATATTTTCTTACTTTATGACTGGCTTTAAGTATAATACTCCTCTTTCAGATCGTTGATTCGTATTCTTTTTGCCGGCCCGAAATCTGTTTTCTTCCCGTATCAAACTTCTGTTTTACCTTCTTAATTCTTCCGTTTTCCTCTACGCCTTCCGTACATTTTCTTATTTAACTTCGTTAAATCTTCTCAGATTTTTCGTCTGATAGGCTTATATACAATCCCATATTTTAATTTGACCAAATCCCTCATTTCTTTTCTACTTCAACTTTTCGCTTGCACTTTTATCAGATAATTCTTTTACAACTTCCATGACTTTCCCTTCAATTTCATCTTCTTTTAGTGCTCAGACATATTCTACCAACTAATCCAGCTAAAAATATCTTTTGTACTTTACTGATTTACAATTAATTACTATATTTTGTGGCAATTTATAAATTTCTTTTGATCTGTCCTTAATTCAACATATTCCAATATAAACTGTCTAAAGTAATACTTATTACATAGAGTAACACCTCCAATTTCATCTAATTCGTGTTGATCAGTAAATCTTATAGTTTTAGTTACTTTCCTACCCTGTAATAGAATTAATTCCCTTCTTAAGAGCAATCAATTTTCTTTGCACTTTGATAGTCCATTGATGTCTCAGTTTTTCGACTATTCTATGGCTACAGGATTCTATCTCTATTCTTCTACAATGGTGGTTGCAGGAGTTTGGTAAATCAGTATCTCTGAATAGATGAATGAAGTCATTTTTCATCCAATTCAAATTATATAAGTTAATTCTGAAAATTATGAGATTATTTGGGAGGTTAAGGATGATAAATACCCTGGTTATACCTACCTAAAATTTACTGTAATGCAGAAATTATAATGAATTTACATTAGATTGGAGATGTTGTTGAAGCCATCCGAGCATTGCTCGCTTTCCCTAAAACTCCAGTTATATACATCTGACTCAATACACTATTGCTGTCTGATTCATTGGGCAGTTATGTATTACAAAGCACTCAGCGTATCCTTAAATTTGCTCACCTTCATTTTATTTTCTTTGTCATCTTCACTAAAAAAAATCACGCAAAGTGAAACAACATATTTCTTTCTCTCTACATTAATCACATCTAATATGTAATGTTTTCAGTTAATGAGTAACTTGTATCATTTTTGATAGAGTAATTCAAATTTATTACATAATTTATAACCATATATCTAAATACATTTTTACTCCATTCAAAAGAAATATAGAGATAAAAGTTAATTGAGGAGTTATATAAATCACACAAAGTATAAATGACTTCAATATAATTTATTTGAAAGCTTTGCACATACTATTTACAGGGCAATCAATGTGTGTACCTACAATCTGGAAATTGAGATGTTCGAACGGGAATATTTCTTTTCTTTTTTCTGTACAGTTGACATTCACAACAAGAATTATTAACAATCAGAATGTAGATGAGTGCTCTGGGGAATGGGTAATGGAAGAATGTGTAGGAAGGGATCATTAGGGTAAAGTGATGGAATTCAAGGTATGTTTAATTAGTAAGAAGGTTAAGAGGCAGGGATGGGTTTTAAAAGGGTATCTCTTGTTTCAACTAATAGACATCACTTTTTTAAACATGCATATTTATATACAACAAAGCATATCCAGTGACAATAAAAATTTCACTTGCAAATAAGCCTGTCCATATAACAATCCAGATATGCTAGTAAATGGAAAAAACATGGTCAACTGAAAGACCATAATTGCATACCAAAAAGTTGTCAACTAATGGAATTTCATAGACAGGCTATACATATCAATCGTTTTTATAGCACAATATAACATTTTCACCATAAGAATCAAAAGAGAACACATAATTTTATAGTGTGGTCTGGCAGTACAGAAAACGCATATGGATAGCATCAGTATGCCAAATGAAACAAAAAATTAGCTACAATCATTACTAACCATACATGTAAATATATTTTAGGTGTGTGTATATATATTTTTTTCCAAAATCATAGCCAGTAACATTTCAATTTTCATAAATAGACAAAAATGTTAATGAGCAGGGCCATACCAACTGCAAAACCCATTGGAGAAGAAAACATTTAAGGGTGTGAAACAAGATTTAATAACAACAAACAACTTTCAATTCTGGTTGTTTCCACTCAACTACACAGTAGAGTAAGATACAAAGAGGTGGTCTGATACAAGCTAGCTGACAGATTTAATAACACATTTTTAGAAGTACCTTGAATAATAACAATTATTATTAGTAAGTAATGTATGTGTGTTTTTGGAACAAAGTGAGCCTTAAAGTATTTCACTTATAATTATATTTATCATTATTATATATCTCAATAAGCTGAACAGATGGAGCAAAATACTCATCCAGATGGGTAGAAGGTGTGGTTGAAGGTTGGGTTGGAAGAGGGAAGAAATTATTTAACAAGTCATATGCAAATGAATCACATGGTGTTGAAATTCATTCCAAGAGCAGTTAAGGAGTCCTATAAGCCATAGTTTGAAGCTTTACCAAAAGTTGCTGAGCCTTACCTCTCCATCACCTATTACTAACAATCACATCTCCAGACAATACTATAAACCCTTATAATTCCTTCTTGCTATTTTCACATCCATTGCCACCTTACAGGTAATACTCAAATGCCCACCATCCTCAAAAATAAATTTCATATGTCCTTCACACGTTATTGAGATTGAAACTTTTTCAAGTTTTGACTGAGTCTCCTGCAATACATATTTTCAACAAATGCATGGCATTCATAATTCTTGGACATGATTCAATTTCATGTGAATTACAAAATCCTTAAACATGATTCTTGTCACATTAACAATTCTTTAACCCTCATTAAATTATTAATTCATCAGAAATCATTCACTGAGTTGATCTAGTCGATTCAAAACTTAGGCATCTGTATTCAGACTCTTATTATTTACTTTCAACTTAAGGCTATTATCTAGACAAGATCTTTTTTTTCATTATAAACCAATTGCAAATTAATCACTTTAATGATGATTCCATGATTCTCATACATTTCCATCCAAAATTTGGAATTATACCCATAATAGTTGAGAAACAATGAGAAGATATAACATAGGGTTTTCTGTTAAACATTTCATAACTGGTTATTAAAACTGGAACACAAACAAAGTGAAGGAGTTCTTTAGTTTCATAGCAACACTTACCCACATCATACACACATTTCACCACAAACATACAATACAGGCTTCCAAACACTTTCACAATGACGTAGGTCCTCCATCTTGTTGATTATCCTGGGCAGTACACTTTCCAAAATCAACTCAATTTGCTCTCGTTCATTTGCCACCCCTTTCCTAAGTATAAACATCAAAAGGAGAAAAAAATTGCAGTGGTCTTTCAATAACTAACATTGCCCTGCATATTCATTAACTGATATCCTTATTAAAACCTCACTGATTTTGTCCAACTCACCCCATTCATAAAAAGAGAAATAAATGATGAAAAATGAATGACATTTTATGCAACAGATGACATGTATTTACAACTGGATTGTTTTGGTATATGAGTGAAGGTTTAGTGAACTGTTTCCAAAGAGTGATGTCATGGAAGTATTTATGTTATTCCACACAAATATTTTACTCTCTAAAAACCTCCCAAAAGAGAATCTCTCCCTCACTCTTGAGCTATGCAGACCAACAGCCTACCATAACCACCATTAAAGCTAATAATGATATTCAAATTACCAGTAATGAAGAATTTCTATTATTTTCCCAAAAATTACAACTAAATAACTATAGATGGTTATCAAAATTTTGAGTGATGGAAATATTTTTCCCATACAATGCTCTCTTTAGACAGTGATGGAATATGCGATACTATAACTTTACTTGACCTATTAAAGATGAAATATAAATTATGGTTTTAAATAACTCAAATATTGATTAAAGTAACATTCCTACAGTAAGAGAAAATGCAGGGAATTATCTGTAAGACCAAAATATCTATTTCTTTATGTACATCATACCTAAATATAAGATTCCAATAGGTATAAATATAAATATTTTTATTTTGAGCATAAGGAATATTTTTCTAATAATGCATTCAAAGAGATAGATCTAAAAAAAACAAATGAAAACTATCAGAAATTATATTTATATTTTAAAATTTATCTCCTTTTCAATTATAATCTCAAATTAATATTTATTATTTCTATACTTAAATCATCACATTCTCATTTTAAAACGCCTAAATGAAATAAACTAGTGAGTTAAATTTAAGATAATTAACTTAAATGTTAAAGTAAAATTATCAAGAAATATCAAAACAGGATCAGGATGATCCATATTCATGCATTTTGATTTACTGAGGGAATTTAAGAAATTAATATAAAACCCATCTTAATATCAACCATAAGCCGATAAATGCCTTTCTCAGGACAGTAAATATTCCAAATTTTCATTAAAATAATATAATTAATATATACCTTTATGACTTACAATAATTCTATCACAATCAATATCATTAAATATGATTATTAAAATTCTTTCACGTCATCATAGAATAAATAAAAAACAAATTTCATTAAATAGGGCATTTTCCATCACTGTTGAATGACTTAGAAGACAGTATTAACCAAGGAATTTAAATTCCAGGAATATATAATTCATAAATTGAAAGTTAAGCATCAATATTTCGTTGATTGTATATTTTTTCTGGCTTCCAGCCTTTGAGCTAGGTGAATATAATTTGATAATATTTTGAAAGAATTCAATTTTCAATCTATTCAAATTCTTTATACATCATATCTTCCATAGCTATGGCTGCGATTTCAACTATTTTCTACCATCTTGAATTCAAAATGTTAAAAACTTTACTAATAACTTTCAATGGAATTTCTCTTTCAAGATCATAACTGGTGGCAATAAAATAGATATTGTTAATTCATTTAACCACAAATCAATTCCATGCTCTCCATCCCACTCTAACATTAATACTTTGGAAAAACATCCCTTGGATTCCCATCATACAATTTTTTGGTGTAAAAGAATATATAAATATTTTAATGCATGAAGGCTAGTTAAATAGTCCATTCCCTAATGCCTATCTACCATTTACACATTAGCCCATTCATTCATGAAAACCAGGCCCTGAAATTCTTTGCAATTTACTTGTACTTAGTAATATGCAGAACTTTTAATGCCACCGATCCCAACTTAAGAAGTATTCTGATAACTCCCCACAGTTACTGCCCTTTGAAGAATAAAATGATAACATAAACAACTAATACTCACAAAGAAAATAGTTTTAGAAGGGGCCTAAGGAATAGGAAGACTAAATCTGCAATTTTATTGGGACAGATGACTACATGTCTGAAGTAGGATAAATAAGGGTGTCAGGAAATTGTATCCAAAGAATTAGAGTAAGATGAGTATGGGTAATGAGTGAATTAAAGCTGTTTTAAGAAAGGATTTAAAAAAATTCAAAAGATTTTCCGTAAAACAAATATCAAATTCTAATGTCGGACTAGAACTTTTGAAACATTAACATAAATACATGTTGTCATTGCTTCATAAAGTTTTCTTTGTGCTCAACATGTACACTTCATTCAAAATATAGGGTACATTCCTCAACTGGTAGACCCATAATCACCATCTTTGAAACATTTTACTGGTCTTAAAACCAAAAAAATTGTCCAAATCACTGTGATGGTTTATCATCTCGTTTTCCTGACGAGGTAGGGGCAGGGGAGGAGGAAGGGCCCGGGAACAGAGAGGTGGAGTTATAATCATCATATACCAAGAAGCGGCTGCTGGTTGTTGAGACTGCACCACCGCTGCTCACAGAATCTGAAGTGGAAGACTTGCCCTTGCGAGGAAGTGTTGTTGCTTCACCAACCAAGTCTCGAGGTTTCCATACAGGAGAACCTAATCAGAATGATTTAAAATGTAAAAACAACCACTTAAAAGAGTATGCTTACAAATTAGAAAAAATATTATAGATTACAAACTACAAGCATTCAAAATTATTCTGGGTCAACAGGAAAAACATTCACAAAACAAAGTATCTCACTTTCTGAATTCTATTGCATTGAAAACCTGTATTAAATCTCATTATTAATTGAAAGCTTATTTTCAAAGCTTCATCTCAAGAGACATTTTTAATACCGACAAGTGTAATCTTTTAAGAAATTAATAAACAAAAACATTAAAATGAACAAAACAAATTTTAATTTACAAGATATGATGCTTGCTGATTTCAAATATAGAGATTAATGAATTTTTCTATGGCTATAAGAAAGCAATTTTAGAATACTACTTCCTATTGTTTCATGGACATTTTTTGACAATCAAATTTGTATAACTATCATTGTGAATGTAGATGAACTTGGCGGATCATTTAGTTAATCCAAAATGGATGATTTGAATGTGAAAGTCTCACTTAGGAGCTGGTTGCATCATTTGGATGAGAAATTGAGACTCATACACTGAAATCCTAGGTGGACAATCTTGAATTAGCATACTTTCATGACATCAAAGAAGTTCTATATTGAAAAGCTCTTTAATATTTATGAGAGGGTTATAAAGACTGAAAAGTAAATTTAAGAGTTTTTGAAAATGAAAACAATAAGATTAATTTCCGATCTTAGGAGCTTTTCAAGAAAAAATTACATTTCTCCAACTATGCTGATGACTTGTGATTGTGATGAGGAACACATCTCTAATCTATTATTTATAGCTGCTTCAGGATGATATAGGATAGGATATGTCAACAATCCATGGAAAAAATCCAGAAGTGTCTGTGGGTTCAATTCCAGAGAGCCCTCATATCACAATATATCCAAAAAGAATACATGTGGCAGATATTGGAATAATTTTTAAGAGCCCTTTGCCATTGTCTGTTCTCTACATTATGTATTTTAATTAAACACATCTATAGAAGGGCAGTATCCCTATATATAACTATTTATTGTTTGTTGTAAATGGTCATAGGTTCGATTCTAGATGGCATTAACTGTATTTCCATAAGAAGTACATGGGAAAATAAGAACACAAATTGACCTAATATAGATTTTGGAAAAAATTATAATAAACTTTGGCACTTAGTCTGAGTATTCCACAAGAGTATTAAATATTTTTATAGGTATTACATTTATAATTTTTGGATGTTCCACATATTCTATGAATTACATAGTACCTTAGTTTGGTTTAATTTTTCAAAATATTTTAAACTGCTACCTTAACTGACGGTTATAACTGAAGGCAAAACTGGGTAATTAATAAACATAAGTAATAAAGGTGAGTAGCATGAATGTTGGGCAAAGGAAAGATATTTTTACTTTCAAAGTTAAAAAAGTTGTTTTACAAATAACTTTTACTTTTCTTTGACTATTTTTATTTATAAGTAGCTCTATATTTGGCTATAAGAGAGAACTCTTGCCTACATACTGGCAACAGTGGACAAACCATGTTGAAGATTACTGTTTGTGTGATACATTTGTAATCTTTTATTAAATTCAAATTTAATTGAAATTATCCCCATTAATGGCAAGAAAGTCTACAAATATTGCTCTCAAAGAAATTTTTCCCTGATCAGGAATAGTGTCTAAAGCCTTTCTACCTTGATTTCTACAGATGTCTTTGATCACATTTCTAAGATATTTAGGTTCAGTTTCACCCTTTGCTTTAGGAGGAAGGATCTCATTATCTAACAGTGAATTTTTGCTGTTATTTTCCTGGACAAAGTTATAAGCTTTATTCAAACACATTTAATATTATTGTTAATCATTATTTTTTCATGTGAGGTAGATTTTTATAATTTGCATACCGTGCTCTAGATTTTTCAAATTTCAAATCATAGTGGAAAAAAATGAGTGGTATGTTTGTCTTACAAGCAGTGGAAAGAAACAATTTACAGATGTAAACACTGTAATGTTGCTCTCTACACTGCTCCTTGCTTCAGTGCTTACTATATGGAATAGGAGATATCAGCAGTGTAAATTAGTCATCTACGTATACAAATCTACAAAAGGATTAGACATTAACAGGCAAAATGTATACATAAGTATACAATAAAACTGAAAGAAAAATGGGCAACAAAGCAACATTTGTTACAAGCTAAAAAGTACTGAATATTGAAATAATAACCCCATTAAAAGGGTTACGAAAAATTTTCACTGGAGGAGAGAAGTTAATAAAATCTATAAATTTGCATAAACAGTTAAAACACCTAATTTCAGTAAAAAGTATGGTACCTCAATTAAATCCTTCCCACATAAATATAGATAATGATGCTGATTTTAAGAAGATTTACCTTCCTGATGACGTTTGAATATTAATTATAAGCGGATACAACATTTAAAAAATCATAGATAATGTAATTTTCTGCTTCAATTATATAAATCTTCTACCAATTAACAATTTTAAGTAATAAATAGATTTTTTCAAAACATCAATATTAAATTTTATCTATGCTCTTATTACCAAGATCTTTAACTGGTTGTGGTGTATAGTTCTCTGGCTGGTGAGAAGACTGAATAAGGCGTGCTTGACCTCCACCTCCGCTTGAACTACCAGCTGACAAGGTTGATGTGGTACTAAGACTCAGATGATTTGGAGTTCGTCCAAGAGTGCCTGCCTTCCGCCCAGTTGTTGGAGCAGTTAAATTCATTGAAGATGTTGTGTTAGCAGCAGGAGGGGTTGGAGGAGCAGTTTTAGAGCTACCAATTTCCTCCTCTCCTTCTGACTTAGCTCCATCTCCTTTGCTTGAACTGCTAGTAGGTTCAGACACTACAATGCAATGGATTACATTTTAGACTGCCCAATAGAGATGAAGATAGAAAGCTAATCACTATCCCAAATTTAAAAAAATGATTTTATATACTTATTTTATCTAGTGTAAGCTACCTTCTTATTCAAAAATTTTGATACTAAAAATAGTTAAGGATGCTTATGCAAAGAAGGTATAAATTATATGCTTTGAAATGGCATGAAATAATATAATGTTTGCAAAAACAGGTTAATTTATGATGAAATTTAAATTAAACATATTTATATCTGTTTAATCTGTAATCACTTAACAATTTATAAGTATAATGAATTACTATTAGTCATGAATTTTGTTACCACGACCTCATTTCATTAATAAAATACTTTTCCTAAAATTGATACTCAAAAAATTAGGGGGTGCTTAAACTCGATAAAATATGGTATTACAATTTTACACTTTTCAGGGGAGATAATGTGAACATTGAGAGAGATTTGGAAAGTTTAAGGACAAAATATTTGTCTTATATCATAATTAGCTCACCTATAACTTCACTGATAGTTTTGCTTCTAGCTCTAAATGCTGTAGTTGATCCAGTGTTGTTGTTTGTTGCAGTTGGTACTCCTCCATCACCGTCTTCCCTTGATGATGTAGCAGTAGTTCCTGAAGCTGCACTCGATGTTGACCCTCTACCGCCAGTTCTCTCACTCTGAAAATTAAGAAAAAATTATTTGAAGACGATAAATTACTTAATACTTCAAGCTCATGAATCTATTTAAATGACCAGATCCTAAATGCAGTATTTTAATTCTTAAAGAATCACATAACTTGCACCTATCCAAACTATTATTTACACATTTATCAGCTTTCATTACAATGTTCTATTAATGTTTGTGTATACTATTTTTTGTTTATAAATAAAATATTACTTGCATATTACTCTTTAATTCAGCATATGTACAATATAAAATTGTAAATTTGGGTAAAGTCTATCTCTATATAAGAAATTTTGAAAAATTTCCCTAAAGAAAAAGCAGCATTGCAATCAGGGTGCCAATACAACATTTTCTTTCTCCTTCAGGCCAAACACATTTGGCATCTTTTCTGAGGCCTGATCTTGAATGTGAATACTGCTCTTTCCTCTGATGTCAGAACTTTTTGCAGAAATATGGAGATCAAAATATTTAAAGAAAATAGTGCATTTTAAAATGATGATTGCTTACTATTATATGTGGACAATTATTTTTTTATATAATCAATTGACGAAGCTGTACATTAATCATAAAATTCTATTTGAATTTGGAATAGGGAAAGATTAAACATTTCAACTTTGACAATGTTATTTAGAATTCTTTCTACATTTTGAATTTGGTTCAGATGACTTGTATGAAGTATTTAAAAAATACTAATGAAAAAAGGAAAATAACATGTTCATAAAATATAATAATATAAGGCTTAACTTACTTCAGATTGTGCCCCTGAACCTGTCAAATTATCATAATCAATGTTTCCTGCAGAATGTCTTTGTGGTCCTTTAGGAGGCTTCCTAGAAGGTTTCCCAAGGGTATGAGATGAACCCTGAGCAGCAGCTGCAGCTCCTGGAGCCACGCCAGTTGTTGATGACCCTATTGCTGCTCCTCCAGTTCCTGGCCTTCCCAAAGTTGCTGTGTTGGATGATGTTGCTGCTGCTGATCCACCCATTGAAGATGCAGGTTTGGTGGCTGGGATACTCATGTTCCTCACACTCTCTCTGATTATCTGTCGGATTGTCTTCAAGAAAGCATTTCGGAAATCAGGTGTACTGTTTTGGGAAAGAATAGATAAATAATCATAAATAAATATAAAATTGGAGCACTCCGCCAGCGTATATTGATACAAAGTATTTTCTGATTGGGTAAAACAAAAAATTGAAGAAAAATATTAAAACTTCATTAAGTATATGTGATAAGCTATGTAATAACTAATTTTTATCTTATGGAAAGTAAAATAGCTTTATAAAAAATATTTTAGTTCTTAAACATAATTAAAGGCCAAAAATCTACAAAGAAATAGCATTCAAATTCATGAGAATATTCTTGAAAAAATTACAGATTCTCAAAGGCTAAAGAGAAGGACATTCCTGGTATTGATTATATAGATATGATCATGAAGAAAGTTTTTATAGATTAGAAAATATAATAGTCATGGATGAAGAATTGGACTCTAGGATAAAACAAAATTTCAAATAAAAGAAGGAAAAACATCATTGCCATATAGTCTGAAAATAAAAGAGAGATTTTCTGATAAATATACACTAATTAATGATGAAAATTTAAGTAAACTCACCTGTTTGACAAAACATAAACCTTTTCAGAGCGTCTTTGTAGCTGACTTCGTAAGTGAATGAGTTCCCATAAGAAATGTGAGGAGTCAACAACATCTTTGGCACTACTGGCTCGTACTTGAACCTCAGTTACAGGAATTAGAACTTGGTATCTTATTATTTCAACTTCAGAAGAGCTTGCTTTACTTGAAACACCCTAAGAATAACAAACAGCAAATATTATTTTCAAAAATTGAAACTATTGATTCCCGGTGAATATTAAATATTAAGAGGACTACTAAATAAATAAATATTATTCTAGATTAATGTATTTAGAACAAAAGAAAGAAATTAATACATTAAATACAAAATTATTTCTGCTTTCCACTACTTTTCCTGCTTATCTTCGAAATCATGGCTAATAATATCCTAAGATCTGAATGCATCTGGTGATTCCATTAATCACCAGATTAAATTATAGATCTCCAATACTTGCAAATGAATAAACATGAAAGACATAGAGGTAAGAATATTATAAAAAAGAGAACATCCATAGCATATCAAATTGAAATTAAACAAATTTTCCTTACAGTTGCTCTCCTGTAGCCTGATAGTAGATCCACCTAGGAAAGTACTGTTTTATTTCAATTTAATAAATTATGGTTTAGCAATTCTCTTTCTATATAACTCATTCTAAAACAGAAGAACAAGTTATAATAATAATTTACCGTTTTATCCTAAATTATCAAGAGCTGATTTCATTATCATGGATGTACATAATATGTGATTTCACTTTCATAAAATATTTCAATTAAATTTATTGCTGTATTTACTTTCAATAATTCATAAAATATGTTTTAATGAGTAACGTTTATTAACAACGTTTTTTTTATACTTATTAGTTTTTTAATACTTTGGCAAAATATAAACTACCTGGCTGAAATATAGTCAGCAGCCAATCAAAATTTAAATTTTTATACATTTGAGAATGGTTTCATGTAAGCAATTGGAGAAGTATTTCCAATCATAAATCATTCATAAGGAAAATAAGACTCACCATAAGCTTTTTCTTCTGACGCAAACGTTCTTTGCATAGGAAGACAACAGCCGATTTAAAAACAAAGCACATGGCATGAAGCTCCAATCCTTTCTTTATTTTACCTAAGAAATCTGAAATATTCAACCACTCTACTCCACCATAGTATAAAAGATCCCCAGGACTAAGATCAATGGGCTGAAAAAGAATTCACAGGTTGAAACGTAGGAAACAGCCAATAAATGCACTTACAAATATTAGCAATTAAATTGATAGGGAATGATAAAATACCTGCTTGCAAGACTTTTGATGTTGCCTGAATAGATGATCAAAAATTGCTCCATATTCTTCGTGGATTCTCTGCATTTCATTTATGTGCTCTGCAACTTTTTCCATTCCTTTCAAAGCCTCTGTACATTTGAATGATAGAACTTCAGCACTTAAAATGTTTAAATTCAATTTAACGCAAGTTTTAATTGAAGTTTCATAATATGAACTAACATGCAAAAAATAAACAAAATACACAAGAAAAGGCATGTTGAAAATCCGAAATCTTTAATGAGGAGGTAATGATTATTCTATATGAAATAGGGGTAATATTTTTAATAAATATAATGTAGTGCACTTACATTAAAAATGAACAAAATCTTCAGCTAAAACTTTATAGTAACTGATGATACTAAAAACTGACATAAACTAATTCAATTTCAAACAGGATAATTTAATTTTATATGCTTATATGAACACAATTACAGAATATTAAATAAGGTTCCAATTTTTTAGCTCTCTATCAACAACTTTAATAAGATTCAAAACTGATAGGCTATGTAATAATTCAATCTCAAGATGGACTATTTGCTTTTTTATTAATGGTTAAAAATTTATTACAAATAAGAAAAACAGTAAAAAATAAGAGACATAATAGAAGCCATATTAAACATGAGATTAATTAATTTATAAATTAAAGCAATAAATAATTTTTGTATATTAAAAGAAAAGGTGGAATCTAAAAGGATATCAAATATTTGTGATATTTGATCAACTCTCTTGAAGCTAATAGTAATGCTATTATCATAAACAGCCTTTTTAAATTTCAATATAAAAAATATAATCATAAATGTTATGCTCATAAGATGCATATAATTAGATAATTATATACTAAACAATTAATATATGTTAAATAGTCAAAAATATACTCAAACACTATCTTTGTTATAATAAATAGAATGAATTGGCCAAATGGAAAAATCACTGACCAACTAGATGTGTATGTTCATCAGATCTGGGATCAGTGAGGTTCCTCAACTGTTGCAACAATAGTGGATACTTGAGAATCCTTTGGATTGGTTTAATTAAGTAGGATTCCAAAGTTGAGGAATGCTGTTGCCTAGGATTTCTGGCCTGGAGGAACTCTTGCAAAGCTTGATTTCCTTCATCTGAAAATATGTAAGATTTTATTTGATGATGATGAATCGATTTATTTACATGTATCAGAACAAAACAGCATAAATGGTGATTGAGCTAAAATGGTAAATGAGCCAAAACTATACTACTCATACTTACTTGGATGCAGAACCTTTTGTGCTTTGGAATGACTAGCACAGAAGGAACTATACAACTTAAAATGATTAACATAGTAGAGGAAGGCACTGCCAATGGAGAAGAGCACATTCTGAAAAGAAATATAATGTCATTGATTCAAATTTTTCCATAAAAAAATCAAAAATTCTCAGGAATGAAGATACCTTGAATTGACCAGGATGCTCAAAATGATTGAATTCTGGCTCCAGTTGGAGAGCTTCATCCAGATTTTGGAGAAACAATCTTTGAAATGCAACTATTTCTTGAATATTACCAAACAAAGCAGTTATCTCTGCATTTGAAAGGAACGTCTCCTTCTTGAGCGGCTCCAAATAATTTTCTAGTAGACTATTTAAATGCTAAAAACAAAAAGTCAATAAATTGAGAGAGAGTCAACAAATATTTATCATTAACTTAAAACAAAGATTCACATTTATACTAAATTTTTCTCAACATCTAAGTTTCACTCATTAATTAAATCACATATAATAAACAAAATGTAAATAAATAAATAAGCAATTTACTGAACTAAACGAAGTATTCATACATTCATTGAACATGCAGGAGGAAGAAATCATTGGTTCTTTGATATGTATGTGTATAGACATACGAACTGAAAACAATGATGGGAAAATTACTCATGTAAAATTAATTATCTATATGAATAAACATTAAAAATGCTATAGTGTACAACATTTTATCCCAATTAGTGCCAGCAGGCTGATCTATCCTTCAAAAAAATGTGTGGAGGATGCCACAGGCCAATTTATTGGCAGTGTTTCCGCTCACTCATTTTCTTCTCTGTTGCTCATCTTTTATGGACATTTTGTTCATATCTTTCGTGCTTGCTGATCATTACCTGCCAATTTTTACATAAATATTATTTCAATTTCTTAGCTAGAAGAACAAGGTGTTTTCGACAATGAATTTTACCCATTTTTGCTGCATGCTCCTATCCATGTATCTAGCACTTTCTACTTCTGTAGCTCCAGTTAGTTACTTTTATTTATTTTTTACTAACACTCTTTTAAATACTGGTGAAAAAACTAATTCTTATACAAATAATTTTTTTGTGCATAACATATGCATATCTATCTTCAGAATCATGGTCGAGTAAATGGATGAATATAACATTGAGTGAACTGAAAGATTTCATTTCCTGCATAATCAATATGCTTTCAATATAATATTATTTCTTTATAATAAATATGGTTATCCTGTCTATTTTATCCTATCCTGAACATATGTATTGTTTATTAGGCATTTGGGTGTATCAATGTAACAACACAAAAAATTATGCTAAGGGCATTGAAATTTGTTGGTGAGCTAAAACTTAATAGAAGAAACTAATGCTGACAAAATAAATATCATCAAAAACTTTTTAAGAACAAAATCTCCAATTTTAATATAAAAGTTTAGACTTTTCCAAAATATATTTCTGAAATTTACCTTTTTTCCTAAATTAATATAATATTAAAGATCATTTCTAAAATACACTTATACCTGTACCAATATAACCATTTATTTTCAATGGAGGCAAAAGTTACTGTAAGGGGATTCCATTGTAAAAAAGAGCTTAGGAGGGAGTTTAAATAATGCAGGAAATATTTTGGGTGGCCTTCAGTAAAATTCAATGCACAAAAAACATTTTCCACACTCCTGTTCTATTTAAGTCTAAAATTTTTCTTATGATTTGTCAGATGATGTCAATTCAATAACAAAACTGGTTACACCATTAATTTTTTGTTGATTCTACTTAGTCTTTCTCCTTGCCAAAGAGCAGGATTCCACCAAGTTAAGACTCAAAAAATTAATTAAAACATGAATAATTTTCACACCAGTAGCAGCCAAAGGACAATTTTCAAATATATAAGGTTTTACTGAATATATCTACTTATTGATGCACACTATTAATATCTGAAGTTTCTAACCCACCTTAACATATGTTCTTTCAGTGTCAACAAGTTCAAGAATCACTTTTCTAAGTTTCTCAGCATCTGTTAACTGCCTGCTTGGTGTCAGTAAGGCTGAGGAACTCCCATTAACATTGCTATTACTACTGCTGAGAGGCTGTTGCTGCTGCGATGAAGTAGAGAGCTGGTGGGTTAAATTGCTACCACTCACACTTCCTCCAACTCCACTAGCTACACTTCCAGTTGGACTCGATTTCCTAGTTTCTGATGGTGAGCGACAGAAACCAGTCACTTGTTCTGCCGTCTGTAAATTTAAATCTTGATCATTAACAAGAAAAATTTTTAATTACTCTAAATAAAAAATTATTTCATTGAAGTACAGGAATTAAAGATAGACAGTATCAACAAAAGGTTAAAAGGGATAGATATAAATTTGAGTAAAAATTCTCAAGGCAAAATAAAATATGAGTACGACAGGACAACTTGAATTAACTAATACTGAAATTTCCCAGAAATTTTGCCTTAGGAATTGTATTTGCTTAGGTTTATCAAAAATAGTAACCCTCACCTTGAGCAAGTTCTCAATTTCAAAGGAATTGGCCCTAGAAGCCTTGGCTGTATCAGTCGACGAAGGAGCTGATGAAGTTTCGGTTTCTATAACACAAAAACAGTAAAATACATTCTTTAAAAAATTACGAGAATGTCTTGAAAATAAAACTAAAGGTACAGATTATAAAAGTAATACTTTAAACTACTAGAGGTTATTCACTAAAATATCATTATATACATAAAATAAATTATACTTTCACTGGACAATACTGTATGGATAACTCAAGATATTATAAAAGTGTAAGCATCTCTTGTTTTTCCCTTTAATATGTAACACCAAGTAGGGTCTGAACGAGTTGATTTAGCCAATTTCTATATATTATCTATCCATTACCTATGACCAATAATTAAATAGAAAAATTTCTTTACATCTAAAGAGATAAAAGCTATGTGTTCAGGCGTTACCTTGTGGAAGGACATCTTAGACTAGTTCAGAAATGAAGTACTTTGTTTTTGAACTAGTCTCATCTAAAGAGATCCTATGTGTAGATAAAAAACCTTGAATAATCAAAATATAAACAAGCTGGTAGTATAATGATTAAAAGTACTTATATAGTAACGGTAGATTTGAATGCTAGACTCATAATGAATCATAAGACCATTACTTCCACCAACATTATGGTTTTATAAAAATCAAATAATTTATGAAAGATAAACTTAATAGCCAAGAGAAAAACAATTAAATGATAGCAAATGATGATAGGCATAACATACTGTTAGAGAACAGAAACTAAACAATAAGATGAAGATTGAAAGAATATCATACTAAATGTCAGAATACATTAATGATATTAGTAAGGAACAAAGAAAGAAATGGAAATTTTGTGGAAGTTCATACATTGCTTTAGAAAATGTATAGAAAAATATAAATTATAAAAAGTACAAATATTTTTCCTCTATAACTGGGGGAGAAGCTGAGAGATTCCTGGATTTAAATGACTACTATAAATTCTTATTTCAATAGTAGTATTCAGTTACTTAGAAAAACACTACTTTTCTCACCATTGTTCTGTTTGATCATAGGGTGGTTGTAGTTATCTTGCAAGTTGAATCATCCATTCTCTTATCTTTTAGATAAAATAAAAACTTAACCTTACATCTTTAGCCATATACTTCATTCACAGGATAGAAGGAATTACTCACTCCACCCAGGTGCAGGAACAATTAGGCCTGAGAGGACCTCCTCTGGAATCAAGCCATCTGTTGGTGGGGGAGGACAAACAAGACTGTCAATTATGTCATCTGTGGCTCCCCTCATGAGTCCAGCTGGATCTGGAGGTTCAGTTCGTGAAGATCTCATCATCATACACAAAGCCAGTTCCTCTTGTAGAACTGACTCTAAGTACATCATGTCCAAGTCACTCACAATAGCACCATTTATCACCATTATTTCATCTCCTTTGATGATCCCTGATATAGAAAAGATAATAAGAAGAAAAATTATTTCTATGCCTTGGACTTATATATTGCATAATGTTCTTAAAAATTTTCTGCTCACCATTGTGCATAGCAACAGATTTATCTTCTACTCTGCTAACATAACAACAGAGCTCATCTTGACGATCAGCATTTTCAATAAGTTCTGCCTCAACAGAAAATCCCCACATATGTTCCAATGTTGTGCGTTGCAGCTCCACTTGATACAGGATTTTTGCACAAACTTCTACCACTTCATGTGTATGCAACTAAAAAATAAATATTATTTTGAAAAGGGGGAAATTTTATAAACTAAATGAAAAAATAAAAATTTAAGATCAATTTTGAGTGCATCCTTAAGTAACATATACTACATATATAACAGACCCTCCATAAGGATAAACAAAAATAATACATCAAAATTTTAGCATTATGAAAAATAAAACTTCATCTGTTAAAGTAATCTTTCTTCAATTACCCACTTTTTACAGTTGAGAATTACTGCAATAAAATTTATAAAATTGTTCAAGAACCAGACTTCCTACTTAATCTAATCAAATTGCTTTAACTTTTATTTTTGAATAATATTTAGTACATGGCTAAAATCAATTCAATAACTACTAAAAGTCCATTGCGTTGATCAATTTCTGACAGCAGGACATTGTCATAGAGTAAGATTCAAATATTACAATTTGTAAATAAAATACTAAGGATGCATTATTGAATAAATATACTATAGCAAAACACCATTACTAAAGGATTTCAGTAAAATATAGAGTGAATGTAAGTTTTTTGTTTAGAAAACTGAATATGCTGCCTGATTTACTTCAGACTAAAACAGCAATCTTACGTATGTTTCTATGAGATCAGTGCGATGGGGAACAAAGTAATTTGTATCCTCCATATCCCTGCGTTTCTTAACTCGAACAAAATGTTCAGTTGGACTAAGGCCCCTTCGAGCACAGGCTGCAGTGAGGAACTCTTCAACAGATAGTGAATCACGGAGAAAAACTACAGCACTCTGTAAAACCATAAACAGCAGATGAATTAATGCCCAGAAATGAAAATATTTCTATTAGAAGGATAATACCATTAAAATCAATCCCTACCACAGACATGTGTATATTATATTCATTCAATCGAACAACAGATCAACTTAGACAGTGATGATTTAGCATTTCTAAAAAATTATCTAGCAATGGGAGATAGAAATCTAGAGACAGTCAACCAAGAATATTTAAATTTTTCATTTAATTTTTATGTCAATCAAGATATGAACATTCATTTAACCTCTTTAAAGTGAATATCATTGAAGTGATACTTCCATAGATTATAAAAACTCTTTGAAGAGGACTAAATATTACTTGGATTATAACATAAAATCAACAAATACCATTCAGTATAATGTAATAATTCAACCACTACTTTGAAATGACAAACTCAAAACACATCAGTTATTTTATCCTTTGCATTTATAAAAGCATTATACCATTCTACTTTAAGTCTTCATTAAACTTCATTTATTATATTCTTCTTCAAATTAAACTCGACTTTAGTGCATTAAATTTTTGATACTAACATTACTTATACATTATGATAACATTAATTTTCCAAAATATTAATAAAATTTATTTATATAAAGTGTTACAAAAAATAAATACTAAATAATCTTATAATTTATTAATACATTAATCAGTACCTTCCAAGTAGACTCAAAACTTTTGTGATTATTTTAGCAAAAAGATTCGATAAAATTAGTAATAGATTATTGGTAACAGTTGAGGCTTGGAGTATTACCTGACCATCAGGAAGAGATACTCTAACGTTTTTGTCGTTTTCATCACGAACATTGGAGGATGAGCCACTTTCACCACTAACATGTTGCAATGACCTCCTCCCAGAGGTGCTTCCACTGCCACTAGCACTGTTACTTCTCGATAGTGCAGCCAATGCTGGTGCCCTTCGTTTAGTGGCACCACGCCCAGCTAGGAGATTGTTGAGCAGGGAAGGAGAGCGAGCACAAATAAAGGCATGGAAAGAGGATACAGTGAATACCCCAAGGCGGTTGAGGGTGCCCTTGGTGGCACGAGAAACGTGGGTCAGTAGGCTCTGGAGAAAATATTAAAATACTTTTAGATTTTCAGTGCAGACAATTATCGTATCAATTACGAGACAGAACGATAAGACAACAAAATCAATCACATACATTCGAAAGCAATTCAGTCAAAGTAAAAGGAGAGAAGAAGAGAGATAAGAAATAAATGTAGACTTTAGGGAAGAATGGTACGTTCATTCGAATTAGAAAAGAGGAAAATATAATATTATATCATTAAATATCAATTTTGGTTCAATAAAAATCCGGTTCTTAAAGCGATTTCTTACCTTAGGATTAGGCAACTCGCCATTCTGAAGGGAGGCCATGTAGCACCGAAGTCTAAATTGTTCACAATGAAGTCTTTCAAGATTTTCTTCCCACTGAACTACTTGAGACCCAATCTGAGCTTTAGTAACTGGATCTGATACCACACTCTGCTGAAGCTCGGCCATATGCTTCAGTTTTTGATCCTAGACAGTCACATGATAGTAAACAGAGGGTACAGCGATTAAACAACATAAAATTAAAGTCAATTTCCTCACTTTACTCACGGATGAGATGGTTCATATTAAAAGGAGACATTCTTTCTAATATGGCAACATTTACACAAGACAGTATTCGCTAATTCAGTTAAGTACCTCCCATATTCGGATATTCAAATTTCCGTAAATGCGCAACAGTCAAGGCGCGCTCGAGCGTCACTTATTATACTCGTGACGTCAAACAGTGGGAAATTTAAAAGCTGAAAAGATATTCTCTCACAAACCGATCCATATCTTTAGCTCATTTTTTCATCCTTTATATGTATGTAGCTCAATGATATTACAGGGAACTGTAAGCAATTTGCCATTTTTGGTAGGAAAAAACGATAGAAATCAGACTTAAATTCGCTGTCTTTCTTCTCCCCTGCCACACTCATTGTCAGATAGGCGGCTTGCAGAGTAATTATGTATATGCTGATATTTTCTTAAATTGTGTGATTTCTATAATGTTAATATATACATACGGTAATATAAGCCATAAATACAGCAGGTAAGTACAATATATAGAAGCTAAAAAAGATATGTTCTACTTTTTAAAATAACTCCCTGGACTCAAACAAGGAATCCAAAAAAGGATTGTCGCCAGTACTTGAAAGAATAACCGATATTAGAAGATAAAATAGAATTATTTGATTACCGAATTGTTGCCAAATTATTAGAAATCATTTCACATTTCAACTGTTATAGATAACAACTAGAGAATCTTATTTGATGACAACGGGAACAGTTCCATCAAGAGTTTGTTTCGTCTTCTGGAGTTTCGGTTAGATACTACGGGACTAATCCTTCACATAATTATATTCTTGTTCTTTGATGAATTTAAGCGTTTTGATTGTGAATTAATTACATTCATTTTATATAATATTAAAAAATAAAAAGCTTATAGAATAATATTATATAATGTTGAGGAACTACTATTATACACAAACCTATATATAATATTTTAACCTTTTTTGTATAAAAATTTTCTTCAACTTATATTATGAGCCAATAAAAATACCTACCAGCTCAACAATTTTACCTCTGTAAATTTGGGAAAGCCGGGATGCATCGAAATACATTCCTATTCTAATTTCATCATATATCATAAACAAACACTTGAAACTTCAGGATGCGTGTTAAAGCATAGTTTTTGTACGATGAGTGCAGAAGTTATTCAAAACCCACCGATTCGATCGCTTTTTCTAATCGAAAGATTTCTTCTTGCAGCAGATGGAGAGTTCCGGTCTTCCCTCTATGGCGGGCAAACGCAGCTGCACATGCGCTATGTATACTGTTCACCCAGTTTTCTAACTCCACCTGACATGGCGCCTGAAAGGAAAACAGAAATCGGTTAAAAATGGAAACTATGATTACGAATAGTAGCTTGCTCATCATCCAATTCAAATATATTTGGACAAAATAACGAATACTCGAAATGAGGAAGTAATTTTGGATGTTATTTTAATGGATTCATCGTTTAGTCATCAATGGAAAGAAATGAAGATATATCGGAGGAAAGCTGGTGATGTACCACATCTAATCCTATGCTGCACATAATATTAATACAAAAAAAGAAGAGATTCACGTAAATCATAATAATTGATTTGCCAAAGAGTTTTTTTAGAATATTGGAAACTAAATTTGATAGGAAATAGAGATTTAAAATACCTAAGCCAAAATCAGGCACATTTGCGATCGAGAAACAAAAGAAAAATGTAAAGAGATTTTGAAAGACAATAAATATTATACCGGTATAATTTAGTGTTATACGAGTTTAGTGTAAGTAAGAGCGATTTAAGTGCGAGAAATCTCGACAGTGAAAATGATAATCACCTGAAACAGATATGCGTCTCCGAAAGCGGTGCTCAGGCAGAAGATGTAGTCCCTCTTGGGGTGCTCGGGTATCGGCTGCATAATGGCTCCATCCACGATGATCAGATGCTTGGGTGCAGCTTCCACTGAGCGGCCTTCGTCACGAGACTCGCATGGATAAAAGAGCAAAGTGGTTCCTTTTAAACAAACCCAGTAACCCTTCCAACCCCTCTTTCGTGCCAACTCGATTTGATGCTTCTTGCGGAGGAGCCACTTCTTCACACTCAGAAACCTGACAAAGAAAACACGGAAAGATTGTGAATTGCAGAATTGTGGAAAGGTTGTCTATGACTACGGAGGAAAACTTTTTTTATTAATGTGAAATGAAAGAAAAGCATAACATTTTTGTAGGTAATTTAATATGTTCAATTGTGCCTAAAGAGGTTTGATAATTGTCAACAATATGAAGATATTTTCTTTTAACTTTAACATTTTTTTGAAAAATCCTTTTTTCTAATTTGTATAAACATGAATAATCCGAGATAATTTATAAAATGTAGTACAAGTTTATTCTTTCAGGATTTTTACGTTTGTATATAATTATATAAAATTAAGAATCTTTGATTTTGACAAGTGGAATAAGGAATACTTTCGGTCGTTAAAATCTCACCGAATTCATCATGTTATGGTGAAACGATTTCTCTCACTATTAATCCACGAAAAGCTTGTTTTCTTTAATAAATTTAGTGCATTGATTTTTAGTGTGTTTACAAGAAAAATGGCGGAATGAAGCAGTGCAAAGAGATTCTCAGGATATGAGATAATTCATTATGGAGTTGATAAAAGGCGATTCGTTTTCTTTAAAGAAGTTAAATAAGTGAACAATTGTTAAATTCGGGAAATGAATTCGGAGGATCAAATCCAGCGAATCGGAAAATGAGAACTCGTGTTCATTACTTCCTTTAAAAAATGTTTATATTATGAACCATGATTTATGGAAAAGTAACAGAGATAAACTACATTTTTGATGGCATACACTCACAGTCTCGGTAAATACTTTTCGAAGTTTCCAATTATTTTATCCGACGTAAAACGCGAGCAATGCTTATTCATCTGACGTAATATCTGCTTTTCGATCTTTATGCATTAATATGGTTGCGGTATTTCAGCGTTAATTATGGTTATTAATCATAAGCAATTATGGTGAAATTACTGAATCGATTGTTTGTATTTTATGTACACACAGCGATAAAATCCCACGACAACACCAATTCTAACAATACATTCATTCTATAATTTATGACCTTTGAGTATATTCAGATTTACTCTTCTCTAAAAGTAGGAAATGAAACACAAATATTTTATAAAGCGTCTTTAAAAATTAGTGATCTTTTATGAGTATTCAGCGCATTATTTGTTCTGAACGGATACAGATTACTTAATACTCCAGTTGCAATTTCTCTAATTCTAATGAAAATATCAATATTATACTCCATAACGATAACTTAAAATAATGTAATTGCTTTTCATTATTTAAATATGTAATCGCTTGCGTTCCATATTTGATTCCACTTAACTATTAAATTATCAATAAACCTGAATCTAAATAAATCTTCCTACGAATAAGTATTTTCGCTGGAATTATTCAGTAACTATCGATGATAACTCAGAAGTAATAGAATTTGCTCAATTCTAAATTAAAGTTTAACATCATCTCCGTAATAATTTTTCATTATTCTCTTATTCCTCAGAAACGTTTAGAATTTTTCATAGTAAACGAATCGTACATAATTTAGTATGTATGTGTAAATAATATAGTAAGTTTCGTTTTCTCAGAAAAGCAGTGCTATCAATTCGTAAATTAATTCAGCTATCCTTGAATTTAAGGTTTAATATTGAAAAAAAATTCCACCTAACGAACCTATTATAGAGAAAACCTTTAAGATATGTGAAGATACACATTGATAATCTATTTTTCGCTTGATAAAGTTCAAATCGTAGTAATTAATCGATTCACGGAGAGGGCGATGCTCATTGAACTCGATGACTGCGTTGATTGGATGTTTTGAGTGCATCGTCAGTGAGGAACATGCCAGAAGCCGAAATTAAAACCGATCCAATGAAAGATCGCTTTTCATTTTCAGCAACTATGAATTTTGCCAATAAATGAATTCCGAATAAAAGAGATGGAAATACATAATTTACTCGAAGGGAACACAAGTCATCACTTCGCCTTCATAATTCTATACACGACAACAAATATGGACACACGTGATTTGGTTCGGTAGATCGCTCATAAGCATTTATGAGTCCAGCAACTGCACTACAAGTTACTTGGTTCTGCTTATGTCTGCTCCCAATAAAGTACAAAGAAATATCTTTCTATTTTTAATTACTTATTTTTCGTTACTACTATCTGTGATTCAACGCATTCAACCTTTGCTAAATATGGAATCTCCTGTCTCCTTATATCCCTTACCATTTCTGTCGTGCGATTTCTGCGTCCTTTTCAGAGTAGTGGTCTGTGTGGTACCGTGGTTCGACTCCCGGGAATGTGCATTTTTCGTTGTAACCATGCTTAACTTATCTATCCGTTATAACGATTCATTTAATAAAAACAGGTCGTTTTGCGACACACAAAAGAGCTGTTCATTCTTTTAAGCCTTGAGGGAAAAGATATGCATCTAATTATTTACATTCCCTTTTTCAGGTTCCAGCCCTTGTATTTATTCAATTTCGATTAAAAGTATATCTGCTAATTACATCACTAATTAGTGTTCACTTTTGCAGATTTCATCTACAGAAACGAATCGGTGATTGTGCACACACACACACTTGAAAATCTCCCATTTTAGCGGAAAAATTATGATCTACAAAACGGAGAGCTTTGAGATAATGTTAATGAGGAGAGTATTGCCAATTCCAAACTTCCCATTTATCGATAAGTCTTCCAAAGAATCTCACAATTGCGTGCAACCCCCCTTATCAGCTTCGATATACTTTCAATTGGAAGAATCTTTTTAGTGAAAGAGTCGATTTTAGTCAAAGAAAAAGAATGTAATGCAAAAATGGAGAAACAGATAAATATTAAAAATAAAAGTTTGTAATTCAATAGGATCTCTTCCATAATATGAAAATTATAAGGGAATATATCAATAGAAAATCGACTTTATTACATCAAAGTTTGGTCAACCGGGAAAAAATAATTGGTTTCATTCAGAAGGATCAATATTCATAAAGAACTACATAAAATGTTAATGAATTGTGGAGCGATTCGATGAGTATATTATATTTGAGACGAAAAATATTGTAATGCTCTTAGACAATCACAGAATAATAACTTGATCTTTGTACGTATCACTCCTTCTCCGGGAATATTCAAAATCATTGCGCAGAATATGAATTTATAATCATAGAGATAATCTAATCATAATAAATGGACAATATAATCCAAAATTCCCTTCGTAACATATTCGTATAATTCGAAAGAAAAAAACGTTTATTTTGAACGAAACATACTCTTTCGATTGAAGCTATTTACAACTGATTTTTACACTTTTCGCATACAGAGAATTAAAATCATGAGAAGTTATTTATACCTGGAATTTAATTAAATGGGAAATTGAAGTATCGGCAACCATCGAATGAATAAAATTCGTATTTTGTATCAAATGAAATATGGTGGTAGCCATTAAACCATTTCGTCGCCATCTTAAATGGAGGGAATAGATCCGCTTTGGTCATCTGTTACATCGAGCAAACTGTTAATGAAGGACTTTCTTTGTTAGCGAATGATTTTCCTCTCGTTTCTGGATTTGGAAGATAATGAGCGGAAAGGTGGTGGCTGAAGAATCTCCCATTATTCCATCCTCTCAGATTATCGCACTATTACTTTATTCCTCGTGTAGTATAAATTTAGCGTTCTACGAACATGACTCTCAAAACTTATTAGAATTACCGAAGAATGCCGCTTATTTAGATTTTAGAAAGTTATACTTCGCATTTAATGGAAAAAACGATATAATGAAAATGGGACATTTTCATAATATCATATATATGGCAAATGACTATATGCAACAGAACAACGTGACTTGATTATGCACGATACATATGGAATTTTCGGTGGGATTTCTACAGATGAAAATTAATCGAATACTCGGGACGATTCTAATGCGTGTGTAAAGTTAATGTAACCGAAAGAAAATATTTTACGATGATAAATATGAAAGATAAGGTATTATTCTAATGAACGTTACAATTGCTTACCATTGTCAGTTAACACTGTAGAAAACATTTATTCTTAGTTAAATTATTTGATTCTTTTAGTGATTAAACGCAACGCTTCATTCATTCATTTATTACAAGTATTTGCGCTTATTTGTGTAAACATCGTATTGAAATGATTTTAATGTATTTACTATGGAAACAAGCACTTTTCAATTACATCGATTCGAAAAATGGATGGAAAATATAAATTTACAAAAGAATCATATTTTCAGGAGAGAAATTCCTTCTGTGTCATTTTCAAAAGCACTAAAGTATAATTAAAAAGGGAACAGTTGACATTAAACTATATGTCAACTTTATCATCAATTTTTACAATGTTCTCACCTTCTTTATTGCATGAATATCTTTCTCCATCATTCGAAGTTTCCATTAACATTACTTATCACTCAATCCTTCGTCATCAATTTTTTGTTTGTTCAAGTTACTTACAGCTTAAGATTAAAGTATATGTAGAATAGAAAGATATTTTGTTATTAATTCAATTTCGATGATAACATTGATATCAAATGTCGAATCAAATGACAGTTTATTTTGAATTATAAAACTATATGAATGGAAAATGAAAATATGTATGCTTTTTGTTTCGGTATATTTTGAATATTTTCACTTTAACTTCAAAAATTTTTAAATAAAAAAGACAAAGTTTGAGTGAACCTGTTTATTCATGATATTGAATCATGGACCCTTCGTCTATTTTTGGGCTGTTCTTTTCCTTTTCAATGACTTATTAATGTTATTGAGGTTCTTTTAAAACATTTCACGATAGACTAAATCCGTAGAATAGCGAATTGGAAAAAGTGAAAAAAGGCTGAATTTTCATGTACAATTACATTCTTTTTGTCCCTACAAAAGAGCGTATAATAGAATAAACTTTCCAAACAATTTCATCGATAGAGTACGCGTTCACTTTTAGAGCAACCTTTTCATTCTCGATGTGCTCTTGGTGAAGAGGAAAGTAAAAAATACATTTATGTACGGAAAACCTCAATATTTTGTGCGCTGTGTTCATGAATCGAGTAATTATAGGATGATTAGGATTGACTAATGCAATCGATAATTGACGGAAAGCGAGAATATATTTAGATAAAACTTCTCTGATGGTTAAGAAGGATGGAGTATTCATATAGGATTAATTTATAAAATGGATGGAAATGGGTCATCTCTGAAAGCAATATAATTAGCAGAGCCATGAAAGAGGATGAAAGCTTCCCTATGCATGACCAGCCACGAAAGGTCAAAGGTTGTGGAGGGATTAAAATAGTGGGTGCATTAAAGAGATAGGTAAACAATGCTGAGGTGAAAGGACAACACGAAGAGATGATGAATACCTTAAGATCCGTCGCATCTTCATCGGAGGGATTATCCTCGAGGAATTTGTGTTTCCGCGGATGAAGAAACAGAAGATTAATGCAGCGTTGAAGCATTAATTGCGATATTCAAAAGTCGGTAATTGTTTCCTTTCAGGATATATATTAGACTTCTATTCCGATGCTGAGAGAAAGAACCTTCGTTTGCTTCAGTTTTGCAGTTCCGTATTTACGCTAAAATTCAATTTATTCATAGTTTATTAAAAGGACACTTAATGCCACTTTCGAACGATAATTTTTATCTAAATTATCATCAATTCGCGTCCTTGACTATAACAGATTGGCACTTCTAACAGAATGTGTCTTCACATGGTCTACACACTATTCTGTGGAATTTGTAGATTGGATAGTGATCCGAAAATAAATCAAGGACCTTTAAAGGTTATTAATATTAAAGGTTTTTACAAAAAGAATAGAACTGATCAATAGATAATGATGGAAAATGCGTTTTTAAGCGTGTAAAAAATAAATGTGCGAAAATGGAGATAAGGTATTGAACGAAAACAATTTTTATTTTTGTGCGCCATCTTCCACTTGAAATATTAAACTACGCTCTATTATTCAATACCTCTTTCCCCTATTTCGATATATTCTTCAATGCATTAACAGAATTAATAATTGTCATCAAATTAAATAACTTTCGAACACGATTGGGAGATGATGAAAGTTTTCTTGCGATGCAATCGATGATATCAAAGGAAACGCAAAATGTAAAATAGAGAAAGTGATCTCATTGCATTTTCAACAACTATTTCGGTTCGCCCAGAACGGCCTATATTTCGGCAACTTCTCGTGTGGATCGAATCGATGTTGCTTTTGTTTTCTCATCCGCGAGAACTGTTCTCAGAAAAGGTATTTTAAGTAAAAACAAAACCGAACAAATCTTAATATTCCATAGAAAATGAATAAAAGATCATTTTCATCAAAAATAATTTCCCTTTCCTCGATAATAAGAACGAATGTCTCATTGTGACAAATAATTTACAATGACGTAAGTCAATTAGCTCAATTATTTTCACAAAGTTAAACAAACATTCAATATAATTATTTATAAGTTTTAAATATTGAAAATTGGTGATGATGTACATATATCTATTCATATTCTCATTAATGTACGAAGTTCTCTACTTACAATTAAAACTCTAAATACGAAACTTAGTTCTGAGGAATTTAATTCGCCTCGTTTTTCCTGTTCTTGAATCATTTAAGCAGTTCTTTGGTAAGAATACTTAAATTTTTGAATTAGAAAGTAATTTCTGTGATTTATATAAAACCGCATCTTCTATCGATAAAAATGATTAAATATCCTTTTTAAATATGTTAATATTTGCTTAGGAAATTAATCTCAGACAATCTAATACTTTAAAAATCCACTTTTAATATTGGAAATAACCTTGTACTTTGTTTAGTCCAAAACTATTGGTATACACTGAAAAGTTTAAAATTTGAAAAGGCCTTCAGGATGAAAATCGCCACACGTCAAATGTTTGCCGTCTTTTCATCGGCTGAACACACAACCCTTTCAAACTCCTTTTCGCCAACCTTTCCATATATTTCCCCTCATTCTTTCCCTTTTTATATATTACGAAGGAGAGTTGGGAAAAAGCACGTGCAATTGGAGGGACTCTTTGGATTCAATGACCTCGAATACATCCTATTGCCGCATAGATTCCGTCTATGATTCTTCCCAAAGAGAATTCGGTGGAACATTGTATTTAGAGGGGAACCTGGTGCAACGATACGCAATGGATATTATTATAGTGGATAAAGGAAGAATGTAAATAGAATTAAACAGACTTTCACATATGTATCCCGACTATTCTGACCTGATGATGCGATGACTTTAAAATAAGTACAATGACTGTATACAACACATATCAAAATTGAATATGTGCTCTATAGAATAAGATGTTGTGTCCTCGTTAATGTATGGAACATGGAATTGGAACTATGTGCCATTCGTAGAAATGGAACTATGCATCCCTCGTGGAAATGGAACTATGTATTCTTCATGGGAAAGAAATGTTCATCTTTAATTTCCAAAATGTCTGTGGTGAATGTGTTCGCTCAAAGGAGTTCATTCCAATGAAATGTCACAGGGTCATTGAGTTAAAGCAAAGTACACGAAAGGGACCAAAATAATAATCTTGATTTTAAATCGTTCACTGACATCAGAAGAGATTTCATAATTCTAAACTCTATTGTCGATTCCCAATTATCATTATTTGAAAACGTTATTTGAGAAATATGATATAATATATAAGCAAGTCTTCTAACGGACATTTGCAAACATTCGAATACATGAAAAACAAAAAATACACAATGCCGATTGTAATTAAACACTTTTGCATATTTTTTGAGAATATGATTAATGAGCCGAAGAAAACGATTCCATTTCATTGAAAGATTTCAAATTTACACAATAAAATTATAACCGTAAAAAATTCGGTGTCATGAATACATATAGTTTGAATCCTCGAATAATGTACTCTTCAAATGAATACCACGAGATGCATTCAATTCGCATCAATTAATTAAATTCACTCAGAAAACCTTACGAATATAATTCTTAATAACAGCGGAGACAATAAACTAGATCAGTATTAAAGAGGAAGCTTTGTGGAGTCTTAAAACCGATTCTCAAACAAAACGAAGTTGATCCAACATCACTTTCCTTTAATTTCTTCTTTTTATAGAAAATTAATTACGAAGAATGCCTAAGTAACAGAATTTCATAACTCCTTTCAATTTTTATACACAAATGCAATTCAAAAAACGGTATTGAAGTATTCGTAGACATTAGAAAAGTGAGGAAGAAATGGAACGGTTTGGAACCGATTTAAATGAAAAAGAGATACGAAAGAGGAAATATTTCAAAGAATCGTAAACTCATTGAAAAGGCAAGTGGAAGAAAAATCATCTAAAGCTATTGAAATCCAAAAAGAGTAATGACATATTTACAAATAAGATATCAAAATAAAAAAAGGTATAAAAGAGTAAATTTTCCTAAAGATTATGAAAAAATAATTCGATGAATCTTTTAGCGTAAAGGTGCAATTTTCATCGAATATATACATATATGTATCAAATAGAGAAATATCTAGAATGGAGGGGTGCTTTTTTCGTTTCTTCAATGAGGTCACTTTTAGAATTCATCTGCGAATCGATCTAACGTTTTTGCAAAACGTTAGATTAGTGGAAATTATGATGTGCGTGCGACTCATTCAATCTCTGATTATTTACAGTTTTTATTGTTTTCATTATTCGCCATTAATTCAAATACAAATTCCATTTTAAACAGCTGAACGATCGACTTTCATCACGTTTGAAAATCGATTCGAAGCAATGAAAGGAGAAAAGGAAAGTTAAGAACAATAAGGAGCAGAGATCGTGTTTTTGAGGGAAAAAGGTGCGATCTATTTGGGCCTTATTTTACTCAGGAATATATTGGCCAATTCTTCTACACTTTCGAATCAGACAAAATATAACTCTGAGAACCAAAATTAGTTTATTCATCAGAGGAAACTGAACAATGGGAATTATAGACTAAAAAAGAATTATTACACCAGAAATTTGCAGAATAGTACATATTTTGACGTTTGAAAACATTTCCCTCGCGAATTTCGAAGTCATGTAAAGTGACGATTAAAATGAAAATAGGAACATTCCATTGCAGTCTTACCCAGCCTTCCTGACGGCGCCGGTGCAGTTGAAGGAGGCGGATGCGGTGCCCGCGGCGTTCCTCGACCCACCGCCTGAGCCGCGGTACGGCGAATTGTGCGTTGACTCGCCTTCTTCTTCATCGCTCACGGCTGTTGTGAGCGACATCCGGTCGTCATCCGACATCTTTGACAAAAGAGAAATTGGTTTCAAATTAGTCTTTGCCGACGGTTTCATTATAAAGTCGAGAAATGTGGAATCCGACGGCAGCTCAAATTAATAATTATCGAAAAGAAATCGAAGAGAATTGCAGATCTTGTAATATTCAGAGTAAATATGTTTAATAAGAAATACACATCGGATTAATATAAATCCGATGTGAACTTCGCATTTGGATATGTGCAATATCAACTACAAGAGAAATAGAAGAAGATGATAATAGAACATTTAATAGAGATGCGTTTTTATCATACTCGGACCAATCCTATCGAAAAAGTAAAATTTCATCCTGTAAAATCGAATTCGAACCGGAAAACGATTAACTTCTTTGGGATATTTATTATTAAAGAATATATTGATAAAATAAACGGTTGAATGATGAGGAAATTAAGAATATGACTCGAGGAGACTGGGTCATTCATCGTCCTTAGAAGAATATAGGAGTTAATTATCATTAATTAACAGCTGAGGAATAGTATGAATGTTTCGAATATTTTAACAGCCAAAGCACACTTGGAAACCAAGATACAGGAATGAATTGACATAGAAACTGCGATATAGTTTAAATTTCTCTCCATAAAGGAATGAAAACGTTAATTAAATATAAATATAAGCAATTTTTTATATTACCTCAAACTAGACTCATTATTGACAATTTAATGAACTCCAAAGTCAACATCTTTGCTTTAAAATTAGACAAACACTTATCATACTGCTTTGATTCGATTAAAAAAGTCTAATCATTCCAAATCCTGCATTCGCTCCGTATTTCATCAATTATTCTTCGTCGACTTTTTTCGCCTTCAGATGAAAAAGCAACGGCTATTTCATATCTCTTTCTAAAAACATTCGAAAACTTTCCGTATGGATTTCTATCTCTATTAAGCCTTTTTTATTCGTCAATTCCCGATTCGTAACTTTTTGTCATAGAATTCGGGTACCGTTGCACACATTCTGTACCACGTTACGATCTATTTTCCAATTTGCGTAAGAGTTTTTGTTGTCACTGCGGAATATAAGTAGAGCACTTAATTGAACGTCGGTATGATTACTATTATATATATGCTGATTTAAATAGCTTCCACTACAGTTCATTTCACGTATTTTTCGCATTAGTATAATTCAGGTATTGTTATGAAAACTAAAAATAATGATCATGCTTATAAACAAATTTTAATCATAATTCAATGTGATGTGTAATAGAATCTACTATATTTTTTCTTATCCAGTTACATTTACTTTTATTTATTCAAATCCTGCACTTATCACACTTCACATAATAAGATACTCTAAGGTGACACTTTTCAAACAATTGCATTCAAATAATGTTTATTGTATATATGATATATTATGATATCTTGATATTATTATGATGTTGTTACTTTTAACATTTTATTTTTATTAATTCTTAATCTAAATAACATATCATTCGTCTCTTTCAGATTCCCGTAAATTCTTATTTATTTATTATATGGATTTCGATGCTTTTATTTCTCCACTCAAACCATGTTGACTTCAATATAAATATTTAAAGTAATATATCTATTAAATGGATAATATAAAATTATAAAAAATAAATTTAAGGATCATCCTTTTAATAAATAAATCTTGAAATGATTTTTCTCTTTTAGAATTTCAAGTCAGGTTACTTATTCATTATGTCTAGCCGATTCCCTTGTTTTAGAAGCACCTAATGCGAATATCTGCGCTCAAAGTTTCCGTGTAAAGGAGTTCTGTAATTTATATATCTGTGAGTAATTTTTATAGAGTTATAAAGAAATAGGATATGACTTATGAATATCATATTTTTTTATGAAAACATGTTACCGACGCATCTAATGACAACTATGATGATTGAAAGTAACATCCTAAGAATTTTCCCGTTGAAAGTGGTTTTTCCATTCCGAAATCGGTTGGGGCATTCATCATTTTTTTGCTTTAAACACCCGATTCTTCTTCCATTCATGTTTTTCGATTGCTGCAATTCCCTTTTTTGAGGTATTAACTTTCTTTTAATTTTTATTACGAATTTTCAACTATGAGTAGTGTGATTGATTTATTTTAAGTTCAATTCCATTGCCATTTTAAAGCACTTCTCTGATTTAGGCAATTAGAAAGTAATATAGTTATTTAACATTTCCTTGTTCACGTAACAACCTCCATTCATTTCAGTCTTTGAGTTTTGGTGATCCAAAAACACCGTTCAAACCTTCATTACTAATTATTCCATTAATCCTTTTCTCTGTTCGAAGCACCATCAAAATCCGAATAATAATGGCCTAAATTTTATTATAAATACAAATATTTTTAATAAGTATATAAATAGTGAATGACGAAACTGTTGATTTTCTTGCTGAAATAAGTAATAGAACTATCCCTAGAAAATATCGAAAATTTATGAAATTGGTTTCTATAATTCCAATAAAAGTAATTTCATTACACATATTCAGTTCCGCAGAAAAAAACTAAAGTATTAAGAACAAAAGTATTGTTTCTTAATAAAGAAACAATACTTCTGATCGATTCCATGGAATTCAATTCGTAAGTTCGGAGGTTTCTAATCTTACTAGTTACAAATAAATGCATAAGAGATAATCCTATCGCCAAACGTAGTTTTTCTATATATTTTGATTTTAGTCAAAGAAACCGATTTGTTATACAGACCAAAATATGATATTCGTATTTATAAATCGATCTTTTCTGGAGTCTCCTGTACATGGATGAATGCAGAGGTACATTGAATGGAAAAGTGACAAATGAAAAGCATTCTCCATGAAAACGTCGATACAGAAATGCGATTGGCCGCTCGTTATCGAAAACAGCGACGCATAGAAATCGGAGAGTAACACGAAAAAATATATCCTCGTTAACAGATATCGATAGGGACACGTTTCAATCGGACGTTTATTTCTCTCACTTCTTCACAAGCGGTCGATACACTACTTGACAGACTCAGAGGTAAACATCTCGAGAAGCAGTCGAAGAAGCCTTTGGTTAAACCGAAGATGTGTACTCGGAGCAGGACAAATTTGAGGGATTTTTCCAATGGAATCTTCGCAAGAATTGCAATTGAGAGCAAAGAAATCCTTTTGTCAAAGGAAGTACTGTACAAGAGTATCATTTCATAATAACTGCTAATTTTGGTCGATTAAATGAGAACAAATTTATATCCATGAGGCGGTTTATACTTTCACAACACCTTACCTATGATTTGATTTCAAAATATTAAGTTTTTAGCTGTTCAAACGGTAGAAAAATTTAGATATAACAAAGTATTATTTATGAATGATAAACAATGAATTATGGGTTATTATACACGGGAATTTGGCATCTATAGATAAATTATTCCTTGAATTTCTTAGAAAAGTAGAAGTAAACGAGCTTTGGTGTTAGATATTTTAACTCGCATTATTTTTTACGATATATTTCGTAATTTTCAAAGGGAAAGTCATTTTCCAGCGATGCGCATTTCGTAGGAAAAAACCGTTAAGCATTCCCGTTTTAAACGAGGAAATAGCTATACGAGTGAATTGAAGGTGCGCGAATTGCATGTCGGGAAAATGTCGGATTGAAGAATCGATAATGGGAACGTAAAAAAATAACGATGAACTGTGAGGATGAGTAGAAAGGCGAACTCCGTGTGGTAAATCACGGTGAGCGAAGAGATATCCACATCTTTTTGTTTCAGACAAAAAGAGAATTTTCATATCGGAGTGTACGGAACAAACGACTATTCCTCCGAAATGTGGATTTTCTGAGTAAAAGCTGAATTAACAGATTAATTTATCAGAAATGATTAACAGTCTTTAATCTTTAAATTAATATTTAAATCTCCACTACATTATGTCCATGAAGTTTATTTTAGAGGCAAATTAATTGCGTATGATTTTTTTAACGTTCGAAAGGCGTTAAATGGATAATTAACACTCCACGATTTTAAGCATAAACTTACTTTAAAGAAATGAATTTCCGGAAAAAAATCTCAAGTTAGCAATTTTATGGCAAATATTTGCAAATTCGAATATATTTGCAATGATAAGGGGTTACATTTAGAAAAGAGATTATTATAAATCGCTCGAATAATTCTATTTAACCGCCTCTCCTCACTCACGCATTCGAAATTTCCGCATCAAATGTTCACAAATGAACACCTCCATTTCGAATTGATTCAAACGAAAATTATCGAAGAGTAGAAATGAACAATGAGTGCCTTGGAATAGGTTATATGGTGAGCTTTCGCAGAAATTTAGCTTTACTTACGAACACCAGCAATCAATGATCATGTAAAAATCTCGAAGGAATGCGCAGTAATAATAGCGGAACTTGAATCAAGTTGTAATGATCGCAACAAATACACTCCCAACAAATAAATGAAAACATAGAAGAGCGCCATATCGAGAATTCTTCTGATTTAAAAAAGAAGGGATCAAGGGAAACTAAAGATGTACAACTTAGCCACAGATTTTAGAAGAGTTGAATTTTATGGACACGCTTTCCACAGACTCACGATAATTACATTTCACACTCGAGAAATCCACAAAAACTTTAATATGAAAAGTAAAAGCGGCTAAAGGAAAACGGTACCGTAAAAAGAGAAGGTATTGATAAACGAAATACGCAAATGGAGGAGATCGAGAAGAATCCAGCGAAGAGAGAAAAAGAATAAAGAAATTGCAAATCAAAGATGAGTAAGATTGCGTGATCCATATATCTGGTTGAAGCGGTTTTCTCAGTTGGAAATGCATTCGTTGCGCCGAAAGAATGCCTATTGAATAAAAGAAGAGGAACTTCCGACAATGGTTAAATGGTGGAATGGAATCTAGGTTATCGAAGGAGTGTTGGTCGGAATTGGAAAATGCTCGTGTTAAGAAATATGCGGTTAAAAGAAGAACGCATTAAAGCGAGTTTTCCTCTTGTGCACGTTTATATAACTCGTTATTCAAATAATATTCCACAAAGAATTTCGGTTAATCGGATAAATGGAATGAAAATATGGCGAAAAAATTAACGATTTTTATGAATAAATGGAAAAATAACACTGAAAGCTATTGTTCGCCTTTTTCTTTGAATCCATAAATCGTTAATAAAGAGATTTACCGCAAGAATAATAAATCGCCGAACTATTTCTATTAAAACGGTTGATCGAAAGTTAAATAATTAATGCATAGATAAAGTTAAAGAATCAAAAAGATATAATGTGCTCAAGTTCAACTAGTGAAAGTGCAAATGTATCTTTTTCGAGAAGATGAGGAAAACACTCCTTATTTCCTATAAAAACAAATTATTTTTAATAGTACAATTAATTATTTTCTATTAAGATCATTTATTTATTATGATCTAATAAAATATAGAGGTATTATCATTCAAGATTATATAATACATATAGCATTCAATAATTATTTTGGGAAATATACATAATAAATATAAGGTTGGCTAATTCAAAACAGGATTAATTTTAAAGAAAAAGGAGGGATTTAAAAAGACATTATCTTCCCGAAGGAGAAGAATTTATAGAATTAGAGGCCAAAAAAGTCGATTTTCTCAAAAATGATGGTTTAAATGTTAAATTATCTTCTTCATTCACATGTAATTCATGCATTCGTTTCATTAGGATTCTTAGAGGAATGTTTAAGATAATTCATCTTTTACACAATAATTATAACCCTGTTAAAATCCATTCAGTTGCTTCGTTTATATTTCATTTAACATCATATTATAAGTGAAATTGAACTTTGATGAAAACACATATATATAGGGTGAATTTGATTTTTTGTTCTGTACTTTAATCTGTCACAAGAAGCTTTTATAAGTAATTTATAATACAGCATAACAGGATTTCATTTGTTATCCATGAGATTTAAGTAATTTGCATCTGTTAAAAACCTTGATTTTTGTTGAGATACATATCGATGATAAATTAATTGTGAATTACTTCAACGGAATGGAGATTTTTATTTTAAATTGACGAAAGTCTTTAACTAACTTAGATGTACGATCAAATTTAAGTAAGCATACCCCAACGATGGCAAATTTGCTCTAAAAACAAGTTGAAAGATATTCCAACCGGTATATTTTCACTTCCATTTACTCCTAAATACCAAACTGTACTAATCAAAGCTCTCAAATTTCAAGGAATCAGTATGATTCTTTAAATTGCGAAAAATGAAATTTGTACCTCAAACGGGTAAAGTATATTAAACTTTAAATAATGCGATTTTGATCTGAACAGACACGCCATTCTGATGAGAAAATTCTCTTAATTCTCTTATTATAAAATTTTCGGAGTGAACTATTGGAAAGGTCAGCAAATTCATGATAGTCAATCGCTAAAAAAGTACTACCGTATTCTCGAATGACTTATATAAAAATTTCACGCTCGAAATAAAAAACGCAGTTAACGGTATTAAAAAGATTAAGCCTTTTCCCCGAGTAAAATGGCATAAAAATTCGAGACAGGAAGTGGAAGTCTATGAGCGGACCATTAAACGCCCTGTTTGCGTTTATTTTGAGCGGATTATTGCTGGCGACTGCAGCGCCGCTAGAGGCAGAGAAATGAAGCATATGCTTGTCCCGCCAAAGAAAGACGTTCTCTTTTACTCTCGAGAATCAACAATGCGGAAATATGCCGGAACTCGCGGCTAACCTCGGTAACCGGGCACTCGCAATGATAAATAAACTAAAAATCTATCAAAAAACTACCAAGAAATGGAGGGTTAGAGATGGCGCGCGAATGCGCTTTCGTCGTTGAATAAAAATAAGCGTTTTAGGAAACAAAAGATAGTGGAGACAATAAAGACGGGGAAAGAAAAGTAGGGAGAGCAAAAACTTAAAGGTGGATGTAAGAAAATTGAGCAAAAAATATGGAAAAAGGAAAGGGAATTGTGGGAAGGAAAGATTTCCGAAAGCGCTTGTTTAATCCGAGGAAAATCATGGCTTTCCTCATTAGCCAAAAGAGAAATAAATTAATATCGCTCGTCCGAGTTAATGGAGAAGAAATAATTTGCTCACCGAACCACTCTTTCTCCCTTTTGCATTCGCTTTTTGTAGGTTAGCGGTTTGAGTTTAAGGTCGATGTACTTTTGGAGCTGATAATTGCGAAGTCAGGCTGATTAAAATGCCATCATGATATGGTTGAATTTCAATTAACATTAGGAATAGAATATTTAAAATATTAACATAAGGAATAGAGGGATTATTTTAAATATTAGGAATAGACGGAAAAGATGCCTACTAATCACGCATACATCAATTCTTATTTGCTACATACACCTATCATACTTAAAACTTTGGAGAAAATATCGGTAAAGACTTTAAAACATTTTAACACCGTTTAAAATATTAAAACAAAAAATTCAGATTTTTGTTTAATTTTGTTTTGCAAGAATTTGTAGAAGGAAACAAATTGTCAGAGAAATTTTATTAGAAAATGTAAATAGGAAAAATGAAAGAATGACATGCACAAAAAAATCGATTGGTACTTCAGTTTTCGGCAAAGGATTTAAAATATATTTTAAAATTCCTTTTCTCAAATGCCATCCTGACCTTCTTTTGGTTGATGGTTTTGTGGAAGAGTTGGTTTCAAGTCACCATAATACTTTCTCCCTCTGTTTATTTATTTTTTCGATGCATCGAATTGCTGGATGAGAATTTACCAAGAAATTCTTTCTTGAAATCCTCAAATAAGTCGCCTAACATTCTTAACCCGTTAGTATAAATATTTTGTACTTCAAAATCTTCTCTATTCGTATTTATTTTGACTAATGACCAACGGAGAGCGATAAAATGTTTCATAGAAAAACGCGAAACAAAAGAAAATATTTCTGCGGAAAGCCTATTAAAAATAACGAGAAGATTTTAGAGGAAGATTCCAGCATTATCAAGTAAGGGCCAATTTATAGAAGGGAATGCAGCGAAGATGGAATATTTACGCTGAGAGCGAATTTGCATTTGCGAAAGACATTCTCCACTTCTTCCGCATTTATTTGCATAATTATTTTTCGCGTTTATGGATTTTCCGCCATGATACTCGTAAGGGAAACGTATTCGGTGGTGATTATTAGCAAAAAAGATTTATTTGATTTGAAGACAGGAATTTCGATAATCTATCGTAAATACAATTGCAGTAACGGGTATTTCTATAAGCAAAAATTGTACGAATTATGAAAATGCTTCATACACTTTGGTTCGAACAGATGAAGTTAATCAATATTATTTTAATTAAGTGCAAAAGAGTGATATAAAATAAATTTACTTAATTCATTTAAACACGAAAATTAGTGATGTGATAGAAATAATCCTTGTTGAATTTCATCTTTACATTGATAGCGAAAGTCTCTTAAACGTGAGGAATGTATTTTTAGAGTTGCTTAAGAAAGATTTCTTCACTTTCAATGTTCGTTTTTGAAGAAGATCTTCCGTAAGCTTAAGGTAAAAAGGAGATGCGAACGGTTTTTATTTTAAGAAATGAGGGGGAAAGATGAAAAAAATCTCAAATAAAGCACTTCTCCGTTCAACAAATGTTGATAATACAATGGTGCGTTGGTGTGGAAAAACGGTCCTATTTAACATATCCACCATTTTGAGAGTGTGTCCTCCATTTTGTGGATAAATGAGAAGCAGAATATCTTCAGATGAATATGTGCTAAATTATAGCTAAAAAAAAGTAAAGCTTTGAAATCGAAGTTCTGCAATTTAAAGAAAACAATATATTTTCGTCTCAATTCGTACAAGAACTTGTACTTTAGAATTCCTCTTTTTTTAGAGCGAACCATATTCAATCTAATCTAAAACTAAACTCATTATTTATCGAATCAATCTGCTTATTTTGAGTTCTAAAAGTTGTTGCGAATCAGGTGTCTTTAAATATATTTGCGTCCGAGTCTGTAATCGTAGCGCGATAAAGACATGGAAAGAATTCCTTAACTCTAATCGACTCATAGCTTTAAGTGATTTGCAAACCCTAACTTAATCAAACCGTAGTACTCATAAAAGAGAACTTATTCTCGATGAAAATAGGTTTCCTTGCTTTTATTTCCAATGGACGGAAAAACAGAAACGTTGAAAATAAGTAATTCATCACCAAATATTTACTAATTCCTTTAAGAGTATATTTGGAATAAAGTTGACATTGTTTTCGCCGATATTTCTTAAGATTGGGATATTCTAAATTTTTCTCAACGTTCTGGTTTACGAATGTTGCAAGTAAATTCTCGAAAGAAATGCAAAGTCCTTTCAAAACAATGGAATACCACCATTTGCTCATCTGTAAAAGGTAAATAAACCAGCAAATGGCTACGGAAAGAATGCTGCCATCCATTCATCTCATCAATATTTAGACACTCTTTAATGCCATCCACTTCTGTTCTATTCTCAAACATCGCAAAGTAACCTCGTCGTCCAGAGAAACATTTTATTTTTATTAAAGTAGGAAATCTGTATGTTCCAGTTATCTGAGACTAAAGAGACGCAACGCATTATGGGTAAGTGCGTTATTACAGTAAACGCGTAAATCAATAACATTTCCCTCTTTCATTTCTTTCTGCAGTTCTATCCAAAAACTCTTCCAGGAATAAATCTTAGGAATCACCCAAACTATCTTATTATTCAATTAGAATGAGCACAATATCCTCCTATGGAAATTGCCGAAACTCGAGTTCCCATAGAAATTCATTGCAAAGGACAAGAACACAAAATATACGGATATCAGTCAAAATTCTGGTCTTTCTTGTGCATATAGAAATGCATCCATATATAAATGTAGAACCTTTAGATAGCAATTAAATATAAAGCGATTAGGAAATATTCATTTGTAGTCTTTAAAAAGACAAATGATTCTTTCTATGGAGATCATCTGTTCCAAATCCTTCAACATTCAACAACTACAACAAGAAATGAGTGAAAAGACTTTAGTCAAGTCTCTCGTATTGTGTGAAAGTGAGACCCTCTCCAAAGAAAACAGTAATAGGAAAAAACAGAATGCTATAAGAATATCGTATATTACGACAAATGCAATAGATTTAATAAATACGCCAATACAATGATAGAAATTGAAAACAGGAACACGCACAAGATATAGAATGGTGTCACAGAGAATGATCGTACAAAAATAATGAAGAGAATAAGGGAAATGCGATTCATGAGAATAAGTGTGGAAGAGGAGAACATCGACCAAAGTATAAGTAATCTGATTATACGTAAATATAATATTGATCATGCAAACATAAGAACTTCAAAATCTAGAATATCTCTACAAAACGTGGAATATCTATTCATAAAATAACTCTTCATTTGCTCTTTTTCCGCAAAAATGGAATATTTTTTCCTACGTAAATAATCTATAATTCGAGAGGTATTCAGGATTATGCTCATTTCGAGTGATGCAGAGATGAAAATAACAGAAAAGGAAATTCTCATATTTGTATCGAAGTTAATTAAATATGAACTTATAAAGAGATATCTCAGTAATATAAGTATGGCATTTTGTCTATAGAAAAGTGCTCGTTAAACTCTACTTCATGATCTCTGAGAAGCATCATTTATTAGATATCATTCGACTCGAATCTAATCGTGTGGAACTTTTTCCACCGCATTCCTAATCATTCTCTCCAGTTTTTGAAAATCGGTTTTATTCCCCCACCGTTCTTTACTTCTTTTTATTTTTTGTGAATTCCAGTCCGTCGGCTGGAAAAAAGTTGATCTCGTTCCCTTCAAAGAACTGTCGTCCCAGAGATGGAAATGTAAAGCGAAATAAAATTACGGAAAGTGGTGGCGCCTGGTGGTAGGTTCGAGAAAGTCCCTTCAACGAGAAACAGAGTGTGGGGGAGATATGGAAGGAATTTAGCCAATGAAATCATCGCAATTATTCCACCCATTTGAATTATAAAAACAATTCTAATTCTGAAGGATTGTCAATATAATTCCCAATACTTATAATAAATACAGGCGAAGGCGTAAGTGATCAGTTTCTATCTAAATGCAGAAAAAACAAAGAAGTGGTGGTTTGAACAGTTGTCAACTGTCATATTTGCAAATTATATTAATTTTCGTAATTATTTGAATGTAAATGATTAAAAAAAGATATTCATAAGGAACTCTGAACTTTGTTATATTAGATATCCAAAATAATAAATCTAATCCTTCGGCAAAGGAAAGAGTCCATACGCAATTAATTTGAAGATAACTTGAAATTTTGAAGAGATAATAAAATTTAATTCACTCATAAAAACGGATAATCGATACATATTTTATAGACCCTTAATTCAAATAGGAATGCCATCTTGAATAAAAGTTCCGGTTTACTGTATAAAAATTTCCATGTTAGAATTTTTGGTGATCTCAATGCACATTGTGAGCAAGAATTAAGTCTTTGAAGATGCTTCCCTTTTGGTCCATAATTGTTGATTTATAGTTCACCGTAGGGTTTCACCGTTTCCTGTGAAACCCTAACTTCAGTTTTACAGAAGTGTGAAGAAATGGAATCAACATTATCTGTCTGAAACACTTTTGAGTTTCTTTTCTGATTACGATTAACAGTTCCAATGACACGATCACAAACACTCTTTCCACTCAGTATTACGAATTAGTATCAAATATTAAACATTCAAATAGGAGTACCTATAAATAGAGATACGGATAAAATATTATTGGTAGGTTTACTTAAAACATACATGGAAATTTGTACAATTGAAGTAATCGTTATTGAAGTAAAATATCGTTACATATACGTAAAAATATTCATTTTATAACTAGTCTCGTTTTTTCATTATGGTTTATATCAAGAGCTGTTAGAAAAGACAAGTTAGCCTAAATTTTTTATAAAAGAGTTGAGTGAGATATTTTTTTTCGCGGTTGAATAACCGTACAATCAGTACTGTCTATGTTTTAAGTCAACGCGTATCGTTTCGAACTAGAGAATGCATTCAACTGAAGATTCAAAAGAAAATATAAACAGCAGCATTCATTTGGAACAGCACTCTAGGATTTCAACTCTTTAGACAGACGCATGTTTCGATGGAAGTACTTCAATGGATGTTCACTAGAGACAGAAAATGAAGCTGATAATTAAAACTATTGAAAATTTAAGCTCAAACTTTTCAACAAGCATAAGATTCATGTTGGATAAAACCGTAGTAGATATAATTGAATAAAATAAAGTGGCATGGAATGGAATAAACATGGAATTAGGAGTATGAAAATTCGTCTTTTAAAGGATGTTTTTAGCATTTGGAACAGACATATAGCTGCTTTTTCCTTTATTATTATCCGCAATAACGCACTGACCTATATCAGAGAATTGCTGAAATGAATATATTATTAATAAAGTAGTTTTAATAGTATTTATTGTACGTTCGCAATTGAAGGCATCTATCGAATAACTCTGAGAGGCAACTGAATCTCCAAATGGACTTAATGCAGTTGGAAAATCGAAAGGGACAAGTGTTTCTCGATTTCCATGTTTCCGAAAGGCTCTTGAATGCCTTCCGTTCCTTGGAAAAATTCTCAATTCACCAAATATAGAAAGAGTGCATCTCTTCGATGGATTGGGTGCACTTTTAATTGCTCAAATATTATGAGCCCTCGATACTGGAATGATATGAGCACGTATGAGCGAGTTTTCTTAATTTGATTCGAAGGCATTCATCTCTTGGCAAAAGTTCATTTGCGCATCCCATTCCGATAGAAAACTTTGAAAGATTTAACTGAATTTGTGAAAGGCCCACTTCGATACAGGAAAATAAGTACGCCGTCTCTGAAATATTAATGTTATTCACTGCACTTACGAATAAAGCGTTTTTTATGAAATTTACGTGTAAATATTCGACTGGTTGAAGCGCAAATAATACGCAAGGCAAATACAATATTCATTGAAATACCTGTCGAAATTTCTTGATTGCAAACATAACACATACATTCCTCTTTCTTAGTGATTCACTTATAGAGATATTAATCAGGAAGTATTAATTTGGAATACTCCGAAAGTAGGAAGAAAGAGAAGGAAATGATTTAAGCAATTGCATTTCGAGTAAATCTTTCTCTATTCTTCAAATCCACATCTTTCAATCGAATCCAACATATATCTCATATTCCCTTTCGGCAGAATAACATCTTTGGATTGATATATTGGATTCATAGAATGCGTTCGACGAAGAAAATGCCTTTGCGAAATGATTTGTGCCTTTGATGCAATTTTTTCTCTTCAGTTATCATAATTCAATATTGATTTAAAAGGACTGATATGTGTATATGTAATACAAAAGGAAAGATGAAAGTGATAGCTAAAAATTTAAAGGGATAACTGAAAATTGTAACTAAAATTTCTAAGAATAATTCTGAAAGATGTATTTCACTGTAGGGTAGGATGGAATCAGAATTCAAATACAAAAGCATCATGCTTCCACAGGAAATTCGGAAAAATAAAAAATTGTGACTTTTCTTTCACTTCTTTACATCTTCAATAAAAAACATCGCGAAAGAAAGACATTCTATCAGCAGAGAGCTCAGTAAATTTACTCATTTTCATATTATGCTAAAAACTTTAATTACGAAGAATTGCAGAACTAATCCTAATAGCCTAGATACCCTTGCGAAAGCGCATTGATTATTTCAATTTCAATGCGATCATTAAAAATACATTTAAATCGATCTTTATACGTAATACTTCGTAAAGAATAGTATAAGACTTGATTAATCAACCTCTAATGTAATTTATCTTCTAGTTGTAGCTCTTTATCTGTTTTCACCTCGAGATTATATTAACGATATCACAATCGATTTCACATCATTGTTCTCCTTCACCTCTTCAAATCTCACGCTATTCAAAACTGTTATCACTTACTTATCACCTAATGACTTAATCACATACATTTCATTTATCTCACATTTTGGATTGTAACTGTCATTCATGTAATCTCTCCATTTAGGATTCCACGCTTCATTGTATTGATCGCTTACTTTGTATTATTTTTGTATTTAACTTTCTTTCAGTTCCATGGATCCTTACATACATTGTTGAAAGACCTCCATTTCAGTTCCATGGCCATTATTGATTTGAGAATATGTGCGTTTCTTCCGAATGTCTTATGACTTTTCTGGCAAAACTCAAATGAATGAGGTTCCACTTATCCTCAGTCCCTTTCTGTTTCAGAGATTTAAATCCTTCGACTGTATGAGTGCAGTCTCTCCGTTTTCAATGCTTTACTCTTCTGGATAATTACATGTTCTTAAAATGCCGCTCAAAAGTTGTGCTCAGAATCCAAATCTTGATTTCCTTTGGAGAAACTAAACCAGTCAAACTCGATAATCGTGGTGATAATTTATATTTCAAAAGAAGAAAATATTAGAAAAGTTTGATGATAGATGTGGTGGTAAATAGATTATACAAGAGTTTGCTTTATCCGTTGAAAAGTAATTTATCGTTTTCTTTTACGCAAAACACCAATCTCTTTCAAATTTAACGCAATTATAACTTCCCTTTAATGCCACTCCCTTCTATTTAAAAAGACGTTAACGTTTACGGTAGTAAACTGACAAATCTCTCCATAGTTACGGAAGATTGTTTAAAAATGTTTCAAAGATCATTTTCAAAATATACTCAAATGATTCAGCTTTATTCATCGCAATGTATATTTTAATGATAAAGATGATTCTCGACAGATACGCTTCCTCTAAGTAATCGGCCGACTCTCCGAAAGCAAAAACATTCTCTTTTTAACTCGAAACGTTGTATCGATACAATGCAATTCTTTTTACGAACCTCAGATGTGGAATTCGATTCGTTAATGTTCCAAAAATTTGAAAGGAAGCTTTCCATTAGTCCGAGAGAATTTCCAGATACGGAAGATGTAGAAAAAGGTCGAACGTACTACGTCTATCATTTCTTATTGTCTCGCAAAAGTATCTTGGGAAACGCATCCCGACCGTAGCATTTTATTTTCTTCCAAACGGAGGATATGGTTGAAAGCCTAAAAACGTTCATAGTTCCAAAAAGGGAAGGCGGCGCGTGTTTGTTCGAGATCTTTTTTCCTTTCGGCAAACATACGCGTCTCGCCAAGTAATACGGAAAGAGTCATCAGGGAAATTGGAATGGGAGTCTGTTAATGAGGACGGCCACTGACCGAAACACGAAGGAGTTCGCACGTTACTGGAGTTCCTTCACCGCTGTTCTAAGGACTTGTGGGCCTCTTCCATTATGACTCAACTTGAGGTTGCACTTGAAGAAATTCTCTCTTTTTCATCGTCACATGTTCGTAAGACGGAGAGAAATATACTACGGAAGTGGATTCACAAAATGCATGGATGATAAGCGTACATTGATGATGCGACCCATGATAACTCCATAATACTGCATGGTCAACCTAAAATTAATCCAATAATCTAATATTATTTTCGCAACTTAAATAGTCGTTGAGTATTAAACTTCTTGTTGTTAAACACTGAATTTCTTCGGTAGTTTTGAAGTCAATTTTATTAACGATGTCTTTATTTGCCTTCTGAGGCTATTATTTGAGATAGACGCAAAAAAAGAACATGAGAATGTAACAGCTCTGAACGTAAAAGAGGTATGGAGAACCGAGGTTCCCTTTCTAAAAATAATGTTTGAAATATCTATGAGAGAATACAAAATCTAGAAAGAATGGTAAATGGGGAGTATCAATCCTATAATTAAAAAAGAAACAGGAAGCGGATTTTAGCCCAATCCGCCTAAAGCAATTGAGCGGTAAATTAACTCAGAGCATGACTACGAGATCTCTAGTGTGTATTCTCTTCATAATTTATAGTTTAATGTCAACATTGATTTAGAAAGATGATACAGAAGGCATTATTAACGGTGTCTCCACCGGAAATGCATATCGATGCAATTTCATCAGAAAGCCTTTGACGAGGCATCAGAAATTGAGACTAAAACATTATCAAAGTGGAGAAATTGGAACTCCTCACAGAGAACAGCGAGACGGGTCTTTCTGAGCTCCATCGTGTTTTACGTGGACAAAACGTGAAGATCGATAAGTAGAGTCATAGCATCTCCTGCCATACACCCATTGGTTGCATCTCAATCTTTTCATTAAAGACACAAACATGAGTAACTCGAAAGAATCAGATTTATGTAGAATTATACTTTAAATTTATAATTAGTACGTAACAATATACGCTAACGAACATAGAAATCCCAAATCAAAAGGAATCATCAACATAAAAGTCATGCAGACTTTCATTAGGGCTTCATAATCTCTCAAGAGATCATAAATGAATATAAATATTGAAAATAATTATATATTTTCCTTTGAAAGTGTATCTTCGTTTTTTATATGTGCATCTTCGAAAGAGAATATTAAAGTTTAGCCAGTATTATTCCTTTCTTAAATGTTTATTTAACGTAGTCTTACTTCGCTAGAGCCAAAAATTTATATAAATTTATATATGGAAGTATTTTGCTAATATGAACATTAAAATAACATAATTCAGATAGGTTTGCAGTACACTTATACAGTTTCCGCACTTTATTTCGAAAAATGCGTTATGATTAACCGCTTAATATTGAAATATTATAGATTAAAAAAAGAAGAAATATATTTCCTAATTTCCTGTAACCGGATGTTGTCTGTTAGATTGTTTACATTAAATTATGAATTTAAAGCTAAATGTTCCCAGTGTAAATATGTAATACTTTATCGTCAAACAGAACAAGTTTTGATCATATATATAACAAAATCAAATCTTTCGCTGAATTTCAGCCAAAATATTCTTTAGATTCAATCATCAATTCGACAGAAAATACTTTTGTTTAGAACTCATAAAAGAGACAAATAAAAACAAATCCTTCGAATGACAGATAAATAACTACAGTAAATTGATATGAAAACAAAAGAAAACTTATTGAATTTCCGGTTCGGTTTCAATTGGGCATAAACCCTCAAATGTGTGGCTAAAGTTGCGAAACTAAGTTGCAGAGGACTTCAAAACCTACGCCCAACGAAATTATTTTCACCATCACATCTTATTTTTCCTCTCGCCTCCAAAAATACATATTAAGCTTCGGACTTCTTAATTAAAAGTCAACCCTTTTCATTTAATGCGATGATTTCTATGGTAACTGAGAAAATGAAATTAATGTAAATAAGAAAGTATCTGTTGATATCGGAGATTATGCAATTATATGTTATTCCATGAGAAGTGAGAATGGGAATATAGAATTAGAACGTTTCGAAAACGATCCGAAACATAATTGAGATCTGGCGAATCGTCTCGAATACGCCTTTGAAAGAAGCAAATTACAAACTGTTTCATTCCTTTTCTATGGCTACATTTTCAAGGCGCTTGAAATTTCTCACCAGCGTTTCGAATTGAGTAATTAAATGGAATGCCTTCGTCTCATTATTTTTGTTTCATCGATTGAAAAAGGTCGCCGCCGCTGTTTACGTTCAAAATAAGACTCCTGAAACAGTTGAATTTCCAAAGAGGATCAAAATGCGCAAGCTTCGGTTTAAACATGGGATTTTGAAATATTTGAATGAGTCAGAAATAGTTGGAAGTAAAATAAATAGAAATTGTGAAATAAGGAAAATTTGTTAAGATCGTTTGACGGTTATAAAATAACGTACTTGAATGAATCTTTTTGAGGTATATTTATTCAACTACAAAACGAAACTGTTCTCTAAAATAGTAAATAGTTATATTGAGCACTAACTGACGATCTCCATTGGATTTTTTGTATCCAAATGCAACAGTTACAAAGATTTACATGTTGAAGACAGCCGAGGTTAGTTTCAGGCTATTCCACTTTCCGGGATTATATATTGTTATATAAAATCGATTCAAATGTATCAAATCCTTTCGCTTTTGAATGAAAAATCCTGTATGTTCTCTCATTTTTTCTTATAATGCATCTCAATGTAGATGCGAATGCGAAGAAGGAGGGATCGAATGAAACATGAATCACGCAAAAAGAATGTGGATTTGATGCGTTTTGAGAGTGCGTAAGAAACAGAAAAGTTTTTAGCGTTAAACGCGACGTCCATGTGGGAGAAATAAAAAAAGACGGTAACAAAGCGTGGGGAAGCAGGTCACGAAGAGTGGTTCTCTAGATGGCACTAGTGGGCAGAGGATCACTTGAAAGAAGGGCCAAAGAAGTTGAAGAGGAAGGTCGACAAAGATGTTCATGAGACAGGAATGAAGACAGATGGCGTTATTACGGTGCGAAAATATTTATCCGTACTTCGCTTACTAGAGCATTGGCCAATGAATCGATGGAAATATTTCAACCCCAAAAAACGCCAATTTTCCTTATTTTGTGAGTTTTCGAACTTGAGTCGCCCAAATCAAAGGACGATGCTCATCTTCAGGTATTATTATGTAGGTCAGCTGAAATCAAATTTTCCGCAAAATACAATAAAAACAATGTGACTGTATTCCATAAAATATTAAGTGTTTTGTAGTCGCGATAATGAAATATTAAACTTCTTCTCTATAACTGATTTACGAACTAATCCATGAATTTATACTGTAGAATAAAAAATCATCATTCATTATAGTCATTCGAATACACAAAATGAATGTTACCATGGATGCGTAAGTATAAGTTCGTACTCCTGCAAGTAACATTTCTGTACTATAGTAAAATCTTATAGAACATGTAAATCTCTAATAATTCTCTTTCCAACTCATCTATACTTATTTTATTAGATTATTCACATATTAATAAATAAAAGAGCATTTTTATTTTCTCAAATATTATACTCATGTTTTAACATTTTTGGACACAAAATAATCATTTGTGCATTAAAAATGTCAAACTAAACATACATCTGTGAAATTGACACTAACTTATTGCGTAATTTAAATGAAGTTCTACAGTTTCAGTTACTATTTCTTTTATCGATTTAAATAAATAAAAATCATTCGAAAACTGATATAAATACATGATGGAATATAAATCTATATTCAGCTGAGTAAATAAAATGTTTTAATTTTTACAAAAACGAGAGTAAAATTTAAAGGTAATGAAAAGGAATGGACTTAAACAAAATATAAAATGGAAAACTTCTTTTGAATTCGGCAAGAGTCAGAACTATTTCCCACGATTCGTTATAATTAATCACGGTGAAAGTACCATCTTAGAAAACAGATTCTATTGTAATTCATGGAACTCAAAATTTAACTTTGCTTATCATTGAGAATGATTTTTATCGATTAGTTTCTGTTATACAAACTTCTCAAACTGCATTCAATGGTAATTTTGTAAGCGAATACAATTCGTTACTATATAAAAACGAAGATTTAAAACCAGTAGGTATTAAAGAGCAGTTCTTCAATTTTACACTACCTTTAGAACAGGACTCATAAGACCTTCAATTCAAGAAACGTGAAGCTGAAAAAGATGTAATAATCATACACGTCGAGTTCTCTAAAGGATACACTTCCGGAAACTTGCAGATGAGCCCAGGGGAGAGGCTATTCGAAAAGCAGACAGACTTCCTCTTCGCTGTCATTATAAGCCACTACCTCTGTCGCTGCATGTTCTTCGCAGTGTTGTGCATATGTATTCATCGAGTTTAATCGAAACTGTCCTCTACTCACATATGTATGAATAGGATTCGTCTATGAATTCGCGGCAATTCACGTCTATGGACATATAGACAATCTGAATATTTCCGACGCAATCGATTCCATATTTTATTGCAAAATATACTTTCTACTCAACAAACACGATCGCGCAATGAATCTAAATATTTGGCCAAAATATTCAGGAAAGGTAAATTAGTGTGCGAACTTTGAAACTTCGTACGAATACTCTTGAATAAATTAGAATGCGCTTAACTCTGCACATCATAACCACAAAGAAGGTAAAATTTCACCAACTTCACACAAAATGCATTGTGCTCTTATATTAAAGTCAATTACCTGATCATGACGATAATATGTAAAATTTTGATGCTCTAAATGAATCTGTTATCAAAAATATTTTAATCGGAGTCGAAAGATTTCATCGTAGATTTGTCTTCGGGAACATCTAAAGAATATCCTCATTCGATTCACAATCGGTGATCATGGATTCCCAACATTTCACTCTCTTTTGATGTGTTTACTTCCAAATAAGGGTCACGTGTTTTAATGAAGTATAAAATCGCGATCACGAATTTCTACTATAATTTGAGAATATGAATATAAATTTGATTTATAATTAAATCGATGGTTTTCCTCTTTCGCTTTGAAGTCACAATCTAAAAGGGGATAAAATATGTTCATCCCCGCACACGTATATTTAACTCGCAGAGGAAAACATTTGCTTAGAATTATGAGTAAAACGATGGAAAAAGGTCAATAACGTTCGCGTGAAATTTCAAAGTCCGCACTCGACCAAACCGTTTTGTATTTTTAGCTGCTTAGGATCAAAATTCCCAAAAAATAAGTAAAAATAAAATGCGTACAAATCATTGATGCGTTCGTAAAATAAAAGTTAAAGCGGAATATTTTAGGAGAATGAGTCATAAAAAGGTTGAAATACACAAGTGAATAAAATTATTTGCTCTAAAATACTCTAATTAAAAATTCACAAGCGTTGTGACTTGTGAAGAAGAAGCGAAACAAAATGGAAAAATAGAAATATTGTTACTTAAGAATATCGATTAAAGAAAGGACAAGGAAGAAAATTATAGAAATACATTTAGGGATTCCCAGAAAAAAAGAAAGCATTTGAAGGCATGAACATACACTTAATTTGGATCTGAGGTATTTCATTTTTTCGAATTTCCATAAAGCTCAATGTCTTAAGGTCCACATATTTTATAGATTACACTCTAGAGCCTTTCTCACTCCAATTCTTCCTCATCTTGAAATTCCATTAAAATGCTTCCATAGAACTCATCACTGATCACCTTCATCTACACTCCGAAGGCAAATCTACTCGGATTACAAACATTACCCTCTTCCCTGTACAAACATGCTCTTCTGACCACCCTTCCCATTGTATATAATCCAACGTTTTATATCCCCTTCTGTTTGCATTTGCCTTATATTACTTTAAGACTCAATCCATCAATTCTCTCGAAATTTAGGAAAATATATTTCTTTAATTATGAAGGCCATCGATTTCAGATATAAAAGGCGATTATAAAACGTTTTATCTTTCATTACTTAAACAGCAAAGAAGAACATAGGCTGACGTATACTTCAGATAATCATCTATTTAATTTATCAATAAATATAATTTTTATATTACTAATAATTCAATTTAAATCGAACCAGAAAAGTATTTATATGATATCAACGCTTTCACCCTTCTTCTATGGATTAATATAATGATGGTGATACCAAATTAGAGAAAATGCAAATCTTTACTCGAAATTCCCATGAATAATACACTGAATGCCTCATATATATTTACTTTTTATACGATTCACTCAATTGCAGTACTTTTAAAATAGCTCTCAAAATGAGAAATCACTATTCTTTAAATTATATGCCAAAAGTACTTTTAAAGTTCAGAAACGGATTCCTTTAAGGATAACAAAAGGAAGAACATAATATAATATATATTCTGAGAACTTTGGCCATATTTTAAAATCCCATTCCGTTCGATGAAAAAAGGGAACTCAAACATTGTTAAATGAATTAAATTGAAATATAATCGAGAAATCGGAAAAATAGACAACAAAATACTACAATAATCTACATAACATCAACAACTCACGAAAACGCATCCTATTGATCGACTTATTTATGTTTCCTCTTCTAAACGAAATTCTAAACAAATCTTTGTTTTTAAATTTTATTCGATGATTTATTAAACTGTTGCCATTCTGACAAATCAACTTTTAAAAGTCGTGCAGAAGTTAAAAGGGGGTAATTGAAACAAAACAAGGGCCAAAAAATGAGTGAAATATTCGTTTATATATTAGATTTTATTTCCATAGCTAAAATGGCTTATTAATAGACCGAATATTCCTGCAGAATTATATAAAAAACATGATTGAATGTTTGTTAACGCATTGAAAACAATGAATAATTTTAATGCATTAAAGTTGACTACAGTGGAGGAATAAACAATATATAATTTTATTGAAATGCAAACATCGACTGATGCCAAGTTTATAATTTGGTTTTAGAAAGGAAACTGATTCTATCCAATCACTCCGAAGGCTTTTGAAATTTACTCGGGAATTAATGAGGAATAGTGCAGTGGATTTAATAAAAGTGGTGGATAATGTGGATGAGAACTTTACATAAGACGAAGTAACAAATAAGTTTGTGATCTTTTGATTCATTATTATTTGAATTCTTGAAAGAATGAAAAAAATACAACGACTGAAACTTAATAATAAATAATGCAAACGAAGAAGAAGTAAAAAAAAATATCGAAGAAAAATTTTAACTAAGAATTTAAATAGAATATAAAAAAATTCTGAAGAAGATATAAATTTCAAACTATGTTCTACATAAGAAGGAATAAGAAAAAAACCAACTGCTAAGGTGATTGGGTGAATACTACGAGTAGTTCAGATCATCTGAGTGTTGAAATATTCTACTGTCGTGAATGAACACATAAACCTTACAATTTCGAATGTTTACTTACGACAATTCAAATCGTGGAGATGCGGTACTCACCTGAAATCAGAAGAAAACAGAGGTAAAAGAAAAGTTAATCAAAGCATAAAGAGGGAATAAATTAAATTAAAAATTTAATAATTTTACGATAATGAATCAATGAAAGAATACATAAATTTTACATGATGTAAAAGGAAAATATACTAATTTTGTCAAAAATAAATTATTAACATCAATAAATGGTATTCATAAACTGTGTAAAAATTAAAATTACTAATTTTGTACGATAATAAAATTGGATAGATACAGTTTCCAAAAAGCATATATACTATGAAAATTTAAATTGTTTTAAAATCAGTCTTTAAAATTATGAAATGTATATATTCTATGAAGATTCAAAGAACGATTCTCCATCATGGAATGATTCGTTATTTGGCGTGATATTTAAGAGAAATCCTTAATTGAAACAAGACTTCTTCGAACGAAACGAAGAAGTACGAATGAAAGAACTACGAAAATAAGGGAATGACACATCATTTTCAAGATCAAATGTCAAAGTCAAAAGTAAAATAACGAGAAATCCTGTTCTCTTTCCGAAAGATTCCTCAGAAGGACTATTTTTCATTTCTTTGTCTTCTTCTATTATGTTTGCAAATTTTAATTAAAGATTTACGCTTAAGCCGACACTTTTATAAAATAATATTTTTCTAGTCTTTATTTTCTTATTAACGGTCTTCAAATATTTAATCTTCATATGAATGTATTGTTCTCATCTGATGCATCCTTAATGATATTCTCATAAGAATTATTGAGAGGACATTTTCCAATGGAATTGGCGAAAAGAGTGTTATTTAGTATTCAAAATATTCGCAGGAATAAAGCGAACGCGTCAGCAGGGAATAAAAATTTAAATCGCGCTATCTTGTTTACCATCCACAATAATAAGAAAATAAATTCTGTTAATGAAGAAAATTTCTCCACACGTTTCAAAAAAGCCTCAATTCTAAAAGACAATAATTGATCTTTTCTAGGTTAAAGTCTTAGCGAATATTCTTCACCTTCGGATCTCTTAAGTCATTCGCAATCCATCGGATTACATCTTCCGAAAGTGTCTTTCAATCGATTATACGCAATTTGACATCACTTTGAGGAATCATTAAATAGAATAACAGGAATACTTTACATTATCCGGAAAGCTTGATACAGACGCTTTAAGTAAATCAGCCTGTTTGAAGACTATGTAAAACAATGATTTGGAAAAATGGTTCTCATCTCATCAAATCGTTATCAAAGCGAAAAAAACTTATTCACGATCATTCTCATAGAATGTACACTACGAAGCCTCTATCGTCCACCGCCGTTTTTCCATCGAGAAATTGTAAGAAAGGCTCCGTAAAAGTGATAGAGACAATGTCTTTTGGGAGAGTAATTAACGGAATTGCATTAATTTGATGCGGAGAAAAGTACAGTATGGAAAAGAGAATAGCCCTAAGAGCAATCTTTTTCCATACGTTTCATCTCTTAGCTTACGTTTTGTCAAACATCAATTATAACGTCAATTACATTTACGTATCATCAAATGATTATTTTGATTACAAGTTTGATGATAGAGTTCAGTTCTATATCCCGAATCTGTGAGATAAAATCATTTTTTCTCATCTCAATTCACCTTAATTAGAAATTATTGGATAAATTTTCCTTTTATAGATACATCCCAATGCAACTTCTTCGATCCTTTCATTCAAAACATTTTTGTCTTTACTTCTTCTATTTTATCCATTACTCTTTTTTCTCCAAAAGTTTCCTCCCGAGTAATTAATTAAAACTAAAATTAGAACGTGAAAACGTTCCGAACGCTTTTTGTTTACCAAACGAACTGGAATAGACGGGGATTCATTTAAAGTCGTTATTTCCCAGAAATCCATTCACTGTCTTCGTAAGTTGTCTTAAATAAGAGTTCCTCCACAATAATTTTAAGAAGAGATAAAAGATGTTCCAAGAGACGAGAGGCAGTGGTCTATATTTAATTCTTTCATATTTTTCCTTTGCAATTCTCACTTCCACACATTTTCAATTCCAGTAATTCTCTTTTCAATTAATTAAACTCAAGCATTTATTTTTTATTTACTTCGCTAATTCAATTACATTTCTTTTGGTCTTATTTACGCGTTTATTCTCTGTAAACATTTCATGTTTCCTTATGATAACCTAAATGCAGTTAATTAAAAGGTATCTTCTAATATTCCAAAATCGGTGTTGATCATAACTATCCTTTTATCTCATGTCTTAATTTTGAGCATAATTCATTGCAAAAATACGTCAATTTTTCATATTTTTGCATGTCGTTTCCATGAAAGCACTTCTGAAAAGGCAGCACATTGTCGTTTAAATAGAAGATTTTCTATGAGCATTCCCATAATTCAAATGAGTTGCATCTTAACGAACAAAAAGGACAGGAACGTCATATTTTTTGGAAAACATGACAATAATACGATCCTCAAATCCATTTAATGAGAATTTGATTAATAACGCACAATGAGCATAAAAACGGAAAAATTCTTCGTCTCGAGGAAATAAACGCCACTCCTTTTATTTGACGACCGCACTTTCAGGAAGATTATCTTCCTCCTTCATTTGATTCCTGCACTCCTTAAGATAATTAGAGGTGCTCCGAGCTTCTTTTGTTTCTCACTACTTCCGCTTTGAAGGCGTTCCTCCTAATTGAGACAACAAATACTTCGTCGATATGACGCTGAATGCAATCACCGGAAATTAACTTCTACTCCCACAATCTCCAGAATCATTGATCCCTCACTGAAAATATTTATACCAACAAAAATAGTTTTGAAAGGAACACCAAATTTTGCTTTTCATAATAAAGTTTTAATGCGCAGTATTTCTGGAAGATATCACTTGATATATTTGAGATTTTAAAATTTACACTCAATTGGAAGCACTTTACATGATTCTTCCTTATAAATTAGAAAACTCGCAGATTATTTTTCTCGTGAAGATGAAATGGAGATCAATTGATGACAATAACTGCAAAACAGATTCCTAAGTCGTATAATTTTGATAAAGTCTTCGATGGGCAAAGAAAAACAGTATAGAAAGTTTAAATTTAATAACGAAGAGAATTTAAAGCACAGTATCCGAAAAGTAACTCGTTATTAAAGATAAACTTCGTCCGTTTCGATGGTTGGTATATCATATGCAGATATGTTTTCAGAAATGATCACATCATCGCAAAGTCAAAAATCGAAGCACATAAAATGAAGTAACGGGAGAGAAATCAAATTTCCAATATCCTCAACAGAATTGAGTTGCGGAACGAACTGCAAATTGTGGCAACAAAGAGGACAATGCAGAATGAGACATGAAAAGGGCAATGAAGAGGAACAAAGGCAGTTGGCCTTCGACGCCAATGGGAAGTCAAAGCACCGATATTAAAAACACCGAAGAAAGCAAATAACGACACAGCAAACATCTCTTGAGTACGTTTTCATATTCGCCAACTGCAATTGATTCCGCAGCAAAATATGTTTGAATCAAAGTCGCGTTTTTTTGGGTTCATCTTCTAATTCCATAACTTGATTAGTATCTCTAACAAAAAACAAACAAAGAGAAATTCATATACTTGTTTTAAATTCTTATGCATATTTCTTTCTTAATGAATCCAATCGTAATAGTTTAATTCAATGATCCACGGCCTTCACTGCTTCCCATCAATTTTCATTTTCGCTCCCCTTTTGGACTCTTTTTTATCAATTACGGGATAATAAATCACTCCCTTTCCACATAATTTCGAATGTCCTTTCATTTCTTACTTCCTTTGCATTCTTCCTCTTCTACTTCCGAATTAAAGTAATAAACGCTCCATACGTAAATTGGACTAAAACATTAAAGAAAAAGGGGATGTTTTTGGAACTAAAACACTGCATCCGGGGACTTCAATTTTATTCTAAACAAATGAACTCATTCGCGATCAACCTCTTAAAAGTCTCTTTAAGAAATTATTAAAGGAAGAATAGATGACAATTTATGATTGCATTAGATGAGAAATAACTGAGACAGAATGTGCAGTAAATATAATAGTAGAATAAAACAATTTGAGATAGAAAAAACTTGCAAATACTTTAGAAGAGCCAAAGAATTAACACATATATACGAATAACCAATTCAAATTAAATAATATCACAGAGTATAATAATCCCGAAATCAAACGTCACACTCATCTATTCAAATTCACTTTGAATCTATATTTTATAATATCATTTCTCCTAAAGTATAAAAAGCACAAAATCAGATTCGATTGTTTGTCTTTAGTCGGTTGTTATTCATCTTGTTATCACTGTTATCCTAAAACACGAAGAATGGATATGATCCACTATATCTTCTCAGAATATCGACGCTATAAATCATATACGCAATAAAATAACATGGTTTCTGACTTTCTGATCTTATAACTATTTCCAACATTAAGTTATACCCGTTCATTTTGCAAGAATTTCAACGTTACGGATATTTTAATAGAAAAACTTCCTTGGATACCGAGTAATCATTTTCGGAGTGAGCAAACCGGATCGAACTGAAATAATGATATTCGTAAGAGCAGAAATAGAACTGTCGAAGAGAAACGACAGATCGCAAAAGAAGCAGTGTAAACAAAGACAAAAACTATCAAAAAAGTGAGAAACTTTAAATGTAAAGACGTAGTGGTAAAAGAAAGAGATGAAAAAGTCAGAGTAAAAAATTAGTGGAAAAAGGGCAGGAAATGGGTCAACGTAGTTGCTGCGAGCAATTCGTAGGGGAAAAGGTTTTTGCCCGAATCTCCTTTTTTAGCCTCCCACACAAGGGTTAATGAGGAGAAAGGCGTATGGCAGGGGGGTTTCGCACAAAAGGGGTATAATATGAAGACGTGCATGGGGTTCCTAAGGTTACGACTCAATGTTCACAGCATCAAAGACGAATCTCTCGCTTAGAATTTCGGCTCCAGAGCAAAATTCCGATTGAGAATGTAGTGCAAATATTTCGCACTATGATCTCTCGAATTGGCGTTCGATAGAGAAAATCATAAATTATGATACATTACAATTATGAGACAATCTAGTTACAATTGAGAATTTCCGACGAATTCCTAAGAAAAGTAAAGATTTGGAAGATGCAATATTAATTTCTAACTCATATCAAACGAAGAATATCTACCCATAAAAAGTGCAACACTTTCATTTCGTCAAGTATAAACCAAAACAATAACGAAATTTTGAAAGGTCAAAGATGTTACTTTCAGCTGAGCTTTCAATCTGCTGAAAATATCCATGAACGGGGAACACAGAGGTTCCCAATTAGACACAGATGATGGGCAAAAGGTTCCGAGGGAAGGAGACACAAAACTATTGAGAAAATGAATTATTGGCATCGATGTAATAATAGAAACACATGGTAAAATTTTCGACAGTTGTTAATTCACTCATAATAGTTTCCTTATTAAAAGGCCATGCAATCGATAATACGTAGGAGAAATTATCCATTTTACAGAAGAAAACGGAATTTTTATTAGTACCACAATGGGATTTTAAATTTTGGAGATAAATAATGTAAAAGTACTTCCATCTAATGTACATTTCCGAAATATTTTGCATATCGTTTTTATTATCTTTCTCGTGGAAGATAATGAAAATTTCTCTTACGAAAGTTTCTACTTTGTACCTATAAGTATTTTAAAAAAGAAAATTTACTCTACAAAAAGGAAAAGGTCTAATTTATTGTATTGAAAGATACTATGGCCAGTGATTGTCCTTATGAAGGAAGGATCTAACAAAATATAGGTGTCTATGTGAAATAAATACATCATTTACTTTGGATTCGTGAAGCGTGGACCCCATCTCGCCCGATAAATCAGTGACCTCCACCTCTGGCAACCCCTGGACATAACAATAATTGAATTATTACATTTTAAAATGCACACGTCTTATGTTAAAAATAAAAAATAATAAAAAATAAAGAATTTTATTATTATAGAACACAAATCATCGCAACCTACGTATGGTTAATGATAGTTGCATTGAAATATGTGTATGGGACTGTATTGCATTGAAATATGTGTATGGGACAACGCATTTCTACTAAATTTATCTTTCTGTATTCTACTCTACTAATATTTAATTTGACTTATATCAAATTAAAGTTATCAAGCTTATATAAAGCTAAATACTACGCATGCACTATTTACAAATATTTGCTATGCAAACAAAGACTTTAACCGAGAGTAAGAACCTAATTTTTTCAGTATCTGGTGCCATTTTCTTTGATGAAATATCTCATTATATAGAAGTATATAATGGTTCAAGAATTAAGTTCCGATTAATAAATATGATTCCACTTAAAATATTATTTGTTACACCATCTACAAAACTGGCCCTTAATACACGTTCGGGTTAATTTATTAACATTTTAATTAATTGTTTCAATAGCTATATCATTACCGATAAGATATTTTCTGCAAAATTGTATCTTTTTTGATAGATTGTGAATGAATTGAATTGGGTTCCTTTAAATGTGCAACCACAACCCTTCACAGGACAACTTTGACAATTCTTAGCGATGAAAGAAGTCATCAAGGTCCACTGAGGATGAAAGAAAAAAGCATCTTCCAGTCCTAAAGGGAAAGTCTTTGGAAAGCATTCCTTCGAAACTAAAGAAGTTGGTTTGGAGAATCCACTAATGTTTGCCCTATTCGTGAGTCCTTCTCATTCTACTCTAAAAATTATGATCTATTAATGTGATCCTATATTTCGTCGTAGTAAATGAATAAACATAATATTATATTAATATACAATAATTGTCAGCCCGTAACAAATTAATCAATAGATAAGTAAGCTGTTACAGAGAGTTTAAATGATCCATTTATAAAGACATGAATTCATCGTAAATTCTCCAGTCACTATGCTAAAATTAAAAACGTATTTCTTTGGATATCGTCACTTCAGGCACTCCTGAAAATCATACAATTTCACAAGAAAATAGTAAATAAAACTGAAGTAATAGAAAGTGAAACAACGAGTAAATACTGATTGTCGTAAAATATTTTGAATGTTAATATTTTCAGTTTATTTTGGAGCAAACGACCGAGATATGTTTTCTTTCGGATCCTTATGAATCGGTAACATTCGTCTCATCACAAGAGATCCGTTCTAAAAAATTAAAACTCTTTCGTAATAAGCGAACAAAGAATCGAAAGTGGTATGAACCAGTATTTTACCAAATTAAGACAATTGGAATGTATTTAATTAATTTTAGAGATAACTATTAATATTCAACGGCATATTATTACAATGATACATTCACTTGTGTTCGGATGGTGAGACGCTGTTTGCATTCGAGCACTAATAAAAGATGATACCAATTCCAGTGATAGAGTTAAAATGGAGTCTGTTTCTCAAATTGTACGGTTCATTTCAAGATGTCGCCAAAGGATATCCCGACATGACGTTCTTTTGAAAGACAAGATAGACAGTTTCCATACATAGCATCTAACGGAACGAAAAAAAATTACCGCATAGTGGTCGTATAAAATGACAAAGACGCAGTTCCTATGCTAAAAAAACCTCAAAGCTTTTCCATTGTTCCTTTGAAAGTGTTCACCAGCTATTAGACCTCACGTTGCCTTAACCTACATTTCTATAGAAAAGTTTGAAGGTATACGTTCTAAACCGGTGCTATTTCACCACTGGCGTTCTAATTGCTTACAAATATAACTACACGAATAATAAATCATTCTATATGGTTGAGCATTCAGTTATCAACTTTTCCATTCGATGCACTGACATCTTTTTTAAATATGAATAATAAAATCGTTATAACTCACAGCATAAGGATATTTGCGAGACATCTAATGAATGATTAATTTGATTTCGAGAAAGACCCGATCTTCCTACTTAGGAGTACACCGATACTTCCCTAGCGACGAAAAGAAAAGTTCCATCACTTTTCATGGGATTATCTTCATTAAGATGAACTTGAGTTTGGAACTTTCACTTCCTTCCATCTCCACCGAGTGTCGCTGCATGATAATGCCCACTCATGTGGAGGACGGCCAAAATCCAAAAGCTCATATCTCTCAAAAATAGATACGAGTCACTGGAAGAATACTCAGAAAGAGGTCGCAACTTTGAAAATTTGTAACGTTTTTCCAAAATGCTATTTATCTTTTTGACGAAAACTTGTCAACCGAAGAATCTTTTTAAATCTTAGAACCTGAAATTGTACTAAATAATACTGCAAAAGTATTGGAATATTTCAAATTCACTATTTTAAAATACAAAGTTAAATTTTAGTTTAAAGTAAACAACAATTGGACGAAAGAAATTGGAGTTCAATGGTTATTAACTGCATACATAGATATGTGAAAATACCAAGAATCGAATTGAACATGACTAATGTTTGAAAAGAAATTGAAATTACAACTCTAAACCAACATTTCCGAAGAAAGTATCGATTATTATTATAAATTTACCTAACATGATATATAATTTGTATCTGAAGATGTTTGATTCCACAAATCTTACAAAGAAAATGCTGGGCCTACGTATCATATCTTTTCCTCAAAAGGCACTCGGTAAATGCAAAAAATTTATATTCTGCGCATTTTACTGAATTATTTTACAGGCGAATTCTTTGCACTCTTGTTCAGAGTAAAATAAGAATGTTCCAACTGAAGAGTGAAACGGAAGGACACTTGACCTTTTCAAATATCCACTTTTCCGAACTGTTCTACACCAAATTTTCCAACGCCGCTTTCAAAAGATCCTCAAAATCAAAAAGAGCAATCTAGATTATAGTGCTTCCATTTATCGATTTCGTAGGCAGATAAGCTGATTCGCTCTTTGTGAAATGTCCGGATTTAGAAAACTGACTCTCATTGATAGGATGAAAGTGATAATAGTATGAAATGAGACGGATCTAAAAATAATAATCGAACAAATGCTTTTTACCTCAATTCATATTCGCTTCAAACCAATCGTTTTTCATCGAACAATCATCGTAGAAACTAATTTTAAGATAATAATTTATCGAACTGCTTATATGAATGAGAAAATACTGTAACTAACAATGTTAAACAAGTGAAAAGTAGCGACATGACTGGGACTCGAATCAAGGTCTCCCACGCACGTACCTGCAAGTAGGAGAACTGGCTTCGAGTCCCAGTCATGTCGCTATTTTTCACTTGTTTAACATAGTGGAAAAGCGCACGCTTTAACGTGCAAAGAATTAAAATCAATCCTATCCTTATTTAGCCTCAAGATATCCTGAAATATAGACAACGCCTCAGTGCACTTAACCCCTATAGGTTGCAGAAGAAACAGGATATACGAATGCTTAGTTTGAAAAGAATTTTTTAATACTATTTCATACGAGCAATTTATTAGGAGATTCAACTACGTGAGCATTGTCATTAAAGAAGATATATCGAATAACATTCAGAAATCCTCAATTTAAAGAGGAAAAATGTGTGAAGAAAGTCCTACCAATCGACAAAGAGACTCAAATTCGGAATCTTTGGAGATTTCCCAAAGTGTTTACTTCGTCGGAGGAAACGGAATTCTTAGAGATTTGTGGGACAAATGTTAGGGGGAAAATCACTACAAGTGGGCGAAGGGAAACTTTGGAAGATAGCCAAAGGAGCTTCTTTTTATGTGTCCATGGAATTTATTTCACTCGTGGAAGAGGGCGCACAAAATGCTTCGTCCGAATTCGATGAAATCATTCTTTGAATAGATAAAAAGCCATTTGGTAGCAATGGTGATGGATATCACAGAATACGCAAATGTTAGAAGAAAGACTAAAATTGATACTTTATATTTAATGACCTAAAGGAACTGACAGGCGTTATGTTATTAAGAAATTAGCAAAAAGTGTATGACAGAGACTAATCCTGGAATGTTTAATATTTAAGAAATTGAGATGTTGATTATGAGTTTTAACTTTGAACCATTTTAAGGACGTATAGATAACATTGATAAATATCGGGAAAAAACAAGATTATTTTTAAATAATTCTAATTATTTAAACATTTCAAAAGCCAATAAAATAAAACATATTCACTTGCTGTGAAGATGTATGCTACATCGATGGAAGGTGATCATTCTTTAACTTTTTTGGAGCGAAGGTCAATCAAAACATAATGAAAACTCCGACGATCAAAATATATTTCCCCATTTGGAGAACAGAGCAAAGCTCTTTAAAAAGTTCGAACAAATGAAGAGGTGCTTCTTTAAAATGAGATCTCATTTTGTTTTCCAAGAGAATCAAATAAAAGTAACTGATATCTTAGAATGAATTGCTCTATTTAAAATATATTTTATCTTTCTTACTTTTCACTGAAATAACTTCCATAAAATTACTCAGATATATGTTTATATACATTCCAAAAGGAATTCAATCTTCCGATTGAAAATGTTAAGAGAAACGCTTTTAAAAAAAGTCAGATATTAATAAAGCCACAATATGCAGTAATTATAAATTACCTTTCTCTATAAAAGTAGTCTGTTGGATCTTTAAATAAATTGTGTCGCAAGATCTGTGAATCGAATGATATCTATTAATCAAAAAAATGCCATTTACGACTGAATCGGTTAAAAGCTATTATGAGGATTCAAAGTACGTTTTTTATATACTCTGTACAAACTAGAGGTGCTTAAACTTTGAGATTTTCGAATTAATGATATAAATTTGACGAAATTATATCTAAAACTTTGGAAATGGATTATTTCAGGAAAAATTTTCATTTTGATGTCTTTTATCCTTCCAGAGTTCTTACAGTGAACTTTCAATACAATCATAACTTTCTTTTCATCAAATGCTCATCGATGTACAACTCGGACGATTTCGATCTATCGAACAAACATCGAGATTTAACGAGAACACCTTTCCGAGTTTAACTAAACTAATTTTTAAGGCGCTGAAGATGATTCTGGGAAAACGAGGGTTTACTCGATGTCATTAGATATTCAATCTCCACTTCCACTGGAGGCGAAAGTCGTTCGAAATGATGACTCGTAATTTGATAATTTATCTCTCAATTTTCATCTCCAACCCTTCTCGGTAACTGGTTAAGGAGAGTCAACATAAAGATGAACAAGGAAGAAAGAACTCGATGTTAAATAATACATCCCTTCATTTATTAGATTATTCTTAATATATTATCAGAAACTATAAATACACTCAAATTATTAAGACAAGAGCTGCATTTTGCATAAAGGTTAATTCAAAGCTTCGTTTGAGCGAACAAATTTCCATTTGATGAGTATCGTAAGTGATGTTTTCATCTCCGTGAGTAATTAAATCAAGTTGAAAAAGTATCCAAGAGTAATTACTTAACTTAATGGAAGTTACATTCCGTTAACTAGGTCAGGATGTCAAAAATTGATTTGCACTCTACTTTATTGTGACGACGACTACACCAATAAAGGATGAGAATGCATTTATTCGTATTTTATAGTTATTTTAGATATAAATATGACTAAATCATGAGCTTCGATTGCTAACAAAAAAAGGCCGATGTTTCAGTGTACACATCTCATAAGGATAGTTACTCGGAATTTGAAAAATAACTCAAAATGAAACAAAATAAATGCTACATAAATGCATGTTTTACAATTTAAATGTGTTACATACACAAATTATTTAAGTCCGCCATAATCTATGTTTCACGAATTTTCTTTCATTTTGCTTCATTTAATCTACTTAATTTAGAAACAACGAAAATGATTCTTGATTATTTTCTTTAAGATAATCATTCAAATTTTATATTTTATTAATCTACGTCAAAATTTAGAAAAAACACGAAATAATTCCTCTTTTCTTTAATTAGCGAACGCAGTGATACGTTTCCTTGAAGAATTCGAAATATACTTATAATTTATCTCGTAAAAATTGATAGTGAAAAGAAAGAGGTATCGAGTTAAAGTTAGAACTAAAGTATTCAATTATAAATCATTTACTATTTTAAAAATTATCAATCATTAAAAATATTTCCTTGCATTGAATGGGAATTGAAAGACTCATTCACTATAATAAATATTTCAGCAAATTGAATGAGTTCGAACTATCAGTTTTAAAGTTTCAGTGCGATAAAGTTTAATAAAAGCTGTAATGTTATTGAATCTTAATAAGTGGGTGAATAAATTGAAGACGGAACTTCAACAGTTTTAACCTGGAATTTTGGCGTTTCCGTTATTTAAAGTCACTTCGCCTCTCGTCTTTCAATTACTGCCGATGAAAACGTCTCCGAAAATTTTCATTTTATTCGACTAAACCGTTTTTTCACATCTTATCCTTAATGTGACCTACTTTTCTATTCCATAAGACAGATATTTATGAATTGGAAAATTGTTATCGCTCCCTCCGGGAAAAGAAAGAACTTCCCAGGAGAAGATCTGTTTACATAAAAATTACGTAACCTTTTCTATGTCACACATTTAACTACGTCCACGGCATTTCGAACTTGCAAAGGGAAGGAAATGCGACCATCGAAAATGTTTCCAGTTAACATTTCCGGAGAAATTGTCGATTTAAAGATGAAATCGGATTATTATTTCAAAGTCGAATTGAGCGTAATTCGCGAGCGACCCTCAGTTTATGATGCACGCTTAAATATACATAGAGAGATAGTAAACCATGCAATGATGGTTCAAATATATTTTTTAAAAGATCGCTGTTAATTATGTACAATTCTAATAAACCGTACGCTATTCAGGAAAATTCTGATCTACTGAGTAGATGAAATAATATGATGACTCAAATTCAAGATTTGATGTTGCTGATTATTTTCGATTTCAAACAAAAGTTTCGAATTAGCAATGAATTTAAAGTGAATGCATGCGAAAGATATTTTACATAAATTTTATTTGCTAAAAATGTATTTATCAAACAATCATCTAAGAAGATTTTTCACGATAATATCTTAGCTTAAAACTATTTTCTTCTTTAGGCTACTACGAAAAATTGAGTTTTGATGCTCAATATTCTTAAAATTTTCGCGCATTTTCTATCTTCTTGTCATTTAAACTCTTCCGTATATTTATATGTATTTCAATGCTCTCCGCGGAAAGGGACGTTTTTAGAAAAACTGAAACATTGAAATTCCTCTCTTCATAGAACGAGGATATTGAGTAATGCCAAATAAATATATTGAACATATTTTTCATGATTTACTGTTCCACTTAAGCACTCTTCATAATTCATTCAACGCGAAATGAATTCCAAGATTTTTTATTTCATAATGTAGTTCCACTTTATTTTCCCAATGCAAACGTATTATATTCTCAACAGATACATTTCGGAAATTGTTTTTTTGCGAAAAAAGTAACAGCGTGTTAAAATTGCCCTTTGGGAACTATCGGGTGAAGGCCAATAGGCTTTTAATGGGGATCCAATTAAGGTTAATGAATTTTATAGGGAAATATTACTCCCGTCCAGCGTATCTACTTCCGGTTGACCGAGGCGCATACAAAGCGGTTAATGGGGCTCTATTTCGCGGTTTGCAGACAAAAATAGAAGTTTTGCTGTTTTCAAAATACTCTCGAATTTCCTTTTACTCTTCATGCACATTGTCTCTATTTTTGAATAATATAAGTTTAAAAATGAGGCTAATGATCGTTCAAGTGTAGGATTTGCTTTTAATAAGAGGTGCATCCCATCATTTGACTAACTGAATCAGCAACCAGAATCCTCTCAAAGGGCTGCAGAAAATGCTCTTAGCATACAATGAGCCATCGGATTCACAAAATTTTAGATTTATTCATGATATGCCAATGACTGCGTAGCGGATAAATTTTGGGAACATATACATACATTAAAAATTAGAATAAAAATTCTTCTATCTTATTATTCAATTATATATGACGAATGAAATACTCTTTTGCCATCACTCTTAAATCAGCGAACACAGAATAATATTTATAAATGTTATCTAAAAAATGCAATCCCATTATTTTTAGATTTCACGAAAATAACTAAATATTAAAGCCGTGTTGGATATCATAATATTGAAGTGATGCCTTTAAACTTCATTACCACTGTTCCTCAACTATTGGCAGGGAAATGATTTACGAAGCTAAACTTCCGTCAGAGCCTATTTTAAGTTCTTCTGAAGATAAACGATGTAAATAAGAGCTCATCATATTCCTCGACGGAGTGTATCTGTCGTGTATCTAAAACCTCTTTCATCGTATGCATACAAAACCCGACGTAGATGACTTTCGTCTCCATATTCAAATAACGGAGAATCTTCAATATAATTTCCAGTGTTTTAGGGTAAAACTAATGAACACGTCTAAAATGTAAATAATTCGTTGTCGAAAGTCATCATCGCTTATTCATTCCTCGTAATGCACTTAGATTCAAAGCTCTACGATCGATTTCCCGTCAATCGCTGTCGAGAAGGTACTGACAACGTCTCCTGGTCCTGCCCATCTGGTCCATCAGTACCTTCCGTAAGAACTCCGTATTGCATTCTTCGGAGTCGAAGGGCCAGTGGTTGTGAACGAAACGTCGATCGGCTTCGCTGGCATCACCACGGGATACAACGAGGGGCACCGCACTGCGTCGCACCTGTGAACCGCCGCTGCTGCTCCCCCTAGACCTCCTCCGCCTCCACCGGAATACGCCCCTTCCGTCATCGCCGCTCTCCTCCACCCAAGCACTCAGCACCGTCTCGATGAACGTGAACAGTTGCTGGACGTTGGGCTGAAGGCGCTCGTCTCCGGACGCCAGAGGCGAGACCACTTCCTCTTCTGGGAACGTCTGCCGCGCGCCGCGCCTCCCCTCTCCCCCCGCGTACACGAAGCTGTCTCCGAAATGCACCGTCTTGTTCCTCCGCCTCCGTGCGGCCCTCGCCGCGCCACAAGACGGCAGCGTCGCCGACTTCTCCACCATCGCGTACGTTATGCTCCCTTCCCCTTCGCGAGAGCCGAGTCGGGCCAGAATAATGCCGAGAGGTCCGCTCGAAAAAAAGCTATCGCGTCAGTGAACGACGACTGTTCCGAAAGTAAACATTTCCGATTGAACGCGAGTTTTAAAAAATCCCCGGAATTTGAAAGTTCTCAAAGAATGGACTTCTCTATTGGAAGGAATGAATTTCGGGTAGAAAATCTCGTCCTGAAAATCATCGGCGATATTTCCACCGAGAAAGTTCGATTTTGCGACGATAGAAAATATCGTAAGGTTATAGGAAAAATAGATTCGAATCGTAAGATTATCACGGGTTTATCTCAAATTGGTAACGATCACAGAAAGCTTTTTTTTCTTTCGACGCAGGGTTTTCGCTCCGCCGTCGAACGAACGCGATGGATAATTCGGTTCCGAAAAATTCCAGAGGTTCCGTAATCACGCAATTGAAAATTATTCGCCAATCGGAGGTCTATTCGCACGAATGAAAATGAACCTATTTATGATAGCTTTCGGGTTTGGCGTATATCCTCTGCGTTATTGTCATGGCCCCACTTAACCTCTCTCAGACGGAATTCACAACATTCTCCTGAAGAGAACACAACATACACGGGAATTTCACAGCCACTTGATTCTGTGCGAACAAATGAAGCACGTCACAAGTCCTTTCCTCCGGCGAAAGATTCTTTCTTAACTTCGTACACCATTGCGATTTGCAAAAAAAAAGAACTTGTCGATGCCGTCCCCAACACCACCGCTCTGACGGCGGGACTCAATACGACTGCCTTCGCTCGAACACTGCGACGCCAAACGACGCGGCCGTAAACCATTCTCCCCCCTCCGCCGCCCAGGGCGACGCCGTGACGTCACATCGCCGCCTAGGGGGCTCCAGCATCGCTACCCGAATTACGTGATATTCCGATTGCTATTATTTCGCGGAGATCAACTAATAATTGCGAATTTGTTAGAAAGGTTAAGAAACAAAAAAATGTTTCTTTCTTCATAAGTCATCATTGGAAAGGAATCGGTCTGAACGCGAGTTATAGGGAACTGTGAAATCCACGAATACTCATTTACCTCTGAAGAAAATTCGAAATGAATAATTTCCATTGCGTCGATTACAAACTTCCAGAGAAAAGAAATGAAAATTTTGAAAAATTCGAGCTGCGCGAGATAACATCATCCATCATTTCTCATTCCTAATCAATTAATAGATAGGTTTACACTTCAGTTGTCTCAAAATTTAAAAATATTATTTTACCTTAAATTTACAAACATACAAGTTTATTAATAATTGACAACGGTTCAAATATGGACTCTGATTATCACAGTCTGTAACATTGAACATATATATGCCTATTTTGAAAATGGAAGCCATTAAATCAAAGTAAAGTTACTTCAAATAATACAACCAAATTTTATTTTGGATGATAGTAAATAGTTAAACAGAGCTTACGCATTGTTTAAAAAGAGATATTTCATCGAAAAGGATATTGTTTTTGAAGTAACGGGCTATTATCACATTTTCAAAATATTTCCTTCGGTTTTGGGCAAAACTATTTTTAGTTTCCGTACGAATTCGTGTATCTGATCGAAGCATCTAAAATGGGATTCGTTCATCAAATCTATTTTCGCGTAATGAGAAACGATTTCTCTCAAAATGATTATAACTATGCTCCTTTTATACTGTTAAAACCAATAACTGTAAATCGATAATTATGAGAAAGTGTTTTTTTTTTTTGAATTTTCAGTACAGAACAAGTTTTGTTTTATGAATAGGATAAAAAAGTCCTGTTTAAAGCGTATCTTTTCTACAGTTTATCCCATTATACCCGTTTTTTTTCCTTTCAGGGCTATTATTTGCCATCTTCTCGTTGGCTGTTCTCCGTCCCGAGACATAATTTCACCTCCTTTTGCTTGTTATACTTCACTTCCTCTTTGTACACATTCAAGTGCGTATTTCATTTCCACGGCGAATAAGACTCTTAATTCGATTTTTTCCTGCGTAAGTTCGTTGAGAGGTAAAATTGTACGTATCGGACTCATTATGAATAAAATTTATTCCTCAGAGTCGCAGGAGATATTTTTACAAAGCGTTCCTCGGGGTACGATATAAAACTGTAGATGGAAGAAGTACATAAAATCGTTGCACCACTGGGAAATAATCTCTTACATGATTTCTTCCAACAAAGAGTAGTAGAAACTAGAATGTGTATGCTTTTTTTACGAATCACTTTTAATATCTTACGTGTTTCGTGATGAATCATCTTATATCAATCCATATTTAGTGATTATTTGAATTTTTCTCTCCTTATACATGTAGAGATTTAGATTTTATCAAAAATTCTTCTAAAATATTTTATGAGATAAAATACAGTCCTTCATTAAGTACTTATGACGAGTAAATACTACATTCAGGATCAATAACGTTACTAATGGAGACCATTATTTACATTCTTCACCAATATTATCTTTCGCCCATTCTTCTGTCAACTGTTTTCCCTTTTCCGCTTCATTAGCTCATTTTCAGTAATTCTTATTTCCTCAACCATATTTTTCTTTTTTAATAATCGTTTTTTTATCTTTTATAAGTTGACTCGTTGGAGGTCTATGAATTCTTATGCCCTTAAAAAGTTTTCTTTGTGTCGTTTGCTGTCTTTACGATGAAAAGGCGACCCATTTCCCTTCATCATTAATGCGTCGAATTCCGAAAGAATTGATGAAAATACGTGGTCAGAGAAAAGACTCCAAAATGGCGGCTTATAATTTCAACAAAATTTAGTTTATTAAAGCAATTGAGGAATGTGAAAAGTTTATGATGAAATATTATATAATTAAGTTTCGCACGTAAATCAATGGAATCATTTCACGTTCTTATGATAAGTCCAAAGATTTTAAAATAAGGGGATTTGAACAACTTTTAAACTTGAAATATTTTTTTCTTAAAGACGAATTGCAGAGAGATGTGAAAAAGATAATGTTGTACCGAAGTTTTCATTAACATAAGTGACAAAAAAATTGGAATCATAATCTTACAAAATAATCATACAGGAATATTCATCTGCAATTTTCAGCGGCAATTTTCCGTAATGTATTATATCGCATTGTCCAAATGAAAGAAATTTTTCATTTATTTCGATTTGTAACACAAAAATAAAACCCGACAATCGAAATATAATAATGAGCTTTAGATTATCAAAATTCGTAAAAACGCAATCATAAATTGTTTTATTTTCTATTTCCGAATAAACATCCTTTTTAGAATAGCAAATACCGTCCGAAGCAAGGTTGCTGCATAATGAATATTTTAATTAATAGAGGAATCTGCAATCAAGTTGGAACATGTGGATTGAGGGAATGTATCAGCATTCATATAAAGATTACAAGGACAAATTTATGACTACGTAGAGCTGGAATGTTCGTGAAAAATTAAAAATCCACTTCCAGGACGAATGCATAATTCTCAGTTTATGGAATACTTATAACCCAATTTTTAACATTTTGAGACAGCACTCATTTCCCCAAAGTAGGATTTCGGATAAAATCATGAGATTTGACGACTTTAAATTCATTTTATAGGAAACTATTTGATAACCACCAATTGGTCAAAAATATTTTTATCAGAAACAGACGAAGAGTGCTATTAATAACGTAAGAGTCCAAAATTAGACTCGGTTTTCCGATGTTTTATTTTCTTTACCTGTTCTGCTACCCATACACTTCACTCCTATGACTTGCATTCTCAATAAGTGGGTCACAACTTTAATCTATATTTAGACGGTAAAACGCACGGACCAAAAAAAACGACGATCGTTTTACTCAATGAACGGATATGAGATGGAAGGACGCAAATATTTAATCTTATCGAATATGTTTACGTATCAGTGGAATGGTAATAGCGATTAATTTCGAGTTTATGAGAAGTAAAAACGTTTTTCTTCACTAGAAAATTACTTCTACGAACTTGAATGCTGCGAATTTTTATTTCTGGACACAAAATCATCGGGAAACAAACGAATGCACATTCCATCCACGCGTAATTAAAATGCAGCTTCGATGATCCTCGTTTACGAAAATTGAACACGAAAATCCATTAAATGAGAGAGATATTTATAACACGAAGTAAAAGCAATGAAATATTAGTATCATTCAAAATCTGTTTTCCACAGATTTCCAATACTACTTAATTATTTGAAATTGTAATCAATAGAATTTGATTGTAAAAAACAATCATTGCGGATAAAATTAACCAATTCGATCCAATAGAAATACAAATACATTGAAATGCAATTACTAGTTTTAAGTAATATGTATCTAGAAATCATGATTGCAAATTTTCAGCTGTAACTTTGACGAATGTCCATTCATTGAAGTGTGCAGATAAACAATATGATGAATGAACCATATAAATTGCTTCATTTTATAATGAGAGTTTTAGGAGTCTTCCAATCCTTAAAGAGAGATAGAGTATAAATATTTTACCACAAGTCTGACCAGTCTTAAAATTCAACGACATTGATCATTAGAAGAACTGGCCCATAAAGAAATCTTTCCTAAACTTATTCATATGTTCCAATGAAATCTATACGACCACCCTTTAATAAGTAAATAAAATTCCTCTAACAAAAGTGCATCGACGTTTCAAGAAAAAGTAAACGAATGATGAAAATTATGGAAATAAAATATCCTTTGATGATTATCCACTTATATATCCTTAATAATCAATAACGATTCTAAATTTAGTTTTATGAACGAATAAAATAGGAAGATAAAAAATCGGCATAAAAACATTTAACACACTGAATTCTTCTAAATTTAAAGTATTAACACTGTTATAAGCCCTTTGAGAGTTCAAAGCATTGAATGTTAATTTTAAGTAATAAAAAAAGCTAGCTTAAATGTGTAAACCTCAAAGAATCCCCGAATAACTTTGGGCTGAAAATAAAGAAAACAAACACTGCTCAGAAAACCTTAAAATGGCTTCGACAGTAAAGAAGGAAACGATGAGCACATAATGATGGCCCAGTATTTCTCTTTTATTTACGGCAATTGTCTCTCATCGCGAAAATAGGAAACTGGCGCCAAAGGTTTATTTATAGACTCATTCGGAAATTAAGTACATCTCAAGTGACTCATAACAGAAAGAGAAAAGATATTGTTCTTCAGAAAAACACCTTGTGATCACTCGCAGAATAAACTTCGATTCGCAGAATGATTCGTTATTAAAATTTGGCGCATATTCTCATAAAAAGATATATCTCTTTATTTGAAGTAGCGAAATTAGTAAAAATAGATTTATTACGCTTAATTTGATCTTGATTTTCAATATTTAGAGAGAGAGCATCGGGTAATAAATTAATATTTTCAATAGAAATTTTATCACAAAATAATATCCATTGTAATCTGCGCGACGGCCCAAACGAAGATGAACACATTTTATTAACAAAATAAACTATTTTCAACCACAAAATGTTTCTAATTTCAAGTATTTTCCACTTTAATAGCATTTCTATGCATAAATAAATTTACTTCCCTTTTTTACATTTTGTGTTCAAAGTCTGATTAAAATAGAAATCTTTTCTACTTATTGATCCAATGAATATGATCTTGAAATAAGAACTCCTATTCTTAACATCGCTCATATAACCTCCTTATTCTGAAGAGAACATTTATTTCTTCAGCCAACTCCTCCGCTTTTTTCCGATAATTTCCAAATTCCCTTTCAATGCAATCACTTTTTTCTCCGTTTTTTGCATCCTCATTGTATTATCGAACAAGTTGAGAGAGCTCCCGCTAGGTGGCTTCATCAACTGGACCCTAAAAACGCGTATCGCAGAGAACTAGCTTTCGCAAGATAAACGTTCGATATCCATTAAATACTCATCTTGGAATTGGTTTTAGATTAACTAACACTAGCAAAATGCGAGGACTAATGTATTTTTCTATTTTTTCCCCTTAATTAGAAGTTGGATTTCATAATCGATAAAAAGAAAATTTCAGTCTTTCTAAAAAGATAAGAAATATTTCCACACCACAAAAACCCACATTAAATTATTCATGAATCTTTATAAATAATGAATATTTCATGTTAACTGCATAACTCTTCAATGTCTAATACTTTTTATTTAACTTCGTGAACCTCTATGTAATTTATATTGTACAGTATAGTATATAAGAAGATTATGTAGCTTATTTTTTAAACATTGAAGATGAACGTGAGCGTAAAAGTTTTTCAAAAGAATGCAGATTTGATCGATTATTTACATCATTATCAAGGTGTAGAACAAAATTAAAGTGATAAAATTCCATTCCTTTATAAGTCATTAGAATATCGAAAAATTTAAATGATAAGACATGTTCTTCGCTGGTTATTTTATTTACTAGATGTTCAATTTGAATATTGTTTTCCTATAGCACTTACCTCAATACTAAAGATTTAAACTTTGACAAAAAAGTGTGGAACTAAAAACATACAAAAAATTTAAATACAAAATAATTTGAAATTCATTAAAAATTATTTAATTTTGTTATTGCATCTTCATCCAGAAATTTGAATAAGCGTAAAACGGAATGTATATCGTTTTAAGTTGAGAATGGAGTCAAAATCAATGAACACATTTCAAGTTAATCAAAATAGAACGTTTTAGTGAATTTAGGAACAGTAAAATTAGTAGCAAATCGCTCCTCAAAAGAGGAATTGAGAAATCTTTTTAATTTCATCTGAGATAATCCTGTGAACGACTGAGGGCACTTTTAATTTAATTTTTCTCTGATAGAAGTTTGTCTATTTTTGAATGTATTTATATTAAACGACTAAGAATAAATATTTCTAAGCAATACATAACTTGTTACTTAATTAGAGTGTTATTTACACGTTCTCTTGAATCCATATCATTTCCTTTCTATTCAGAGTAATCCACTTATAGTGAAACTCTTTCACTCTTAAAATCACTCCCTTGGATTGAAAAAAGGCAGAACCAATTTATTTCGTAGTTTTATGCACCTCAAACGTTAATCAATTTTCACCTCTTAACTTCGCATTTCTCTTAGAATAACAAAATTATCACGTGATACTCAAGCGACTCTTTAAATGTGAATCTCTATTAAAGAATCGGATATTTTGATTAATATTTGCATCGAATCTTGCAATATCTTCTTACGTGAAAGCTGTTTCTGTTATTATTCATTCATGAACGAAAGATTAAAACCAGAATTATGAAGTTTATAGAAAGATTCCCAATAACAGAAACGAGTGAATGAACAGTTTGAACAGATAATATTCAACTTTCCTCGTGAGCACTGTAAACAAGCGATTTGTGTTCCACTTATTGATTCACAGCAAACGTTTCCCACACAATTCCCGCATTCTCTTTCTTTTCATAAAACTCTATACCTCTGGAAAAGATACTTTATATCTATTAAATCATACAAAAGATATATTTTAAGAATATTTATATCATATTTGAAAGATTGGTCGTATGTTTAAAATATTCATCAATAAGTCAACTGAAAAAGTTAAAGAATTCCAAATATACACACATCATGAGAGATACTACATACATCCTTCTATTTCACGAGGAATTGAAGTAATAGAAAACCTTTTTGGAGTTTCCAGCAGAGAAATCGGTTTCTTTAAGAGATAATTTCTAACAATTCCTTCAGCATTAAAGATTAAACGAAAGGATTAATTAAATGTGTTTAAAACAGTGATGTTCGACAAAAATATAAAGGGTAATTTTTCATTATATACTGGACCTCTCTTCATGTTATAATATTAAGCTAAGAACACCAAATAATAAGGAGGGTGATTTGAATATTTAAAGCAAGTTACTTTATATAACCAATCATTTACTTACACAAAAAAATGAAGGTGTTCATGAATTATCACGAGGTTTGGTAGTCTATTCAGTGCCAATAAAAAACGAAAAATATTTAAATCTTTCGAAAGAAAGGGTTTTATAGATTGAAATAAATGTAACTCATTTAAAAATGAACATAATCCTATCCTTAAAATAAGAGTGAATAGAATTATAATAGGATAGAATTATAGCCAAGAATAATTTCATTCATTACTTTATAATATTTAAAATAGGTGAATTTTTCGGAATAGAATATATCCTGGAAACATGCAGAATGGTTAGTTATCGATAATTGTTCGAAAAAGAAGAAAATAAGGAGAACCTAATTTTTTTCTGCTTTCGGATGTTAAAGAAAACCTCTAAAAAATGAAGATTGAAACAAATTTCGCAATAATTGTTTGCGAGAATAAATGTCCTTTCGAAAGAAGTGTGAATTTGGAAGAATAACGTCTCAATCGATTCAAAACAAGAGGAAATGGATTTTTGGAAGATAATGTGGAAGAAGATGAATTTTCTGCCAAATTTGCTTTCTTTAAGAGAATAATAAAATGTCGATCATGGTTCTGATAGCCTTAAGGAAACTTTATTTACATTTTTATTTAAATTCATAGATTCCGTTCTAAAGTAAATGTAAGCAATTAGTGATAATCAATCGAAAACTCTAAAATCTGCTTCTCTTGTGAGGATAAATGACAAAAGAGGAGATCTAAAATTTCTTAAGAAGGAACAAGTAACATACGCCTTATATCATTGTATACCTCATGAAAGAAATATGTATAAATCTTTAAAAATTTTCGTCTAATATAAACAGAAATAGCTGAAAAGCTTAATTCTTGTGTTATTTCATATTTCATTTTTATAAATTACTGACCCTTCTACATAATTCATGGTTAAAATAGTTCATCATAATCATAAATTAAAAAAGATAATTATTGTTTACTTTAAAAATACAGCCCATTAACTAATATGGATATTAAGAAAGGAAACCCCATAATTTCGTTTGGAATGTATTGGCTGAAATTGACTAAATTTTTAACCAAAATCTTTGCTCAATTGAGAAATGTTACTCATTTGCATATAAATTTAGATCTTTCCTTTTAATCGAAATTAATTTAAAAATTCACTTCTATTTTAAAGGTAATAATGAACAATAAACATCCTACGTAAAGTCTGTAGTTTAAAATCATCATCTTATAAAAAATAGAATCTCTGTTTCATAAATTTTCTCCATTAAATGAATACAAAATAAATTGGATTTATTTTTAGTGTAAAAAGATAAATGTATTTCATTTTCAGAATTTAAAATTTAATTTAGGAACAGACAAATACATTTTTAAGGGAAAACTGCTTTTGTAAGACATTTCATGAATTAAAGTAATATTGCATATTCAGTTCTTATTATACTGATTTATTCTTTCTTTGTTTGGAATGAGGTTGGCTCAACTAATGTCATGTAAATAACATTCTGTATTATATAAATAAATGAAATAAACTTAATAATAGATGATTTTCTCTTATTGTAGTTTGAAAAAACTTAATATTTGTTATAGGCAAATGATTATCATAAATAACTGTTATTTTTTTTTTCAAATATGCGGAATGCATATTAAAAATCTGAAATTAAATCCGTCAGACTAACGAGAGAATAAAGGATATAAAATGAACCTTTAAGAGCAATTAGAATGTTTTTGATCAATTGAAATGAAACTGAATGAGATCAATGCATTGGACCTCAATCGGTTATAATATACTTCATTTATCGCATAAACACAGCGCCATACGAACATCTTCGTGGGAAAGCGATCGCTCCTCATCATTTAGACATTGCTTTTTATGCATCAGATTTAAAGGATATTCCACAAAAGTATTCTTTATAAGAATAAAACAATAAATGAAGAACGTTTTTTAAATCGAAATAGTGAAAAATGTACATTATGTAAAGCTTCCGATAGCACGAAGAATGCTTCCAAATGTAATCCTAAAGATTGCAAAACATTTATCATTGCGACCTACTTTCTGAGCCGCATCTGTTTGAGGGCGTCCATATGACGTGTCCATAACTCATTTGTTGGCTAAACATAAATAGTTCGATATTTAGCTGTTCTTGCCACGAAAAACGCATCTTTTATTTTTACCGAAAGTTTGTCGTTTAAACAAAATAAATCTTCCGTTTCAAATTCTTCCGATATTTTCAGTTCCGTTTATCGATTTTTAAATATTTTTCGTGACATTTTCAAGTTTTCGATTTTCTCTCCACAATGATCTAATATAATTGCAGACTCATTGTGCTCTTCGTTGAGTTCTTTCCGCGTCTATGGGATTCTAATAACTAAGAAATAAATGTATGTTTTCTTGGTTATTATTAAAATTAAATTTCTCTCGTTTTCTTGAAATTATTAATCCTACTTAATATTTCTCAATATTCATAAAAACAGCATCTGTACATATATGTTTAATGATGCAAAGGGAGTTTTCACCGACTAAAGACTTATATCAAGTTTATTACTATTACAGTTGAAACATAGTGAATAGATTCAAGTTCGTTTAGAATTAATCTTTCGCCATTCTAGAATGATGTTGGAGAATAAGCACTAATTTCAGTCCCACTGCAGTTAGTACTCAAAGAAATTGATAAAAAAGAGATGCAAAGAAGAAGATGGACGAATTCGCATCAAATGACAAAAAAGTGCAAAAAATGGTGTTGTGCAACTTTTACCCTTTATAATTTCCTTGAATAATTGACACATTTAAAACTCTCTAAAATGCTTTAAGTGAAAAATCAATTATAAATGTATACTGTTCTTTAAGTAAACAATTTTCGATTATAAAATTCGACACCTTTTTATTTTTTATTTAATAGCACTCCTCAATTTAGATTAATCAAACTCTTATTTAAATCTTTAAGGTTGGTCATATCACGTTTTCATTTATTTAAAATATTTTAAGTGATTTCGATTACATTAGCATTTTCTAAATTTAAAGTTGAAAGGTAACTCCTAAAAGAACTTCATCGACTGAACTATGTCATTCGATAAAACATCTTTAATATGTTCTATGCGACAACAATTTATGTCATTTAAATAGGACAATTGTGAGAGTGAATTTTAAAGAGCAGAAGATAGCTTTATTTCTTTCATTAGTAACATAAATACCCGAAAAGAAAAATTAAGCAACATAAAATGAAGTTGTGAGTACTGAAGGAGTTGTCTAGTTGAGATGAAATTTCTCATCTCATTTTCAGTGAATGTGTTTAAGAGAACTGCAGTTCTGAAGAATGATCGAATTGCGGAGATGAATTATAATGCTTTATATTCGTACATGTTGTTTTCCTTTACCAACCTGTATGGAAAATAGAGAAACTTCACTGTATTGGGTATTTAATTTTACAAACATAAATTACAGAAAGCTTTGAGCTATCAATGATGTTTTCCTCATTTCGTACGAACCATTTAATTCGATGAGATGATTGTTCAGAATTTGGAAATAAAAACTAATCCAGATAGAAGTATGCTCTCATGGAGATGATGAATACATTGTGAATGAGGAATTTTTCTGTTAAATGAAACTTTCTATAATCTATTCCTATCATCCATCTTGAAAGTATATTTGAGTCCTTTAAATTAACCTAACAAATTAATCCAAAATTATTTCAATTTCTTAAATAATAGAATCTCTCACTTAAATGTGGTAAAAGGTAATCAACGGATGAAACAATGTTCCGAATTGACAGAGATTCCTAAAACTGATGCATTAAGTATGATTATTACTCTCGATAGTAGTACTTAAACATAATGTGAAAAGTTGTAAACAAGGAAAGAGAAATCTGTGAACATTAAAGAAGTGATTTCATTTTTAAAGAATATTAAAAGATTCTACAGTTACATTGTTTTCACTTTCACCTCAAATGGTAATTCATTTATTCGCAAGGATATGAAAGTCCAATCGACAATTGTGCTTATAATGATTACTATTTTGTTTCTCAAGTACATACTCTTTCTGTTTATGAGAACACCATCCTCACACATTCACACTCACTTCTTAGTGTAAGCCTAATGAAGAGACAATAAGGGCAAATACATTTCCTTTAATATGCAGAATTGTTTCTTAGCATGAACATTTATTTTCGAAATATCGTAACATCTTTAAGTACATCTTAAGCAAGGAATTTAATTAAAACACTATTATGAAAACCGATTATGTCACAGAACGGCTTTAACTTTAAGGATATCTTATTCTCGGCAAATTTCATCTCGAAATAAATTAAACAGTCAACGCAATATGAGTCAGAAGCATCATTTCTGTACATTTCTCATTCATTTTGATAAACATAATTCCAAAATCTTTTTATGCTTAATTCAGCTAGCTAAATCTTCTATTGAAAATGAGATGAATAGGTAAACACTCATGTAAGAATATGCCTTTAACGAATACAATCTTCTTAGAAGTTGAAAATTCATATATTTTATAATAAAAGAAGAAAATCCTAATGATTTCTGTGAAATATTTAAGATTGGATGCAATAAATGATCATGATATAGTTAAAATGATTGGAAGAAACGTTTTAAGGATCCGAATTTCAACATATTATTTCGGTAGAAAATACCATTAAATGGATTTGAACATCAAAAAAGGAAGTATTAAAAACTAATAACGAGAACACTTCCAATGAAGTCGAGTATTTATAGCAAAATATTTTTCCATTCTTTGTGAATGATTTTTTCAATTTAGCCAATAGAAGAGGATATTGTTATTAACCCTTAAACTTAAATTTCCTTTCCACTACTTTAAAGTAATATCATGACCCATTTTTTGCATTGCCAAAACTCTTCCTTAGTTTACATCGGAAACAGGACTCTTTCATTTTGATCTCACACCACAAAAAGCCACGTATCAATATAAATTCTGTGGAAATATTTGAAATATAAGTTTTATTCTTTAAACTTCTCTTCATCGAATGGGTTAATAAAGTGAATTTATGCATAATGAAACAAGAAGGGACTCAAGCATTTAAAGAGAATATTTTGTTTTTATTTAAAAATGAACTAATTTGTTTATTTCCAATCGGAAATTAATTTTCGTTCGAATAATATCACGTTTGGCGGGAATAATAAGAATAATGATAAATAATTTGCGAAAATAATAGCTTTAAAATATCTTTATGACACTGAAACAGTCAATCAATCACTATTTATGGGTTCGTGAATTCTCAGTTTAAGAATGTCAAGATGAAATTTGTAAATTTTCTGTTCAATGCTTTATGTTAATCGAATAGTTTCCCCAGATTATAGGAAAAGTGAAATGTGGTAACTGAATAAAAGGGTGTGGCGTATGAGAAACCATTTCATGTAATTCAGTCGATAATATGATTGGTACAAATGGTAGAGATTTAAAAATCGAGAGTGGCAATCATCAACAGAATTTGAAGGAAAGAGTAAAGGTTTAGTTACTAAGTAATTAAATAAACAATGTAAACTCTCTCTGGTGAACTGCATTTGTAGATTAGTATAAGAGAAGAAAAATTGAGCCAAGGTTATACTCTTACTTGAATAATTAACCATTATATGATCAATACTAGACTTTATATGCTCAATTAAGAAGTTCACAAATTCGTTTGTATATTTAATTACAGGGGTGATGAGGCGACAGATGTGGAATAGTCTATAGAGAAGGAATATTTGCAGATAAATTTGTTTTTCACCATAAAATAGCTTATGTACGTAAAATAATTCATTCTCAGACGTCGCTGTCATGTTTAGGGGAAGATGAAGAAACAATGATTGTTCGAAACCTTTCTATGAGAATCGATTGAGAAGATTTTAAAAGGAGAAATAAACTAAAACAGTTTCAAATAACATTCCTAGTCAATTATTCATTTCTGCTCCTTTGAAGAGTATTCGTTATAGACAACGTAACACTCCGATAATTCGTGTAACATCGTCACTGGACAATTGAGATAAAGAGTAGTAAAAATTATGTAGTAACATTTTCCGTAGTAACATTCACGACGAAGTCTTGGATTACTCTGAAAGAAGGAGTGATTGGATTCGTTGCGATTGGAAATCTCATTCGAAAGCACTCTTCGGAGACTAAAATTTCCCTCCGTTCACTCGAAACAAAACTCATTTGTTTACTATTTCTCTCCTCAGATGTGAAGAGATGGATTCGTGTGATACGCTGTCCCATTCGGAGCAGTTATCAGAAATAAACAGCCCTCAAACCGCCTTCTTTTGTGAACTCTTAAGACGTCCGACCACTTGCAACCGAATATCGATCCACGGCTTACTTTCTCCTCCCAATCCTCTGTGTTTCCCACAATGTTAGTCCTTCTATTTACATCGATGTGACTCCATCGCCTTTCAGTTACAACATCCAGTGCATTATCAACATTTGTTTTAACGATCCTAAAAAATAATAAAAAATCACCATTTTCGGCGATTTATTTTTGGATCCAAATAATAAACATTTTTAACGCCATATGACACCCTTTCTATCAATTCTAAACCTGTACTAAAAAATTGCATCCGTTGGTGAATTAATCGAATGAATATTGGAGAACGATCAAAGAGGGAAATCGAGTTTAAATGAAACGTCCATTTCATGAATGGCCGCATTACGACATCAAGGGCACTTCCATTGTGGCCGTTATCGGTTGATTGATTGCAGACATTTAAGCAGATGGAGGAATAAGTGATTCGAGGAACACCCCAAATGCCGCGCATTTCCCCTTCTACGCTATTGACCTTGAATTTCGGTGGATAATTGCGTGCGATTGTCAAAAGAAGGTCACCTATTTCACCGTGATTTCTATAAGATAAACTCGCGATCCAAACATCTGCAGGATCTCCGATTCGTAACGATCATAAATAGGGTCGAATGCGCCCTATTTAACCGAGCGAAAACACCCGCTGTGGTGTGTCATATGTCCATCGGAAGGGAATAGCCGTCGGCCGACGTACCTTCATCTTCATGGCGGCCGAGGACGCCGATCGTCAGACACGTCTTCTGAGACGACGTCTCGCCCCGGACGGCGAACCGCGGCCTCGAGCCGTGGTGGATACGACTGTCCCATTCACCTGGACCGCTGTGCGGCTTCCCCTCGTCCTTCCCCCCCTCCCCTTCGACCCCCTGCCCCGCGCCCCCCTCCCCCGCACCCCCCCGCCCGCCTCGCACACTGCACAATCCACACCGCCGCCGCTTTCTATGGCGGCATCCTCCGTCCTTTCCCCACTGTTCAGACCCATCCAGGAGGGCAGCAATATGCCCTCTACTGTCACCCCGCACCAACAGTGGTACACCCTCCACGCCACTCCGGAGACGTTGGTCGACGCTTTGCGAAGAAATTCCTCCACCGCTCCCGGACGACTCCACTCCTATCTCAGCCGTCGCACTCGAGTAACGATTCGAGCAACACTGCTTGGAAAGAGCACTCCGTATGGCACAAGAAGGCGGCTGTAGGTCACTCGCAGATTGCTAGGGAACGAAGCAACACACGATCCATGCTGCTTAACCCCTCTTTCGAACACACATGCACACGCGTGTGGACCCACCCCTCCACTCTCGGCCAATGAGAAAGGTTTAACTGTTGAGGAATATCCCCTCCTATGGGAGTTTGCGGAAAAGGGAGTTTACGTAGATGGCGACAAAAGATCGAGAGAAAGACTCGTGGAGAGCGAAAAGCCGCGAGAAGAACGAATTAAAGGAGAAACACTTCCTCTTGGTGGTTGTTTGCGATGGTAGTCCGTATTTAGGTGGCGCTGGGGAGAGCATATTTGGAGAGGGGGAATGGGGGTCAGGGGGGCGAAGGATGAGGGGAAAGGGTTCGGATGCGCGCGCACCACCTCGCGCGTAACAGATCGACCGAAGCCTGGATTGGGCGTGTGACGTCATGTCACGTGACCTCCCTATCGTCACCGCCCGGGATGCCCCGGATAGAAAATAGGGATGGGTTTTAAGGGGAAAAGAGCCAAGGATCATATATTCTCTCGCATTTGTTTTCTCTTAATAACTATGTCGCGAGAGATGCATCCGAAGGAAGAATCGATGCAACACATCATGAAATCATTTTTAAAGAATACGCTTCCATTACAATTGTTCTAGGACATTGTGTTTTACCCTTAGCAAGAGATAGAGAAATTATTAGGACTGATCTCGCATACTTTGTATTCTTTGGTTTAAGAAGAGTTTATCAGCTCATTTCGCAGGTTTAAAATTGTCTGTCGCAGTAGAAGAGGTTGATTTTCACTCTTCTTCTTATTGTGAACAAAAAAGAGAAAAGATTCAATATTCCGAAAAATTCAGCGAAATTCGATAACTATTGTTTTTATAAAAATAACAGTTTTGTTTCATACTTATCATACGAAAATATTTCGATATAATTACAATTCAATGATCATACAATACTGACGGTGTTTCTCAGAAACTGCATTGTAAAATCAATGAAAATGTTTGGTTAAAGATCTCATTTCGCTGTGATCCATGTTGATAAATGCTCTACAAAATGTTGTTTATCGCAATACAATCGATAAATTGATACATTTTACGAAGGATTAAGAATATTCCTCATTACTTTGGATTTAGAACAATCTTAATTTCTGTTTTTTCATTAGAAGAAATATGATGTTCCAATGACGAAAGGTATATTAAATATATATCAATCCTATAACAGAAGTTGATATTTTAATGAATAGAAAATTAAAATTTTTATTCATTTATGTATTTCTCCAAAATCCCTTTCTCAAAAGAGAAAGAAACATTTTCGACCTAAAAAATGAAATTTCCACATATAATCCATCAGTTAAAGAAACAAACATCCTTTTAAAATACATGATGAAAGAAATTCAACATCAGAAAAATTTCGTTGCAATATTAATTGATTCGTGATTAAAAATTAATGACTACGATGAAATAGCACAATTAGAGTAACTACTTGAATCAAAGTATATTCTTGAAACGATTTAATGAGTTATAGATGAAATTCTGCTCTCTTATGGATTGTCGAAGGAAAATTGGCATTTATTATTCTTTTAAGAGATAATAAAGAACAATGAAAAAGTCATTCCAATCAGATTTTAAACCTTTTTATCCGTTGGTTGGGATTAATTTATATCGACCGATTTAAAGTTGTTTCAACTTTAAATTGCTTTTTAAAATAGCCAAATAGTCCAATGATACTTTGATTTGTCAAAAATTTCCAACTCTCGTAATGAATATGAAGAGATGTTGCTTTTTATAGGAATGGATACTAGAAACGAAATTCAGTTATTTCTTCTGATGTATCTGTGCATTCGCTCGAAAGCACAGATGAATGAAGCACTCTTGAAATGGGATGTATTTCCAAAAACAAACTCAAATGAGAAATGCATTTGCAATGAATCGATTTATTTGCATCGATATCCGGTGTTACTTTCGTTTACAATTCGAGGGGTCGATGCAGACCAATAATAGGAAGAATCGATAAATGCACCACGAAAATATTTGAAAAGTGAGCGTAAGTGGGGCAGATGCGAAAATAGGTAAGTTTCACTGACACTTTCAAATGAAAAGCCAAATATTTAGCGGAAATTTATTTTCCACTAAACACTCTTGATGAGTAGACACCGTTAACGCGATCAATAAACAACAATGCCTTGTTATTTTATACTAAAATACCCTTAACAGTGTTAATGTATAAAAAAGTAATCTGTTGGAAAAGTATATTTACTTTCGAAAGGGAACAAGCTCCTTTTAAATATTCTCTCATATATAATAAGCTCATGAGTTGAGAGTTTTGTTATTATTAGAAGTTAATTTGTTTCTCATAAGACATCAATAAATTGAATTCGAAATGATGCAAACAATTCTAATTCTATATCTCAACTACAATGAGATTTAGACACTTATTGAATCATACGAATGATTCATGTATACATATCAAGTTATTATTCTAAATGGCGCTATGAATATTTTTATAAAGATTAACTTAGTCAGCAATCTTGGCGATCATGAGTTTTGGTTACAAATTAGAAGCACTTTAATAAAAACTTTCGGAATTGCAGGTGTGATGCAATATTTTAAGGATAATCTACACATTCCAACTTACTTTAGACTTGCACAACTGCACATACTCGAGACATGTTTCATGGGAATCTCATACGACACATTCACCTCATTAATTGAAGACGAAGAATTGTTCAATCGAACATTTCCATTGTCTGAACATTATTGCGATATATTAATAATATACGAATAATTGAGAATATTGCGTATAATAATATACGAAGTATTGAGAATCAGAAAGACTTTTCCTCTACCGCTTTCATGCAAAAAAATGTAATTTAAGTAACACCAAGTCAATACTTAAATAAGACAATATCTTTTCCGTTTACCTAGATTCACTTACACCAATATTCATCGACATACATCAAAATGGAATTCAAAGATGAATAATAAGCATTATTTCGAGCATTTTATAGTTCTGTTCCTTATGCGCGTTAATATATGAAATCGTATCTTCATATTTAAGAATGTGTCACACTCGACCAACATTTCAACAAGAGAATAAGATATGTGAGTTTTCAAGATGAAAGTCTCAAGTTAACAAAAAACAGAGGCAAGATCTCCATCATTCTTAAAAACGTCCAATTAAAATTTTATAAAATGAGAGAATTATAAAAATAAATAGCTGTTAGACCTCAGGATGATGCATATGAAGTTTCCAAGGTGAAAGTATTTCCTCTCACAAGGAGCATTTACGAAAACAAATATGGGATTTATTAAGTTTCTTATTGTAAAATTTAAGTGTTATGCTGTCGTGCACTTTTGATCAACAGCGATTTAAAACATAAATAGGTGAAGAGGTACACATCCAAAAATTTAAAATCGCTCTCTTAACTTATTTCAGAAATATAATTCTCATTGTATATGTTATATAATAAGAGATAATAAATATAAGCTATAATAAAGAGATAAACGATAACTTCTTCATACGAAGGATAACAAAGACACTATTCGCAGAATATAGTTTAGTTTAAATTGTTGAACAGAAGTGTTGTTAAAGTACACAAATGATTAACTAATTACAGTTAATTTTTTTCATTAAATTACAATTGAATTGTCGTCTTTTGCTAAAAATAGCTTCCAAACATTATCTTCTTCTGAATTTACTGATCATACAGCAAATTATCTACACGATGACCTTGAAAACTTGGTCTTACTTTATTAGTAATGGTTATGAATTTTCATATCGAAAATTATATTCTCCTTTTCTTCATTGTCAATCCATGAATTATTTTTTTTCGCTTATATTTCGATATATATCGATGATCTTATTGATAAAGCATTTGTGCTTTGCTAAAAGTCGCAATCTATAAGTGAATACTTTGATAAGAGATGCACAGAAGATAAGAAATGCATAACGATTAAAATGTCTCTTATTTGAAATTTTAGAAAAAAGAAGCAGACATAAGAGTGACACAAGATTCCCTTGTATCCAGCATCATAAAGAGTATTTTTTTTTGATAAGTATTACATTGCTGAAAGAATTGACTGTTTTGCGTGAATTATTTTAATCCGAACTCAAATCTATTTTTAATTCTAAAATAGTTTATTATCACAATAAATAAAGCGTATTCATTGCAGTAATTCTAGACTCTAACCTTACAAATCTAAAATAGATGAATTTATAGAATCTTGAAGAGAATTATGAAAATCCATCCTTTAAGATGAAGAAAACGGAACTTTTTCCCACAGTTTTAGTGAAGATTCTTATAAAATGATTTCTCTACAAATAAATTCAATTAGGAAGGCTCTATAATATATATATAGTAAGTTTTTTTCTGAATTGGCTGCGTTATCTATACACCGTATTAGACTTCTCGAAAACTGTTTCGATACGAAGTATAGAATAAAATCATCTTAGCAAACTGCTAGATTCGATTCTAAATTCTACTCATAACTTGTTTAAAACCTTTTTTAAGTCTCTCTACAACTACTAAAGGCGACTTAGCGAAGGCCTTCATGCGAATCAACTGATCGCTGATTAAATTTGGAAGAAAATATATCATTGTTTTTATTATTATTAGTCTTTAATGTCGCTATGCATCCATATTATATCTACAAATACTGCAGAAAAAAGAAATCCTGAATCCTCACGAATCTAGTGGAGGTAAATTCCCATGAAATATATTTAAATAAATAAATTATTTTCTTGAAAATATTAAATTTCAATTGGGAACTGCAGTGTTTCTTTGTTTGTTTACACCGCTAACATACATTTCCGTCAAATCAATCTCGATCGATGGAAATGCTCGTTCAGATTTAACAAAACACGGTTTTCTTTAATCGCTGAGTAATGCTTTTATCTATGAACCTGGATTTGAGAAATAATTTATTTATCGAACCCTCTCATGTGCATAAAGAGAAGTGACGAAGTTATGGAGGACAGAACAATTCCGAAATGAAACGTATTTTCTTTTATAAGCTCGATTTGTTCTGCACTTGGTGGAAGGACATATTAAATGAGAAAAAGCACTTTGTGACTTCCACAATTTAAATTGCGGACGTCACCAAGTTTCCTTGAACATCTTAGTTTAACCTATTGAGTTTATCAGATCTGTTATAAAAACGATATAAAAAAAACAATAAAACTTTCTTTTTGACTGATCTGTATAATGAATACTTTTTTGTGTGAACAACTGCAGTTAGAATATGTAATAGTAGTTAAAAGATACTATTTTCATAGAAGCTTTTGCAATTGAATATAACAACGTAAGAAATATTGTGGTGCCATCTTAGAGAGAATAATTACATGTTCATTAGGAAATAATTATTTGTTTACATAAACGATTTAAATATTAACAAATTTCTAAAAATTATTCACCAATTATGAATCGTATCCTTTCGATCAATTCTATTGTCAAAGCAGCAAACGAATCGGTAGTATTTTATTGTACATACCCACGAATATTGGATAAAAAGTAATAGCTTACCTGTAATATTTTGTAGTTGAATTTTTATATATAGAAGTTTGAATGTATTTAAGAGACCTGAATTCATTTTGAAATTCATATGAAATATATAGAGTTTACAAGGAAGTAAAAGAAAAAGATATAAAATTATATTTGTATTTTACTTTAACGTGTCAGTCCACTAAAAGTCAGGTAGGTTAACCGACAATATACACATAAAGAATAATGTTAGTTGAATTTATAATTAAAGAGTTCTGTTAGTCCTAATATAATTCTGCTGTAGTTTCGACTAATCTCCTACAAATCTTATCTGATACCACATTCAAAAGTGTGTAAAAAGTAATCGGATACGTGAAAGGTAGTTCTATAAAAAATCCTTTAGTGTTTCATTCAGTCACTACAATTAAAGAAAAAACGAAATGAAACTTTCGAGTTTTTGGATGTCTATTTGTGATTCAATAGGAGTCAATAAAACAGCAATTGTCTTTTTTCAGAGATTAATTTTCAGCAGAAAAATATCAATCGGGATTAAAATTCGAATTAAAGGATAAAAGAACAAAAAGTGTTGAGGTATATCTTGGGCGCAATCAAAAAGCCTCTCCAGTTGCATTCGCCCTCTGAAATCGATAGGCGCAGTCACAATTGCTTCTGGCGGACGACACACAAATTACTTCGCAATTAGAACGCATAACAAGTGAACTTTGGAATGCGATCGAGCGATCATGAAAAAGTGGGCATTTTAAAATTTGCCAAAGATATGAAGAAATTCTCTTTCGGAGTTTAAAATCACAATTATCGCATTTCAATCCACGTTCATCCAGAACGTGTTACGCAAAAACTCTTTCCCTATTTCATCATAACGTACTATTTATCCGTTTTATAGAAACAAAAGTTTCTAAAATTTCTTAAAATATTTTCCTGAATTCCTCATTCAAAGGCGTTTACTCATACGTAAAGCCGAAAACTAAATGTAAGTGAAAATCACTGGAGAAAACCAATCCGCTAGATTGATTACAGTGTGGAATTCGTAACTCTGACTTGTTGATTTCATTTAGAGATACACAATCGATCGATCAGAATCTATTCATTGAAGATTTGAAATTGATGCTGTATATTACATGTCAATTCGAGGCAATTATTCTGTCGTACGCAATCTATGCGTAAATTATATATAATTATTCTTTCATATTAAATGTAGGAGAATATAAATGACAAATTGAATTTGGAAAATAATACTCTCTCAACATTCATCCAATTCCTTACTCCGTCATTTAATCAATTTGAAGGTTTCCGCTGAACTGCAAAGAGAATTGCTGAAACTCACCTCCGATGAAGTTAAGTAGCAGAGCCTCGAATCAGCGCTCTCTATGGACGCTTGTTGAACTATCCCGTATCTGCCTCCACCGCCTCCGCCGTCACCTCCATACTCAGAGCGGATGCTGTCCTGCCTCTCGAACATCCCTGTGCTCCTGTGCACAGAAGTATTCAAAAGAATTACATTCCACCAAATAACAACTTTATTAATATTATAATACAAAATGAATTCCCATTCAGAATCGTTAAATACTTACGGACTCCTTGAAAAAATTCAGTATTTTAAGGCTATTCAATTGTCTCCATGAAACAAAAGTTACGCTTAAAATAAAAAATTCAACACCGAATCAATAGTTTTAAAAAAAACATTGAAAGAAGGGTTTGTGAATGTAAAAGTAATGTATACTATTTTATAATTTATATAAGATAATATTTGGTGTAAATTAGGCTTCAAATGAAGCGTCGTCTTTATTATTCGTCAAAATCACGTAACTGACAAATCTTGAAAATTACCTGCAATTCTCAATCGTCCAAATGTGCTTTTTGGACAGACAAATTCAAGTACAATAAGTAAATACTTTAAAAACTCCTTCGTTCAATAGCTTCTTCACGAGTAAAAATGAGCCAAAGCCCTTAAGGAATGGCATTATCGAACTTCCAATTATCTACATTATTGCGAAATTATCTTCTATAGATGGGAATGCGAAAAAAGCTATAAAGTCCGGCAATTGAACGCTTGTGAAGGTGTCCTTCAGTGGCATTGAATATAACTTTCTCTTCTTTAAATGGATTGAATGCACAGTGTCTATCGAAGCAAAGGGAAACTCCGATTAAAGCAAATAGAATTTCAAAGGCTTTTTTGAGTTTGAGCGCAGGCAAAAAACCCTCGTTATGACGTAACAATGCGGCTTTGGCGATTCGACCGATCGACCAAAGATACCTTATTCTATGTAGAACCAACAACAAGATGCACAAAGCCAAGCTGAAAAATGCATCTAAATTCGACCGATTGCAATTTATTTGTTGCAAACACAAATATAGGAAAAGCTTCGTAAAAAAAACATTACATGGATTCTTTGATGAAATCGTAGTTTATAAATATGGAAAATGATCTACTCAAAGGAGGGAAATAAAGAAAGTAAAAACCGTCTATTTCGTTTTATTCCTGTAAATGGACATGAATCGAGGATTTTTAAATTCTTTTGACCAATTTAGACTTTTTACATTACATTTAGATATTCCGTTGAATGTTATCGGATGAGTTTTTCTTATTTTGCAAACGAGTGAAGTGTCATAAAACTCTCAAATGAAAGACAGTAAAATCAATGAAATAATTGCTTTCTTGATTTAATTTCCAATAATAAGGGTTAAAAAAGCTTTAATCTTGATGCCCTAAATTCTTCGAAATATTTAAAAGGACTATTCTGAAAAATTTATTCACTAAATATTAACTGAACTAGCTTAAAGTGTGTAAAAAAGAGACTGCATAAATAGAGGTAAAGGAATAACTTGATGCTTTTCTAAGTTATTTTCCTCTCAAAGCAACATTTAAGTATCCATGAGTCGAAAGGCGTAGTTTCTCGTGTCCTTTGGCTATCGTCTTACTTTTCAAGGTCTTCAAAAGAAGGTTTAATTTTTCACTTCGTTTAACCATTCATACGTCAATCTTTCAAACAACTTACGATTTTAGTTTTCTGTCCCGAACAATCTATATTGGCGTAATATTCTTTTCTTTATGATCTAAATCCATGTTTTCCAGGCTTTTCGCTGAGTCATTATTCACAATCAGGAATTCGTTAGCTGTCTATCATCACAGGATCAAAAATGACCCAGATTTTGAAAGTTAAAAGACTGCGCTCAATAATTTCGTAGATGGCAGTTTTTCAAGAATTAATAAAATATATTTCGACATGAAAATCATACAATGTTGCGAAATGATTAGAATAAAAGATAAAATACTCAAAAAAAAAGAAATAGACAATACGAAAGCCAAATTTTAAGGCCTTATTGCAGAGATTTATCACGTTTCATTATAAACACATAAAATGTGTAATTTTTGACTTATTACATGTGGTGATACTGAAATTAAACCACAGCTGATCATTCGGTAAAAATCGACAGTCGACCTTAAAAATTTAATTTTGGAGTCTTTATTCGAGATTTATAAATGTATTACAACTTCTATTGTCCTCCATTAAGTGGAGAGAATGAGATAATTGTCGTCTCTGAGAACGACTTCCTTTTGTGATACATATATTTCGAGGGAAAATGAAGTTACGAACAAATGAAGCGAATTAAGTCAATTGACAAATGACTCGAGAATTGAAAACTAAAACAAATGAGAGAAATTGTGATCCATCGAGACATTAAATATTCCATTCATTTTTCAAATTAATGTATGGATATGAAATTTGTGTATCATATCTTAAAATGGCAAAAAGAGGAAAGCTGTGGAATTAATATGATGTAAAGGGAGGAAACATGATCGAGAAGATCACTGAAATGAGTAATTGAAATTTGGCCTAAAGAGCACAAGAATCTGGAATGAGAGGTCGCACGAGTGAATAAGGAGGAAGTAGGTTAACAAGAATTCAGATGATAGAGAAAGTAGAAAAGATAAGGAATACTTCTTCTTTTCCGTTGCATTCGGAAATTTCCATTGCTGAAGTACAATTCCAATATAATAAGTATTTAAATGGAAGTAAACAAGGAGTATTGATACAATCGCACGAAAGGAAAGTTCGAGAATTTCGAAGAGTTCTTTCAAACATTTCTCTTCAAAAACTTTTCCAATATATTTCGAATATTAATTGACTGAAATTTTCAAGAGAATATTTACGGGAAAAAATTCATTTTTATTCCTCTTATTCGTTAGTAAATGGAAATTCATCATTGTGTTTCTAAAAGATGAATTATGAATCATGAGGAAGCAAATAATTATACGGAATTTATAAATACTGTCAAAACACCATTTTGCCAGAGAATTCAAATTTTGGAATCAAACATTTTTCTAATCGGTTAATTTAGAGAAAAAGTGAAACTATTTTCCAAAAAATTATCAAATCGCAATTCTGCTAGATAATATAAGATATAATGCCATTCAACTCCAAAATTGCACGTTCAAAAGTGATGCAATTGCATGTACTCAAATACCGCCTAAAAAGCTATAGTACCATAGTTTGCTTCGCAAGAGTAAAATAAAGAAATAAACACGTACAAATAAGAGCGAAAATTTGAATAAAAGGAAACAAAAAGAGAAATGTGATACAGCAAATAGTTGATATTTAACCCTCTTACTGCGGATGGGCCGATCTATCGGCCCGGCGTGCTTATGCGAAAACTGCGGTAGGGCCGATCTATCGGCCCTGTTTTTCTACTCAGCAGAACTCCTCCATTAGAGCCTATCTGTTACTTCTGCTTTCTTCTTTGTTATCTCTGGTGCTTATACGTGAGAAACAAACCGATAGTTGTGCTGAATTAGGCATCTTTAATTTTATTTTTCATCTAATATGATGGTATATACGTATCTCGATGAGCGGTGTGCACTCAAATACTGGAAAATAAGGTGTTTTAAGGTTTTTTCTAGCGTTTTTTGAAGAGTTATGTTCTTTATAAAGAAAATCTATCCGCAGGCATAAACCAATGACATGCTTATCGTTTGTAATTAGTATTATATAAGACCTTTCCTAGTAGTGGCTTCAAATAAAAATGTCACCCGTGGAACATCAAAATAATCCCTATTGGGGAAGTAAAGCTTTAAAAATGTACTCCAAAAAAAAGAGAAAGACATTTATAGTGTGCTAGTTGATAGTAAAAGAGGAAAGAGGAGACGAGCACGCACCTTTAGTGCAAAATGTAAGAAATTACGTAATGGTGTATGCTTCCCGCAACACAAGTGCCAGAGGGTAGATATTTCTTAAAATGCAATTTTTGAATAAGCTATCGCAATTTCTTCATTAAAATTGTATATTTCAATAGTTAAAAGCCCAAGCTTTTGACTGAATGTGAAATAATAAACATTTCTTTTAATTTTCTATGGCTAAACTATCGTTAAAATGCATATTTTGTATTATTATTTATTAGTTTCCAGATATATAAATTTTTATAATATTAAATAAAAACGGTAAACGCGCAAATTTATTTTCATTTCTAACCTTATGATATGATAAATAAATGATAAAAAATATAAGGATGAATAACCGTATTTACAATTATTACAACTTACTAAACAAAAACCTGCATTTTTGCGGGAAATACCTCCGCAATTTTGGCATACACCTCGAAAAGTGGGTCCGCAGTAAAAGGGTTAATACACTGGGTGAATTAACTGTTTCCTCTCTTGAATCAAAAATGTAATTGCAACACTATAAAATAATATTCTCAACATAATGAATCCAAAGAATCCGTTAAATATGGCGACGGACGAGATATTGCATAAGACATTCCTCATTTCTTCTGCAGATCCTAAATTCTTTTGTGGTCTAAAAACAATGAAATTTGTTAATCGCCGGGAGAAGGAATCTCGACGAAGCACATTTATTGATTTTTAAAGCCAAACCTTTCAAGCAATTGGGTTTAATGAGGAGTAGTATTTTGAGATCAAATGTGAGTTTAACATCGTACTGAATATGAAAAGGATTACATTTAGAGGCGATTCGTGAGACTTCAGTAAAATTACTACAGTCAAATGAGATTTTGAGAACTTGATGATTGGATGAAAAAGAAAATAACTGCAAAACTTTCCAACTTTCTTTAATTTGGTAGAATTTTACGATTACTTGTCTCGTGCAGATAAATGGAGAGATACCGTGTGATGCCATGCTCTATGATTGAACGCAAACAGATCCCAAATACCCATCCAATTTATAAAACAGAGTTTTAAAGTTCGATCATAATCAATATTATGGGTTATGCAATTTATGTTAGATTAAAAGTATTCTCCAAAAGCTACAATAACCCTTTGAACTGATTTTATGGTGACTCTTGTCGACAAAATGAACAAAATGTATTTCATTAAGATTTCTCGAACTTGTTTAAGCTTCTCTTCAGCTAATTTGCGTTTCCATTTGCCAACGAATTCCACAATTAGAAGAAAAAAATCGATTTCGTGCGATAAAAATATCAACGAATACTAATAGGAGTATGAATATAAAAAATTACAATTATTATATTAACAACCTTGTAATTATATTTCATTATAAAGTTATTCACGGAAATTAAATTTGCAAATAGAATCTCCGGGTTCAATGGAATAGATTTGAACTAGTCCTTAGTCAAAGATACGTAATTTAATAGGCAGTAGTTAGAAAAAGTTTAAGAAGACTTCATCCAAGAATCTAAAGTACCTTGAAACACGGATTAAATTACAAAGACAATTTGGAATAGGGTTTCGCAGTCTTTGCTCCTTAACTGCTTCAAATCATAGCGAAGCGCTGGTAAAGATAAAATTACTGTAGAGCACGAAGTTAAATAGCTTGACGATGTCTGCAATTGCTGCTCAATCACAGTTGCTCTGAAAAGCTCTCCGAAGTTCAGAAGTTTGGATGATCCATTCCAAAAACTGAAGTCCTTTTGTCATGACGGAATCTAGAAGTTTAGTATGGAGAATCTTTTAAGCAATGAGAGGTTGACATTTCAATGAATTGCGCAGAAAGTAAACTTTATAAATTAGAGGCGTATCTGAAAGAGCAAATATCAATACACGATTTCAAACATGCAATACACCTGGAGTCAAATGTACACTTTCACAAAATAGATCCTCAAGACAAATCGAAATGTGATAAAGTAAAATATTCGCCAATTTTTTTCTAAAAAATTTCTAAAGGTTCATAGACTTGGTAATATCGTAAAAATCCAAAAGAATATTTCATTTGGAGTCTTTGAAGTAAATGAATAAAAATATTTAAACATTTCCTTCCTTGGATGAGGGGGATATTGTATATTTATAAGGAATCTCTACTTTTAAAAAGATGGATAGAATTATTGAGTCTGGTTAGATACAATCACGTATATGAAATGAGACGTGTACTTGCATTAGAAAGAATAAACGAAATTACCAAAATTCTATTATCAGGATATAAGAGGCAACTGAAAAGCCCATTTTCCATTTAGTTTTCATATTTAATTCTTCATTACGTCAATATCTACTTTTTATTTGTAACTTCAATTCTTCTGCAAAAAATTAAACAAGTTAAATTACGTGAGGTTTTCTTCACATCGAAGCATCAGAATTCAACTGAATATTTCGATTTAAAATATTTGCGAGTACTCCCGGAACAGCGGAGAATTTTTGTGGTCAAAATATATAAGCTTGGACAAAACTTGACATCTTTCCAAACCGAGCGATCAAATTACGAAGAATACGTTTATATACACATTAAAACAAATTTGAGTAGAAACGATTCACGGGATCAAAAGTTGTTGGTTAAGTATTTAAATGTACGTTGGAAGGAAGGATTTCAAGAGCCTCCGCCCACTTAAAAACCCGTCGTGAATCCGAAAAAATTTAATAGTAAATATCAAAAATTGATCTTCATAATACGAATTCAAATATTAGCAAAAATAATGTTACAGAGTTTTATTTATCGCTTCCCTTTATGAAACCAATTAGAAGCTCAAGAATTTATCCATACTAAAAAACTATGTTCATAGTCATATATTCAGAGAAATTAATAGCACGACAGGAATAATTTCCTGACATTCTATTATAGAAATAACAATTACAGTAAAATTCCCAGTTCTCTTGTTCCCCTAAACTAAAAAAAACAATAGCCAGGGAAAGACTATGTGACCCCGTTGATTATAACGATTTACGTACTCACTTCAAGGAATAAATTCAAAAATTATAAAGAATTTTGAATGAGGATGAGGACTTAACACTTAATTGTTGAAAAGACTCATTGTAATTAGAAAATGAATGATTCTCTCTGCCCTCCCTTCAATGCGACTCTTGCATACCAATCTTCCTCTTTATCGACACTTGTAAAAACGCACATTCGCCTCCATTTTAAATCCTCAGTCGATGCTTTATTATCTCCCCTTCTCCAAGAAGCCACATTTTCTCCGCAATCGATATCAGCCATCTTACCCTCAAATACCCTCACATCATTTCTTTACATTCCCTCACCACAATTCCCTGCACTCTCTTTACTCACCCTACTCTTCCTACTTTTGATAAGCCATCATCCACAGCGCTTATTTCATTTAGACGATAAAACAAAAGCAACCACTCTTTCGTTCGCGCTGCTGGAGATAATAACAAGCGATTTTTGTTTTTCCCGCCATCAGATATCGTTCGCGTCCATGAGAACGCATTTGCCATTGTTGGGTTTCGTTCGAATGAAGCAAAGAGTTGGTGGGGAAATAAATGAAGAAGTTTCAAAAAAATAAAAGTCGCAACCTCGATTGGAAGGTAGTTCTCAAGGAAAAAAGCTTTTGTAATCGGATTCTTGTTGATTAATCCAATCTCTCCGTTCCAAGAATTAACGCGACCCAATGGAATTAAATTTAGGTAATTATTGAATTGTGCGAAGGGAAGAGAGAGCGAAGTAGGAGCACAATTCTACCACCGATGTCCTTTTCCAAAACGAGTAGATAACAGCTCCAAAAAATATATATGAATTTAACAAATCTGCACTAGGATTTGAATATGTCTAAATTATTTTACCACAGACAATTTTCCTACTCTAAAATCACATTATGTTTTAGATATCATTTTTTTATTTCAAGGTTTTACTGTAAATCAAATTTGCAAGAAAGTTCACATTCTTCGACTTGATCTCAAAAATTAATGAACAGAAAATTTCGATGAAAAAGGATATAAATTATGAAAAATAACTTTTCGCTCGACGATCAAATGTGTTAATAGATTTCATGCGATATTCGTTCTCATTTACTTTTCCTGTAATATATACTAAACTACACTTTTACTGTAATATACACTTTTACTTTTTGTCTTGATGCATTTTAAAGACATACAGTTATGAACAAAGATTATTTGTTCCATTGAAGAACAACTTGATTCCATTTGTCTTAATTTTTTACTAAATCACTTTGAGGAACTGAACTTATTGGAAGTATTTTTTCTTGGTTTTCATTTATTGATCAATTTTGTTAAACATTTGTTTATCTGTTAGTTGAAATTACTGACTTACCATTGGGATTTAGAACATACAAGTAAACTCCCAAATATCTCTTACTAAATTGCTAAACCTATAACAATTATTTGATTCCCTTAAAGAAACTTCTCATTGCCCATTAAAGTTAGCTTCCATGCGTTTTTCAAAATATCATTATGGGGAATCTCATGAAGATTAAATAGTTCTTGGGTAAAATATCATTTAATAACATAACAATTGACTGAGAATCTCTTAAAGTTTGGTTTATCCTAAAAACAATCCTCTCCATTAATTTTATAATAACATTACTCTATCCTTTTTCTTTGAAACCTAATTCCCTTCAGTTACCAATTTTGGAATCCTTAACTTGTAAAAAATCACAAAGATTGGCATAAATAGTAAAATGATTTAGTATAATGGTGCAACATCTGCATCAGATAGACATATCTTATGGATTTTGCTAAAGTTGAAGTGGTCTCACATCTAAAATACATATATTTGGTATAGTTTAGTAAAATTTATAGTATTATAGGTACTCCAACATTCAAATTAAATGCTTACTGTTCAATTCAGTGGATTCAATGGATTATTGCTATTGCTCTAATATTATAGCAAAAATCATATATTCTCATATAAACATCCAGCAATTATGCTAAATAGGTTGATTTGCTTCAGGATTAATTTTATGTTTAATTTTCTTAAATAGCTTATGATGCTGAATTTTGTACACCTTCTACAGTCTAACACTCATTTAGAGTTTCACACAAGTTTTGGTGTTAGACATTCATAGACACCATTGCATGAAGATATAGTATTAGTTCATTTGAATATTACATGTACACATGTAATACTGCCGATACACATATACCGACTGCTATACATTTGGACAGGTGGTTCTTTTATTTGTATTTAAATATCTATCACTGCAATAACATTGGTGATAAAGGATAGTACAAAGTCTAATATTCCTTCTAGTTCTGGGTAAAAATCACTTTTTTATCAAGTGAGATGAATTAAATTCATTTCATCAATATGAATTTGAATCTAAAACTCCGGTATTAGGATGGGATTAAACACTTTACGAAATACATAGTCTTGCTTAATTTTTTCCCTGATTCACAATATATTGTCTTAAATATAATTCATAGCCCCAAAATTTTTAAATAATGTTCAAATACATAGTTTGGTAGAACAGATAGATTTTTAGCTTAAAAGACTATTCAAGAAATAGATGAAATGAAAATAAAAAGATACTCTTTTTGAAATGATTAGTAACATACAATTTCATTTGTGCTACATGAAGCAGTGTAGAGTATAAAGCTGTGCAACTAATGATTTTGCATAAATGTACACTTTTTAAAATATTATTTGCTAATAATTCCATCAGTAAAGCATGCAATGTGACTACACATAACAGATTATGCCATCAATCAAAGAGTCCATTGGATAGAACCAGTAAATTCCTCAATCCTTTCAGATTCAAAAAATCCACTATAAGACTTACAATACTGAAATTATAAGAAAATAAATGATACTAGATATAGGGGATAAGGTTATTTCACAGAATGTTATGCATAGATTAGAGTTTGAAATTTTTCAAATTTGATTTGAACAAGAAAAATTTGCTTAACCAGAGAAAATAATCATTTTCTCTCATTTTCAGCACTCTAGTTATGCCATTAAGCTATCCTAGCAGAAGATTTAGAGATAAAACAAGTGTGAGACATCATTTATGTTCCTTGTCTGAATGAGTTAATTTCCCATTGATTCTCTGAATGGAAATTTGATGTAAAACATAAGAAATGTTTATACATAATATATTGAATAATCCATCTATCTATAAAATTTAACTTTCCCAGTCAATTAAAAGAGATCATTTGTGGCTTTCTACTATATAGTTCGATAAAGAGTAGTTTCTCTATCCATATACTACTTAGTATTTTTGTATATACAACTCTCATACTCTCAACTGCCTTTAATTTAATGCCAAAGAAAAAAGATTAACCTAATGAAAATAAAAAATTAAATAAATGAATTAAGATTATTGATTCACCATCTAAATAATATCAAAGACGTCATACCTAAAAAGACTTATGGACAGACAAAAGATCATACAGTTAAATAATTGATCTCAACCTGAGGTTCAGTAAAATTTAAAACATGAATAATCTTAACCATTCAATTTAAATCCATTCACTTATAGAATAAACTAAAATTAGTATGTATATAAGCTGAATAGAAAACAAAAATAAAAAACAAATGAATCGTTCCAATACTTGAAGTATTCCGATATTGGATTACTTTCAATTCAGTATACAATCTTAAAAATCATGAGCAAGTGGTATTCTCATTAACATCATCTGTTTGAAGTCTTTGGGCAATCACTTTAAACCTAAAAACAATAAAACTAACTTACCAACAAATGAAATTTTACAACTTTATTATACACCACATTTTGATAAAATTGAAGAGATTTGAGAAGAGAACTCACTAGCATAAAATTGAAGGAAATTCCTGAAGATATTTGAAGATAAAATTTTTCAGATTTTTGTTTTCGAAAAGTTTACGAAAATTATTTGACACTCAAGTTGTAGTAGTTATACTACTGAAAATTTTTAATTTGAGAAAACAATATTTTATAATTATTAGGATATCTTTCTTGACATCAGTTATAACTACATATCTATTAGCATATATAACAACAAGACTTAAGTTAGGTTCACCATAAATGTTCATGATAATGTACATGTTATGTAACATATGGATAAAATGGAAAATACATGTATAAAAGTGTATAAATATTACATGGATAAAATATGTACAACGATGCACAAAATATTAATAAGATAGTTCTACTGAATGCAAGGAACTTCAGAAATTGTTGATCAACCATGTAAAGAGAGAGCAGTAGTAATGTAAGGTGAGGATATTTTTGCAAGTATACTATGATGTTATTTATATTACTTTCAATTTTATTGTTCAATCTATACAATTCTAGAAAATATATGATGATTTTGTTTGCTGAATAATAAGTGGTAATGAGATAAGTAAAAAGCCATACTCAATTTCATCATGCCACCACTTATTATGAACAAAAATACCTCACTTATAGTTGAGATGTATTTCATAATTAATATTTTAAATATAATTGTAGACTTTGGGAGACCATTACTTTAATTGACTAATTTTGAAAAATCTAGTGTAAAGGGGATCTTTTTATAAATTATAAGATACAGCAAATCTCTACATAAAAAAACAGCGTTGTTTAACACTTTTAATGGTATGGGATTCATTACAAAACTCTACCAAGGGGTGATAATGAATTTCCCATTGAATATATAGCTTGATTGACAATTGCAGAGATAAACTATGGCAAAGAAATAAGATAGCCATACAAACCATCTTAGGTGGCCATCTTGGAAAATGCTAAATTGAATTTTAGTATAGCAGAAAATTATGTGATACATAAATGCCATATTTAGTTTCTGTGACATGAAAGAAAAAGTAATGGCCTAAGGCATCTTCATTTAATTAAAGAAGGTATATTATAGACAGTAATAACATGACTTTTGGTCCACAACAGTTGCTTAATGTCAATAAGATGAAATTAGGATATAATTGACTATTTATTATTTTAGTATTACCATAAATTTCATTAAAAATGCCTATATATCACAGATAAGAAGATGTAATGACAAAAATTATAATAATCAATGATTATGTAGTTTTTATTTTGAAAATTTATCTCACAGTAAACAAAATTCTAGATTTCCTACTTATTTTTATGTCTAATCCAGTATAACATCTGAAATTTTAGCTTGCAATGCATTGTTATGATATGAATTTACTTTGGTATAGGTAATATCATAATTATTGAACAGAGGTATATAAATAACTCTATGAATGAAATACTCTGAGGGAAAATGAGTAGCTTAAAAGTTATTATACAAAATTTTCTGTTGTATTTATTTTAGATAGTTTATTCATTTTATTAATCAAAACTTATTAAGTAATTCTTTCCTCATAGTATTTATCTTTCTTTGTAAGTAAGTCCAAATGAAGTGGCTCATGGCAGACATAAAATTGTTAATAGAGGAATAAAATGATTTTTAGATTTTGAATAATATCTGACTAAGACTATACTGTAAAAAAATATATCTCTCATTTAATCACAAAAATAGACAATAAAAGTATTTCCATTCAATAATGGCATACTTAATATTCTTTTGTCATCTACTTGAGGTAGATTAGATTCTTTGGAGGGAAAAGGTATGTTAAAAATAAAGTTTTGGACATTAGGACTTATTCTCTGGTCAGACAGTAAAATGAACAATCAAAAAATTAAAACTTCTAACTATTGTTAAAATTTTTATCATTTTTACATGATTAGCTCATTTTTGATTCATTAATAGGTTAATAGCATCAATTATATTCTATTGATTCAAGAATATAATGAGTTTTTGGAAATGAGACTTGAACTACCTCAAATTTTATGAATTGGAAAAAAGGTTTGATATTATTATAATTAGTGAAGTAATAAAATAAGTAGCAATTTTAAAATCCTCTAATTCAGACATGTATATTCCTCATAACATATTATTAATTTGTCCAATTAAAATCTTTTGCCCTATAATATGTTTCCCTTTGATAAAATCGCTCTTTATTCTAAAGAATTAATCAAATAAATTAATGAAAATTAAAAAAAAAGAATTTAATCTCTCTCTTCCTGAATAAAGATTTGGAATGAAATATAGACTAGATAAGGAAATCAAAAGTGAGGAAAAGGTACATGATTATGAAACAGAATATTAAACTACATCCAGAGCTAAATATATTTCATCTGGGATTTATAACTATGGCATTGGATCAAAACATGAATATAAGCTGTAATAAAATTATATATGTTAGACAGATTGAATGATTAAATACTAATCAAGGCATTTCTAGATGTAGAAGGACCAACTTCTTTAATGGTATTTTGAATGCAGAAAATTTTTATGGGCAATCAACCAGGTTAATTTGTTGATTTTAAATCTGAATGAAAATTTGCTCCACAATCCTGATGATGGCTATATAGTATATGGCCAAAAATTCAACACATCAACCCAGTTGATCACTCTTGAACATTTTCTGCATCTCTAGATGTAGTTTTTACAAAGATGTAGATGTCAATGGATAATGTAAATGAGTTCCTAAATGTTTAAAAAATATTTTCCATCATAAGTATTCAACAAAAACAATGTTATAAACTTTTATGTCGCATTACCCTTTAATTTTTATCATGGCTGTAATTGAGGGATACCATTTTTTATAAAACACAAACCCATATTTAAGTTAATATACATATTTTCAGAATAACAATAATTCTATTAAAAATTTGGCTGCAGAAAATCAATAAACATTTTCCAATGATATGGAAGTAAGTCAACTAAGATGTACTCGGATACACATCAAGTATCGATAAAAATAATAGACATTATAGAATACTAGGTAATTTGTTCAATAGAAAAATATGTTGGGAGCAATACATAGAGCAACAGTTTACCTTCGATCAAATGAGTCAGCTCTGAAATGGCTGCCATCACCTCCTTCGTGACGCAATGATGGCAAAGAGTCCCAAGGAGAGCGATGGCTTGAGCGTCCTTCCCCTCGGCCTCTACCAGCCGATGCTACTGACATTGTGGATGCACCAGTGGTAGCAGAGCCCCTGTCACCCCTCCATCCATCAGAATGTCGCGACCAACCACTTCCTCCTTGCTGGAAATGTGTCCTGGCTGCCAATGAGGCAGATGAGCCGACAAATTCACCCCCATGGCAAGAGGCACACCTGAGATTGGAAGCACCTCGTTCCCTTCGATGGAATCTACGACATTACCACCCATCCTCTCTTAGATATTTACAAAATGTTTATTCATGGATCTCATCAATAAATGCCCACTTTACCACAGGCATATATCAGATGAGAAAATGATTTTCATATTGTTGTGATATTAAACAATGACCTATTGTCTCCATTTATACCTCAATGACAGGGTTTACCTCAATAACACTTAGAACTTTATTGACCTGATATAACACCTTCAAAAATTTATGCATTATTTGTGAATTTTAGATCCTTAAATTAGGTTAAATTCAAATTTCTTGTTTAATTTTAAACAGGAATCGATAAAGATGATTTGTTTGAAGGAAGGAAAAGCATTAATCAGTTTTCATAAAATGATGAAAATTTTAGTTTCTTTGAATTTTTTCAAGGTAGGTTAACAAGATTTTTAGTGTATGATGAATGTAAGTCTATGATTGTCTGCCCATATGTCTTTTTATTCATTTATTAATGTCTGAAATGTGTCCTGACAGTATTTAGCAGTGAAGAGTGTACTCAGTAGTGATTGGGGATAATTTATAACATGAAAATTATCCCTTATATGATATAAATGTGGTTTGTAAACTTGGAAATCCAATAGACTCAATCATATCAGGGAGTATTTAACATTTTTTTAAAACTCCAATTGCTGATTGTTGTTTAAAAACCCTATTGTAAGTTATAAAATGACATTATCCTTTCTATTAAGATAAATTGTGTGAATAAAGAAGAAAGTGTTGAATATAGCAGCAGTGGTTGAATATGGTATAACTAGAATGAACTGAAATTCCATATGAAATCATATGGGTGTATTTTTACTCATATTAGAGAAAAATTGCCAAACATGCAAACTTAAAATATTATAAATAAGCAATCTGATGCAGAAATAATTCATCATCTATGTATCAAGAAAAGCATCCTTTAAAAAATACATATTCAATATCGCTAAGAAGTTAAGGTAAACCCATCATAAAAACTATGAGATTATTCAGCATTAATATTATCTAAGCATGATCAAAAATAGACTCATTTCCTATTACCTAATCCACTAATTAATCAAAGCAGAGTTTAATCATCATTTGTTTTGCATTTCCTAAAAATTATTTAATGAGGCAGTCAAACCTGGAGTTGTGGTCACTAAGATATCCGGAAGCTGTGGCACGATCTCTTTCTCTCTCACGAATTAATTCATTCCTGTCACTGTAGTAACCATCCCTATCTCGAGCTGATGAAGGCCTATCTCCAACAGAAGAAATAGATGACTGCTGCGGAAGTCGGTGAGGAAGAGGGAGAGTGGATGACTTATTCATACTTGCACTACTCCCGGGGCCTGAAAGGAAAATGTGAATGAATTACTCAGATATCCAAAAAAAACATGCTTTAATTTTATGATGTGCAAATAAATCACTGGATACTTCATTCATATTCAAATATATAAAAATGATAATGTGATTTTAAGGAATAACTTCTCTAATTACTATCTCAGTGCATCAATAATACGATAAGTAGTTCATTTGCTTATGATTTATAGAGATAATTAGTTAAAAATGTTTCATTCTGTTTCGTAAATTTTTACTACTTCCAATATTTTCCTCATGGAACCCAAAATGTGATTTTACCAGGAAAAAAAATTGATAAAAAGAGTACTGATATTTAGTCATAAAGAAGAAAAATTTGATGCCTTGTTTGGTAATACTCATTCCAATAAACAGGTCCTCATAAATAAATGTATTATAATATTCATTTATTTTTACAATTGATTAGATCAAATAAGGCTTTAATTTTCTTATCTTAGGAAATCTAAGATTAAGTGCCAATGAGGTAGTAACATTTTCCAAACAAATATCATAAACTCTTGATAAAACATTTTTGTTGGTTTTATAATAATTCCAGATAATTCATTATCGACATTACAAATTTACAGATATAATTTCATTATGAATGTCTCCCAGAAATCTGAGAAATTGAAATACATTAAAAATTGATGTATTGAAGATAAACTATGACAATAATGTTTTAATTTATTCAAGTATTCAATACAATTAAAAGGAAATGATTAACAAATTTATATTTTAGAAAATCTGAAATTTTATTCATATAAGAAAAAAATAATACACAGTTTTATAATTTAAATTTTAGATTATAATATAAAACTTTTAAGTAAAATTAGCTATTGTTCTATCTGATATTAGAACAAAACTATGTGTGGAATGAAACTCATAAACACAACTGACAAAAAATCAGTGGTAGTTTATTTTATATTGAGTATCTTGAGTTGTATTATTAAAAATGAGAGAATTGTGTGTGCTAACTCTTAACTAAAGTAAAGATATGGAACTGCTTTTAAAAGTCTTTTATAAATAAATTTAGAAAACATAATTTATAAAACATCAAGAGATATAAATTTATATGGAAAGCAAAATAATTAGTTATTTAATAACGAATAAAATTGTGACTATTTAGATGAATAGTAGCAATAATTTGGGACATTTTGAAGCTTTAAATCCTTGAGACTTAGTGGGCGACTGATAAGGGTCATAAGAATTTTTGTATTCATATGAATTTCCATTTAAATTAAAATAATACAACATTTAAATGATATGATGTAAATTGTCATTACTGGGACCATTTCAGGAATAAACAATATATTGCATAAATGTAACAATGAATTGCAATAATGAATTACAGAATTAAATGTAGTACCAATAACAGATGTGTTTCAAACATCTCCTGCAAAAACAGGATTTAACAAACAATAAGAATAATTTAATAAGTGTTCTTGTGTTTCAACTAAACATACATTTATGTTTGTGGCCTGTGCAATGTGGCTGTGGGAGCTTGCATCAAGATTCTTCTTCCTCATTCAGTTACTGATGCAAACTGCAACAGTATTTTGATTGAATTATAAGATAGTGCAATATCTAATAACATAATGTGATTCATTTAAGAATATTTAACCACTGATAAGAATATGCAATACAAAATGAACAGTTTTATTGAATAGTTCATCATCTCATCAGTATTTCATATTCTTCATGCATAAATGGCACAAAACTTATAGAAAATAATGAATATGCATTTAAATGCTTTAAGATATGTATTTTACTGGAATTATTAAAAAATATAAATTCTTTTTATAAAATTACTTACGTCTTCTTGTTGGATGAGGACTCCTGGGAGCAGACCCTGGTAGATTTTCAGCAAATTCTGAAATTACAGAGAATTGGGAAATATATTAATCATTACAATTATATTATTATAACCTACCTAACAGTATACTGATAGTTTTGCATTTATAAAGTATAATTCTGATATATAAAGTTTGTCTTCTGACCACAATATTCCATTATTGATGATGATGATTTGATGCAACTATATTTCATACAGAGCCATTAAATATATCATATATATATAATTAATAAATCAAATCATGTATCAATGATGTGATTAAAACATACCGTATTTGACGGCATATAAGATGCACTGGCATATAAGACGCACCCTCATTAAGTAGGTCACACACAAGGAAAAAAAGGTTTTATTAATCTGTGCGACAGCGCGCTACCACTATAACATAACGACTTACTGCTGCTCTGTTTCCATGCACTTAAGCGTAATTTAACACTGGTGTGGCTTAATCCTTTGCTTCCTCTAGTCACACTTCCGAGGGTATTTTTTTAAACAAATAGTTTTAAGCACCAATACCAATACCTTCACATATAAGATGCAGGTAAATTTTTTGAGATCTTATTTTGGAAAACAAGTGTGTCTTACATACTGTCAAATACGGTAGTTAAAAATAATTTATCTTAGATACATGACACTTCAGTATATACATTAAAGTCTAAAAAAAACTTTCATAAAAGATATTAAATAAGCAATTATGCATAGAAACAGAAATATTATTATTGACAAATATAAATACAAAATAAACAAGAATAGGGAATACTCAGGTTATGATACATCAGATTCATTCCATGACATTAGATGATGATACAGACATATACAAGTATATGGAGCAAGCATGTAAGTTATTAAAATTAATTAAATATAATATTAGTCAAAATATTTAATAAGAACATTTTATACTTTGAAAATAAAAGATCTATGAAAATTTCAAGAACTAAAATAGGGACTTCAGTTTTATTAGATCATTAAAGTAATAACATATAAAATTTTAATTAATAGCGGTGACTTTTAAGTGGACTCAATTTTTTATTCAAATTACTTTTATTCCATTTATGGCATAGAAATATAACTTTAAAAGGGCATATTGATCATTGTTCATAATGACATAAAATTTCCATATATTTATGAGGTAATATGATTTTTTTCCCATCTTGAATGATGGAGTTTAAATATATAAACTTATTCTACACATTAAAGACAACTGCAGATAATCCTACCAAAGATAACACTGGACCTTTGTTAATTGATCAATGTAATGGAAATCAATAAAGGGTACTTTTAAAGTTATAATATCAGTGAGTAAAATTTTTTACAAGTCAATCTATTAGTAATTCGTTAAATAATTCATTAGTAAGCTATTCATGAGCTCTCTATGCTCTCAGTTTCAAGCAATGGAAATATGAATCAAACCACGATATTTTCGATGTATTTCATCCAGTGATCTTTGTAATCTTTCTGATCCAGTTCTATGAATATATCTGGGATGCCTAGATGTTTGCTTCTTCCATTTCAAAAGACCAGTTTCTCCTACTTCTTGCCCAAAATTAGGTGCTATAGGTACCTCTTCACTGCTAACTATAGATTCTAATGAAAGCATGTGGATATTTTATTTATTTGATAAATGTATAATTATTAAAAACTATATTGGCTGTATTTAATATAATCATAATAAGAATTAAATGTTTAATTCAGAAAAATAACTTTCAACTTTTGAAATTTTATGAATAAAAATAAATTATTTCCAAATTTTAAGTAAAAAAGAAGACACTTACTAATATCCTTTTCAAAAGATACTACCACTTTAAAATATTATTGATTCTTTTTAACAAGAAACAAGAATAATATACTCTTTATTTTAATACTGATAAAAGATTAATGAGATCCATATGATATGAACTCTATCTCTTAATTAACTCAAAAATTCAATTAGACACCATAAAGGATTCTGGGGCTATGGTTTGATAACTTAAAAAAAATTACTTAAATCATTATCATTCAAAATCAAAAAATAAAAGTAATATTCTAAATCTCAGCAATTCAATGGCTTTTTATAAGCTGCAACCAAAATCCAGGAATGTGTTCTCAGTATTCAAAATACTTCAAAAAGTTGCTGCTTCAAATTATTTCACCTCAATACAACTTATATCTCCAGTTCCTTCATGAGTATAATAATTCTAATCTCAGAAGTATCATCTTTCAGGTAATTACTCAATTACATACTAACTATAATGATTATTGAAAATTTATTTTTCATAAAAACATACCAAGATTTTCCATGCTTTGTGAAAGAAGAGCTTCAAATGTATGAAGACTATAGCTTTCTGCATCCATTCCCTTAGCAAGAGTGTTGCGTAAGTGTAACTCATACTCAAGGAGTAGGCGAGATGTTGGAGATCCAGGAGTAGGTGTTGCGGTTGGTACACCAGCACCTATAATCAAATTGATACATAAACTCAAAATGGGAAATGTATTTTTATAAAAAATATTTATTAGAGAAGGAATAAAATCAATCCAATGCTTTAAATTGAATAAAAATTTTCAACTGTTTAAATTAAGAACTATATATACTACACTATATATACACACACACACACACACATCTGTTTCAGATGAAGCACTTTCCCTTCACATTTGGACTATGCTAAAAATATATAATAGTCTCTTATAATGTTGAAGATTTTGGACATAAAATTTAAAACAGCTAACACATGTTTTGGTATAAATTTAGGGGGTATGAATTAATGAAATCAGGCGATTTTAGCTCAGACTTGTCAAACTATTATAATAAGTTTCACTAAGCTTAATTGTTGAAGCATAATTGTTGATTCAGATATTAAATTAAAACTAACTCAATGAAAATTTACATCGTTTTAATAACCCTCTTGCTCCTAAGAACATAAGTAATATATTTACACAGTGGATTGTGGAATTTGTAGGTACTACAAATCGTTAACCTTAGTTATCTCATCACATATTTTCCAAATTACTTTTTATTCCTTAGGTTGCATTCTGCTAAGGCTGATGTAATCTCAAGCCTATCCAACCTATTTTATTAGCTAGTGAAACTCAGTTAATTGGTGTTCTAAGCAATAATTCATAATAATAACTCAGAAGGCTATATCTTTCAAAAGCTGATATGGAGATTGTTATGAAACTCTGAAAGTATGAATAAAGTTCAAATAACTAATGTGTATAAAGGATTAATAAAAAGGTTGGATTTTTTAATCATGATTCTAAAATCTTGAACTTTCTTTTACTTTGGAAAAAAAGTGTTTGTTATTCTACACCTTCTGTTGCAAAGGTATAAATCCAAACAATGGCTGCACCAAAAGGGTTGAAAAGATAAGAAGGACAGTATTTATGAGAAGTAAGGTTTAATTATACATGGCATTAATGAAGGGTTCGATATTAAATATAAGTAAATTTTTTTTTTATTCGAATTAGATGCACAGTTTTATTGAAAAAAGTGTAAAACTGCAAGCTATCTTAAATTAGAAGTTACAGGTTCCTTTTTTAAAAAAATGAGTCTGCAGAGAATTATACCAACAAATAGATTAAATGACTTCAGGAGTATTTCTGAACCCATATTTTGGAATTCCGAATCCATGTTAGAGAAGATAAACAAATGATAATTAAGTAGGGAATCCATAGTCCATACATTTCTTTTTTACATTACTGTATTATTGTTCACTGATTATTGTGATGCTTCATTTTTAACGACAGAAGTCGGCTCCCAGAAGTTTTGCAATGCAGGCATTCCCCTTGAACCTAAAACGGTATTGACAGTCATCTTCAACCCCCTTACCGTACCCTTAGAGGCTGCTACCCTGGGTAACCCAGAGTTAAGGCATAGAAGTCCCCATATCGCGAAATTGTACTACTGGTCTATCCTTGTGTTTCGCTTTCTTCTCTCCCCGCGGCTGTTATTCGCGCTTCACATTCACGTAGTAATGTAGAGTTATAGATAAAGAATATGCTTCTAGACCATCAAATCCTATTAAAAAATGAATGACTTCGGCGATTTTAATTGTCGAATATGCAGACTAAATTGAAACTTTAAATAGCATCAACCCATTATAATTTAGGTCCTCCATTGATAGCTATCGTTTACGTACATACGGCCATGTATTAAGAAAGATATAAAGTTAACAAAAAGAAGGGTAGTTCTCATTTCAAATCTGAACTACCAGCAATAATGTAACAGCGAACAAACGCAACCCGCAACACCAGTGGCATCTCTTTCTAGATTCTCAAAAAAATGAGTAGCGAAACGAATTTCATTGAATATTTGCAATATACCCCATACCGTAATAATAGGTTGACTTACGAAAAGGCAACCTTAGATCTCGGTTACTTAGCGTAGCAATATTTAAGAGAACCGTAAGGGGGTGCAGGACTATAAACACAGTTTTTGGTCCAAGGTAATTGCCTGGTAGTGGAAAGCTGCTGTTAGCCGACTGTAATTATAGGCCTTAAAGATTTTTATATATAAAAGATATATGCAATTCTTTTCATGAAGAGATCAAACTTGGATTTTTAATAAAACTAAATGATTGGCAATATATTTTACGGAAGCTAAATTTGTCAATTATGTCACATCATATAAACTGCAGAAACTCATTATTTGCTTCTAAAAATTCAATGCATACTCAAGTGTATTTCTTTCCAAGAAATCAAAATTGTCAAAATCTCAGAGAATCCCGTTTCAATTGTATCAACTTTAGAAGCAAATGATAGAGTGTCTTCTAACAGATTTTAATTTTAACAGCAAGTATAATTAAATTTTGATAATGCCTATATTTTTTAAAAGAGCAGAAATTATACCTCCAGCAGCATTTCCAGGAGCCATCTCAAGGTCTGAGTTGTTTCCGTTGCTGGAGCTAGGAGTCGTGGCATAGCAGGCGTGGTCAAACAGAACATTATCGGAGGGTGGGGAGGCAGATCCTCCCCCTCCTCCCCCAACCACTCCTCCCTGCCCACCTCCTCTCTCCAACTCCAGATATAATCCACGGCCATAACCACCACCACCATTGGCACTCCTCCCAATTTCATGAGCAGATCTGAAATTAATCATGGAAATGGTATTAAACCAAGATCATGATCAGATTTAAAGTTATCAATTCCTATGTGTTTATGTATCATTTGTGACAATTAAATTATATTAAGAGTAAAAACATTTTCTATATTAAAAATTAATTTTTCAGAATGGTTTTTTCTAAAGGAAATGTCTTACAAATTTTTTCTCTGAATTTTTTATAAATATCTGTGGGCATATCACGTTTCTCATACTTATTCAATCGCTTCAAAATGTAGACTACATGTATTATAATTCTGGTGAGACTAATTTAATCTGATTTCAAGGTCAAATAATTTGCTATTTATCTTATGTATCTGTTCTTAACTATTGTAAATTTGTATTGCTATGTATCATATTAATAAAAGTTTTTAAAAAATAAATAAACAATATTTCAAACTCAAGTATGAGTAACTGATTATAAGAAAATTAACATACAGATAACAAAAGTAGTAAGCAATGAACTGCTTTTTTTAGGTAAATAATACTTATCTGAAGATCACAAGGTTTTTTCATGGTTAAAAACTCTTTAATCTTGTTATATGAATGAAAATACGTGGCACAATGTTCTTATATCGTGAACAATCAAGCTCCTAATAAAAATGATAATGTAATTACCATGAACTCACTTGTTGAACTATTGCTTTGCTACTAAACGTGTGGCATACAAGGATATAGAGAAAAAATATGGTTCAGAAAGGCATGACTTTTCATGCTGGAATAAATGTGGTTGGTGCTATATTACGCCTAGTATTGATTGGTGAATCTTGGTTGTAAGTTATAACTCATGAAACTTTAACCTAATTATGCTGCAGACTTCTGTGTATGCATTTTATTCAATTTCAAAATTGAAAACAGACAATTTTGGAAACTGTGGAATAAAAGCTGTGAGTGGTATCATTTACTAATGATCAAGAATTTTCTCATCACTAAACCCTTTCAACTCACCCATCAGTAATTTAATTTATATGCTCATAATGGGAGGAAATTAGAGGCTACTGAAGAGATTGACAGATTGATGAAGAAAAATCAGCAACTCCAATAGGGATAAATTTAAAAGTTACAAATCTACTTTAAATTTCCTAAATATTAAATCTTTCTTTAATAAACAGTTATAAGATTTGAAAATAAGGATATTCTTGAGCTTATTAAGATAAAAATCTAACTTCTGTTATTTTACATTAAGTTAGCAAATAGAACAAATGAAATTGTTTCCTAACAGATGAAACTATATGATATGAAAACAAAATCAGTCATCCATTTATTTAGAACTCTTTTGGCTGGAAACAATCCTTTTTGAACCCATAAATTAGTTTTCTTGCTTTCAGTTAGCTCATTTGTCCTAAAGATTGGAATATCACTCATTTTCTTTGATTTGACTGTTGAATTTATTAAATCATTCAACCTCTTCATCATTTTATTCTTAATTATTGCTTTCCTATACCTAGGTAACAATTTTAAATTCTAATATTTTATTTTAGTATGCTAATTTTCATAGTAATTTATCATAAAAAATTGGCCAATATTAGATAAATTGTTATTTAAAATCTTTCTTTTCAAACGAAAGCTATTAATTAAACATTTTCTATAGATTGGAGGTAGATTTTTTAATAAAATTTTATAATTTTTCATTTCCTCTTTATTTAATTGATATTCTCTTTAAAAGTTAAAAGCTATATGGTTTGAAGTTCTAATCTCAAAAAATGTTCAATTATGAAGTTACCAAATACTTTAACAGCATCTTAGGTTCAAAAAGGTAAACTTATGTTTCTTCATACTTAACCAGTAAATATTTATTATATTTACCATCTAATAGATATAAAATTTTATTCTTACTTACTCATTCAAATTACTTAATTTGCATTGATAAATTTAAAATAATCAATTTCACAACTTCTGAAAAATTGTAATACATCAAGTAATTTGTCAATCTCCTTTAGGTCCTTGCTCATCTGACCAAATACCTGAAAATTATAATTAATTAGTGTATATGATAGTATATATTAAATAGATGTGGTAAACTTACCTGGATGCTGAAAACCTTGATCTCCTTCCTCCACCAGCTTCTGGCTCTGACAGATAGCTGGCAGAAATGTCATTTGCATCATCCATCTCATCCTCATCCTCCCTAGAGTGATGGTGACCATGATGGGGGTGGTGATGACTGTGGTGACCAAGATGGTGTTGCTGCTGTGACATATGGTGCTGCATTGGATGCCCCTGGTGAGGATGCTGTGTATGGTAACCATATCCATGATGCATTGACATCTGCTGCTGGTGCTGTTGTTGCTGTAAGTGGTGCATATGCTGAGGGTGTAGGTGCTGTTGATGGTGAGGCTGGTGATGTTGCTGTTGTGTGTGCATGGGGTGATGGTGAGATGGATGGAGACATGGCCCACCTCCTGCACCCCTGCGACGCCCTGTTTCTGGAGATGTGGCAGGACTCTCCCCCCCAACACTTGATGCCAAAGATGGCATAGGTTTGAGCATTCTCTTGAGAGTATTGCTGTCCAAAGAAATTCCTGGTTGCTGTTGTCCAGATCCTTGTTGCCCACTTGGTTGACCAGTGACATCATCAGTGCTCTTGCTCTTTGCCCTCTTTCGCACCTCCACTTCCCCATCTGAATATTCTGAATTCTTAAGACTGCTACCCTCCTTTCTTGCACCTGTTCTCTGACCCTGTGATTGACCCTGTCTCTGTCCACTGCCCCCTGTATCTCCTCCTCCAACCCCTGTACCCCTAACAGCACCATCAGGGGCTCCACTCTGTTGTGTCTGGGAGCCAACTCCAACATGGTTAACTTGTGCCTTTCCTCCACTTGTAGCATCCTCCCTTGGCTGTGTGCCTCTGTCTCTTGTCTGTCGCATGGATACATAAGAAGTTGTATCGGTGGTGGTGGCTGTTGTTGCTGATGTTGTGGATGTGCTAGCTGCAGTTGATCCAGCACCGGCAGCTGTACCACGTTTCCCTGTTGCAGTGGTTCCTGCAGATACGTTGTCATATAAAGAAGTACTGGATGTGGCTGCAGTTACTTTTTCTGTTGTGGCACCAGCATCAACTCCTCTTGCCTGAGCTCTTGGAAGTGTTGCAGAGCCTAAGGATTTAAAAGGAAATTAGATATTAATTTATTAAATTAATTAATATTACATGATAATAGATTGATCAAATAAAACACAAAATTCTTGCAAAATTTTTAGGTCAATATTTTAAATCTTTAGAAGAAAATCTTATTCACTCTAATGGAAGGAAAACAGAAGTAAAGATAGTATCTCCATGTTCATTGTAAATAAACATCATCTAAGCAAGATGGATGCAAAGAGCATATGTCCACCTCTCCATTTGTTTGATCATACCTCTATATCTTGGATCTTGTGCTCGCAATCTAGCATATTGCTCTGGTGTCATACATGTGCATTGTGGTTCTCGATGAGCTGCTGCTGCTGCAGCAGCACGTGATGGAGATGCAGGTGTTGAAACTGGCTTCCTCCGTGTTGCTTTAGTACCAGTACCTGTTTGACCAGTTGCTGCTGTACCCTTCTGTTTTCCTGGAGGGTCAAGCTTCAAGGAATAAGACGAAGAAGCTTTCCGAGAAAATTTAAATGATGGAGACTGGAAAATAATGAAACATTTATATTAATATAATTATTATTAAAGTAAGCTGGAAAGAAAGTAGAAAGTTAAAATTCAATAGCCCATGATTATTAAAGGAACATTAATTTTAGGGAATTTTCTGTAGATAAATACATATGGGATATGGAACATTAAGGTCAGCCAAATATAGGACTAAATTTAATAAATCAAATTAAAAGTATTAGGGGTTTTATTCTTTAGGTTGACTACACACATATTTTTAGTTAATTAAAATTCAAAATTTAAAAAAATTTAAAATAAGAATTATTCTATCTTAAATTATATTAATAACTCTCTACTATTTTCATTCTTGTAAATAAGAAATTCTATATAATTAAAGTAACTGGAATCCTTATGTAGAATAAATTCTTTAAAAATTAATGGGATATACTTCTATTTATAAAAATACTAACATTAAAAAATCAAAACACAACTAGTTGTTATGCTACTTATTTGTTGAGAAATTTCTTTCAAATTTCAAAAAAAAAATCATATATCTCTCAGAGAAACAACCTTCCTTAAAGTTAACATGAAGATAGGGATTATAATACACTAATTCTTTGTTGTTTTAATCTTCAATTAAAGTTTGTAATACTTTATTTATCTCATGCTCATGCACAGTAAGTTTTATACTTGATTTTATTAAATTAAACTTAGACATGCTTTAATAATCATAAAATCATATCAGTTCTTTACATCATTAATAACTATTATGAGATATTTAATTCCACTAATTATTAAATTTAAGATTTGCAAAATATATCTCTTGAATATTTGAAAAGACAAATTTAAAAAATGCAAGTAGGAATTAATAAAAAATTGTGGGATTAGTTGACTTCACAGTGCATAAAATAAAACTACTATTTTCAGCTACTACTCTTCTACTAAACTACTATATTGTTTCAGAAATCACTCACACAACATTCCCTGAATTGTTTAGCATCAATTGGTGATGTGAAGTTCAGCCCCCAAGTGTCACTTGTCATTGGATCCTTCCAGTAGACAAAGCATTCTGATGCCTGGCCAATCCGTGTTCCTGCAAGGTGTAACAAATATAATAATAAAATATATTCACTAGATGGTTTGTCTTGATTTACACTCAAAGACTTTAATATATTTTGCCAAATAGTTTTTATTAACTTTGTAAGATATTTAGTCCATATCTCATCCTAGTCTATGTAAGTATAAATTATTATTTTCATCATGGAAAATTTCTTTTCTCTCAAAGTAAATGGTTAAATTTAATCCCAAAAGAGTGCATTTCCATTGTATATTTTCCATTATTGTCTCCATGAAACCATAGGATTTCATTTTTAAAAATTTCTTTTATTAATATATTCTATAATTCTATATGATACAATCTATTAATTTCATAATCATTGGAAATATCATAATATATAAATAAAACCAGATTGAATTTTAAGGATATATTTCAAGGTATGAATTGATACGCTGAATATGGAAAAGTATTACAGACTTAACTGTATTTCAGAATTAGAATTATAGTCTAGAATAAAGAAGTTATCAAAAGGGAAACATTGCTTTGAAACAAGTCTGGCAAAACCAAACTTCGAACATTGATCATTTGATCCACAGATTATTTCTCCTATACCCAATAACTTGAGTGTTGGGGAATCTTGAAAGATAATGAAGATACGGTAATTATGGATACTATAGATATGAACGAGTGTAATATTTTGTTAATTGATTCAGAAAGTAGTTGATTTTTATATAGAAGGTGATAATGAGACTTTTAAAATTCATATAAACCCTGTTTTATTTCATCCAATTCAATTTTATGAATATTTATAAGTCTTTTAAACAAATCTGGTCCAGTGGAATTCAATAATGAGTGTATGAATACATTTATTATCAATTATTGTAGATAAAGGAAGCAATACTGTTTTATTGATTTGGTATTACAATTAAATACCTTGTAACCTTGTACAGCAGAAAATCTGTTCGTGAACTCAAGTTTCTAATTTAAGAACTAGACAACTTGTTTAAATTTCAGGTTCTCAAGTTTTCTTGAGATATCCGTAAATTTAATCTATCCAATCAAATTCGACTTAAAAAAATATTCAAGTTCAAATTTTAAAAAGTTTCGCGAGAATTTTTTTACAATCCCATTAATTAAATCTGGAATTAAATAACAATCCTATTATTAACGATAAACAAACAAAATATCATAAATCTACAATTTAAATTAACGTATCGGAAAGGTATTTAACTATAGCATACTATTCATAGTAGAAAGATACACGAAAGAGACTTCCAAAAATCCAAACGAAATCCTTGTCTTCGAAAACTCCCGACTGAGAAAAAGGGCAGATCGACAGTTTTTTCCTCCACATGTACTATTCAGCGTTGCTTCTCGAATTCATTAGAATTTCAATCACTCTCGATGAGATGCAAGTCACGTTAATCCTCAAGTGGAACTCTTAGACTTCGAGTACTCCTTCAAACTTTCGAGAACGTGATTTAACTCACCTGGTTGAACTAGCCTCACATCCAGAATCTTGTCCACTTGTGAATTGTAGGCGGTGATGTGGAAGACACAGTCCGGCGAATCTTGTACGCAGGTGATGTTCACCGGGACCAAGTCCTCTGAAACTTGCTGCCACTTAACGGTTCCGGCCCCACTGGCGCTCACATGGAAGACTTCAGCCCACAGACTGCGAGTTTTGAAGGGAGAAAAAAATAACAGTGGCTAAACGGAGCTTTTTCGAAGGGCTTCCTAAATGAAAGGGCGATACCCTCTGCGAAAGGGAATCCGGTTACTAATCCGCGTTTATAAACAGGAGATCGCCATTTCCGGTGCGAATTGGGAAAAATGACGATTAGAAACATACCAGAGGTGTATTTATAGAAAGAAATTGACGGAGGAGTGATCTGAAATACTTTGGCTATGGAAAAAAGAGCCAAATTCGATTTGAATCTGGTATTTTTTTGCTTTTCGAAAGTATAAACATTTTCTTGATCAAAAAACTGACATTTTGTAATGGTTGCAATTTAATTTGTTCTACTAATGTTCGTAATTACTTAAATGAAAATAAATTTATTTGCTAAGATGAGTAACACTGCAATATATACATTTCTGGTTTAAGTTAATCAAAAATTTAATGAAACAAATATTGATTAATCAGTCAATGAAAACCAATAATTTGGAACTGGAAAAAAAGTGGATTAAATATAGACATTAATGATTGATTTTTACACTCTAGCGGGTATGTCATACTGTCATCTGTCAAATATAAATTACACTCTCTAATTGTTAAATTTCATGAATGATCTGTGAATAGTAATGGATATTGAAGATCTTCCCAACAAAATGTACAGTTGAAGTGTATGCTTTTTTGCTTTCGATTGGTTGATAAAATAGATTGCACTTTTCATTTGAAACGAAGTGATATTTTGTGAACATTTGTAGTACTGAGCGTAACTTTCTTCGAGAAAAGGTAGACATCTATGGACATCAGGAATCACATCTATGTCTCATGCTCTCCTATAATTGATACAACAAGGGTATCCGAAACTTTTGGAGTCATTGACATGTTCGTTTAATGAATTGAAGTTTTACATTATTCCTGTTATTTTTCGCCCACGGTCTTATTATTATATTAGTTTTGTAGGTAACGTATTTGGGGTATTCATTAAGAGATTGTTAAATTTTCAATACTTCATTTTTCCGAATTTATTTTTTTAGAACTGTGTGTATTAATACATCGTTAGTTTGTTGATGGAAGGTAGAGTTTAGGACGGTATTATCAATTAAGATTTAACTGGATTATTGATTGGATAGCAATAAATAATTAATATTATAATATATTACTGTTGGATTAATAATCTAGTTCCTACACTTATTGATATACTCGTCTATATTGATTTATATATTTATTACGATTATCAATTAGTTATAACGGGTGCAAACGATAAGATAATGCATTACATAAATTATATTCAGAAACTTTACAATCACAAAATAAATTTACTATTTTAAAACGATATTCTAACTTTAGCATATCAACTATATCCCTTCTCACGTAAGTTTTTTTTTCAAGGTTCCCAGTAGGTCTTCACGGCTACCACATCGGTCACGGGGACAAACCCACTCCACCTCCTCTTAGCGAAGTTCACTTGTCCTTTATACATTTATCTTATTTGTTTCCATGATTTTTTGATAATACTCATGCACAAATATTGTACAAGTTTATCAAAGTATGATTTAATTGAGATTTCGTAAATTTCGTTGTTTTTAATCAATAAATATACGTTCTTAGTATTCTTCCTTTACATTTTGCGTAAGTGATATTATTTGCAAATGCTTCAAACAATTTAACTACAGAGTACATTGATAAATTTTAAAAATTCAATGGTTTCAGCGATTGTGTTACGCTATGGATCTTTGCCTATCTGCTTTAGATGAATCTAGTTTTCGCAGAAGACCTACCTATTCCATAGGCATCCCTCTTATTCCAAGATTGGACTAAAACTGTTTGTAAGCAGCATCTTTTACTTTATTATCTGATTTCCGAAACTTTCAAATTTTAGCCTTCACAATTATTCTCTCTACAATTCCACTCCATAATGAACTGGAAGCTTACAGACCAGAAATTTATACGCTTATTATATGTAAGAATGGCAAAAATCGGAGATTTAAGACTGCACGTAAGTAAAAGTTAGAGGATTAAGTAACTCGAAAGAGTCCACTGGTCAGGAAAATGATGCATAAAAAATTCTCACTCTGTTCACAACTTTTTTCCTTCTGCTTTATTAAAAATAAGGACATGACTTAAATTCAATTCGAGACAGATGGGCCAATCACAACCATACAAAATCACTCTTTTAAGAAATGTTAGAAGTAATGGAACTGAATTCCAGTCTCTTCGTTATTTTTCACTTTGAATGGAATTAACTTCTGATCACTGCCATCTTAATAAATAGCAAACTTAAGAAAAGAGAATCGTTCTAATTTATGGATCAGCTATAAGTAAATATATAATATACCACTAAAGTATATTAATCTGTAGGTCAGAATTATAGGGAGATCTGAATTCCCTTCAGCTGGTCTTAAGCCAATGACCCTCCGTCAATAAGCCCACAGGTGTCATGTACATATGGCTGCTTACCCATGACTGCAATATTTCACTCTCAATAATCTCTTAATGATTATTTCTAATCCATGAATCTCTTGATTTTACATATTTATCTATTCTGATCCTAAAAATATCATAATCTACGACTGATCCTTTCTTATGTAATAAATAATGTATAATATATAACGAATCTAATTTATACAAATATCGGAGCACCGTTTTTGGTTCTACGAAAATTCGCCTCTTACGCCAAACATTTTTAGAAACTGAAAAAATACGATAATCAATGAGGAAAATTCATCAAATTTATGATTATAAGATAAGGTCAACTTAACATTTTTAATATAAAATCAAAACGTACAAAAAGGAAAATGCGTTTAACTACTTCAATTTGATTAATCTCGATGATTCATTACAAATGTCTATCGGTTATCACTTCCGATGCTTTCGTAACAAATTCTGTTTCTTATTTAAATGTTACAATTAGTGGAATAAACACTGCCTTAGACAAATAACTGATCATAAAAGACGAATTTACATGTTGACATGTGATTGGCAGAAATCGTATAAAGTAATTTATAATACAAATATTAAGCAGTATGCCACCCATCAGTTCATTATAAACAATACAACTAATTAGGGAAAAATCATAAAAAAGAATCAATCAATATTACATACTTCCGCAATCTTTTTAAAATTTTATAACTATTAAAAGCCAAAAATCTATTCGTCGTAACGAGAGAACCTTAACACCGATGAATCCCTTCGAGCTTAGGATTTATATTATCCAATTAGGTTATTCACAAAATGGTAAGCGAGAGCCCTCAGTGAACACTAACGTCTTCTATTTATTCTCTGTCATTTTTATCGTATGATTTCAGCTAAGGCCAGCAACGAACAATTGGATTAAATATTTGACAGAAAAGCAGTAATGCATGTGAATACCGCTCCGATATTTTGAAACTTTGAGAACATATATGAAGCATATATCATATATAGAAAGTCGTATGAGGTGGTGACATTACCTTCAGAATATCCCGCTCTTAAGAGGGAGAACTTTGGCAAATTGAAAAACTCAATATTGATCAAAAAATAGGATTTTCACCCTTTAATTGATTCAGCCGAAATTCATCAAAATTACCAAAAGGTTAATCCAACAATCATTGCAAAATTCTCAGAAGGGTTATACGATGTTCATTAGTTTGTTTACATTCTGTTTTTTATTGTAATGTGGAATGTTAAGAAGAGTAGAAAGTTGAAGTAGTAGGGTTGAATATTTAAACTTATTCCACATAAGATAAATTGACTCCTTTAATCAAAGAGGGGAAATCAGTAAAAATATGTTCACGATGTAAACAACAGGCTACAGCTACTAATAAAAAAATATAGAAAGTAACTAAAAAAGGAATTAATAAATATAAGGAGTCACAGATTTTAAATATCGAACACCCTATAGTACTTTTTAAAAGTAATTTTCGTTATAATTATTATCTCCACGGAAGCATGTTGGCGTGGATACCCACCGTAAGAGATGACCATCGCGTCGCCTCGACGTCTGCCATGGCGAGTCCTCGTAGCGGTACGCCTTCCGAATGAGTGGGGCGCAGGAGCAGCTCAGTTTGTTGCCCATTGCGGATGGATTGGGGCACTGGGGGCCGATACCACGTCACCAACTCATGGCCGCCTGAAATACACGGCGTAAGAGAACCACGCGTTATACACTGCTCTTCACTTGGAATTACTATTAGAATAGTAAGTAAAGTCATGGTAAAAGAAAGAAATGTCCGGAACATTGCATGGAGCAAAGGAAATCGTAGCTTGCATAAATATGCGATCCAATACAGTTATTTGTCTAGTTTTTGTGCAATTAAAGGCTCAATCGATAATATTTACTCTATGCCTTTTTTGTATTGGTGCATTATTTGAGTGTGCATAAGCGTATGGATGTGTATGAGTGTATAGAATTTCTTTCTTCAAGCTCATTAGTAAAGTTTTTTTGTATTGAAAGTTCGAATTGTGAATAAATTTACTATTATAAGAGGTTCATTTAACCACAAATTGCCATCGAAAAGTAGTGAGAAGTATAACGAGAGCTGTAAATTGCTCGGAAATCTCATCTTTTGAAAAGGCTTAGAGATTTTGTGCCCCTCACTTCTCGGATGAGGTTAAAAAGTAATGCACACATGCTTGTGGAAAACTAACGGAAATGAATGATGGGGAGAAAAGTATATTAAATTAAAATGATTCAAAATCATTTATTTATTTTCATCAAAGTGTCCTTTATAACTAATTAGCTTAATAACACATTTTACATTCCTTCCAAAGTGTAACAAGTTTTTTTATTCACTCCAATATTCGACTTTTCTCGAATCGAGGGTTTCATAGCTGTTTTAACCACCTGACGTCTAATCATTACCTTCGAAGCGTCTCTTGAGGAAAAAATGAAAATCGCAAGGCATTAATAATCGGCTGCCTCTTCAGTTGAACGCGAGCGTTGTTAAAAGATTATTGGTGCAATGTTACCAACAACACAAGTTGTATTGCTCTCTTGTATTGAGTAAGCTCTCATTCTGTTGAGTGATCATCTACGACCCGAATCATCAACGATTTGCACCGCTTATCGTTTGTTGCAGCCATCGCACGTCTCATCACCAATTATGGCTTTTCTATTAAATTACGCATCGATTGACACGTATCAACAACATCGTTACCATGCCATTCTTTAAAAGACAATGAATATCAGTTTCAATCGCTTTTCGAGCTGTTAAACATTCTCAAACAGATTATCAATAATTAGGAAGCAATATTTGAACAGAAGAAATGAAAAGTAGTATAGAATAAAGTATAGAAATAGAATAGAAAATTGATTTTAAATATGTTATGTAAAACATCTAATTATTTGCAGGATATAACAAAGATATTAAAGTGAAAGGAAGCACTTAATGAAGTGAAAGTCTGGGAAGGACGAGAATGGAAACAGAAAAAATTGCAGAATAAAATCACAAAAAGCAAAATGGAACAATGTTCTATGCAAAAAGAAGAGGATACGATTCTCTGATATACATCTAATTACCACCGCACCATACTATCGTAGAAAATACACCTTAAAAAAGTTTGATATTCTTATTTCTTCACCGCTGTCAGCGAGTGCTCAGACGTGCCACTCGAGCCGTGTGACACTAGAGTCTGTGGCTCATTTGAGGGGAGTATAGAAGGAGATTAAAAAAGTTCTCCAGTCGAAACTATGAAATTGCAGATAATTAAAATGATATGACCCATTTCTCGAAATCCAACGGAAAATGGAAAAATATAAAAAGTTTTGAAACTTTTGTCTCTCATCGAACCATCTTCATATTTTCTTGAAGCGATATAACAATCTTAAACTTTTTAAATATTCTTTTTGGAAAATGAATTTCCATATTCCGATTTATTAGAGTGCATATCATGAGTTAGTAAAGACAAATAATTACAAATCATTCGCTTTCAATTTAGTTCGTAAAAATAAAGAAATTTCTCCAGTTTTAGACTTAATAACTCCAATGAGAAATTTCTGCTATTGCAGCATTAAAGAAAAAAATGAGAATTTAAAATTACAGCTATTTTTCCAAACCTCCGAACATCAAACAATCGGACAAATAGAGAAGAGCTTTTAAATATCAGTTATTCATTTAGCGAACGTCAGAATTTATCTCAGAAAAGGTGGAAATTATATGTAAGAATAAATCCGATTCGAGACTTTCAATTGAACATTGTTTTGAATATTTCCGTTTTTTCCCAAATCAGGATTTCCTTAGTACAACATTCGCCAGTTTAAGATTAGTATGCAATTCCATCACAATAAAATAAAATGATCGGACAAATAGAGTAATTGATCAAGAAATACGAGTGAATATGTTTCGTTGGATTTGCTCGAACGCGTGTGTCGAACTCGGGTCGACGCATTGGAAATCTACCGCATTCACAAATATTTGTTTTTATTTGATCGTTAATATGAAACTTTTTCATGCCCATTTTAGATATTCAAAACAATGACTCTTCTCATTTAGAGAAAACAACGTTCTATTTACTTCTCGTCTATTCTAGTAATTGGATTCCACTGCGCCCTTAATTATAAGGATATATCCAAGAGGCAAAGGTTATCCGTCGTTTTATTAGTAAAAAAATGTTTAATAGGCATTTTAAAACCATAAAATCATCAATTTATTATATTACCATCCTACAACACCCGACGTATTCGGAACCATAAGGACATTGGATGAAGAAGAGAGTTTCAGGGACGATTCCCCACAAAGAATTCGAATGTGCATTTAAATGTTAGAAAACCTCAATTCCATCGCAAATTCTTTTAAAGATGTCGTTAATTTGGGAATTTCTCTCGCAGCGATTGAAATCCGATTTCTTTTCGTAAGCCTCCTTCATTCTTCGTCTCCGCGTCAAACACAAAAAGCCTTTTTTGAGGCGATGCGATAAAAAATGCTGAGATTTCCTCCAAAGACTTCCTTTTTTCTAAGTGAAATGTGAAAAAGAAGAATAAAGGTAAAACGAAGATCCTCGCAAACGTAAATATGGGAGATAAACGAGATGCAGTTAACAAATTGAAAAAGGATTTAATTAACTTTATTTTGTGAAATGACGCGTATATCGTGATTCAGAAAGATTTAGGAAGAAGAGTATAATAAACGCAAATCTTTAAATTCCTTTCTTCTTGCATCATCAACGCATTCAATTTACATTTCACTTTTGTTTTGCGTGAAATTATGTGTCCGCAATCACGTCAAAATGCCTCCATTTTGCAAGAAATTAGTGTATTTAATGGATTTGAGAGACTATTACATTTCATATTAACCCAAAAGGTTGGTAATGGCGAATCTGTACATTTTGATGAGTTTCATTAAGTTTATAATTTTCCACTCAACATTATTGATGCACAACATATCGTATTATTTCCATGGAATTGGGTAAACGAGACAAAAGAACATTGAAATCTGTGAAAAGATGAATTAATAACAACCTTCAAAAATGAATAAAAGGGTGACGATGAAATATGTATCCACAACTATGCGGCCCTAATAAATATTTCTGTCAGATTCGATACAGTATGAAAAAACACAGGCTTTAAATAAGGGAAATTTTACCTTTTTATAGGGATAAGGTAATAAAATACCACAAAAAGAGACTGAACATACTGTCTAGAATTATGATACACGTTTTTATGTTACATACATATTTGTACATTAATCTCAAACAATAGTATGAGATGAATGTCTAAGTAGGAGATTATTATCACAGAATATTTCAGTTTTTGATTAATTTTTGTATACAAACTATTATCTTTTTCAAAATATATAGAATTTTTTGAAAAAATAATGAATGCATCATTTAATAAATAAATAAAATATCCGACTCTCTTTTTAGAGAATCCAAAAAGTATTTTTTAAATTGTTATAAGCAAATAATATCACCCCATAGATAGTTAAAACATTCAATGATTTTTAACTGAGAAGAGTCCATTTTTTAACCTTCTTGTTTTTTGCAGCAATACCTTAAACACACTATTTGAATACGATTATGATTTAGATTATATTTAAATTACAATTCAATGTTAATTGTAACCAACGCATCTTAGAAATGTGTGAATTCATACAGGAATTAATACACAACATTGCGTTCTTAGAGGTACATTCTATTTGAGGAACACAAATACAATATTGCTGTTTCAGACAAATAAATGGATCGAAAGAAATATCTATGACCTCTTTGTCTCCATTGAATTCCATACATTCAGAGTATTTTCACAGAAGTACGGAAAATATTGTTTTCGAATAGATTACAAACGTAACAAACTTTCGATGTTTATTTTTTGTTCTTTCGATCTTGAAATGTTTTCATTACTATCGTAAAAAAGTTTCCATCGCAATGTGAAAAAGGGACTATCGAATTATCGAGTCATCTAGTTTTGGAAAGTTGGAGGTTAAATGTTGACAAAGCAATGCTCGGCAATTTAGCTTCCAAAGTTAAGACATAAATCAAACAATAAATGTCACAATCGGCGATAAAATTTATTTATTCCAAAATTAAGTCAATTAAGTATAGAAGTGATTCATATATAATTACGTCTCACGATAAGGCAAATTTTAAAGTATCAATTAAATTATAACAAGCGACTTAATGCGCATTATTCATTTCTTAGGAAGTGCATTTAGATAAATTTCCCGACAATTTATCTCTTTAATTACATTTAAAAGAGCCGTGTTCGTTCTTTTGGGATCATTATTCTGTCGACACTTTCAGAATGAAATCGATCGATTTTAAAGGGAAACAGTCGAAGAGGGGAACCAATCAATGCGTTGGGCGAATGTGGGGATGTATATTCTATGCTTTGATTCACAAAGACTCACCAAAAGGGCAACTCTGAAAAGAATTGGAACACCGAATGCCGAGTCCCAAAACAATTGAGTTCGTACTAACGTCTCTATTTTCGGGTGAAATTGAGATTAGGCACTTCCTTCTTTCACTTAAAAATAGTCGAGAATTCAATGAAAAAGAAAGTAATTGCAAATGGGGGATCACTTTTTGTCACGCAGTGATCACAATAAAAAGGCAGAAAGTAATTGGAAGATTCATAATCCCTGTTTAAGCAATTCGGAGCTGTCTCTGGATTTCTCTCTTCGAATAAAAGCAAAGTATAATATGAAAAACTGAATGTCTCAATCACTGAATCTCCCATAACAATATAACAGTTTCTCAAGTGATACATATATACGGAGATAAACATGCATAACGTTTTTAGACCATTGATTTGGTTAAAATAGAACATTAACCTCTTGTTTATTTGATTCTATAAGATGAATCACAGCGCATGATATTATAGAGCACAAATGATAAAATCCGAGACAAATTATGGAATTCCTTAAACTCGAATGTTTCGTAGTGTTTGTCATTGAATTCTAAAATCTTCAAAAATTATTAAAAAGGAATTTCTCTCTCTTTTCTTCAAGTCAAAGGTAAAATTTAAAATATCTTCAGTTTGAGGAATTCATCGTGTATTATGAACTATTTTCATTAATTCTTAAAAGCAATCAGTCAAGGAAATAGCACAATCAAAAATTCTATTTTGTATATTGTTCTTAAAAGAATACGAACATGTAGAGGACAATATTTGACAATGAAAATAGAGGAATACCTTGACTGTAATCAAAATGAGCACCTTTATCGACCGTAAGTATTTGTAGCTTCCCATATATGTTTTTATATCCTAACTTGTCTCTTACTTAATGTTTCATCCTTCGAAAGTTTATTTATGACGAATGCTATGGAATCGTTACACTTTAAAATGTGAGAGTTAATCATTAAACTCAGTTTCGGGGGGCGAAAGATTCTCTTTTCACGGCAAAAATGGATGAAATTATCTCCGCTATTTAGGTTCAATCACAACAGCGAAGAAGTACAGAATTCATTCGGTGCTACCACAAATCCGCTCTCCATTTTGCAACCTTTTTTGTCTCAAGCAATGCATCTTCCGCAGCCTCCAACAGGAGTGGGTCCGCTAAGAGCCGCTGGGTTAGCGATCAATACGCTTTCCCACGCCCATAGTAAACGGCTAAAGAAGCGATTGGAAAATCCATAGAGGGAATACATCTGGGGATTGATCGCATAAACAAACTGAATTGTGGGTAAATGAAGGATCGATGAAAACGCCATCTGATGGCTTTTTCCAAAGACTCCGTATATTACTATCACGTGACCATTATTATGTCACGTGTTATCGACCTTCGAAAGGACGACAATGGAATGGAACACGAGATTGCTCATCTTTAGATTGAGAATTATGGACCATTTTAAGATAGATGATCTCTTCCCACGAAGATTAATTTATATCGTTTGTACGAGAAAATAGTAGCACATGAAGCAACGATGACATTACACTCCAAAAAAGGTTAAGCAAAAAAAATCCGTACCAAAAAATATGAGTTACACACATTTTTCATTGTGGAGAGTCGAGTTTGAAGGATTTAATAATTTTTACAGCTTAAAATTATCCTTGACGCATATTATTGGTCTTATGACATGGTTATTACTAATTTTTATTACGTTATTTCTGCTCAAAACAAAATCTTTTACTCCTCACATAGTTTTCTTGCTCTAATTATAGCATCAATATCTCTTTTCCACATCGTATGATTCTATTGTAGTTGTCCTAAACATAAATATCCAGGTTACCATGGAAATGGAACTATTGGTTACATTAACCACTTCCTCAAAGACCATTTGTCGTCCAGTCGATCGAAACTTTATGATAATACACCGTATTTTATAAATGCTGAGTGTAAAAGGAATCTCGTACTTTATGAAAATCAATGTTATCGCGTCCTTTAAGAGCGTCGTGAGGATTTTAAAACGTCTACATTGATAGGAAAGGTAACACGATGAGTTCACAGTAAAATTGAATAACAGGACGATGACTCTGATGAAGGACGCGGTCAGGCGGAGGTCAGTGTGCCTCTGTGTCCAATAAGATTCAAGAAGATGGGTGGTATATTTAGATTTTATCAATCTATTATTCTAATAATAGAATATACACATATTAGATGTTACGATTAAATTCCACTCACTATGCGTTTTACTCACGGAAGTAATCCTTTGAAAATAGATTCTTTTTCTAAAGATACTGCCTAAAAAGCTGTTTGTGAGAAGTGGATAGATAAACTTCGATACGATTTCCCAATTGTCACATTTTCATCTACAATTATACTCTACAAATCGTTATGTCGCCTTCACATTCAAAGTTCGTCGAATTCAAAAAAATCGGAAGATGTGGTGGTGGTGAAAATACCAATGGTGCTCACAGCATTGATTACCCGAGATGAATACAAATCGTGTTGGATACCTAATCATTCACATGTAGTAATTAAATTGAAAGGAACGGAAAAAGATGGATTAGAGCTTATTTTTCCTTTGAATTTACCTTCACTTTTAGAAGAGAGAACTTGAAATGTATGTTCGTGATACTGACAACGTCTGTTCAGTTTCCATTTTCAAAGGCTTCTCAAGTTTAAGTCATACGTCTGCGTATTTTGTTCAATCCAGAGAATCATTCTTCAATTTTACAAAGAGTTAGAATTTATCGTAATTAGAGATCGTAGTTTGACTATTAATACACCGAAACATTCACGAATCATTTTCACAGACGTGCATTTAAGTCAAACGAATCCGAGTATCTGTTCTTCCAAAGGCCACTCCCTGGAAAGCGTACTCCAGATTTGTTGGGTGCGGTTCAGGAGCTGCTTCTCGAATTCCAATAGAGCGACCTAATTAAACTTTTATCTTTCTACAACCTTCCAGAGAGCTCCAAAGAAACGTTTTCCTCCACATTTCAAATGGTCGATATCGTCATAATCCTTTTAGTATATTAGAATGTAACTATATATAATATAACTATATTGTGCGTTCTTTTTAATACAAGTTCACAGGAATTTGAGACTAAAGAAGTCAAAGATTATGTTAAATTACTGATAATTGAGAGTCGATTTCAACATCCGTTGGATCCTTTTTACCCGCACTCGAATGCACTCTACGGCGCAAGTGGGTTGTACTTCCGTGTGGTGACCTACAGAGGGTGTGGCCGGAGGTCATGGGGCGAGGTCAGCGCCGGGACAATGAACACAAAGCAAAATCAATGGACAGTCGATATTGTTGGCTTAATTATAATAATATGCCGATTTTTTACCTATTAATATATTTATGCATATCCACACGCAATTGGAGGGATACGAAAGTTTTGAACGATATAAAGTTATATCTTTATCTTCTTCTTTTACCGAACTTTATCCACCACTAAAATAAATATTGAACTGCGACAGATTAAGAAATACTTCTCATACATATTCTAACATCATATATGAGCCCATTTTTGCCATTTGACATACTTAGAGCTGTCAAAACATAGTCATTAAGTGTTAGTACAAAACCTGATTAATTATTTATTCAAATTAAGATATATCGTTTTATTATTTTTCTTCGATAAAGATTTAAACTTTTACTATTTCTATATTTGAATGTATATAGCTCATTAATAAAGGTACGATACATATAGTAATAAGAATATTATTTATATTTATTATCAATTATGATGCTTTTATTTTGACTGTACGATACTCAAAGTTCTGTCGATTATCATTATCAATTGCACAGATTAAAAGGACAAATTTGAAGAAGAAAAAGATAATACTTCAATGGAAGAAATTATAGTTCTAATATCAGAAAAAAGGTAGTACATTAGAGAATAGATTGTCCCTTTACCTGTAAATCAATATTAGTTCTACATCTAGCGAAACATGATATGCGCACTATCGGTTATACCGAAGGTCGTATCTTTAATATTAATGTATAGAATAAATTTAAAATGAGAATGTTTGTAATTATATTCTTAAGATCTCATTATTATAGGCATTCGATCCACTGAACCACAATCGATTTCCTTTTCGTCGATTTCATTCGATTCGAGGTCAATCCATAACCTATTATAAGAAATTTGCCATAAACTGAAAGTGTTAATAATTTCAGCATCTAACTCTAATTATTGAACGCAATGCTATTTGTGTTCTGCTATCTATTCTACAAAAATCATTACCTTTTCACTTTTCCAGTCGCAGTCTGAAATGTGGAAGAGATGGAATAGAAAATTCCATTCGACCGCTTTCTTTTTAAAAAACAAGATCAGCACTCGTTTTTTCCTCTCATTATTTCGCGACCTTTCGTACAGAAATATTGGGATTATTTTTTCCTCTTCGCCATTAGCTTTTATCTCATTCTAGAAAGGGGAAACATTTTTCATCTCTATCGTCTCTTTTGCGCCCTCTCTCAATACAGTGACGATGCATCTTGTAATCTCTCAGGAGCCGTTCCATTGAGACGAGTGATGGATTTGAACTGCGTGAGATCCGTTGCTATGGATAAATAAATAAACGAAAGAGAGATTAAGTGAATTACGAAAACAGTTAAAGCGCGCGCTTTTTCTAATTCACAGGGACTTATTTTAGTTCTTTTATTAATATTGGAGACTCAAACTCAAGTAAATATCTTATGAAATTTAAATTAAAGTTCTTTTATGTAAAAGTACGGCAATATCACATTAATACAAGTAGCCAGTGAGTGGTAAATGGTTCTTAGTTTAACATTTGAAGGCTATGTGATATAATCTACGAGGGTTATTCTTGCAAACGGCATAAATCGATAGATAATATCCTCAAAAACATTCGCTAGAACAGTAAAGTACTTAATTTTATAATTCCAAAATTATAGCTTACACTTTCTTAAGTATTCTATTCTCTTATATAAAGGATAGTTATTCTAAAAAATTAAAAAACCCACCTCGTTTGAAAAATATGAGGTAATTGCAATACTTGAGGGAAAAATTAGTTTGATTTTTTCTCTTGAATGATATAATTTGGAAATACGTCAAATTTGATGGATTCTCGTAATTAAAAACTATACTTCTAGAATTATGCCAAACTCTTTCCGCTGAAAATTTAAAGATCATGAATATTTCATCACCAAATGTTTGCTGAAAATACGCTACATCTTAATAACTAGATATCATTTGGGAATAGGAGTGTTCAGCTCCTTTATTCAAATCGCTTCTCATGTCATTTCAACAGTACGATTTGTTCTTCTCAATGATTCCTCCGTCTCACTTATGATGCAATTGAATGAAGAACTCCTCTTTCATCAGATGACGATTGGCTCACTTCTGTGAAGTATATTTCAGAACTTCTTCAACACATCATTTGACTCCACTAATAGAAAAAGTGAATCATCGATTGATACTTAAACACTTCCTCATAAACTGTTACTTATAAAAATGATATTTGACATTGCAAGTGCTATAGAAGACCTTCGCCTGAGCATTTTAACCCCTTTTTATAATTGGTCGTGAAATAACATAATTATAGACGCTTAAAAGATATTTATAACTCCACTCTTTTCTAACAGAACGATTTTTATCAATCGTATATTCGATAATAAAATCTACAAATGAGATATATTCTCTCTTGAAGGTTGAAGTTCAGATTTCATAGTAATTATGTTTATTTTTCCCGATCACTAAAAGAAGCAGTTTCCGGGAATTTTCTTTCCTTTAGTTTTGCACAATCATTTCACGGGATGAGAAGACTTTGGAAAATCAATAAACGCAAAAAATCTGGATGATATCGAATTCAACAGAAATCAAACGCTAACTCTATTGATTGCTCTATTCGAAAGAGAATCTGCGATCTTCACAGACTCCTTTGATTCTTAAAAAGACTGTTATCGTTGATGTGAAATCGACTTCTGTCGGACTCTCAATCGAATTTTGAGGAATTTCCCATGAACAAGCAGACGGTCGATTGAGAGATACTGAAATGGAAAAAATCGTAAGAATCAATTCTTTCAAAGACAAAAGTATTTTTCTTTTGCCCTTTTACAATATGTTATTCAGCCAAAGAATTTCAATTTTCGTACCTTTTAATTTTCAAATTTCTTAACCTTTTATATTTAAAGTGAGTAAACTAGATAAATTAGAAGATTTTGGGGTTAATCTTAAAAAAATACGTTTAATTTTAAAAATAAAGAAATTAACCGCTGACTGAATAAATAAAAGATAATTCTATATCAGCGAATGGTTTTGGAATAAAAGAGAAAGGTTCAGGCAAGTTCAAGTACAAAACGATCCAAAGATCCTAGTTATCTCGAGAAAAAAGATTTTTCTGGAATCCTAATAAACTGAATTATAATAAAGTATAATACACTTATCAAATAATGTATCTTGATTCATCTTTGAGCGTGAAAATTGCCAATAAAACAAAAAATTGTCAATAAAACAAAAAATTGTCAATAAACATCTAAAAATAGATTGATTTTCTCTTCAAGGAATTATAAAAAGACGCATAAAACGCTACAATGTGGTTATAATAATGACGGAATGACGTTGACTGAGATGTGAATGGTCACGTGGTATGAAAAGGTCTCTGAACTGAAGACCAAAGGAAAGGCAAAGCACAAGGAATATCGAATGAATTATGGGTAAAACGGCAAAATGAGGCTGAAGAATTTCAAAGAAGGATGACGGTATCGTATTTAAATTAACTGATAATGATAATATGGAAAAATAAATGGAGTAATTTGATCGAATATTCATATTGTGGGAACGATCGAAGAGAAATATTTAGTTTTACTTGCAAATCGATATGAATTATAACACTCTCACTAGAATTAACTGAGAAATATGCATTAAGATTCACGATTGGTTAGTTCGGACATATAATAGTATAACCCCTGGAAATTAGGCAACAACTTATGATATGCGGGTTGCCAAATTTCAGGATAAAGATACAAAGATATGTTCTATAAGAAATATATCGACTACTTTTATTGAATTAAATCAATTCAAAATTCAGAATGAACAAGAATAAAACGACTAATTAGCCAATAGTTTGTCAAATAACTCAAAGCCAATACGAAATGAGTAATTTATATTTCAATAACGTTTTATTTTGAAATATTTGTGTATGTGTTAGACATGGAAGATAAATAAACACGCTATTAATATGACAATAATATTAAAAAATCTCTTCTAATATTATAATTTAAAGACGGAGCATTCAATAATCAAAAGAAGATTTTTCCTGAGTCTTAACCTTAATTCTCAAATGAAGGAGACGAATAATTAAAGTAAATATTTATTTTCGATGAAACTTCCATAATTGTTAATTGATCATAATTATAATATGAAATTCTGTATAATTTAATAATCTTAGCTTGCATCCTTCCAAAATCTATTTATACGTTAATCAAACATTATGATATATATTTATGTTTATGGATATGATTTATGATTATTTTATGTTCAAACGTTAGAAGCGTAGGAATTTATTCTTAAAAAACCGATATGAGATACTTTTCTCGCTCTGAATTTATATTAATTGATTATGTAAACATATACAACTGATATCAATGTTATTAAATTCGTGTAAAAGATACTTCTTAAGAATGGCAAAGCATCAAAATAAATGGCATTTAATTAAATTAAAATACATTTTATATGCATTTAAATGAATATACATAAACTTCTATAAGACCGCTTTCCATTTACGTGAAAATAAAACTTTCGTAAAGATGAACACACCCAAAAAATTTCAAAAAAATAAACCTTCATTCGGAATATGCCCAATTAAAACAAATGAAAATTACTGCCTTTCATTGAAACCGCCATATTTAGGCCCCATTTGTCGATCGATGAAAAGACCTCCATTTGACCTCGTCTTGGAAATAGAGACATCTTTCCACCGATTAATTCGATCGAAATCTTTCAAATCTCAGTATTTTCAAAAAGAACTATTCTCTGAATTCCATTGGAATTTCTTGTGCTGATGACGCAATTCTTGTGAATAAAGTGCAATGCGTTAATGAATCCCAATGGTAATAACATTTATGTAAAAATCTAAAACAATGAATAATTCTTCTTTTCCATGGACGTTAGTTAGTTTCCATGTTCTATAAACTAATGGAATGTGACTCCCGCTTTTGCCAAAACATTTTCCAAATTTCGATGTTCTTATTTGTATTTACGATGTTAACAATGGGAAAGTTCTGATACTGAATTCAAAAACTTCTCAATTTGACTGAAATTAGAATTTATGAGTTAATTTTTCTCAAAATGAGTTTTACAGTTTTTAGAGAACTTTATAACTCATCTATTATATGATTACAATGTTATAGATTTAAATATTAGTAATTCAGACTTTGGAAACCTTAATAGAACAGTTTAGGCTATGATTAATTCGGTATAAAATATTGAAATATATGTACAGTAGAAAAAACTGAAGCAGTTGTAATAAATGGATACTCATTCTGATGCTGTTGTGGATAGTTGATTTTTAGAAATATTGACGACTTCAAAATGCTTGCGAATTATATAAACAGTCGATTGATGAAATATGTAAGTAACTGTCGCCTTATTTTTGGTCAATAAATAGTCTAATTCGGTGAAAATTATCATATTCTTCTTTTATTTATCATTATTCATCTGTCGTCTTTAAAATTTTGATAAATGGATAAATGTTTAGTCGTCTTTTGGAAGGATGACAGTCATAAGGAATAATTAGATAAAGCCTTCAATGTCATTCCAAGTAAACCTTGGATTCGAGAAGATAAACGACATAAGCCTCAATATACGGCATTCATCAATATGAAACCTTCAAGAAAAACTCATTGACACCTTTAATACCATTTAGAATGTGCTAAAAATATGCAACAAAATAAGCCATACACTATAAAGTGCAATATTCCTTCATTTTCCTCTCCAATAAAGTATTTCTGGAACTGAAATATTGAGTTGATAATATAATATACTGCTATCTGAATTTAAAGTTTTATTGGTGGGATGTTTCTATAACTCCATCATCGTAAACGTAATTATAAGTCCTCTATTTCAAAATGCTTGAAACATTTTACAATCCTCAAATTCAAATATGAAACACATAAAAATAATGAAGAATAAATTTCCCTTGTATAATCTTAATATTTGCTTTATGTTTCTCGGAAAATTATTATATTTTGAACATGTTAAAACACGAAGTAGAGTATTTTAAAAAGTAAAAAAAAACTTCTATTTCTTTTAGGAAAATTGTCTTTCTGCTATCCTTTAATATGGAAACAGAGCTTTTTAGAACATCCACGGAAGAGTTGATTCCTTTGGATAGGGGATTCATCGTAATTCTGAGAGGCTATTCATCAATATTTCCAATCAGCGCACGGAAATAGCCAATCAAAACGTTCATCTCTTCAGCACGTGATTTCCGCTCTCTCTCATCCATTTCCGATCCTCTATCGCAAATTGTCTACCGAAGTTCGATGGAATTCACTCTTTTTACGATTATATTTTGGCGCTTAAACCTAATAGGAATTGATGAAATGAATATCTATAAATGATAAATGCAATTATTCATAATTATGCTTTAAAATCGTTTTGCTAATTGGATCACTGGAATTCGCTTTTTATGATAGACTATCAGACCACAAAATATGCCAAAATGATGAATAAACTTAGAACGAATTATAACTGATAATATGGTTTAACTAGAATATCATAGAATCTATTTAATTCATACTGCTCATTTTTACTACAATTAAATGTATCACTTTTAATCCCAAAATAAGGGATCTTCAACTTTCATTGATGTATCATTTGTTTTCTAATTTATTTTATTTACGATGAATTTGATAGAACAGATAAAACCTCATCTATTCCCTTATACAGTCTTGCATAATGATCTTAGTAAGTTAATATGATCATGAAGCCAATATGAGAGATAACAATTAGATTCTGTATGATTAAAATAACTTTTCTCATTCGAACGTAGATTCAGAACAATTAAAGACATAATAGCAAATTTAAAACTCAATCATACCAAACAGAATAAGCAAATATGATAAAACTTACGATTCATATCATAATTAAAAAATCACATGAATATTGTTAACAGTTCTTATCATATGAGACTCCCTAAATACATTCTAATAAAGGCATAGTTAATCATAATATAAATTTTTGTAGAAAAAGGTATATATTTCTTCCTTTAAGCTGAGCTCTCTCCATTTGCTACTTTTATTCCTTTTTTATTTATTTGTTATTCTAAGAATCGATATAATAATCCAACTCTTTATAGTATCGTATTCTAATCCCTGAATATATTTTACGCCATTTCTAGAAAAGATTGATTCCTTTGATAACCAGGATAAACCCAAAGAAATGAATTTCTCCCATTACAATTCTCCCCGAGCTTTCCACTTATTTTAATTTATCTACCTACACCTGAGTAAATAAATGAATGTATGAAAAATTAAATTTTACTTTAGCGAATGTTTCAATGAATAAAAGAAATATTTCAGATCGAATCATTGGAACTTATTTTATTTAAATCCAACACGACACTTCAAAATCCTTTGTAAATTGGTTTAAACAATCCACTTCCTTCCACTTATTAATTGGTTAAGAAACATCGACTATTGTACCTGAAAATAGATATCTGTCATTTGCAAATACTTTCGAAAAGTAACACAATTTTAGTTTAGCTTTTGAAAAAGCTATTTCATCTGCAGAACACATATTATTATGTATTGTCTTTTTATCTGCAGTCCTTACCTCTCGAAGTATCTTGAACGCTTCTACAAAGACTTATATATATACACGCAATACAAATCTAAGTAAAATATAGAACCTAAGGGAACTTCTTCGTTAGTACTGAATTCCTCAGTTCATTCGATTATGAATTCTTTCATATCTACGCAGTATAGTTTCATGTACTCAGGTTTTATCTCTGGATTTTCTGGAGCTTTCACTTTAGAAATCGAAGAGTTCGGTGTAGTCGATGAAGTGCGAATGGTACTCATTGGTTCTATTTATAATCTCTCGTAGCACGTGGTCCATCGTACCGAATGCTTCCCAGAATCTGTTGGCAGAGGATAATGTTGATACAGAAAAAACTGTGAATAGAGTTTTGTTCAGAAGAATGCCGATGAGACAACAATTCTTTGTTTCCTTTGTTGTGAAGAAGAAAAATATATTTTTCAACTAACACTTTCACTGCTAGATTACTCAAGCATTTACACAAGATATTATTTAAAAGTATTGTAACGTTTATATGAATTCATAGATTATATTCGCTCATATATAACTAAAATCACTGCGAGAAATTTTAATTTTTGGAATACTTCATCTTTTAATAATTAGGCATTAAAATGATTTCCGAGGGAAATAGCACTTGAGCATTAAAACGTATCAACACTATGAGATTAAAAGTTCAATTATCCTGCAATAGGATTTTCGAAGAAAGTAATAGGATGAAATATAGATAGTTTAAAATTGTTAAAATAAACGGATAAAATAAATGTGTCCAGAATTATTTTTCAACTTTGCACTATTACAAATAAGATGTGAACGCTGAAAGTCAAGAAAGAGGAAGATGAAGTGGGAAGATCCCCACACAATATATATATACATACATACATATATATATATATATATATATATATATATATATATATATATATATATATATATATATATATATATATATATATATATATATATATATATATATAGCTCTTTTACAAGAAACGATCCTAATTTTTATTCAAATCAAAGAACTCAAAGTTAACTGTTCGTGAGATGAAAACCCTTCCCTCGTCTTCTGGAATTCCTCGAATAAGCATCGAAAGGGTCTTCGAATTTTATGCTCTTGTCTCCCAAAATATACTCTTTTATGACGTTTTATGGACGCGGGTGGCGCTCACGGATTAAGGCGTCGAGAATTGGCGTTTCGATTACGAGATTATTTTTTCGACAGATTTATATGTTTCGGTGGAAAAGGGATTTGGACTTCACACGCGGTTCAGAGCAAACGATGTCCATTCTGTTAGACATTCAAAAAGATTTAGACATCGCGTTCACATATGAAAATACATTAAACTAAGGAAAAACAAAAAATAATATGATGGTTTATAAAACATAAACTTCATCGGAGACCTCGTGAGATTCGAAGCATCATCAGATAAAGTCTTCTTTTCATTCAAAAAGAAATGTTCTCGAAATATTCAGTTTTAAACTTCTAGAAATCAGAAAGCCTTTTAAAATGGATGTTCCAAAATATCGGAATAATTAGAAACAAAATTAGAGATAAACAAAATTAACAGACGAGATATGTAAATTAAACAACATGTCCTTGAAAACAGAATGACGTGAAAAGTGCATGGGAAAGTGATCGACGGATGAGTAAATCGGGATAAAACTGAAATGAGCTGCTTCTGTGGATCGAATGAGTCCTGAATCAGCTCCGAAATAACAGATTCATCAGAAAAACATTTTCGAGGTCAAAACAAAGAAACGTCATTTCAAATCTTCTCAATAAGCAACGAATCGGTCGACTTAGAAAAGAATTGAAATGGGAAATGCGTCATTTTCAAAAGGACATGTACACAAATACATCGAAAGAAGCTGAGGGAAATAAATATTTACCGAATTGATCGATTTCTTATACTCTTTGTATTCCAAAATAAATAATTTAATAAATTATTAAACCAAATTTATAATCAGAATTTGATTTTACATTTCGAAGAACTTGATTTGAGGGATTTTGATTAAAACGATGAGTAAATGAGAAGTAAACTTCATCCCTAAATTTTAGTTGCTTACGCTTTCCTTGAAACTGGAAATGTATTTGGAATATTCAAATGAAATGAAAACCACAGTTTGAAATGAAAGAATTTATGTACGTTGGATGTATTTAAATAGAAAGCAATTTGAATTTTGAGAAGTTTAGTTTGGGGTTCATCATTATGATTTATTTTATGATTATTCTTCATTTTAATCGAAATATATTTCAGCAGTACATCTAATATTTGTATTCAAAAAACCAAATGTATAAGTTTCTGAAAAAAATCAGAGCAAGTTTAATATTTCGATTTTGTTAGTGAAAAGTCATTTCTAAGTTTTCGTCACAATGATAGACTGAAGTATTCCACAGAAAGTGGAGGCAAAGTATGTGCGGAATTTGGAATTATCAGAGTCTTCGATTGTATCCCGTTAAAGACAAACATCCGTTTGATTCATCGCATTTCCGCTTTCCATCGGAGGCCCTCAAATGGATTCTCAAAGTGAAACATTTTCAAAGAATTATTTCTTAGACACTTTTCAAGTGATCGAAATGTTATCAAAGCGATGAATAGACTTCTTAAAAACTTAAATAACACATAAGTAAAATCCTGAAATAAGAGCCAATTCATCTATTTTACATAAATATGTGCAAAACAACAAAAGAATTAATCGTCATATGAATGTTTTTAAAGAAAGCAACAATTGTAATGATCTCTCAAATTAATTCCTTTCGCAAATAAAAAATAGTAAAGAAATGATACTGGATCTAAATTTCGGCGTAAACAGTACATTTTATTTCTATATCAATACATTAAAAGCAGCACTTCGGCGCATGGCAGGGGGTGCAAAGAATGGATTGAGTTCGCGCTATTTCTCTTTTTATTTACCGTTAGTTGAAAAAAATGTCCTTAAAACGACTTATCTTATTTCCCAAATTCTGTGCTTTTGATCGACAAAAGCAGTCGCATTAATATGAATTGATTCTTCTGTGAACGCGCTGCATCGATATTTACCTCTCAATTGAAGTCTCGTTTTTAATCTCTTTCGTAGTTAACCAAACTGCGTCCGAAAGCATCTCACAACACACTAACACAATTTTTTTGTCGTAACATATTTTCACAAATCGCATTGCCTTTATTTAAATTTGTTTTTCGAGTTCGCGGGTGTACACTTCATCCGCTACGTCCCGTATAATTGCCGCATATTCCAGATTGGCATTTCAATCTTTTTCATCGCATATTAGAGATAAGTTTTTACAATTGATAATCGTGCAAAACAGAGGATATTTACCACAGATGCACACAGAGAGAGTACGTTTGCTACAACATATACATATCAGAATAAACGATAAAACACTATTTGGAGCCGAGGATCTTTCTGAGAAGATCTCTTATATTATGAGATAGAAAATGGTTGGAACGAATTTGTTTTATAAATGATATATTGGAAATCAATTATGTATTGTTAAAAGAAAATGAGTGATTTGTTAGGTGAATACAAAGACTTCCATGAAACGAAAGACCTATATAATTGTATGTTATTAAAAGTAATTGATATCAATAAAGAGGATCGATGGTTATTAAGTAATCGTTTTTTAAAAAGCATCGCTCAATTCACAATTTTCCCCATAAAAGTAATTCAATACCTTAAAATGCATTTCGTAAAACGGGATTTTTTAGTCTTTGATGATTCGTAAATAGAAACAATTCAATTTACATAAAAAAATATATTTTATATATACATGGTGTTGAAAATCGAATTACCTATCTACATTACCACATTTGTAATATTATTATATCAATCGACATCATTTTACTGAATTTAACGATAAACTTCATTGTTTTATGAGTTTAAAACAAACTCAAAATTGAGAATCGTGATTAACCTTTTCAATTCGTAATCACGAAAACAATTACCTTCGAAATCAAACATCTTTCAATTGTTTCAATTGTTGTGTGTCAGAGTAAAAGTATATCTTGTTCTTGAACTCCTGAAATTTAATCTCATCTTTATTCCTAAACTGCACCAGTTTAGGAATAAAGATGAGATTATGAGATTATAAGATGTTCTTATCTTTCAAAATAAAAGAACAGAAATGTTGAAAAATCTACTTCTATCCGTTATGTTCCCAAGCAATGCTTCATCTATATCGCAGATGTCTTATGACTCATCCTATTCACATACAAATACATTCTATTCTAGACTCTGAAGGACCAGAATAAACATCGTGAGTGGGTCTAAACAATAGGTGTCCGATTGACGTAACATATAAACGAGATTTCTTGGAATTGTGCTCTACTTCCTGATTCAGTGCAATTGTGGGAATATCCAGGGGGTGTCATCTGAGAGGGACGTCTGCAGCAATTTGATTAAAAGGACGCTGCGATACACTTATTATCTCCTACATTAATATATTCCTCTCTTTACTCATATGCTGCATTACTTTGGTTTACTGGCGCTTGCACAAATATTCCCACCCCAGCGAATAAACTGAGAGAGTAAAATATTTTGGAACGGATAAAAATGAAAGATATTAGAGATTCTACGTATTAGTGAAATTGGATCATTTTCATAAATTACAAAAATTTTTATCACTATATCCTAGTTGAATTTGTCTCAAAATTGTCATTTTATATTATTAAAATAATATACTTCAAAAGTAATAAATATTCTCGCTAAATACTTCTAAATTATTACGATTTTCATGGTTCTAGATAATCCTCGTTCCATTTTTACTACAAATAGATAAATTTTCACTCGATTGAAACAAAAGTTAGAAATCCTATTTGAAATATATCTCTTTTTTTAAATAGTAACTCTGATGTTAAGAATTTGTCTTTTGGCGAATTCTATACGACTTCCAGAAGTAATTACAGAGTAAATTCAAAAGAGACGAAGATGTCATTTGAGAAAATGGTAAATAAGTTATATACATACTATACAAAAATATCAGATTTTTAAAAACTTTTGTCATCTAAAGTGACTTCATTAGATTAAATTATAGTGCAGTCATATATCATATTATATTACTGCTTATATTATTATTTCTTCATGAAACAAAATAAAACATCTTATTTTAAAAGCGATTTCAGAGCAAGCTAGCAATCTAGAGAAGCAACATATTCAAACACAAAGGTCTCAGTAATGTTATTTTCCAACTTTCCTAGTGAAACAGATAGTAATAGCATAAAATGAAGCTTGAAATAGACAATCCTTTGTGCCATTCGTGAGACACATTTGCATTCCTTCCACTTCAATTGTATTCCTATTTCGGAGAAGAAAGTAGGTCAAAATGATGCTAAAGAAGTTCTCTCGAATTTGTGCAATGAATTTATATTAAACTGCATTTTAATTAACTTGGGTGGTAAAATAACACAAAAAATAGATTTGAATTAGTAACGAAAATTCCCAAATTAAATGCGGTGATATTCTAAAAGAACTATTGCTAAACAAGATGTTTGGAGGGACTTTAATGAACTTTCAATGGATTTTATGAATCATTTGAAACCGATCATCGATTTTTAAAATATTTTGGTCGCATATTTTTCAGAATAAAATAACTTTTTAAAATAGTTCTAATTTCCCGTGAGTCTAACATTACGAAACTGAAGGAGATAAAAACTCGGTTCATAGATTATTTGTATCCATAAAAATTGAAAATGATTGCGTTCAATTACATAACTATAGTAAAATTTCATAAAAAATAAAGAAAAGGTTGTATATTTGTGATGTAAAATCGGCTTTGGAGTCGCTTTTCCATAATAAATACTATTTTAGAGAAAATTAAAACTGTTTTTAGAAAGCAAAATTCGATATATAAATTCAGAATATTGATAAATATCTTTAAAAATTAAAATTAAGCACTGCGAAAATAAAATTCAATTCATGAGGGGTATCAAGGATTAATAAGGATGATATTCAAAGGGATAATGCACTAGAACAGTGGATTTTTAATAGATTAGGCTATAGGTGCCGCATAAAACTTAATAGATTAGATATAGATTGATATATAAAAAGGAATGTCGTTTATCCTTAGAGAAGATCGATTTTAAAATGTCTTTTGAAACAATAAAAAGTCTTTTAAGGGTAAATAAACACGAGAGGAGATGTAGAAGGACATGTGTTCGTAGAATCCTAAAAAAAGGCATCTAAATATATCACAAATAAACGATGCCTCATTTACAACCCATTTTACGCTTTATTTATTTCATTTTCATTCTTCGATGTCTAAATTGTTTTGACAACAGACGCTCTCGCCAAGATGTGCTTCCTTTTCTTTTGATAATCGATTTTCAAACATTTTATGCCGAATTTATTCCAGCATTTCATAATTAATACGATAAGAATATGATTAATTAATCTTCAAATGTGAACTCCTCAGAGATAATCACTTCCAAATGAAGATCGAAAATGCGATGCATAAAGGAGTTTTCCGAAAGTATTAATAACTCTCTCTTTCATGTCATGCTTTTAAATTAACTATCATTAGAGAGATTTGAAATAGAATTTCACTCAAAGAAATTCCATTTCAGTTGAACAATTATTCTTTCGGATGCAGTAATCTTCCTTTTAAGATATTATGCATCGAAATTCGTAATTGTGTTTGGATCCTTATTAAGAATGCGGCGATTGAACGTAGAGAATAAATGAGCTATTGACAGTTGACTATCGAAGAACGTTGTATAATCGTTGGATGAAAAAGGGAAATTCGATCACTTGAAACGGTTCCCTTTAATGTGCGACATGAACTCTGCTATTTGCCACTTTGATCTATATGCGGAGGATCTATTGATATCCTCCGAAAGTAGGTTGAGGGAAGAGCCGTGTTATTTGCGATGTGTTTCCGCTTCAATTTGCAGTCAATTGACATTTTTATCGATACTCAAAAAGTAGCCTCATTCTATTCCTTTCTATAGGGTTAAATTAAATTATAATCTAAACTTATATATAAATATATAATTCGAACATAAATATATTTCTTTGGGATTGGATAATTATAAGTTTAGGACTAATACGGGAAAAGTATAAAATATTCCCTATAAGGTATACCTTATTAAAAATTTGAATGTTTTGATTAATAAGAATCATTGATTTTAATACAGTCCTTTTATTTCTATACTAATATAATAAAAGATCGTAAGAAAATATATGGAAGAAAGCATACAAATTAAAATGAGGGCCAAAAGATATAGGACAACTATACTTATATTGTTCACAGATTTTTTGCCAAAATTTACGAGAACATACGAAATGCCAAAGATGAAAATTATGAAGTAAATAATTAATCCTAAGAATTTCTCTAACTTATTCAAGAAGAAGTTATTAAGACAATAAATTATACGATCGAATGCTAAATAATGGTGTGTTAGCCAAATAATTGCAATTAAACGCAATCTTTCGTAAATTGCAATAAGAAAGACTCCTCAATAAATCATACGAAAGGATGATTCACAAGATTTACCCATCGACCTCATTCTTCTTGTCGAAGTACATCTGGACACAACATCGTCTACCACCAAATGGAAATCTCGTTCGACGCAGGAGCGACAAAAAAGGTGACATCATCGGAACAGATGTGGAAAAGCAAAAGATAAAAGAGAGATCTTAATACTTTTAGAAGCATGAAGATCGGAAAGAGATTGTGATGGTCTAAAAATGAGGTCAGATTATAAAATGTTGTAATGAATATATATATTTAACTACGGTTCCTCAATTTATTTCCCATTAATTGAATAGTAGAATCCCACGAAGTCACGCCGAACATGACGGTGTTTATGACCGAATTGTTTGCACATGCATATTATAAGTCGTGGAGATGATTTGAAAGAATTTTATTAACGTTTGAACCATATGAAATAATTCTGCCGTTGAAATGATTATAGCATTCGATTTATTCAGAAACTGCGAATGATAATTATTAATCGAGAATTGTTTATCCTGAGTACTTTTGGATGATTTATAACCTTCTTGTTTTAATCGATTACGGATTGAGAACAATAGACTTTCGCGTCACAAAAACAAGTAATTTTCAAATGAGAGAAGATGTGAAATGATTCGATTCCTTTTGTTGAGGAAAGACAATGATAAGAAGATGATTATGAATCTTAAGGAGAATTCCTCAAGGATGAACTTATTTCTGCAGTAACGATGTTCTTCCGCGAAAATCGATATATCTCGAAAGCCATTCTCACGTTCTCTGTCGAGATGAATAGACACGAAAAATAGAGAAATTACGCTTTTATGAGTCACTAATCATTCTCGAGATTAGGAAAAAATAATACTTCACTTCATGATGCTCATACTGAGAATAGCGGATTTTCTTAATAAATGATAATTACCTATGCATATAATAACAGGATTTGATTTTTTAAATGAATGTTCTTTGCTTTAATCGCCTTACAAGCCATTTACACATAGACTACTCCTACTACTTATATTATGCTACATATTAAGTAGATATTTTGTAAGAACCAATTATTTCTCCGTGAATAAAATGGGTGAATTGTTTTGAGTAAAAAATAGAGTAAAGATAATATTTCCCAAAGACTTGGAAGACATCCTCAGAGTGAACACTTCTGAATAAAGTTTAGCAATAAAATAAGTTATATTTCGAAAAAAGTTTTCTCCTTAGTTCCGTACTTAACATTATTTTGATAGATATTATAATCACTAGTTTATTTCATAAATAATTATAAAACGGAGGTTCATTCTTAGTGTTGTGGGAGTAAAATCCGAATTAAAACGAAGTGTGTGTTATACGCGATGTTTATGTTCTACAACTACATTAAGAGTATAAATGTCTCGGATAAAATTTAGCACTCATTTCTTCATTAATCCTTTATTCTCTATCTTCTGAGCATTGAACGATGCAAAAAACATGAGAGTCCAAGCAAAGAAAAGACCTTCGCCAATGTGTCTGAAGGCATTCCATTCTTTTTATGAACATCACTTTCGCCGATTGAAAGACCAATATTCAAACGGTGAGCAATCGATTTCGAATGAAGAATGACTCATTAAATAGGTTTTCCGTTTTGCATAAATAGAAACTTTGAGAATATCGATTGAAAGGAAACAACTGTTGCATTAGCAAATAATCCCTTTGAATGCATTTCGAGAAAAAGTGATCTCTATTTGGTTTCCGAAGATATCATTAGAAACACGAATCCGTAGATATTTCGATCATCCGTGGATTTCCGAACAAAATACAGTTCATAGATTGTACACTTGAGGGCGCACTCATGTCATTCCCAGCATTTTATTTTCAAGTGGGAAAATATGTTAATCCCTCTTCAAAAATTTTAGTATAATTAAGCAGCTGTAATAAAATATATATATTTGAAGACTAAAAATTTCTTTCTTATCTTATTTGAACTTTAATTATGGATTCGCTTGAAATTTATGTCAGATAAGTTGAACATTATATCATTTCCTCGAAATTTAATATTTTATTTTTGACTCGAGCAGTTACGAAATAGAGAAATACTTTCGAAAGGAGATATTGCATATTCGTAGAAGTAATTTTCGGAGTAATGAAAAGTTAGAATGAGTTGAATTCTTATAAACTGAATCAGAAGATGCAAACGATTAATTTGTTGGAGACATTTTCTCCTCCCATTCTATTCCTTAAGTTCAACTTCAAATGCTATAATCATAGCCACTTCACGAACTCCATCTCTTTTATATTGAACGAGAGGTTAGACCAAAAATCGATCCTCCGTACATATTTTTTGAACATGTGAAAATGGAAATAAAAGAAGAACACATTGCGTTCATCGATAAATCTAAATAGTTATCATTCATCACTTTGAACTCTCAGATAAAAGGAGACGATCGATATTTACGCCATTAAAAAGCAAAAGTGTCAGTCGGAAACAAATGATGGGATTCCAAGTGGTGTTAAATGACTGAAAGCTGTCAAAAGGGAGCGTCAAATTGGGCAGTGGAAGGTATCATGGTGAAAGCGCGTTGGTCAACCGGATTGGAAGCAAACGCTACCGGATGCGGTGAAATAAATTGGGAAGTCGCTCTCGTATTCAGTTTGAGGTGAACGTAACCATAGTGAACGCTTATTTATGTGTTTTTTTTCGGAACGATAACAGAAAGGAGTAGGTTAACAATGGCCTTAAAAAACATGTATAATGTCCTCCGATAAAAGTCTAATCATTTGATAATTTCAAAAGAAAAGAGAGAATATCAAATATATAGATGACTAAATATATATTATCCGAAATCGTCGTCAAATAAATGGTCTAGAGTTAATCCTCTAATAAGCAGAGTGTTAAGATTAATGAACAATCGTGTGAGAGCCATAGCAAAAGAATAGACGAAAGACCTGTCTTTTCTTGGAAGTTCGATCTCTTGTAATCAATCAATAGCCTTTTCTCTATTAAAATACACGCGATTCAAGAGCCGTTCATAGAAAATGTCAAAATGAGACGAATACTCCATAAAAAATTCGATAGACTTATTATTTGTGATAGAAAATAATTGAAAAGAGATGCATGAAAAATGAGCACCAAAAGTGGTTATTTATTCTCGAGAAATCGAGTTGTGTCCCGCAAAAGGGATGTAGGTTTTTTCTTTATAAATGCTCTAGATTATATTTTCAAAAGTATTTTCCCTTCATATTGATTACAAGTCTCCTCCGTAATAAAAAAAAGGGTTTCCCTGAAAATGTAAGAAATCTTTTAATATTATTGATATTAATTAAGTTCAGAAATAACCAGAGATGGTAAAAAGCATTTCACAATGGAATTTATATAAATCGAAAATGTTGTAGATTTTTCAACGATTCAATTCAGTGCTCTTAAATGGACTTCAGAAGAACAAAAGAACACTTTCCAATGTAATTCTACAGAAACATTTGTAGATAATTTTTTAATTAAGGAACACTTTTCATACATCACTTACATATAACACTTTTTAAATCCAAAAATTATTACTTAAAATAATGTAATTCTAAAGAAACGTTTTTAGATAATTTTTACACTAGAAACGTGAGCCCAATTAGAAGTATTTATACACACAAAGATTGTAGCAAAAATCACAATAATGAGACTTTTATCGAAAAATAACGATAAATTACGTCGATTATCGTTCTTTCCCATCTCATTGTTGAAAGCAATTACAGAATCTCTTTTTTTATCTCTCGCCTATTTATGAACAATGCTATCGCATTATTTGAGTACCTTTCATTTTAATAAATCCGTAAATGAATCTTTCGATATTTTAACTCTATCGAACGAATCGATACATCGAAGCTCATTCGATTCGACTAATCCTCACTTAAAACGCTTCCTTTTCCCATCCGCACCTGCCCTCAAATAAATTACGCGTGAAATGTCTCTTATAAATGTCACGGGCGATTCTAAAAAGCAAGATTATGAATTTGACTTATTAATAAAATGTAAACGAATTTTTTGAGATATTAATTTTGAATTGGAAAGTGAATTTGGGAGAAAATTTATGTGATACGAGCAGAAGATATTTTAAAAATATCAAATATAAAAATAGGAATGTCCTTTTTCATCGCCAAATTTTAGTAAAATTTTGTGATCCTATTATCTTATCCTTTTAAACTTAATAATAGTGTCCGTTTGGAATCTCTCATAACATCTTTCAACGGAAAGTAAATTTAAATTAAAACTCAGATTACACTGAAAGGAGAATGCTAATGAAAGACCCAGAAAAACATAACCCATTTAATGCAGAAACACGTTATAAAATCGATCGATACAATTTTGCATTTTCATAATCATTCGCTAAAAGTCTTTTATCGGAAATGAAAATATATTGGGAAGTTTCGAATAGAAGGTGTGACAGTTCGATCGGAATAAGATATCAATTGGAAAATGATGGCCGAGATATTAGTAGTACTTACTATTAAAAGGTCAAAATGGGAGAAATAAGACGATGAATCTTTTAAAAGTCAGAAGACAGTTATTTTATCTCTTTCGGAAAAATGTACGCTCCACATTTTAAGTGGAAGCCAAAACACGAGAGGAAAAGAAATTTGTTTGGTTCAAAGGAATGAAAGCATCAATTCGTGCAGTTTTCGAGGAAAGGGTTCTTCGCTTTGAGCAAAGAATGCGGAAGTGCAATTCATAGAAAAGGGCGCGGAAAATATAAATATTTGGAATGATATTCATCAAAATGTTGATATAATGCTATAGGGATCCACTTGAATGCTTTATTGGATAGATTTATTTATACTGCAAAAGCAGTTTCGAAGATCCCCTGTTCTTACATTGAGGACGAATAACGCTTTTTTACAAATTCACACTTCCTAACATCGCAATGACCGTATTTTAATCGGATATAATATTATTGAAAATAAACTTTTGCAGAAGATTGAGGGATTAATATTATCTTATGACGATCAAAACAAATGAAGGAAATATGCGCGTAAGTAAAGGAGATTGAGGTTATAAAAGACATCATAAGATTGCATTAATCGAAAATTGTAGATTCTGATTAAAGAGATATTGACTTATGTTCAAAGTGTAAAAAGAGAGTCCAAGGAAAGAAGAGATCCATCAAAACCAAAGGGTGTCGAGATATCTACGTAGATGCCGATGAATCATAATTATGTAAGAGGAAGAAAGACATAAATTAATGCTGTTGACTCCTTCATTTATTTTGCTGAGTTTTCCGAGTGAATTGACCAAAATGTAACTCCGGTTAAATGAGAGGAAAATTAGGTTTCTTAGCCGAGAGCTTAAGGCAGTTGTGTGAATAAGAGATGAGGGATGATGAGTCCATGGAAGATTTAACAGGGCTTTTAATCCCATACGAGTCAAGACAGGTGAATACTCTTAGATCGATGCAAATCATGAATAGATAACAGATCTCGTTAAAACCCAAATGTATCGAATTTCCTACGTTTAAATATTCGATTAAGTATCGCTATACTTTGAAATGATGATCTCGTTCTTGAATAGAAATTCTTTAACGATTCATGGTTATGCTATTTAAAACATTTCAACGATAAAAATTGTACTGAATGAAAAGAAACATGAAAATAAATCGTTGAATCCTTAATGCGTTCGAATATAAGTTAATAAATTTGAAAATAATAGAATAGAATAATATAAAATATAATTTACCTTATAATTACTTTCAAGAATTTTAAGATAAAAATCTTCTGAATTAAACTTTGCGGAATGAATAAACAAATAAAACTCTTCAAATAGAAGAAGAATAGAATTGGATGTACGAAAGACAGTTCTAAATCGTTCGGAACTATTATTAAAACACCATGATTTCTCAATTCGTAGAAATAGATTATAATATATGATGGCAACTGATTAAAACACATTTTAACCGTAGAATTTAATTCCTAAAATCAGACAGAATGAAAACACGCATTACAGATTTATATAACATAATAAATCGAGAAACCGTAGCAATTCACTTTATTCCTCTAGCAGATGTTGTCTCATAAATTGCGTGAAATGTTTATTCCCTGAGGAAGACATTAAAATTGAAGAGCTAAGAACGACTTCCTCATGAAGTCCTCAAGATAACAACTTCCGAACAATGTATTCTCCGTATTTTCCTCTAATAAAAAAGTATTATTTTTATCTCTTCTGATGTGTTTCCGGAGGGGAATCCTTTACTGTTACGAGGAGTCTTCAGCAATTAAAAGATTTAAATTAGAAACTGCTATTATGAAGTTAGTCCTTCGTTAACATCGTAATAAATTCTGTGTGTCACTTTACACCAAATAAACAAGGAAATACGACTAACTTTAATTACGTTGATATTTTACTAGGAAATGGTCGAATGCAAATGTGTCTAACATTTTACGAGGACAACCAAAATGTTTGCATTGATTCATTAAGCTCTACTATTTTAACTTTGTGAGTATACTCGCTTTTGATGGACAATTTAAAGCAAAATACGTTCTCCAATATCATTAAAATATATAATAATATAACAACCATATGTTAAACAACCAAATGTAAATCGTATTAAACATGAATACGATAAAAAAAATGAGATATTATTCCCGATTACATTATATGTTAAGGAGAATTGTAAAGAGAAAATACATGCAAATGGTTCCAAAATTTTTAAAAGCTCATTTTAAATTTGTGTAAAACTTTCCTAGTGATGAATATAAATTGTATTAACTCGAAATCATTACTTTACTCGTACTTAGTTTTTCTTTGAATAGTTCAGTGTTAGCTGAAGGAAGTTCATTCAGTAATGTCTCATTTGTATTTACTTGTAAAAGACGTCATTTATAATATATAATTCTAGAATTATTCACCATTTACTCCACTTTAATGTTTAACATTCCATATTTCGATCGTAATTTTTCTATTCGGGAATAGTAATCGATATCTCAAACAGATAAATTAAATACAGGAGATAAAATACTTTTCGAAAGGAATTTTCAAAAACACAATTTACTTTCCAAATTTAATCTCACAAATTGTACATTTCGCTTCCCTTGAAATCGATTCTGCTTCACTATATAGACCCTTTATCTGTCGAAGACCTTTCACTCTTATCTAAAACAACATCAGAGTTTCGTGACGCAAAATGAAGCACTTATACATATCGCTATTCTCATTTTATTCGCTTTTATTCCTTTTACATGTACAACATTCATCGCGGCGATCATAAAAATGTCGACAATCATTCGAAGAACAAATACTTCTTTAATTTCGGTAAATTCAAAAATAAAACTTTTATTTCCACCTCAAAGTGCAATATTTTAATTAAGGTCCTTAAAATAATCATAAAATGAATGTACAACGTACTAAAAGTCCTTTCCAATAATTAAAATAATTAACAATGAGTATTTTTGGTCAAGTACAACTAAAGTGGATATAGAATAGAATTATTTCAAGATTTAGAATTATTTAATGATCACATTTATAGTTTAATTTTTTATATTTCTTGAGAAAAAGACACGGTTTTTCAAGAGAAGTGAAAAATAGCGACATGACAGAGACTCGAACTCCGGTCCCCTACTTTTCATGTCGTATATCCTGCACTAGATCAGTATCACAGATGAACTAATCGTGTAATTTCAATTTCCCAATATTGAGATGGTTGTTACTTCTATAACATTACTCGAATTAAATGAAGCATCTATTTCAGTTGAATATCTCTATGGTGTAACAAAGGAATGCCTATCGTAAAATACATCGCAAATGTATCTTTCCCATAAAACACCTATTAATTCACAATATCACCAAAACATCAAATGGGCGCCACCGAAGATAAATTTCAAATGAAATATGCTTCTTTTTCAGCGAATGAAAGTTTCAAAAATATTGCGCAATAAAAGTTTGCTCGTGAAATAATGCCAATTTCACGGCTCAATAAAGAAAATATAAAAATGCCGAAAGAACACGAGCGAATAAAAGAGTTGTATTATACAATCCCTGGAGGAGTTGCGAAAGCATTTTCAATTGAGTGAATAAATAATCCTATAGAGAAATTCGTGATCAGAATTGGTATAAATTACTTATGTTTGAGATCAGTAAATATTTAATTGATTTACTTCTACTTTATGTAAAAAATACTGTTTTGTTTACACTGCCTGTCCAATTAAAAAAATGTTATAAGATAATGCACTAAAATTGAGAATATCAACATTTCATTGACTAAATTTTCGGGTGCGTCAATTTCTATATTGCAAAAAGCAATTCTGTAACCTAATGATTCAATTAATATAAAATTAAAGATTGTCATCCATTTAAAAAGCCATATGTCTCACAATATATATCATTGAATATTGTAAACACGAAACTACTGCTCGCGTCAATGCATTCAGAATCCTTATTTGTCTCACACATATCTTTGCGTAAATCTTTTGCATTAAAACGTCCACATACTAACGTAAACCTTATGCTAAAGAATATCGGAAGAAATGTGAAGCATCAATTTCTCGGTTGGAATAAATGTCGAGGGAAAAACATCTCCAGTTTTCAAATATCTTCGCTTTCAGATGATCCATCGGAAAGTGGAAGAGATGCGAGGGTTTTAAGCCATTCGAAATTAGAAGTTTGGAGAAAAGAAGGATTTTCCTCGTCTCCATGGCAACCATCCTTAAATATCCAAAGTGGTGAAAAAATGAACTCCTTTCGCATTGGAGTACTTCTCCGAGTGAAAACGTCGCGATTTATCGACCGATACTTTTTAGGGGTTGAATTTATTGGAATAAAAATAAGCATCCATTGAACGACTGAGGGAATGTAAATGGGACGTGGAAAAGAAGAATCAAGTGAGAGTGTCTAACCGTGAAAAATCTCCGTTCTGTCAAATGTTTTAGAAAAAAGCAGTTTTACATCGAAATGAACTGCACACTTTCATTTGTGGAGTTCAAAAGAAAATACATCCATATTATAATTCTACATTTAAAGAGCCGATACAATGAACATATTTTTGAAAATATCACTGATGGATTATTTTCAATTGGAAACCAATGCGAAAGAGGTAAAAGATTTTAGTATCTACTCCCAAATATAGTTAATGCGAATTGTACTGATTAGATTATTTCATATAATAATAGAAAAGAATCTATGGATATTCAGGAAAATAATTTATGAAAAAAATAAAAATCGATTATACAAAATTATTATATCCAGAATTTATTTATATGCAGAAAGGAAAAACACGTCATTTTTAATTTCAGTTATAAACAGAGAATCTGTATCCTAGATACCTAGATACTGTTCTCATTCAAATTATATGAAAAATAAATACGAAATATTAGTTAAAAATCAATAATTGTTGTGTAATAAATATTTATTTCGTTTGTAAAAAACTTTTATGGGATCACTGAACAGAGTCGCTACTATTTTTTTCAGTATATTCATTCAGTATATAAATAAATATAAAAAACTGATGCGACATTCTTAATATTGCATCGTTAGCATCTAGAACGATCGACAGCAGTACTAAATAAGAATTTCGTTAGTAAAAAAACTCTCCAAATGAAGCGTTGATAAATTTGATCTAAAATTAACCGTAAGTCATTCGCACTCTTTCAAGTGCTTGTCTCCGAGTTATTTTTAGAATTCGTGGGAAAGACATACTCCTGATATTGCGCTACTTTCGCTGAAATCTCATTTGGGAAATATTTATTTGTTTCATAAAAATTATGAAAAAATACTTTTGAATGTACAAATTCAAGTGGAAACGATTTCAGGTGAAACGAAAAAGTGAAAAGGTCGAACAATAATTCCATTTTGGCTTATTTATTTTGAAAAAGCGAAACTATATCTTCAATTAATTATTCAATTTCCTTTCGAAATAAAGTTCCAAATACATCCGAAAACTTTGAAACCTATCTTTGGTAACAGAGAACAAAAGAAATTCCAAAAAATATTCATAAGAAAAGAAAACATTTCTCTTCGAAATTCCTTACGAAATAATTAATAAAGAATACAAATGTCAATAATTGCAGAAATATAAAACCGATGACCCTGGAGCAGCGAATCAGGTCACGAAAATATATATCCTCTGCAGAGAACTTGCAGGACGAGGATATTGGTAAAAAAATTCCAGAGAAGGTGTTGCCTGGATTGGGCGTGGCAATTGAAAGTTATGTCGGAATAGTATTGCATCGAACGCTTTGTGGATTCAAAGGAGACTAACGATTTTCAAAAGGAGAAAACAAAATATGGGTCAACGGCACAGCTGATGGTCCAAACGGATGCAGTACTAAGATGGCAGACGTCTTTACCTTATTTACTCTTCCATCGTGTTTTGTTAGGGAAATAAGAGGGAAGGTAAACAGGAGAATATTTGGCAATTATATACAAACGATTCTACGATCTATGAATAGGAACAGAAAGCGCTGCGATGTAAAACGCCAACTTCACTTCCGTGCCGAAAATCGAATCCACCGGTAATCCGATGGACATCGTAAAAGGGAAATGACGTAAAATCCGGGCTCTCTCCAATCTTCTCGTCCAATTACCACAGTCGAATTCCCTCTCACCTCGTTATGGTGTCCGACGGCGGTACCCAGAGCGGCCATCCCAGGGCCCAACGTGGCCATGGCCTCCTCCCCGGAACTGAGACTGCTTTCCCTCGCACCCATCGTCCAGTAAGAAGGCCAATAACTAGGCACCCTCGCTGCACTGGTGAGGGCTTCGGGTGCAGAGGTTCCTCTAGCCCTCCGACCTCTTCCAGTGCCCCTCTTACGCCCCCCCCGCCTCTTTCCCCGACGCCCCTCCACGACCAACCCACTGTTCCCTTCCAGTCGGCTTTGCTCTTCTTTCTGCAGCTTGGACGTGTGGTCCGATCACCTGCGATATCTTCACTCGGATTTAGAACTCGCGGAATAGATAAATAGCATAATATCCTCTCGTTGTCTGTTTGAGTCGTCTTGCCCCGTTGTTGTCCGATGTTGTCCTCGCAGTATCCTTGAGGGACGGGGGTGAGGGAGTGGGGTGTGACCTCTCCCGCTGCCGGCACTCGACTGAGCGGACGCAGCCTCCCTCTGCTCCCGCTGTTGTGGAACTAGAGTTGCCGCTTCGGTCGGTGGCGGCGCTGCGAGCGCGCGAGGGGGAGAGGGGTTGGCAAAAACCACGAAAGATGAATGTGGAAAAGAAGGTAACACTCTGTTCGATGATTAAGAGGACGACGCGAGTTTTCCCTTTCCCATAGACGTACCTGAAGTAAGTAATGGCCGAGGAGCGAAATATACCTGCTACTGAATTGAATTACGTTTCCTATAGTAGTCGGCTACTTGTATTTCAATTCTTCTGCAATAAATTAACCAAAAGGCAATGAAATTGACCTTTTATTTACTTCCATGCACTTTTCATAGAAATACTTCTCTCGGAAGGTAAAAGATCGAAGTACCTGAATATAACTAATTAACCAAGTATAAGGTAACCAAGGATAACGTATACGTCTCTGGCAAAATAAATGATGAAATTGAATGGAAGAAAGACATCTGCGAAGTCTATGAACCTTTTTTCACACAAGAGAATCCTAGTGATATTATTAACGGAGGTTGTATTGAACACCCCAAACGTCCTCTACAACACATTTGAGTGTAATCGCAGGTGACTAAGGTTGTGAAGGCAGAGAACTTCGTAAAAAGCATTATTGGAGAGCCTTTTTCAGGCAGTTGTAGTGAAGGAGTCGAACCAACAGCGTAAAATTTAAGCCTTTAGACTTACAGATGAGCACATTTTCAAAAATGAGTTCGATCTTCGAGATGGTTCCCGAAGTATAGTCTCAAACGATAGATACAATTTTCAACACAGGAAATCATATAATACCTGATTCCAAGAACAAAAGCTTCAAAAATATTCAAACCGTTATGATTCAATTGAAAAATAGAAAGTTCCATATCCTATTGATGCTATTAATCTGGGAAACGATGCATTAGAGCCATATTTTAGAACATTATTTGGAGCAACTTTCAACAGAATCACATTCGCGACGAATAGACTAATGTGACATTGATTCGTAAGGGAAGTTCATAAACATCATTTGATAATTTTTGACCCATAAGTTTGACTTTGGAAGTCTGTAAGATAATAGAAAAGATTATAACGTACCATCTTCGTGTAAAGGACTGGTTTAGTAATAAAGAGAGCAACTGAACCACAAGACTTGTTCCAGACATTGCAGATGGATGGATGGTTCATTCCTTTGATAGGGCACCGTGCGATAGTGAAAGTTTAAGGTTTCATTGTTAACCAAAGGGCAGTTGGATGAAGGGAACTTTGAAATAGAGGAATATGAAGATACAGACAACTCGAAAGAGAAGTCAACTCGATTGTACTTTGGGGTGGTGTGTTCTTTGGCCATCGCTCTTCCTAATTTATTTAAACATCCTACGAATAGAAATTAAATCCATATTAAGACGAAGATTGCGTAACAGCAGAATTAAGGAAAGACGTGATCACAAAATCTAGCAAAGGGTCCAATTACAATTTTCAGATTAAACTTGAATGTAAGATGATCAGCTTCAGCAAATATTTGTTTATTTTTCTTGAAGAAATTCGCCTAAAGTGAATAATTTCAATTTAAGGATGAGACACACACAATATTAATACGGTTTTCAATTGTCACGAAGTTAGTATAGTGAATAAAGTTAATGGGTTATGAAAGGAATAAAAGTGTGATTAAATCTCTAATATTAGATTCACATTTAAGGGAATATTTATAGAAATACAGAAATCTAAACTTTATAATTCTAAATACAAATTGGATTGTGTTTTGTGAAATGAGTAACAATTTTCTACGAGGGACTGTGGTTTTCAATTCCTGAATCAGCGAATATTGGGCACATATCAATGTATTCCAATCTGATCGAACAAATTGAGTAGCATTTTGTAATTAAATAAATGTTTCTCTCAAACCAAAAGTCTCTTTAGAAATTCTTGTAGTTGTTTCAACCGCCTCTATCACCAACAGAATTCCATCATTCAATTCTGCAGAGTATATTACATATTTATGTATTTAATTTTAAGGCTTATAAAAGCAATTTAGAGGAATTCATTAACGAAAGAAAATATTGAAAGCACATATTAATTTTTGAAAGAACATAATAAGCTGAAATTTCATTTACTTAAAACTTACGGAAGGAGAAATTTTTAAACAGTGATCTTACAGTAACCAATAAAATATATATGAAAGTGATATAATGATGTAATGACAAAGTATAAGTATGTATATAGTATGTATTTAATTTCCATTGAAGATGTGTGTTGTACTTTAGTATTCAGATATACCATTTTATCTTTAAGTTCCAAAAGATAATGATTAAACATCTATTGACCTAAGATACTTAAAAATATTTATAAAATGATAAAAGTATAGAGAAGTGTTTTAGTTTCATTGCAAAAAACATTCCTATGATACCCCTTCAAATGAGCGATGTTAGTAATCAATCTATTTATAAAGGAATTGTTGCAAAATGAATGGACTCAGACAAAAAGTAAAATGATTTTGAGGAAAATATTAAGAATACTTTTAATCACATCAATAGAAGACACGATACATTAATCAGTATGATTTTACTCTTATATTCTTCGGATTGTCTTATTTTCAGTTGTCCTCTATTAATACTTTCCTAAACAAGAGTTATACTATTATCGCCAAATATTCATTTCCTCGTGTCAATTTTATTATTCTCTTCTGAGTTTGATTTGCTGATTCTGTTTCTTTTTCAAGAAAACGATATTTTTTGTTCGATGCGAAACACTTTCTAATAAAATATTCATCTCAATTACGATAAACTTTATCGATTTCAATGATAAAAAATCAAATTTGGAATAGTCCACTTATTTAAATGAAACCACTTGAATTCGATTCGAAACTGCAATTAAATTTAGCATCGGTTCACACATTATATTTCTATAGGAGAATAAAAGAGATCCATAAAAGTATTGGTTTTAATGATGGACGAACTATAACATAATTTACCGCAGCCAATAACTATTGCAAATCAAATTGCAGAATTCCTTAAAATATATCAACAGAAAATCGAATAAATAATTCGTTAGAGCGCTAACAGAGAACAGCTATAGAACAGCGATGGCAAATAATCTAAAAATAATTGTAATGAAAAACGAATATTTGGAAACATTTGTGTGCAATAGATCATCCAAAGGAACAAAAAGAGCCGAAGCAAAAGAGCTCTGGAAATTCTCTAAAGTGAATCGGACATCGTCACCTGAAGAAGAGGACTTACGGATTGCAACTTATTTCCTCGCTTCTGAAATCCACTCCTGTTAAGGAGTTCGTCTGCAGACGTGGCTTTCATTACCTGAAATCGAATTGAGAAAGGCTTTTAACTAATAACACATCGTCAATACTATCTACTGAAAGGAGTTTAAGCAATCATTGGGAAACTCAGGAAATGAATATTAAACTAATTATGCTGTGTTTTATCGATAACAATAAGATACATGTGCACTCACATATGTTTATATCGAAGGTGGATGTTGAGATGTCGACTGGACAAAGTTGGGCTACTATTGTTATGAAATGTAAAGAAAAATATGTAGAATAGATGGAGCACATAATTATTAGTATTTAAGGGTAATTTTAAAAAAGGAAAGTTCGATATAGAAAAAATTCGGTAGAACTTGGAAATACCTGTATCGGATTGAAAAAAACTGATATTGATTATCTTTACATACACTACGAATTCCATATTAAAGATTAAGGATGAATTATTTCCTCATTTAAATAATCCCTGAAATTACGACAAACGGATATTTTTGTCGTAATTATGTTACGATTTATTCATTGCATTTCTCGATGCAGCAATTAAACGTCAAATTCGTTTGTTTATGGACTTATTAGCTCTTTGAAGTGGAAATGACGGCTTTGGTATGATGCCAATTCTTTCTCATAATCGCTTTAAGGACAGCACTTTGGAGACGAAATTAGTCCTTAGCGAAAGTACAAAAGAGGATCTACGTAATCCATTACATTAATCACGATCATCGTCTAAATACTATAACTAAAATACCTATGAAATTAAATGTGATAGTGTTAATATTAGCGCATTGAATTTTTGGGCAAATTTCTAATACTTGATCAGCGAAATTTAGGAGAATAGAATGTTATGAATATCCATTGTGTTCTGTCTCAACTTTAAATGACGTGGATCAAACTCCAGAGATAAAAATACTGAAGATTTAAAAGGAGATACTATTCCATTTAAACGAAGAACAAACATAAAAGTACAATAAAATAATAATTAATCTTTTTTGTATCCCTATTTTCTTAAAGATTCATAATAAAAAAGAAAGCAATCATCTGAACATGAAACGTATTTGGAAACTATCAACATCGTATTTATACGAAAGGATGAGAATTATAATATCGTTGTATTTTGGAGGTGATTATAATTGAAAGAATGGTATTTGAATTAACATTTCCTCCTTTCAAAATTTAGAATGTACTCTTCATATTTATCGAAAAGTAACGTGAGAATTCCCTTAAGAAGATTGTATAAATTGGGAGTTTGATTATGATACTCTATTTAATGGAAAATTCAGAAGCTATGGTCGTTTAAATTTTGTTTTGAGTAAATTTAGGAGAGAAGCGCATTAAATGTGATTATATAAACGCTGAATCGTCTATTCTAACCAATATATATTTTAGAAAGCTTTTATTTATATTTATTTATTTATATGGCAATACCATTTTATTCAAATAGAGGACATTCTTTTACCATCATTGTTTTCATTATCTAAATTTCACGTAATATTCTTTTCATTTTCGGAATAAAAAAAGAAAAAATAGAATGATGAAAGAGAAGATATGAATTTAAGTTCTTTCAATTCTAAAGTGGATTCAGACGATTAAAATATTTGGCAATTCTTAGGTTTGGCTTCGTTAATACATTTCTGACAAATTATCAGAATTCAAGGAAATGCAGTTATTTTGGAGTTTCAAAATAATACCTCATAAAAATGTAAAAAACACACGATCTTAAAATTTTATATTATAATGGTGTGGATGAATATCGATATTTCAACTATATTTTCGATGGAAAGATGAATAAATGGAATTTATATCGAACGGAAGGGAAATAATTGAGGCGATATTTTAGTAAAAACATTTCCATGGGATACAAATACGAGTATATTGCTCACTTCAGTTTAAACTGCCATTTTAATTCTTTCATCTATTTTATTGTGATTATCAGCTAACTTCTGAATCTTCTCAAATAAATTAACTTTTAACATAAGTAAAGTTGATTGTTCGTAAGTAAATTAATTAATTTTATTTTTTATATCTTTTAATAGTTAATTCATTGTATTCTTAATGTATTTTATTAGAAAAAATTGAATGTAAACATGAAATAAAAAAAGAATAATATATTGACCATTATCACTTTCTATGGGTTAGAGAAGTTACTGATCTCTTCTAACTAATGCTTAAGAATATTTTTTTTATGTTCTAACCATATTTTTAAAACGTTTTGAATTATTTTAAGGAAGAAATGTAATTGAAATAGGAAAAGAAGTCTTGAGATAAATATTTCAGTCGAATCATGAGACATTTTGCTTTTAGAATCTATTTCAAATAAGAAATCAATTGGCTAAGGATGTAAAGAACAGAGTTCCTGTCGAAGATCATGAAAACAGCGAAAAGCCGACCGTTTAAGGAATGAATTCCCTCACATATTCACGAGTAAACGAATGTTAGTCAACTTAAGCCAACGATGAACATTCGATGAAAGAGATATGACAGAACGTGGTTCGACTTTAATAACACAAACACGATAACACATAAACCCCTTTACGAAATTCCCTTCGCTAGCGATAGTATCGAAGCAAAAAAGCATTCGATAGTCTTAGGTATCGACCATCCAAAGATATTTAAATGCTCACCGAGATTCACTCAATCGAACCGTAACGAATAGAAAAAATCGAAAAGCTATATTAGAAAGGATTCTGTGTTTGTATAATTCAGAATTCAATTTTAATCCTCGTAATCTGTAAATCTATCACAAAATGTGGAAAAGAACGATTGGTAATAATCGACAAAATGAATGCTTGAGATCGGCTGATGCGTTGGAGACGGAAAAAGACAAATTCGATCTCCGAAAACATTTCGATTTTAAAAGAGCACACTCACACGCGTGTGTGTGTGTCTCATGTTAAATACGACGAGAACAGTTTCTATGGAAACGTCAAAGGAAACTCACTTCCGGTGTTCTACTCTAAAATAAAGAGCCTTTTTAAGGAAAACACTTCTGAGTTATGATTTTATTTGCTTCTTTTATTTTCTATGAGCTTAAATATTTATTTTCTTCTACTCTATTCTTAGTTTGACATGTATAAAAGTAGCAATAAAAAAGGAACAAATAACTTTAACAGAAATCCTTCCGGTATATGTTCACTATAACTGAGCGATTAACACTCAAAATGGAAAATGAATGAGAAATCTGTAAGATATAGTACAACTGTGTGACAATAGTTTAATTTCTCCTTCTGATATAGCAGCATATAATGTTCCCCAATGAGTTATTACATACATTGAATAATCAAAAGAAAATTTTCTTTTATATTGAATTAGATCAATATATAATAATCTTTCGATCGTACAAGATATTATTTTACTGTTACATTCACAAATTTAAAAAATTGACATCTCTCGTTTGTTTTTCTATTAATCGTCATAAATGATTGACTGAATATTTCTTTCAAATTATCTGTAAACATTTTCAGATTGATATATTTTGATTAAATCAAATTACTATTTACGTATATTAATTTTAAAATGCTTCGAAGATCGTGTATTGAATAGAAATTACATTTCAATAGTTCTTAGGGACATTTCCATTGTCAAATAAGAGTATAATAGACTCTTCCAAGGACGTGAAATCATTATTTTAATGGGTTGAAAATGCTCCCTTTACTGACAATATTTCTATAATTTTCTATTCAAAATACCTTGAGATTTATAATTCGGATATAATATCTCTAAATCTGTGTAATTCTTCTTAAAATAAAGACATTGCCTTTTCTATTTTTCAGGTGTACTTATATCTATTATATATCAAAGTCCAAAGGTATTCTTTTAAGCGTAATTTGAATTAAATTATAATTTTATAGAAACATATTTCTGTTCATTGCATCGAAAGGATTATTATGGGTTTATGAATTATGGACGAAAGGTTACTCACTTCAGCCGAAGTTCGTTTGTTGATATTTTGCTTTCATCCCTTAACAATAGTCATCTCCATAGAAGAGCCATAAATGGTGCAAAATTTAAGTTAGAAATCCTTTTTCCGGATTCGCAACCTTTCCAATTGGTTTGTTCGGGGGAAGTAGGACACTTTTGTCCTATGATGCCACATCAAAGGTGAATTAGGAGAGACTGCGCTCATGTGTTGCCGTTAGAGATGCTGTGGGAAGATGGAATCGATAGTGGAGGAGGGCATTTGGCAACAGCGCGGCCCCCAGGGATCTGATGCACGTCACTGCGGGCGGTCGATGTGGCAACGCCGCCTCGGAAGAGGGGAGTAGCGGAATAAACTCACTCGATTAATTTATGGACTATTCATTAAATATTCGATTGCGTTTAAATACCGGAATTAAAATAAAGTAAATATGTTGCATCTTTACAACTATTGATTTCCCCTTATTATTCTCAAACCTTCGTAATGTTAATGCAATCAAATGTTACAAACCAAGTCATATTTGATTTTAATTAAGTTCGTATATTTACTTCGTTAAGCAAATAAGATTTTCTGGTCTTCAACGATAATGCATTCTTATAATTTGCGAATTAATTTTAACAATTATTATGTCTTTTTAATCCTTATTAAGATTGATAAAATGTATCATTGTCTTCGATCTTCAATCAATGTAAATAATTCTGACATTTTTATTGCTATAATTTATCCGATTCATAAGTATATGTCTAAAATAATTCGAGCGATAATTCTTTTCGTTTGCGGGAAAAATTATAAAATTACATACATTTATCCAATTTTACTCATCACATAATTTTACTCATAATATTCAACGGTTCGATATTTTAATCTACATCTACACAAGTACCCTTCAAGCCACCTTTGGCAGCGGGTGTAGACACCTATTTTATGTTATCGCGTATTTTACCCTTTTAATAATAAAATAATTTTCAGCCATTAATAATGATCTTTTCATTATAAATTTAAAATTTTCTTGCCAAACTATTCATATTGATGATATTTGAAATGAAAAATACAGAAACACACTTTCAAGATGTTTTTCTCAAATCCGCTTAAGGTTCAATATCTTATGACTATTTAACGTCCTTATTCTTTTCATTCACTGTCTCATTCCTTCTTTGATTTCTTCACTTATTCGAATCCGAAATGATTGGTTTTTCAATGAGTGATCTAAAACACTAACACACAATTTTTATTGGAATATATTGATGAGATTTTGTTAGTTTCTTTTGTGGAGTAAACTCTAATGTCATATATTTGAAATGATCAAAAGTTCCATATCGTTAAATGAAGGCAGGAAAGATAGTAAATAATTTGCATTTGTAGAATTCATACTCACAGATAAAATCGACAAATGTCAGAAGAATTAAAAATGATTCGTTGAAAAAGAACGATGATAGAAGTGGACAATAATGATCAGCTTTAAATTGGCATTAAATCATAATTAATATTCTAATATATACTAGTACATATAATACTTTAAATTTTTAAACCGAAGCATTATCCAATTAACATTAGTAAACAATATAAATTAATTAAATAAAAAAAAATTAATACAAAGGCAAAAATTAAAATATCTTCAATAAAATATTAAGAGCGATAAATGTAATTATAAGGAGTTGATATCCTTTTGAGATCTTTAATGTAGAATAACTAAATTGAAATCGTGTCGAAGTGTTTTTAATCCAAAATATTTTCATCGGAGTTCCTTCTTTAATTACTTCATGAGAACGACCAATTGAATTCTATTATTTACATTATGACTTGTCGTTAATTTAATAACAGAATATCTCTCTAATTTATTGAAATTGTAATTCAGAGAAGTTATTTATTTCCACCGAAAATGTAACTAAAATAATTGCTGACATCGGATGGCGACATCTTTAGAAAAGTGAGCATTCGAACAACGACAACATCATTCGATGCAAAACTACTCTTCGCCTCGTTAAGACGCCCCGAAAAAATGGCTGTGAACCATTCTTTCAGTTGAAAGGGCGAAATGGTCTGAGGAAAATGTTGGAAGAAGCAAATGGAAAAGGGAAACTGTACGGAAAGATACTTCCATTGAAAATAAAAACTGTGGAAGGATTTAACCCTTTAGGGCTTTCTTTAAACTTTATTAGAGGAAGAGGCGGATTACATCCGGAATTATCGTGGGAGGAAAGCAGGCGAGACAATATCACAGTGTAATTACGAAGTAACATATAAAATCTTAGTAACATTTATAGACTTACTGTTAATTGGATCGAGTAAATCGCGTGAAATAAGAACGGCTCTCGAAATATTAAAATGATAAATTCAAATTCTTTAGTCCAATAATATTCGTAAAATGTATGTGGCGATGTAAAAGGAATAGATCAATAAATCTTTATGAGACAATTTAAAATAACAGATAAGTGTACAAAATATTAGTATTTCTGGCAGTCAATTCGTAACTAAGAATCCATATTTTGAGGAAATCCTAGGAAACATTGAGTGATACCATTATATACAATTTAATGGTTAATTAGCATTATTAAAAACTAAAGATTCGTAAGTTAAATATTTAGAAGAACGTGTACTTTTCGAGATTATGCATGAGACTATCAAAGGATATGAATATATTTCTATGAAATAAACTATCGCAAATGTATGTATTCCAAATTAACTATAGTGTTATGAAAGTAAAAATCGAAAATTTACATTCCGTTAAACTTAAGTTTTGATGATAATTTTTTTAAATCTCATTTATGCTTTGATTAAAAATAAATAATAATTACAATTTCCGATAGTAACAAAGATCTCAATCTGAATTCATTACTGAAGATGAAAGTCAATACGTATACAGTGTTTCTTTATGCTTTTGTTTCCCTGTAATGGTGGGCAGCAGTAAGGGGCCTAGTACAGTGTAGTATAAGTTTTCTTTAAAACTTTGAAAATTTATCGAAAAATATCTGTTACTATGATAAGAATTCTGTACAAAACTAATGTTCATTCGGTGGAACTAAACAATTGCAAAGATTATAAAAATATTGGGAAATTTCACAATTCACTGAATATTTATTTTTTCTCTTCCAAATAATTCACGGGTATATTTACTCGAGTGAATAAAGTGTAAGAAGCAAAAAATGATAAACGTAATGATATTAAACCGAATAAATGTTCCAATATAAACATCCTTATCTGGCTTCAACTGGGATTCAACGTGAAATGTATCCTACAGAAAATATATCGTGCACACACTTAAATACAATGAAAACAATTTTAAAATGAAGTAGTAGTTTTTTTCTATTTCTGTGATTTTGTCAAATATTTGTCAAACTTTTTTGCAAATAAAATTTCTAAAGTCAAAAGATCAAGCGTAAGTTTATATAATGTTAACATATTGAATAAATATCTACGTGTTTTCAACATATATTAATTAAAATATCTGTGGACAGTAAAAAATGTAGTTAATAATCAGTTAATAATCATAAAGATAAAATGATTTTACATTTTTTGGCAATTTGGCCGAATAATCAGCAAACATATGAATCCAAAACTATACTAGCGTCTGTTAACATTGAAATATAATATTATGTATATTCAAAGTTTCATTTAATATGTCAACTTATATGCGATAAAAGTTTTATAATTTATATCGAATACGTGTAATTTTTCTGAATTAAATGAAAACGTATTATAAACGGATAAAAGATTTTGATTTGCGATTTCGAAGTATCCATGTAAATGGAATGACGCTTCGTTGGCTTTATTCTTGAATCGAATGGGAGACATATTGTGTTGAGCGTAAATTAAGTGTTGGTCGTGTGACATCCACACCAAAGTGAACAGAGGAGAACACAATAGATAAAAGAAAATGTACTCAAAGAAGAGAAAGATTGGAAACAACAATTAATGGATGGTATAAGGTTCGATGAAAATGCGGATATTAAAAAAAGGTTTAACTGAATTGTTTAGATCAAGGTAACAGAATGTTAGACTTCTTTTGATTGTATCAACCTGAAATTGCAGTAAAAAATCTTAATGATTTCTAAAACTTTAAGGAAACATTTCAAGGCAAATTGAAAGATTCAAACAAATAAAAGAGGAGCTGTACGAAACAGAATCAACTTGGAATCTGATGATTTAAGGAGGTTTTTTGGACTTTAAGATATAAAGTCCATCAGATGGAAAAATACATGTGGTAGACAGCATTGTAAGACATACGATATAAGAAAAGAAATGATAACTGAAACTTGGAATATCGTAAAGTAAAAATCATAATTTGGTTGTCTAAACTTAATGATTTTTATGATATTACATCTTTTGAATTGTTCTCAGGAATGATCGAACTCTTCAGAATCTTTATTATTTCTATTATACTGTTCTTTTTATTTTAGCACTAAGCGAACCAATAAAATTCTTAACTTGCTATGATCAAAGTTCGTCATCAAATATCTGAGAAAATTTTAAAATCATAATAAAATATGTGTACAAATACAAGAAAAGGGTGTTTCTCGTAAAACGAAATTTGCAATGACTTTCATTTTATTTAAAAAATCATCATGTTTAATGTAATATGTCTGAAAACGCCAAATAGCATGACTCTGTATCAATTCAGAATGATAAAATTGGCTATGATTAAAATGTGATCTTCGAGAACGGTTCATATTTAAGTGTTGACCGCAAAGTCTATTATTTTGCGCGATAGTTGAATGAATAGAACACCAACAAAGTATAGAAGCAGGAAATGTTGATCAAGGCCTAATTCATTACGATCGTAGGAAGCAGTGATGTAAATGGAACACATCGAAAAAGGGGAGTTCATTGTGTTTCGAATTCTCATTGTGAACGGATTATTGCTTCGAAAATTGAAGGGTTTTAAGAAATAGTGAAGGGATTTGAGGCAAGTTCTTTAAAAATTTTAAATATCACATTATAATGTAATTTGTTAAGTGATAATCGTTGATTTTCTAGAAAATGACTCTTTTAAATTTCGCATTTCACTTATTTGATACCGAGATAACTTGGTATAATATTTACTAAAATCTATGGAATTATTTTATAGATACTGCACTCTAACAATGAGTATGACGTACATTTATTTTGTTACAGTACAGATAAGTATAGTACAGATTAAATCCATATAATTTTGTTCGAAATCAATTTATAACACGGAAAGATTTAAAGGTAAAAGTAATTGTAAATAAAAGTGTGTTATTAGAACTATCACATCGATAGCATAGATATCGTATAAGATAGGCAATTAATGCTACTAAGAAAGCATTCCTTTGAAAGCTGAAGAATGGACCAATTTTGAATCTACGAGGCGCCTCTAATAACCTATAAAAGTGATGGAAATTAATCGAGAAGCGATAAATGGAATTCCAGTCAACGAATGTTCGAATTCATATTTAAGAGTGACACAAGGAATTCGCAGCTTTTGCCGGAGTGACATTTATAATTAGTTGAAAGCATTCTCCTCTAAGAACTTATTGAGTTATCGCTTCTCCTATTCAGTTTCAACGTCAAAGACATCTTTCAAGAATGGAAGATTATAGAAAAGTCATGGGATTTTTTAAACTATTTGAAAATTTCAATAAATATCAATTGACATAAAATATTAAATTTCTGGGAGTAATCAGAATTATATTCATTGGACAAAGAAGATTCTTTGTTTGTTTTCTCTGTTGGATTATTTCTTTATTGCATCAATTTTTACCTAAATTGTAATAAATTTTCATTAATGACTTTTAAAAAATACCCTTATAATGAAAGAACAAAGGTTTTTAAAATAACGCAAATCAGTATGTCAATGAAATGTCGAGTAACATCAAATTAACGGAATAAAAATTCTATTTTTAATTCTATTCCTTTAAATCCGTTTGATGTATCAAAACCAGTTCTGCTTTCCAAATTATCTTACCCATTAAACAATAAAATTCGTATTGATACACTGTTTCCATTAGTTGTTTACCTTAATATAAAGATAGATGAATGAATAAGTTTCGTTGAAAAACATTATGAGATCATTATAAAATATGCTCCCCCACTTCGATCCGAAATACTTTCTAACAATCATTGTAGACATTTATTTCAATACAAATCATGTTCACTTAATAATACCAGTTTGAGATTATCTTATTTTATCTCTGATTTTTATGTTGGAACGATTTCCCACGCTAATTTTATATTAAAATTCCATTTTAATACTAAAGCACTATACTTTGAGGACGAAGCTTCAAAAACTATTCATTTAGTGCATAGAAAGGAATATTTGTTCCTTAAAAATTTACTTTCTTATTGTCCAATATTTTTCATTTCTTAACGGAATAAAGCTCAAAAACATCCTTGAAAGACCAAGCATAGAATTCTCTTTATAATAAGATCAGATAAATTAATATTATCAAGCTTAATTTGGTGGAAATCTAGTAACATATTTGAAAATTATATTGTTATATTTTTTCAAATATAATAAGATCAGTATATTCTTATGATTAACTTTTGTGAGAGTTTTATGAATCCGTAATTAAATACTATAAATCATATAAAAATTTTGAATATTAAGAAAATGAATTTTGAAAAATTCCTTACCAGGAAAGATATCTTTGATACAATTTAATTTATATTCCATATTTTCATATAGTTTGAAAATAACATTTGATAAATAAAACTCCATATAAATGTTATAAAAGCAATCTTATAAAATGTTTTCTAAGGTGAAAGGTCTATTACGCAACCGATTAAGGAAAAGGGTTTTTGGAAATAGGATTTCACTCTTTACTTCACAACTTAAATATATCAGATGTAATTCTTAAAAAGTTTAAAAAATAATAATAATACCTCTCAATATGTATTTAACCAATGAATTATTGGGCTTTGAAACAATAATTCTGTACATTCATTCAATCAGACGTAAACTATAATTAAATAAAAAAATTTGTCTCCAACTCAAGTCTCTAATGCATTTCACAAAATAAAAAAACTGTTTTAAATGAAAATAAATTTATAAACGAATATATATAAACGAATCACTGTTTCTTTATTTATGAAATACTGCGCAAACATGATTTCATATAATTAAAGGTATTTCGATCTGAACGGTGGATTGATTTAAGTACTTCCTTTGAGAGATTCTAAATTTCACCGCCAGATATCGCCCTCAACTGAAACCTTCCTTTGCGACGTTAGCGCCACCAGACTTTGACGGAGAATAAATGAAACAACACTGAGAACGCGGCGCGATATTACGAACAATAGAATCTCGAAAAGTATAACATTTAATCTGGTATGTGTTTTTCTACCAACAAAAAGATTCCAAATATTCGCTAATATCCTCTCCTTTTAGTAGATTAATAGTAAAATTAATTACTATCCGAAGTTTATGAGCCTCATTTTAAAATAAAATATGATATGACACACAGTGTATATGCTTCATTATCTTTGATTTAAACTTATTTCGAAACTAATGTCAGTGTAATATACTTTATCAATATCAATATCAAAGAATAAACGAAAAGTTAAAGAGGTATTTTATTATATTTCAAAAGAACAATCTTTTTCAAAAACTTCGAAAAAAATCTTTAATTCGAAAACGGAAAAATTGCAGATTAAGAGAAAGTATTTCTTAGATTCCATTGAATTGCATTGATCAAATGTTGCTTGAAAAGGGCAAAATAAAACAATTCAGAGTATTGAATGTATATGAGTTGGAATTCCACTTGAAATATAATTACAGACATTTCCATTCGCCATTTTTATCTAATCTTTATATTTAAATCTAATTAAATAAATTACAGGTTGATTAACAATACTAATAATTTTTTAAAACATAAATTGAAAATATACCATAGCTTAGCTAAATATTTAAATTTTACACCAATATGATGATAAATATGAAGTTAAGAACTATTTTATTCATTCATAGAATGTATGAGACAATTTATTTTTCAAAAGAACTATTTTTCCACCCTTTTTAAGCCAATGCTTACATGTATTATTAATATGAAGTAATTTACAGAAATATATCAAAAGTGGAAAGTAGTTATATCTATATACAAACTATTCTACATAATAAACCATTTGTCCCATTTTCAAAAAATGGTATGAAAAATTTAAAGTAACAACAAATGATAACAAATGAACAGCCGTTTCTTTCTTTGAGCGGAAAAGTGTCTAATTATCCAACTTGACGGAATAAACTTATCTATACATATAGACGCTTCGGGGGGATATATATATATATATAGGATATTAATGTCAGGCCCAAACCGCTTTGTCCACGGAGCCGCCGATTTTTTTACGTAATGGCCAACTAAATCTCACTCAGGAAAAATTGGGAAACCGACCCTACCTATCATGGGTTCGATTCTAGGAGGTCCCAAAAATCGACTTTCCCCATTTAGAATGCATTGGGCCGTTTTTCAAATGATTTTAAAAATACTTCCCCTTGAGAGAGAACAATGAAATTTCATATGGCTATTGCTATTATATATATCTACGCAAAAATATATTTTTAACGCGCAACCGGTCATGGGTTCGATGCCAGGAGGTGAAATATTTTCGAATTTCGAAAAATCGTAGCTCTCTTAATATGATACATAGAATAATCAAATTTTTTACACTTATAGGTATGTATATTATGTACCTCGAACAAAATCCACACTTGCCTACATGTCACGGGTTCGATTCCAGAGCGTCCCGTAATCTCGATTTTCCCCGTTAAGAATGCATGGGGCCGTTTTTCAAATAATTTTAAAAATACTTCCCATAAAGCAAAAAAAATAAGATTTCATGTAGTTATTGCTTATATATATGTCTACAGAAAAATGTAGTATTTTACGTACAATCGGTCCTGGGATCGATGCCAGGAGGTGAAATATTTTCAGATTTTGAAAAATCTTAGCTCCCTTAATATGGTACATAGATCATTCAAACCTTCTACAAATATAGATACATACAAAATGTAATTACAAAAAAATCAACAATTGCCTATGTATAACGGGTTCGATTCCAGAGTGACCCGTAATCTCGATTTTTCCCGTTTAAAATACATTGGCCATATTTCCGAATGCTTTTTATAACACTTCCCCACCGCGCAGAGGGTCAAAATTTCACACAGCCATAAAAGGGACCATTTTCAAATAAACGAATTCCAATGATTGTCCTAAATGGTCGTTGTTTCGATTCTAGGGGGCGTTAACAATAACTTCGTAAGAAATGCATAGGGAATAAGGACTCATTTAAAGGTACTTCCTGAATGATTTTCCATTTTATATTCGGGGTGTTTATAAAGTCAATCATACTTAAGGGAAACATAACAGTGATTTTAGCAGGATGACCTTGGTTCGACGCCGGGGCGGGAATAATGCTGCCGAAAGAAATGCATGGGAAATCGAATTCGGTGCATTTTCAGCTGCGTAAAGGTCCTTTACTTTATGTTTAAAATTTTATTTTTTACTAAAGATAAATTATTGCATTGCTTGCTGTCAACAAGCACACCTTTACTCGTATGTATTAAATATATTAGTTGTACAGACAGCGAATGTTCGTGTGGTTTATATTAAGTTAATAAATATATGTTGATTATTTCGGGTCATTCTTGCGAATGACTTAAATTGGAGCACTTTTATCCGAAAAATATGCATTCAAATAAATCAACAAGGTCCGTTTCATACGGTACATTGTTGAAGAGGTCAGAAAGTGATGCTATTTTACTTTGGTCAGTCCCCATTATAAGGCAAGTATACGAGACGTGGCGGATGAAGCGTACAACCGTATTTTCGAAAAATTCAACGAAAGGCATTATAATTTGAGAAAATATGCTCCAACGAAAAAACTGTTTCTAAGAAACACTCGGACGCAATTATTGAATCTCTGAAAAGTAAATTAGAATAATCGATATATTTGGAGTAAATTAGTTTGTTGATAATTATATTTTCTCCTCCAAAATAAGGGAAATCGGTGAACAGACAATTGGCCGTAATTAAATAAACAGAGAACACAGTGAATTGTTTTCGTGGCTTTTAGTACATAGAAAAGCAGAAAATGAACTATCCGTTCCATACGTCACAACAAAGAAATAAAAGAGTAGGCATTGAAAATAGCGAAAATGGATTATTCGAGGACTACGATTAAAGATTAAGTGAATAGGATATATTTAGGATGGGATTATATTTTCTGATTCCCTACTAAAATCTCTTTTTTCGAATAACAGGATATAAAAACACTGAATTGAAATCGCAAAAAGAAACTTATGATTAAAATGAGATTTGTTCATTTCATTTGTTTTTAATTCTTCAAAATTTTTATGTTTGTTTCCTTTGATGAATTAAATCAAATAATTAGTGAGTTTAATATTATTCATTTCATTATAATATGATTTAAAATATCTTTACAAAACCTTAAAAGAAATATTTTATTTTTATTGAAAATTATAGTTTAGATCTTTAGGTCTTTATTTATAAGAGTTTATAGTATTTATAATACTTTATATTTATAAAATTAAGAGTAACTTAATAAGTGATAACAAATAAATGACGTAATAAAACGAATTGAGAATTATTTTTAAAATAGACGAAATATAATGTCCGAGCAATGATCTCCTTGGCAACTTACAGAGGATAAGAGACACACGTATGGGAGTGAAATGAGAAGCTGTGAATGATGAATGTCTGGATTCATTGTGACAACAACACGTAATTGTCTGACGCACGGGTTTACGATGAAAGTGCACCAACATTTGCTGCTCACTTCACTATCATTTCCTAGAATTAACTGTATATACGAGTTTGAATTTTTAAGTAACTGTATATACACCTAATAAATACAAGAATCTGCATTTTTATATTTGTCTAAAACTGAAAAAAGTGCTAAATTTAAACTTAAAAGATTCATTCTCAAACTCACATTCTTTAGACCCTAAACGACAATTCCATTTTTCTTTTTTTCTTTTTCGTTATTATTTCAAATTATTTATAAATAAAGGCGTTGAATAATTTCATGGATGCGTCATTCTGATTAATATAGCTAAGGCAAGGAGTGTGTGTATGTGCAGATAAATGTATTTATAGACACTAGAATACACACGCACGCGTAAATGTAAACAGTAAAAGGAAAGGATATTTTTTCAATGGATGATATTCTTTTGTATTCATTGAGTAATGATGTGAAAAAATACATTCATATACTCTAGAGTTGAATTAATTTTGTTGTACATATTTTATTACTTCTATTAAAAAAATTAAAAGTGAAACAACAACAACAACCCATAATACGTAACGTGAAGGTAAAACATCATCACAAACAATGATCTCCAATAAACTTCCAATTCCAAGTCGATTTACATTTCCTGTAAAATACGCAATTTATTTTCGCTCAACAATTTGGAAACAATGTGCTTTCATTGAAAAGAATGCGGTAAATATTGAAAATTATATTTAACAAAATGCGTAACACATTTTTATAGTTGTATCTGTCCATCTTCTAAACAAGGATCCCATAGAAAACAGTAATGTTTATAATTTGCCCTTTGATAAATGTTCGTTTGAATTGCGTCGATTTGCGATAAAAGCGAAGACCCACCTGTGCATCCATAAAATGACCTCAAAACACCGTAAGTGGGTCACACACAATTCTCGCTCATTTCCTTGTGAACGAATTATACGAAACAACACAAAAGGTGTCTTTGAGACACATGTTCGTATGAAGTGTTCGTAATAGTGGACAAAGAGAGTTTATTCGAAATTAAGAAATGGTAGAGACATATAACCACGCCTACGACTCCACCCAATGAAAATCAATACTCGGAGCCACACCCTTTCCCTCATCCCTTTTGTCTAACATTTTCCTTTTATTGCGATTTCATCTTCGTTTTCACTCATTATGAACACAATGTGTTTAATATGAGAATTTCTAAAGAATATTTGACCTTCTCCGAACTTTTAAAAAGTACTTTCAAAATATTCCGTTCTTAAATTTTTTACGCCTTTTATCATTCGATAGAAATTATTACTGAATCATCCTCATGAGTATATTTAGATATTTTTAGGTAATTTAAAATTTTCTTTTGACGCAGAGCAAAATATTTTAAATGCTAAAAGGAAGAAATGATTCAATTACATTCTAATTAATAATTATAATAATCTGATTCTTCAATTACATTTTAATCTCAAATAAAATATAGAATCCATTGAATTTTTTAGAAAAACATAAAGATAAATAAATGATGGATAATGAATGTCGCTTTTCTTTTAAGTGAACCGTCAATTTCTTTCCAAAACATCCGCATTCTGAACGTATCGAAGTAAACTTTTACAGTTTTTATAAACGTTTTTCGCTTCTTCATTCAAAGAAAAGATACTTCCTAAATTCTTCCCCCATTTACCGTCTATATTTTTTCCTGAGTATATCTTTCAAATTCTTACACTACATCGACTTTTCCCTTTTCCCCATTTACCCTTCCTCAATGCACTTTCTTCTCATCAGCGACAAACACCTCGAAGTTGCGCATTTGTGTTTACCTTTTTCATTCCCTTATCGGAATTTTTGAGAGTTCTTATTTCGATGCAGAATTTTGTAGACATCTTCTTTCATTTAATTTTGAATTCGATTGCTGTATTTTTTACATTACTATAGTATAGAGATATTTAGATAAGAGCTAAGATTATAAGTTCAATATAACAGAATAAAGCATATTTAAATAATTCTATGAAATCATAAATGAAATTTAATTATATTTCGTAGGCGATATATGACGCAACATACAATTCAGTCCCATATTTTCAGTGATATTTTTTATCGAATGAGAACAGCCTTTCATTCGGAACGAAATAAAATCTCACGTAATCTTCTCCATAAAAAAATGGATTCAACTACAGTAGTAAGTGAATTAAGTGATATTACTAATTCATCCTGAAAGCATAATCCTCAAATTTCTAAGTCCGAATAGAAAACGTGCAAACGAAGATCGAGTAATTTAATTCTAATGAAATAAATTCATTCTAATGAAATAATATTGATAAGTTCTAGACAATATCTTGCATATCACGATCAGGCATCAATTTTCATTCAAATATAAATCAAAACTTACCAAATTTCTTTTTTTTAGTGCCCTGGATAAATCACTCGGATTTCCTTACCTGAAAATAAAAGAAATCTTACTAAAAAATCATGATGGTAAATTATTATGGTAAATAATGACATCCAAAATAAGATTTAAACACTCTTTCAGAATAAGTAAAACTCAAATTTTATGTTTAAATTTCAAATTTGTAGATACTATAACTTGTGCTGGAAACAAACTCTAATTCTATTTTATAAGAAGTAATCCTATATTTTATATATGTAATATGAAACAATTCTTCATTCTCATCGTCTCATTAGTCAATGAAACATTTTCACCGATAAAAAAAGAACGCAATGTTGACTTTACGATTCAATTACTCATAAGACACTTCTTTGGTTAATAATTTATCTCAAATTTGATCTTGAATATATTACATTCCCTTATATTGCACCTATAACCTGTATTTATATCAAATCCTTTCATTAATACAAATATTATACGTATTTTCGGAGAAGTACTCTGCCTTTTGAAACAGTATTTTTCTTAAAAAATAGTCAAAGCAAAATAAACTATTTGAAATTCGTCTCATCTCAATATTTCATTTTACAACCTCAGATACTGTAAATCGGAAGCTCCCGAAGTATATTTCTAAAACATCATTTCAAACCAATTATTCCACTCAAATTATTATTTCACAGAACGTTTCTTCGAAGGTCGTGCGACAATGATTAATAAGGTTTTCACTTCATTTCCGTAACAACTGATTGACTTCGCCTGATATCGTGCTCTTGTTTGCATTCTCTTGAGGCACTTAAATTAAGAAAAGGAAACGCATTTTAGGAAAGGGATGTGCATTGCTCTTTTTTGTTTCCATACCAACCAAAAAGTATCGATAAACAGTACTCACGTATATCTCATTTGCTCCGACCGAATGAAACTATAATTGCTAAAGCTGATCGGATGCATTGTTTTAGTGTAATTTTATAGTAATAATTCAGGCGATTGATTTTGAATGTTACATTCGACGTAAGATGGTGCAGCATAAGTAGGTCATGCCATTTGACCCGCATTACGATTTCCGATTTTGGCGTAGTCTTCCGTAGTACATCGCTATTGGATGAAATAGGTGAAGATCAATAAGGACCACACGAGCGTTGACCCTGTTTACATTTTACCTCTTCCGAAATTGGAATTTAATTGTGCTTTTGAATAATAACGAAATAGTAAATGAATGAAACCGCTAATAGAAGTGAGATTAATAAAAATATGGATGCACCGGTGAAAATGTTAACTAAATGAGAGTTTTTAACTTTTGCTTTGGAAAAATTCTGTCTATCAAAGGAAAAATCAAGAGATTTGAAATATTCAAGAGCTAATTTTCATCTGAAAATCTAAAATTATGACATTTCTATTACTAAATATCGAAATTCGCAATACCTGAGATTTGAAAGGATTAAAAGAATAACAGAAAGTATGAAGGTGGCAAAAGTAGCTCGATGCGAATTCACATACTTCTTTTACTTCATTGATTTCGAGGAATGTACGAGGCAGCAATTCCTTCAGAAGTATTTCCTTCGAAGCCAGATTATGAGACTTTTCACCTATAAAAAAGTATGGAATAGTTCACGAAAACCGTTACTAAGTTACTCAACAGTTTGAAACGCCTTCATTTTACCGACCGCCCCATTTGATTCTTCTTTCAGTCCGAAATTCCGCTGAGAGATGACGCTGCAGTATAACACGGCCGCCCTTTTCGCAAAACAAATCGATCTAATTCGCAGGGAACATCATTTTCGCAAAACTCTCATCCCAACAATCACGAATCATTTCCTCCCGTTATCATGAGATGCTATTAATTTGATACTTTTAGAACTTTATTTAAATATGTTCTATAGGGGAACTACTGTCTTCAAATTATTTTTAGCGGTATTTAAAAAAAAATATATTTTAACTCATTTAGTCCTCTAGTCTCTAGGGAAATTTAATTGTCACGATATTTTCATTTATTACTGCTATACGGAAAAAATTCCGTTCTTCCCTTTCATTAGATGTAGTTCCTATTGCAGATTCAATGTATCATTTTATAAACTTTAATTTAAATAATTTCTATATTGATTATATAAAATATTAGATTTTATGTGAAATTTCTGCTATTCCAATTTGAACAAATCGTTTGAATTTAGTCAGAATAGACTTAAGACTTTGGGTTTTCGAACGCGTGCAAAAGAATGATTATTTAGTTAATTGGAATACAAATCTCTCAAATGAGAAAAAAGAAATATTGCCGAATATTCTGAAGGACAATCGGATATTTTTTTATAATTCAAATAGCAAACCGATTTTAGATTAAAAGTCCAAAAAATTACATACGCTTATTTTCCTCTTTAAACACGAAGAAGAGCTTTCAAATACGATAACTAAAGTTCATCCCTATTTTATTTTAAGACTTTTTTGATACTTATGCATTCATCAAATGATAAACTCAGTTTTTATTTCTCCTTGATAAAAACAAGATAACATTTATTAGCTGATAACACGATCATTTTCCATCGAATGTAATTATTATTAATTATTATGTATTATTATATATAATATTAGAGTTTCAAGAAATGACAATTCTAAGGATTGAAATCCTTACGAATTAAAATGATGAAGAAGCCAATTACCATGGAGATTCGTTAGCTCACAGTTTATTAAAATATTTTATGAAAGTGAATTTAACAATCGACTGAACTAATTGAAATAATTGCCACTTACAGTTTTGAGATAAAACCTTTTTAATTATCGTTAACACTTTTCTACTCGTGTCATACATTAGAGTTAAATAATCGTCAAATAAAAAGATACTGTTTCGGGAAACGAACATTAAATTTCAGTTTTCTATCAGTTTTTCTCTGTTGAGAGCCAAAAATTTTATTATATAATTTTATGAAAATAATGCAATACAAGTTATTATTGCTACCGTAGAATTCCATACCACAATTTTACACTGATTTTAAATCGAGTTTTAAATGCGTATACTCATCTCTATTTTTTAAAATACAACACTATTTATTTGAAAGTGGCACATTCTCGCTGTTTTATAAAGGATAATTACTTTTAGAATATATCAAGATCAATTTTCCAGTTCAAAATATTCTCAAAGAGTTCGACATTTTCGGGATTGAAAAATTCGATGTAATTTCCTTGAAAATCTTTTCCAGGTCATTCCTTGGCAATGATGTACATCTATTTTTATAGGTTATATTCATTATTATGTTTTCATCCTCCTTCAGTTACTTATATTAGTAACTTAAGTGAATTAGCTTGAGATTTCAATAGTTATTACAGTAAAATCTCTTTCAATTGAAATAATAATGATGGTTAGCGTTTATTGGGTGAAAATTTAAACATATAATACTATTTATATTATCATTCTTATTTATGAATAGAAATATATTTTCCATATTTGTATATTATGGTTGACTGTAACTGCCAACACAAATTTATTTGGAACATATTCAATACGTGGCAATTGAAAATTATCAATTCAATCATATCAACTCAATAAGTAACTTCATAATCTGCCATATGTTTAACCTAAAATGTATTCGCATGACAACGAACGTGACGGATATAAACGTTTCCATAGCAACGGATCTAAGGATTAGCAGCAGCAGATCAGCGCGACTTGAGAGCCACTGGCGGCGGAGAGCTGTACTAAGCCACACCGGAAATTCCACCGTACATCATTGGTTTTCAATGGACGAACACAACACTTGCACGATCTTCATCAAAGCATATTTAATCATCTTTGTAGAGCACATTATCTCCTACATAAATTTATAGGAAAATTCAGATCTCAAAGTAAATGGAATTCTAAGATATATCAAAATTTGGAAATTATGATTAGTTAATTACAGAAATCGAGTGAGAATCCAAAACTACAGCATTTATAAAAAACCTCTAAAGCGCTCCATAAAATTCATTGAATAAAATTAAAATTTTTTAACATATTTTTAAGATAATTTTGAAATTACCGCAAACATTTTGTACATATGTAAGTCTCTGTAATCTTTATTCCGCTAGAAAAACTTATCATCAATAGCCTGAAAATATTTCATTAAAAATAAGGAATGAATTTGAGTATTTTTCGTGTGTGAATTACTTTGAATTCGTCGGATAGTGTTCCCTGTCATTAAAGTATCAACGACAGAAGAGATAAACCCCATTCAAATGCTCCCATTTCATTTATTATTTATTTTTTCGTAAAAACCATTCTCTTTCAAATCGCCACCGACAAAATGTATTAAGCCTCCGAATGCATAATTAGATTCTCTAACATTTTGAAAGCAAAGTTAACATAAAAGTACATTCGTAGACTGAGTTTTTCGTGAAGTTCGGTGTAATCTATGTAATCCGTGCCAAATACAGTTCAAAAGATTCATTGGAATCGCAATTCCGTTAAAATAGATAAGGACACATGAAAATACATTAATTTACATTACATGTTACTCCTGTTTAATGATGAAATTGCAAATAGATATTCTTCAGACGATTAATTATTTAATGACTCCTTTATACAAAAAAAAACATTGGATTTTTTTTAATGAATAAGAATCGCGTAAAATTAAAAACGAAAATCACTCATCTTTGGGGTTAAAGTTGTGTCTTAAGATGCCCCAAAAGAGGGGATATATTTCCGTATTAAATAGGAAAACGACTCATGTGAAGATGCAAACTCTCACATGCTGTTTGATAGAGGATTGCTTCGACTCCTCTAAAAATGCATTAAAAAGTGGAAGCATCGCTTTAGAAGGTCATCGTCTATAAGTGGTTATAATTCTCGCAAATTGCTGCAGGAATCCATATTTATCTTCAGAAAACTTAAGAGAAAATTTAGATATAACTTAGTATAGATCTTTTTACATTAATTATTTTTCTAGCTTTCTACAAAAATTCGCTCAAAAACAAAGGTTTGCCGTTTGTCATATAAATTACGCAAATATTTAAGGATGATCATTAATAAAAGTATCAGAAAGGAAAAAAGGTTTAAAACAAGAAATACTTTTTATCCGATGATTTGCTCATTTTGGGTCAGCATGTGTGTGATTTTGGAGGATTATGCGGAAAATCGAAAACCGACGTTTTTCTCAAAATTTGGTCAACTTTGGCCTTTTGTATACTATGTGCGTATGATTTCAACACGTCTTGCTTAACTGACTTCTACAATCGATGCAGGATTTGTTTCGTAGTATGCATGCGAAGTTTCAAAGTCCGTTCTCAAAGAACGTGTTTTTTATTTTTGACTTTTTCGATTCCAATGCGACGCCGTGGAAAAGAATAGCGATTTTATTAAAAACCCATTGAATTCTGGACTTATATGACAATAAATACATCAATTATATTTCTCGGAAAATTAAATTTGTTATAAATAAAATCGCTTAATCGTGACCGGTATATTTTATTTTTCTATGCTAAATGTAAAAAATAATTAAGTTATAAAATTCATTTAAACAGAAATGAAAATACATTAATAAATTCTCTATAATATTTTTCCTTATAATCTCTGACATAATTACTTTAAGAATTCGTTATAAATTATGGAATGCGAAGATAGGAAACTATGCTCATTGCAGTGTTAAGAGCATAAATTATGGAAGAGACGTAAGTGGTTATTTTGAGATATATTTTGAGGAGAAAAACAAGTGATCCTTAGGTGAGGGGCCTAGTTCTAGCAAAGACCACGCCCTGCTCTGCCTTCCTTATCGATAGCTAAGGATACCCTTTCAGATGTAGCGCATGATTTCTTTGCTCTACACTTTGAACATTTGAAACTCTACGAGAACATCATTTGCAATCTCTTTAATAAGAGGTTTCAAGGAAATTCCCTAGTTTTATTAGTCAAATGAAAAATTTCCAAATTTTCATTTAGTCTCTCAAAATAATAATGACCTTCAACTACTTCGATGCTAAGAATACAAAAATTGGTTTTAAAACTGATCTCCATTGTTTCTGGATATTCGTAATAGATAAGGTTTAACAGTCTACAACTATATCAAAAACAGAATGAAATATAGATGCATGTATTTGATAAATAAACGACTTACATTCAATAAAAATATGTAATAATTATAATGAGATACGAGGATATTTTAATTTTACTCTTTAAGAAGAAGCTAAGAATAGAGTTTATAAGGATATCACGGACATTATTTATTTTTCGATTTTCCTATCTTGTTACCACGAGCATTGAGTGTTCACTTTTCGTCAGCTTTTTATTTTTTGGACAATGCCTTGAATGGAAGATAAAAGAATATATTCAAACAACTCTAAGAAAATATATTATAGAAATCGCATGATGATTACTTTTAGAGTTAAAATTAAATATAATACTGTTAAAATATTTGAAAAATCAAAATGTGAAATTAAAAAAGAATATAACAAACTATTGCTTAAAAGAATATTTTGGAAGCCTAATCGTAATTCATTCCTTAAAATGGCGTACAACATAAATGAAAATGACCAATGATCATATATTCCACTCAAATTCATTCACAACTCCTTTTTTACTTGAGAAATGTGTGCAAAATTCAGGTGTCTTAAGAGGTTCATTCTCCATTCTCTCAATTCACTAATAAACATATTCTCTTCTTTCATTTCCAATTTCTTCCGTTTTCAGCGAAATTTTATTTTCAAATTTCCTTTTTTCTTCGAAATCCGATTTTTTCTCGAAATGCAACTTTTCTGCGATTGGACGAAATATATTTGAGACGCTTTCAATTGCACGAGCGATTATTTTTCGGGTAATCGAATAAAAGGTATTGCAAAATTTTAAAATATCTCTTTAAAATCTGAAATTCTTGTGGGAATATCAATTTGATGATATAAAAAGTTTGTAGCAACTATGAAGACTCATCAGAAACCCCGTGTAATCTTAACTCAAAATAATACAAATATTCTATCTAATTATTTGAAATTGAAATTGAAGGATTTAATGATCATCATAGAATTTCATATATGTTATTTCTAAACGACGAAAGTTTAGGTCTAAATTCCTAATTTTATGAAATAAGTTAAAAATCCTTTTTCAATTTTAATAAAAGGAACTTCATGCGGATGTTATACTCACTGAATAAACTTATTCCTATTGATTAAATATGAGTGTTAAAGATAGAGCACAAAAGAATCGGTTTATTTTCGCATACGACCAGATCACGGTCTTCCATTGCTTCAAATTATTATATTCCGTAACCAAATATAGATAAGAGGTAAAATAAAATCCTACAAATGATGAGAATGTAAAACTCCTTTCCGCTTGTATATGTTGTAGCATCAAATCATATTTGTAAAATACTTTTCCGCAAAAATGAATTTTCATTCCTTCTAATTACTGGGTCACCCCCATTTTGGAGCTAATCTTTCCGAAAGACAAACCCTCGTTCCAATCGTTGAAAGAGCCAATCTTATGCTCACGAAAAGGGGAGAGAAACCCTTTCAAAAACACCCTTTTTGGAATATTACACTTTTCACCCTTAAATTCTTTTCCTCGATAAATCATACGATGAGACACTGCATTCAAATACTTCTCTTAGAGATTCAAACTGTTTGACCTTTATTACCGTTTCCACGACGACTCAATCGCGCTCAACCTTAAGATTTTTCATTTGTACTCTTCGGATTTTTGTTACCTAAGATATTTCAATAAGAAGCAAACGAACGGCCAAAATACAAATTAAAATAGATGACAGGTAATAAAATAAAACTTCGGATCAGAGGAAATTGATATGTCGTGAAACTTAAGATTCGATAACTAATATGACAACTAAGGACAGCTAAGTTCTTAATATCATAGGATAATTCAGTTAAAATGATTCGTATTCACTATATTATTAAAATCGATTAATTTAGAGTTCTTATACTACGGAAAGAGATTCCTAACGAATGTTGAAATTTAGAGTTAATTCAAATTTAGAGCAAAATGCAGTTCAAGTAAATCAATTTTGGTATAAACTGAGTATAATATAGTATTTATGTATGTAAACTGCAAATTTTAGTTTTTTATCTATTTAAGATGATATTTATGTAAGAATGTTAAAGATATGTAAAGATAGTGGGATAAAAGTATTTCAAGTGTTTTATACGATTGGAGACTTCATAAAAAACTTTTCATATAGATATATAGACTGATTTGAAATCTTATTGAACAAATATAAGTCGGTTTCCAACATTACATTAGTTTTACTAAGGATGACATCGATGTTTGCGTGAAGGGAGTTTGTCAGATGAAGGATTGCCATAATACTGCTCTTACGAACATTCCTTCTATTATGAGAAGTGAGAAACAATTTTAACTCTTCAGATACCACATTCACTAGGATTATATTAAAGTCGGGATTATTATTAGAATAACCCTAAACCGGAGTGGTTATTTTCATTTAACCAAATAAAACTAGCCTTAATTTACGAATATAAGTTCAATCAAAACTCCTTATAGATTATTTTAAACACATTGAAATTATTTTCCGGAAACCTCTGAAAGAAAAATGATTGAAACTTTCCGCTATCCAAAGCGCTTCTTGAGTATGACTCCGGCAAACGAAGGAACGTTTGCCCTCTGCAAAAACGCGCCCTCCACTTAGGCCACACAAAGGGTTTTTCAAACAGGGGTTGGATGGGGAAGGGAAGGACGAGTCGAAGGTAAAGTTCACAGGGAGAGACAATTGAAGCTGAAAGCGTTAGAAATTCTTGGGTGAAATATTAATCGCCATTGAAAGTGTGTACGCTCTGGCTTACACGGAAAGTTATTAGCTCAATCGCTAAAGTGGATTTATCATGGAAGTTATTTGTAAGAAGCGTTTTCAAGATTATGGCGCTTAAGAACTGCGTTTTCTCCTTTTTAACAGAGACTGATCATAGTTTCATCAACGGAAGTTATCTATTATTTTGGAGTACACTATAGTCATCAGCACTTTAGCACTTCGATGCACAGTTTATAAAAGGGTCCATAAAATGCGTAGGATTTGACTGTTTGAATTAATCTTAATGGTGACATTTTAGGACTTGAAAACTAAAGTTTATACAATATAAGGAGTAAAGAACATTAGATAGTGTAAGGGCATCTTTAATCTGAAAGAAAGCTTAAGTAATTTCTAAATATTCTGAAACAATTGTCCACCATTAGTTGTTGATTTCAGAAGAATAATAATTTTGCATCTTTTCGATGAAGCTTCCATAGTGGTTATATTACGATATCTATCTATTTAAATGATACAAATGGAAAATGAGTTAATAATTAACTATCGTCATTTTCATCGACTGTAATGAGCTCTTGGATTCTTTGATTTGTAATTGTTGATGAGACATTGATAGCTCTCACTTTTTCGCGAAAAACTATGATTTGTTTTTCATACTTATACATCATCAGTGGTTATGGGGAATCGTGTCTTCATGGCAAACAACTTAAAATCAACAAAATAACTCTCAAACTATAATTTTATGTGTTTCGACAATTCTTTGGCCTTTGGTGTGATTTCTCTATTTCTAATTAAATATTTATTCCGTTTATCTCGTGCACTCTGAACTTCTTAATAGTCTTCTTTCCTTTCCTATATCAACTTTCTCGATTATTCTTTGTCTATCTCCACAGCCATTTAATTTTTTCTTTGTGAATTATAAGTAAATAATCTACTTATTGTAATCAATACGAATTAAGAGCATATATTTTACGCAGAGACACGCCAGTCTCTACGTCACTAATTATTTTGTTTACCATTGAATGCAAACAAACAGTATTATTTTAAATATCTAAAAATCAAAGTGTTATATCTGATTAATGGATTTTCAGATTCTTTGAGGTTTTATTATGAACTTTTAGGCAGTAAATGCTGAACTTTTACAGTGCTTATACGTAACTGTCGCATGCGACTCAATGAAAACATTGTTCTAACTACTTTTCCTTTCGATCGCAAAAAATATCCGAATCCTTTTGTTCCGCTGTGACCCAAATAATATCCCTGCTTTTGATAGAATATCTCTGGAGGCGATTTAAAATGCATTGCAATGCGTGCTGCCATCTATGCCGCCTCGGGCGCGAACTAAATTAGAAATCTTCGGGGAAACTAACGAAAACATAATTTCAGGACGGTGAGGGCAATTTAACGATCCAAATGACCATGGAGGCAACTTATTCTTAAGATTATTCGATTCAGGAACACCTAAATAATATAATTGGTAGAGATCACCCTCTTAACTAATGCAAGGTGCGGATGGAACTTAATGTAGGTCATTATTATATTTGCATTAAATGTGTAAAAATGGGTAAATTATCATAACTTGTAATATGATCTGATATAGCTGTTTAGCAACAGGATTTGTGTCATTTTACACGATGTGGAATAAAAGTGTGCCAAGGGAAAAAGCCTATCTTTTATTTTCATTTGAAATTCGAAATTGTCAGCAAGAACCATTTGCAGCAGAAAATATATGTGATTCCCTTTAACATCGCATTTAGGTTCGGATATTTATCATTCATTGTATCAAATTTGGAGACCATTTGATAGTTATAATCTTCTTAGAGTTATCATACACAAAGGATCAATTCAATTTGCAATTCTTGTCAATGTATAATAGACAAGTATCTCTACGAGATTAAAATAAAATATTTCTTCATTTTTTACGCTCCAATCTAAATACAGGAAAATAAGGAAATCTGATATGACCTGATAACGCATGATAAAGGATTAGAACAACCTCCAGAACTATTTAAAACGATTTTGGATCTACACAACAGAAAATAAGAAAAACGGTTTGAAAGCCATCAAAACTGGAGCAATTGAAATAGTTGAATAGGTGTCACTTTGTCTGACTTCCTTTTTGATGCTCAATAAGTCTGTTTCCTCACAGGTGTTAGATGAACACTATTTCTACACCATATTGCCATTGTATCATCCATCGAGGACGCAAATACAGATTGACTCCTTATTTTTGAGGCCCAATTAATACTGAACAAAAAGGAAGTCTTGTGTGAGTAGGAATTAAAAATTGTAATCTAATAGTTAACTATTCTGTAATGAATGACATCTTGAAGATCTCTTGAATTTGTTTTATTCTCTAGAAAATGCGGACTATACATTTCATCCAAGACTGTTTTATAGCCAACAAGAAGTCTTCAATTCTTTGAGTCATCTCTATTAACTTTCTTGTTTTTTACAGATTATCCTCTGCAATTCGTGAATAATTGTACTCGAATGGGAGATGCCAAATCTTAAGCCCTTTTTCATGAGCTCGATTGGTGTCATTAGTTCCGGAAGAACTGAAGGGGTGACTCCAGTTATTGGCTTCTTTTCCTTCGTCGCCTTTTTTGCGAAGTGCGTCCCCTTTTAAAATGGCTAATGTACTTTTTCCAAGGTTGAGAACGATACGTACATTTGACGTTACTACGGAAAATAATCCACTTTCAAGGTTTGTAAAATATTCCATTCCCAGACAAAGTTAATATCTAAATAATAACTTATTGCCTAAAACTAATAATTTCACATATGAATTTCTTCTGTAAGATGTAATATATTGCAATATGTAATAATTCAACGCAATATACTGAATTATAATATCATATTAAATTTAAAACTGAAAGAAAAGATAAATTGAACATATCAATTTCCCAAATTTCAATATTAAATTCAGAGTGACGATTGTATAGAAAAACAGCCAAAATGTACGTAGATTACGAATTTTTTAGTAGAATTGATTTCGAAGATTCAATTTCTATAAGATTTCGAAGCATAATAAAAAAATGAGAAAAATATGTGATCTGAATTGAATGACATAATAAGTTCATTTGAAAAGTTCTGTGGAGAAAAAAATTAAGAGCCACTGTCAAAATTCATGTAAAATACAAGCTGTGAATTTAAATAATTTCGTAGTAAAGAAGTTTAAATGCATCCACTATTATAACTATGCCAAAGAAATCAATCAAAGAAAAGGATGAGATCTTCTATTACTTCCTTTTTGTTTTTTAACGAAAGAGGTCAAAGAGTTTGCAAGAAAATGGAATAAAAATATTGTTTCACGAGAATTGAGTTTCTCTTCCTCTAAAGCCTCAAAAGTTCAATCAACCGAATCCAGAGATCAAAGCCATTCATATTGTGCCGAACATTACTTCTATTTTCCTCGAAGAATTTCACTTTGCGCTTTCTCAAAAGAAACAAAACATTTGATTTATCCATTTACTTCCATATCTCTCAGACGTCTTTTAAAAGCACACGTATGATGTTAAATCTGGAAATATCTGATTTCAGAACTCTTAATAAGGGTTTAATTAAGGTGTTTTAGAGTGAATAAGTAACGTCAAACAGTATTTGGAAAGCTAAAAGATGAGAGAGCATTTGGAATTAGAGGGAAGTATTAGAATTGTTCGATGAACGAGTATGGATTCCAAACCAGAAAAGATAGAAGTACTGGATTGTAGTAGTTATCGCAATTCTAATAGCTTGTGATTCTATCAAAAATGGAAAGAAATGACTCAAGGCCAATCAATCGCATTTACTATGAGATTATTTGGACGATCACAAAAGAGAAATTCGCGTGAAACATCGAGAACATCTGGATATCGCTTCTTGACAATTACTCTTTTCAATCAGTTTATTATTGAATTGTAACGTTTATTTTTATTTGACAGACGGAGTTTTATCATAGGGAATTAATGAAATAGTTAATGAGAGACAATAAATAAAGAACATAGCCATTCTAAAAAGGATCTTCGAACACCTGAAGTGTCTGGAAGGAGTGTTGAAATCAATTTCGTCCAAATGAACAAAATATCAACAATAGATTCTGGATTATTAATAAGGCGATTAGCGAAAATATCATCCTCCATTCTCTTCTTTCAGTAGAAATACTGCTTTCATCTAATTGCTCTTCTTTTTTCTTTATTTCCACTGAACCTTCTTATTCCACTGTATTTTTATTTTTCCCTCTGCTCTCACATCCCAACTAGTTTACTTTCTTTCCATGTTATAAACTATATTTCTCTTCTTCGCTCATATCATCCGCATATTGACAACTTTATCTTCTCTTCATTGTTTCATAAACGATCCTCCATTTTATATTCTCCGATTCAACTTTCACCGCACACAGAGTTTTCTTCTGAAACCATTTTTAACTCTCCATTTTCATTTCGCACTTCTGCGTCTTCTATATTATCAATTCGCAATCATCAAAATCGTTTGAATTTTTAAATCATTCGACTAAACTCCGTAGACTCATTGAATTCTGTTTAAGTGAAAAAAGACGATGTTTTACGAAAAAAACGCCACCAATCGGAATGGATTGGAAACTTCAGTTTTTTTGGAGATGAAATTTGAAATTTTGCATGGATTCTTTTTAATATATTTTGCACTCAACCAATCCCGTAATTATTTGGGATATTTGAAATATATCGGGAACCAAAGTGAACTTTAATTAAGGTTCTTAACATTAAAAAGCATAAGATAAAGGAGGTGTAGCAGTGGAGGGAGCGATTGGAAGACAGATTGCAATCAGTGAGAAATTGGACGTCAATGGAAGCGCATCAGAAGAAAAGAGTTAATAGAAATGTTTAATTGGACGAAATCTAAATTCCCCGATTTCATTCGCTCAACAACGTTCCCTTTTTTCTCTCTGTGATTGAAATAAGTATCTCAATAAGAAAACAGAGTTGAAATCGACCAATTACGAACTCATTTGGCCACATGCGATGTTTTTTGCCTGTTGAGGATTGACATCATCACAATTCCTCATAGTACTTCATTTACAAAAAAATATATTAACCTCTTATTTAGTTGAGAATGATTATAAATTTTATCGAATTGAGATAAAAGTGCTGGTAAAGGATTAAATATTAAGAGCAATTCTTAATCAGGATTAAGGATTTGTATCTAAACTAAAGCAGATTTGAAATAATTTGACTGATATCATTTTACATCAACCTAATATTCCCTTAACTCGTCCATAATTTGCCACAGCGATTAAAATAAAGAAAAGGAAGATGTTCCACCGGTGAATCGAGTGCGCCTTTGCGACAGATATTCTCTTCGGATGCTGCATTGCTGAGAAACGGAAGATCGAATTCAAAGCGAATGTGATGAAACGAAAAATCCTTAGATAAGCAAGTTCTACAGATTCTCTAAGAAGATCTACAAAGTATAATACAAATAAAAATACGATATGAAAACGATTCGTTATTTTTAAATTATGGTAAACATAATGTCATAATTTTACGCAGATATTAAAGCAACGGATGCTTGGTTCATTCGTATATTACACTCGTTATAATTATTAGTCGTTCTTTAAGAACTTAATTTAAGTTTGGATTTTATATATTGTTTTAAATTCGACTTAAAAATCGTCAATTAAGAAAACGGCTTCAAAAATATCGAAGTGACAGTGAAAAATAAGTCATAAAATATCATTGAAATTTTTCGGAATATAAACACGCCATCATAAATACTCAATAAGATGTAAGGAAATAAAACCTAAATATTTAATCTGTCATCACGTCATTTAGAGAATGTTCATGTTTACTCTCAAAAGGGAAATGTTTGGAGGACATTTTAACCCGACGATGATTTAAAAGTGATCGAAGAAATGTGACTCAAGAAATCAGATGAATTACTCGGACCATTTCTCGTGTTAAGCACGAGTCGTACGAAGTAATTAAACACATAATTGGCAATTAGTTTGAGAGTATATTTTACCGGTTTGAATACATTCCTAAGCTCACAAAAATGAAAAATTAAATTGACATTCTCTTTTTAAAGAAATGAGCATTTCTAAATTCCAGAGGGTAAAATTAATTAAGGAGAGGCGTCTTTCTCAAGACAAGAGGTGTTGCTACACGAACAGGTGGCGAATGAATGCAAACCACCCACTTCGGGTACCATTAAAAAAAGCGATGCTCTTATTTGCAATCTTATGAATGATGGAATAAATCGTCTGATTTCAATGAAATTCATTCGTTCGTCCTTAAAATTGCTAATTTCAGAGCTATTTTTCGTTTTAAAATATGTTCTTTTTGAAAGTATTTTTATTCATCTTTATGTGATCGGTTTATGTCAATTAGTATCATTCTCATTAGAAAGCGTTGCCAGGGCTACAAATGAGATGTTTACTTTAATTAGTTTCCTTAGGAATATAAAAAGAGTATCACTTACGGTGAAGAAACTCAAGGAGCTAATAGCAGTTCTAGAGAAAGATAAACGATAACAATTCAATACTATAAAGGCGATTAATCTGAACATTTATTATTCTATATAACGACAACACTTCAATGTAAATATTTCTATTTATTCCCATTGTCTTAAACTCAAAATTTTAAGTTTTTTGTTTATCCACAAAATAGTTTACTCATGATTAAATAAACATGTTTTATCGTATTTCAAAGGAATCCTAGCGAATATGAAAGCAGGGTGAATGAGACATAAAAGAGAATTGCCGTCCATTCTATGACTGTTATTTCGTTTTAAGTTAGTAGTACTTATTCCAATGCTATCAACTTATAACTGTTAATATCCTAAATTGACTTTTCTAGGAAGATGCTATACTAATGCTTTACCAAGAGTATGGCGTACATCAAATATGTATTGTTCATTATGCATTATATTTACATACAATTGGAAATATATGTTCAATGAAATTCCAACAAGATATTTTTCTACTCAACATTTGAACGCTGCATAGCAATAAATCCAAATAATAATAAAATAGAAACCCTTTTTGAATTAGAACTTTATAAAGAAAAGAATATTCCTAAGGCTACCATCAGATGTCGCATATGAAAGATAGCCAATACCACATTGCAATATCGATTCTATATCCTTGGAAAATCGCCTTCCTATGGATCAATGCAATGGACTTTCCATTGAAAAAGTGTGGATTTTATCAAACTCTGCTAAATTTGGTCGTATCTAGAAATTTTCCGTTTTCATGGTTTTGGAATTCGGAAAGAAAAACCGTCCACTCTGCAGAAAATTACTTTTCTTATCGAAAGCTAAAAGTTCAGGATTCGATTTTCGTTAGAAGAGACGTTTCGAAATATTCTCAAGAAGTGCATCTTCAAAAACTAAGATTCACATCAGAAAAAGCAAAATACAAAAGGCTTTTTCTGTTTTTAAATTTATTTTAAAGCCATCTAAAATATCTTTGATGGATATAGTAAAAACTATTATCCTTTTTACGAGTAAGAATGAAGTTGTTAAAATTTATTATAGATAATAATTATATTTAAATTGTTAAAACATTTCTTAGAAATGCTCCTAAGAAATGTTAAATACTCATAAAACGTTACACACATGATTTTTTCCTTACAAGTACAGAAAAATCGAATTATTATCTTAAGTGTAACGGTTGGAATGATCGTCTGCTATCAGAACATAATACGTAAATGCATCTTTTATATAAATAAATAAAATATATTTACACCTAATATCTATTAATTTAAAGCAATAGCAATAAATAATTTTTTGATCATTGTTTTGTTATTCACGATTCATCAAGAGCCTAATTATCAATTATTCAGTACTTTAAAATAAGTGCATAAACTATAAAGGAGAAACATATATCGAGAAAAAGCATTAATAGAGTAGAAAATGAAAAACTTAATAGTTAAATTATTTGAAAGCACTAAATATTGAAAACGAGTCTTTCTAAATTAATGCATTAGAAATTGACAAATGAATAGCTCCCGGAACACAGAACTATGGGATGGCGCACCATATGGAAATTGCATTTGAAGATCCGAGGAATACCCGACAGCAAAAAATTAGCAAATTCTCACAATATTAGTTCAACAGCAGAAGAGCTGAAGAATCCGATGCAATTTGGAGAGAAAAGAACAAGAGATAGTGAAGATGAATAATGAAGGAGAAAATGGTGCGATTGTATGGGTCTTGAGATAGTAAAAAAGCTATGACAAAGGATAACTAAAAGGGAAAACATAAGAATTGAAAAAGCAGATGTACGAATACTCGCAAAGAAACATACATATAAACTGCGCAATTTTTCCAAGTTAAAGAAAATGATAAGAGTATCTTTTAAAGAACTTTATGATAGTAATACGAGTACTCTACGTATTTATGACTTCAATCTCATTCTAATTCTGCTCCGAATTATGGCGAGCCAGCTTAAAACTGGAAAGTGCAGATCATTCACTAAGTTTCAATTGATCGTATTCAGTACATAAAAGAAAATATTTCATGGGAGTTGAAATCAATAGAACATTAGAATTAAAAAGAAAAATCGGCGGTATAACGACTTCCCTTTAAAGATGCTCTAAAGTTGGTCGTCAGAGGACAGCATTTGTGGTATCAACAATACGCGAACAGGTGGTCCAAATAAATGCGTTTGATACATACGTTGTTCCTCATTTTAGCCGAGAACGGGTTCTCAATGATAGCGACGATTTAAAATTGAAGAAGAAAAATTTGAATGATTAGAAAAATTGATCTTTGGTCCAGAAGATTTAGGTCGAATACATCAAGTTCCACATCTGTTATGGATCCATATTTTAGATGATATATTTTGCATTCTCGTCGTAATCAGCATCATCTTATCTACTGTCGAGATTATTCATTATACAGCTTTTTAATGTCTCTATTACAGAATTTACTTCGAATACCCTAATTCAAACAAATCACAAATTCACAAATTGTGACATTTAGAAATTTTTAATTTTATATTATTACTTTCCAAATTTCAAAATTTCCTAATTCTATTTTATTTTTAGGTGTTTTAGAGTTGAAAATGACAAAATATATATCATAACGAGATATTTAATAATGCATAGATTGAAGAAGATTAATCGAAGATGTTTCTAAATGAAATTTAAGACTATAGAAAAGTTGAAAAAGATTTCATAAGCCTGTGACCTTGCGGAATATTTTCCCCGCATATTTTTCAATCGAGATGATTGGGCGGAAGTAAATGGGTTACATTTTTATTAGGAGAAATTAACTTGAAGTTGCACAAAAATCCAAGAGGTGTCATCAAGTCACTAATCGAAATTAAGTATTTCAAAAAAGCTGACAACTGCTGAGTAGTGGAAATAAGAGGAAGAATAATGATGCTCACTTTCAATGAGTGGCTGCACAAATTGACATCCTAAGAAGTTTCACAACCTCTTTCGTTTGGATGGAATATTAATATATGATAAGTAAATGGATTAGCTAAGTATTCGAGGAATGAAAGTACAATTAAATTACATTAAAATTGACTCTGCAATAAAGAATGAATCTACAAGAATAACTGTCAATAATGTCAAAATAAATGCCAACATTATCCTCAAATAAACTCAATAGTTTTTTAATCGAATAAAGAATACTTAAAAGTGGTTAACAGAATCTATTTATGAAACTTATCTATAATCTTGTATTGAGTAATTAAAATTCAACAAACTCGATGGATACGAAACATTAATATTTTAAACATTCCTTATTTAAGAAAATAGTTCGTGAAACGAAACTTTATTTGATTTTTTCAATGTTCGAAGAAAAATCAAAAAAACAAAGTAATTCAAAACATCAGAATGATTTCATAATCATATGAAATGGATTTTTAGGAAGATTCACATTCAATTAGATAAGAAAATTTGGAGTCTTCTTAACGCTTTAGATTCGTCATAAAAATATTAAAACGTCGATATAAAAATAATAATTGCTCAGATGAGCCGTAGTTTGAAAGATATCTGAAAAGGATTTCCTCTAATGACATCAAGTGGCATTCTTTGCATGATATTCTTATCTCTCGATTTAGTGTCGTAAATCCTGATGACGATGCACTTAGCGACCAAAGTTTCGTACCAAATGAGAAATAATAATCTCTTTCGATGAAAAATTTTAGATAATACGTACAATACTAACAATCAGTCGCGTATTCAGTTTTTTTTATAACAATAACGAATTATGTTTCTATAATAAATATATTTATTATATTACTGTATATTCTATTAAAATATTCATAGAAGTTAAGTAAGATTTAGGAACTAAATACATGTTTATCTAACAAAATATGAGGAATATTTGCATGATAAAAACTTGTGCAAAATGACCTGTAAAAATTTTCATGATGACTTTTAACTTTTTAGGCTGTTTCCACTTTCATTGACGTGACGACTAAGAAACTAAATCATTATGAAGATGGAGAACGAAATCCACACCCATATGCTACAACGCTAAATAAAATTCTCGGTCTGAATATTTTACACGTTTTCCAAAAATATTATGCGTGAGTTAATAAAAAAGAAAAGAAGAAGAAAGAGAACTGAAAATATCAAACTTTATCGTAATATAGTGTTTCGTTGAAGAATCACAAGTAAAAATGTTGAATTATTACAGTTTTCATTTGGTCGCTCTTTACAAGTGACGCGAGTGAAATCGACTCCTTAATTGAAAATATTTTAGAGAATATGCACGTAATACCAACTGAAAAGATTCTATTATATTTTAATATTACATTTCTTTATATTTTCAAATATTATAATCACGAAAATGGGACTCTTTGTTAATTTACATTAGATAAATTAAAGCGATTAATTATTGAAAAATATTCTCACGAGAAACATTGGAATTCTAATATAATGCGTTGATGATTCTGTGCAGCATTTTACTATCGTTATTTCGTGTGGAATCGAATCATAAAACACGTTCATAATAACCTTTTGATTCAATACACAAGCAATAGATTCTGAAGACGTCTCACGTAAACGGTTGTATTTCCAACACTACAATGTATCACTTTGTATGAAGACCTTGAGATGGTTCATCCACAAGTGAGAAATGTACAAATGCAAACAACGTACGAACAATTATCACTTTCGTTTTCTACGATTCCCAGCCAATCTAAAGAAGAAGAACTTCAAAAGTGATACGAAAGGATAAACGCCAAAATGAGATCGTGTGAATGAAGACCCGACAAACCACAGCAAAACAATTTCGAAACTCAATTATCCTATAATTCGAAGAGGAAATCATTACGACGACGCGATCTCCGCACAAATATGACCTTAAAACAAAAGACGGCGTATGAAACTATAAGGAGCAATTTTCCGGGTACTTAGTGATTTTTATTCCATTTCTTCGTTCACTCCATATTGATTTCGCACCGCATTGAACTTCTCGTGATTTTTTCTGCTTCCGTAAATTAATACCGGCATATTTGATGTATAAAAAGAAGCTAAGTAATCGACCCTCGGCATATGGAAATGAATTTTATAACTCACTGAAAATAAATAAACTACTTCAGCAAAACGCAATGCTGATCTTCAGATTCATCGCATCAAAAGTTTTTACTCCTCAATGTTTACATTATTGATCTTAAGGCGCCGTCTAAAGCTGCCTAGATCGAAATGCTCAGAGAGGAAAAAATTGAAGATCAAACGCATAACATCCATATCGTGGGCGACTGACATAACTCTCTTTGGGAAAGATGGATTACGTATTTTCACCGGTCCAATATTCGAACACGCCTTTCGTCGCATGTTATTGTATCTGTTTGCGTACACTCATTCACTTCGCTTTATAAGATCTTCGTCTGCGACGAAGGTCGTGTTGAGGTGCAGCAACACTGTTACGCTTGATCGAGATAAAGATCGATAGACTTGACACCTCGATTAACTATCAAAAGAGACTCTTAAAATGCCTTTTGCGGAAATGATGTTTACCATTGATTTTTTATCGATCATCGGTGGAAGACGAATTTCAAAAGCAATGAACGATGGTCACGCGGTTCAAATGCGCAATCCGCCTCAAAAGACAACCCAATTATTTACCATCGGCGCGCCCCAGCAAAAGGTAGGATAACGGGCATGCATCGGTGACGCATTGTTAACCTCTCACAGACACATTTTTTTCTATTCGCCCTCCACGCCCCGAATTCTTCCGTCCCGTCGAGCACCCGCCCCTTTTTCACCTTTTTCAGCACCATTTCACTTCCACGAACTGCGCCATGGAGCGATTGCCGCATCTTCCCGACTAAATCAAGAATTTCAGGACGTCATTTCGTACGCGAAAGATGATGTTCGTGGTGACATTCGACTGAAACGTCATTGGCATTCCGTGGGCAAAGGTCGCAACCCTCACTTCACCACTCACCTGGAATGACGTAGTGCCAGTAAAACCACCGAGTCCGTGAAGAATCTCTCCTTTCGACACCTCTTCCACGACAGCCAAAAACACAACGACAAAAACCAATCGGGGTTTATTTCTTCCCCCCCACAAAAGACACTGTCCTCCGACACGGGTGTGCCCTAGTGAAGCGCCAATCCGCGGCCGTTTTTTCGCCTCGCGGTGGCGCCCAGACCCCTAGGACTTCCTCCTTTCCACTGCTTCAGCAGCCCTCTTTGGTCCTCTAGGTTTCGCGACCACCCCACCCCTCCGTGGACCGCTTGGATCGATCCAGGGTTTTCGGGGGGCGGGAGAGTTGCTAGGATACGCCGCTCCCGGGTTTGAAGGCGCTGTGGGGATCCTGGAGATGTGACATCTATAGGTCACACGGAGAACTGATTGACGTGGCATGCGTTAAAAGCGGGAGAATTGATTCCTTTCAGACGCTGGTATAATGGTTCAGCTATGTAAACATGGGCCCGAGTGATTGGTTTCTTTTAATCACAAGCTATTTACGATAATTCTACATTATTTGCTACGCAAATCAAATCAAAAATTATTCTTCGAAATTTACGATATTTTTTTATTAAATAATTTTGTTAATAATCAACAACCGCTATCAAGCAAAATATATACTTCGCAAAATATAAAACTTAAATTCAATCGCCTCAGAAAAACAGAAAACTTTGTAATTTTCAAGGCGGTTTTTCTGATTCTTCGGTGAAAAATTATATATATATATATATTTTGTTATGAACTTTAACGATTTTATTCTTGAATTGGAATTCTAATTTAAACTTTATGTTTCGCCAATTCCCCGACATAATTTGCTTCCGAAGAAATGCCGGATTCATTTCTTTAGAATTAAACATTCATCGATCCTGATTTATAATCTTGCTTATTCCCTCTTAATGATTGAAAAACAAAATATGCTAACTTAAAACGATTATTTATTTTAAATATTCTATATTGTGTGTTTAAGTTTTTCAATTTGTTTTTGGCTGATCAGAGTAAAATTAGAGATAAAAAGAAACACCTATTATAAAAATCCATATCGAAATCAATTATTCACATTTCCAATGTACGAGCTCCTTTTAACGAATATCTCTATTCCCGTTAGAACTTTAATTGGTTTGCTTTACAATTTTCTCCAATTGGCTTATCGCAGAGAATCTTCCATTTTGGGTCGAATTCAATTTCCTAACACCTATTTGTTGCTACTGCGCTGCATTTGAGACCTCTGTCTTTTTATTGGTCCATGTGCCGCACAAAGAAAAGGATACTTGGGATCAAGGATCCAAAATATCATCACAGTAATAATTATACATTTTCCGGAGTCGCTTATAACATAATATATGCATAATTTAAATAACCAAGTTATGGAAACCGTGCGGTATCTAGTAGAAACAGCAACTTTTCAGCAATCCTGATTCTCCTTCCAAAGTTTTCATCAGATATCGCACCTAAATAAGACCGAGAATCTTGAATCCAGAGATTCAAATGCATTTCAGGATATTTATTGGTTATTAAATAGACTAAAGAATAGTAATAAATGGACAATGTCAGCAACTGCTTTGTACGCAATGGACATTCTTCAATAAAGTCACCGGTTCGAAATTGTTTCGGTAAATGGTTTAAACTTACGTTAGGCGACGTTAATGCTGTTGCCTATTTGCCCTCATTCAGAAGTACAGGATTCTGGAAATCAGGCCTCAGATAACGTTCGATTTATTATTATTCGCGAAGATGATATCAATAAAAGATTTGCTTTTAGTTGTCAAAAGACTTACAGTATACTATTATATACATGTCTCAAACATTAAGGAGTAATACTACTTTAAAATCAACCATAAGTATGAACCTACGGAAGGTCTCTCTCAAGGCTCTTAGAAACTTCCTCTGGTTGAAGTTGGTTTTCCTAATGATCGGAGAAGAAGGGAATGTTCTGCAAGAAGAGATTGAGAGAGAAAAAGGGTGTTAACTATCATTTGGGAACAGGAATTTTTTGATTTTGGACAGCTCTTCATAGAAGTTGATAATATGATACATATATGAAAATATTTTGGTTCGGCATTTACAAGAACTTTTAAGTAAAGAATGCAGAGAAATTGCGAGGAAGATGAAATGCATGAAAATTCAAAATTGTAGGAAAAAGATTCAAAGAAGTAGTTATGGTGAAGGAGATCACCACATTTTTCAGCTGAATCTAATATTAATCTAATGTCATCTAGGTTCCTGAGTCGATACGGACAGTATTTCTACACAAGTCTTTGTGGGGTTAATGTTAATAACTTAATCAAATTAAGTCAGCTCCTTTTAATTAACTCCAAGTCAAATCCTTTCTTAAAAATATTTTATAAAATTTTAGAATTATATTAATTTCCAAAATATTTGGCAAAACTATATAGATGAAAATAATAGGAAAAAATGTTTCTTTGCTCAGCTATTTTTATTTTTATAAGTTACTGAGCAGCTAATTATCTAATATCATAACATCAACTTGTATAAACTTAATTTCCAATATAATTTTTTACATAATGCATTAGGTAGTAACATTCACCGAATAGTATCCTTATTGTCTATTAATTAAAATGGGGAAGATGAAATTACTTTTTTATTTAATAACTTCACTAAAATATTATAAAACATTCAGCAAATTCAGGTTCTATGAATTATATGCTATATAAAAGAGATCACAAATATTTCATTGATATTAATATTGTTATTGGTCTACTTTTGATCGAACTTAGAGGTCTAAATTTTTCCTGATAAAATTTAAATGAAATATTAAAAATCTAGGAAAGATATTATTATTCTTTATATGATAAAATATTATGATATATGTAAAAATGTATCTTTAGAATTAGAAATTTGAAAACTCTTTAAATTTTTCACAAATTAACCTTTTAACCATTCAGCTGTAGCACCTAATTCTGTTTCTCAGTTTTTTCGCCAACTTTGTATGAGAGAAACTAATCACATAAGCAATGAGCAGCATATATAAACCCTTATGATCTGGGCAGATCTTTTTCCTTAAGGTTCAGTCAGGGGTCATAGTGAAGAACTTTTATAACATTTGCATTTGATGTTCAATAGCTGGTAAATATCAGTTATTACATTCTTATTATCTAAGTAAACATTTCTTTAATAGGAATCTTTTATTAAATTCCATATTATATTTTTTCTGAAAGTACTGATCATAATGATAACCTAACAAAATGTATGTGTATCAAGAGGACAAATGAATACAAGATACCATTAGTATTGTGATTTGTGGACTGCACAGGCTTTTGATTTGGTAATTACCTTCTCCATACTAAAAGCCCTAAAGAGACAAGGGAAAGAAGAAGAATACATTCATCTTCTCTGTAACATTTATAAAAATGCCACTGCTTCAGTAATGTTACCTAAAGAAACTGAAGTATTCACAATTGAAAAAGGAGGAAGATTGCCTTTTACCCATTCTTTTCATAGCTGTTCTTGAAGAAATATTTAAAACATTAGCCTGAGAGGAAAAGGGCCTATGGGTAAATGTAGAATACATAAGTCATCTGTGTTTTGCTGATGATATTGTACTTTTCACCACCAATGGAGAGGAATTGGCTTCAAGGCTTCAAGAGCTAAATATGGCAGAAGACAGGACTCATGATAAACTTTGGCCAAACAAAAGTAATGTATAATTCCTTTGCAAAGCAAGTGCCTACAAATCTTGGAGAAACCATCCTGGAACAGAGCTCGGAATACATATTCCTTGGACAACTTGTGACAACAGGAGAAAAGAATAGAATTAATGAAGTAAACCAAAGTATCAAACTTGGTTGGAATGCCTTTGGAAGAAACTCAAACATCCTCAACTCAAGAATATCGATCGAAGTGTAAAAGAAGGTCTTCAATCAAATCATTCTACCTAACATACGGTAGTGAAACGTGGGTTCTGAATGCAGCAATAACTCAGTGATTGCAGACCATGAAGTATGGAGAGCTGTATGCTTAGGATCACAAATTGAGACAAGAAGCATATTGCATGGGTGAGGGAGATGATAGAAGTTACGGATATATATATCTTAATAGTCAATTCTCTAGCATGTTTTTATTGATTTGCTTGTTTCCCTCATCTTTAAAAAACAATTTTCAAGTTGCTATTTTCATCTGTTGATCACAAACAAGCAATCTAAAGAGAGGGACTAAAGACACATACTAAACTTGGGTATCTCCATGTCAGGAAAAACCCTTGGATTTCCCAATTCCAGAAAAGTAGGGGACTGTGAGATTGCAGAGGCTTCACTGAGATAAAGGGCCAAAAAATTGTGAGCGCTGTTCATATGTAGATGAACGTACTTCCTCCAGTAGCTTGAACAGAACGTAGAAAAATCCCACTGTTTAAGAGTTAACAGTAATATTGAAAAACATAAGTTTAAGTACTTGAAAATTCTTCATGTATTTAAAGGGTATGCAACTCATGTAGAAAATAAATTTACAGTTGAAACTTCATTTTCTTTCTGACAGTTAAAATCTTAATCTGAAATTTAAAACATTTGGTTACTAGAGGAATATTAACCACTTTGTTTTCTTGATATTAAATGTTTATACGCAGTAAAATAGAAAAGATGTGCACTATTATGAAAAAGGTATCTTAATAACCTACAAACAAAACTGTATTTTTTGGAAGTTATTCTTCTGCAAATCATTTATGATTCATTAGATAGCCAAATTATCTAAGTCATAAATCTAAGGAACATCATGTTAAATTCAGCTTTACACATAATATGGCTATTCACAAAGTCTTTTCAAATGCATGGATGAGTTTGTCACACTGGAAACGATTAATATTAATGATTACGAAGTAATAAAAGTACTATACTGATCACAAGGATAATAAAATTTAATCTTAGGTTTTATAAACAAAATAACATTTATGGATGTAGAGTAAAAGCATTAATACATCATGTTCACTAACTTGATTAAATTCTGTAATTGAATATCCACTTGTAACTAGCACTGAGGCATCATAACATATACCATCTTATAAGCAAAAGATACCGAGAAACATCTAGAAACGATGAGTATTTTTTAAATCGTTTGCTTTACGTTTTTCTACTTCTGGCCTAAAATTTACTAATTATTCAATGGGTATTTTTTCCAATAAGCTTTTCTAAACATCTTCAATTCTCCTTCAAGAGAGTAAGCCCTATCCTTCCTAATTTCATATACCTTTCATCATTTTTAAAAAATGTTAGTTTTTTAATCCAAATTTAAGCACATTTTCAACCTATTAAATTACCCCCACATTGTCATAGTAGTCTCAAAGTCTTCTTCATTTATACATTTTAATTAATCATAATGTTTGTTTAACAAGATTTGCGTAATTAACTTCTTTAATTCTCCAATATTAAAATATAAATGTCACATAGCCCGTTAGAACGTTTTCAATTAATCCTCATTATGAAATACCTCAATATTTTTCCATATTCTGATCTCTAAGGATTCGATCGTTTCTTCATTGTTTTGAAACACAACGATGTAATCTGCTAACATATGTAAATGAAATTATCTTAACGTACAAACTATTTCTTGACGTAAAAACAGTAGCTCCTTGCAAACCTCACCATAATAAAAACATTCAATGTATGCATCGGATGCAGTTTCAATTTGGACCTGACCAGATATTTGCAAACTATGTTTTAGATGTGGACGGCAGATGACAGCACTGTCCAGAACAGCGCCTAATCTGGCCCTAGCATTCACTGAATCCCTTCTAAATTCTTACCATTCTTACACATTGGCGACAATAGCCCACAGAGAATTTGGAGATAATGTTCTATATAGTTACATTACTTTAAGTTTGCCGATTTGATTTACTTATACTTTTTACAAGAATTTAAAACTATTAATCCATTCGATTTCACGTAGACATTCTACGACAAATAAAAATCTGTAGAGTATTTTAAGGCGCTAAGGGTTTCAGCGTACGGCCCATAAATATATAAATAAGATATGACGAAAAAGTGATACTCATTTTTTTTAAGTGAAATACTTCAACATTGTTCCCATATTCAAGAGGGTAGCATCTCTAATTTCAGTGTAAGAGTATACTAGTTTGAGAAATGAGAATTAACTGAGTAGTATTAATTTAATATTACATTAATATTCTATAGCTATTTAATCGTGATAGGTAATAGAAGTCCGTTATTTATTTGATGAAGAGATAACTCAAAAATAGTATTCCATTAAATACTTATATTTTATTCTTCCTGAAAATACATTTGAAAGTCAATGTTAATAATATTACCCACCCTCATATTCATCTCTCAGACTAGTGAATAGTCTCTCAGAATTGTATTTATTCAGCCAGTGTCCTCTTCTATCAGAAACCTTTCCCATCTCGGGCAAAGTGACCTTCAAATCATCCATATATCCATAGTACACAGCGTTGCCTCTATTACAGTCTATATATCAAATATCACCAGAGTTCCAAACCTTACGATGTCTTTTTTCTTCCACATGAAAATTACAACAAAATCTTTGGGTGACCATTCTGGCTGCTTTAATGGAAGGGGAATGAATAGATGACAATGAAACGATGAAAACGAAATATTTATCTTATCCTCACATCGTAACCGAAATACATTATTTTTAACCTTTTCAAGCTCTGACCCAGTGGTATGCATGTATATATTGTACACAGCCATGCATTTATTATGGGAAAAACGATCGCTAGATGTAAGAGGAATATCCGCGCTTCGCTGGCAAATAGAATTGAGCAGCTGGCTGGCTGAGGATAGCTGCAAAGAGAATAGTATCCCTGAGTAAAGAGGCTTTTGGAAAACACAAAATGGCACTCACAGCTCTGCAAAACAAGCACTGGGGTGTAAAAAGAGAGGATGAACTGAAGGAATGGTGTGATCTCGTGATCTTCGAGAAATCACAGTCGAAGGGTCACAGCAATAAACTCTTCCCAGATTTCGTTTTTCAACTCAGACGCCGTAGAAAACGACGTAGATTAAAAATCATAGCTATATAAAAAATATATTTTCATGATAACTATTCAAAATTAAGTGAGAAGCACCTTTGTAGCAATGCGATAGCGAAATTTCATTATAGCGGATTGAAATTTTCACAAAACATCTCATCGTTAATTTTTGAAAAGGATAAAAATACTATCCGAGTGCCCTATTATCTGTCATATATATAAACTTAAAGTTTCGTTTATACTCTAAGAGAATTTTATTTACTCTCAAAGAGTTGTATATATTGTAGGACATAATCTACGAGTCCTATTTACTCCCTCAAGGTGTAGTGTAATGTTTGTAATACCTCTCAAGATGTAGTTTATCCTCCCAGAGGATCGAATGTGTTCTCAGAGAGTCGTATTTTCTATCAAAGAGTCGTTAATTCTCTCAGAGTTCTGTATATTACCAGAAAGTAATATTTCCTCTAATGGTTTTGTTTCCATTCTCATCTGAAGAAAAAGCTATAAAGTATTCTATTAGCTGCGATTTATACTGTTTTCATCAAACAAATTGTATTTTGTGTATGCGTCGGAGGGGACCTTCAACCCTCATTGTTCGAGTATCATGAGTTGAATTATCTTTGACCTTCGCCATTCAGACAGTGATGCTCTTTAAGTATGATCTTCCAGTTGAGTTTCAGTGCACCCCTGCATCGCCGTGGGATGTAAATAGCAGATCGGTTTACACCATCGAAAGTGATATGAACAACTTTATTTAAGACAACTATGAAAGTTTTTTTAATGCAAAGGTAATTTTAAATGTAAAAATTTTTCAAAATTTAAGTTTGATTTTGGAAAACATTTTCTATAAGATTTTTTTGATCAGGAATATCTTATACATGATACAAGAAAAATCCTTTAAAATGACCTATTACAGCCATATTATATATTTGATAACCAAGCGAAAATAAAAAGAGAAAATAATCAGAGATTATTTGATAGATATCAAGGTGAAAAATCTTAGAGGAACCCCTCTTCTAGACGGTGAGATAGGACTTATATAGAGTTGTAAAAATTAACTTGTAATTGATTCCTAGGCGTAAGTCTAGCCAAATTTCATTTCAGTTTTTTCCAAAGCTCATCATCCATCTAATGAATATCGATATCGAGACCCATCTAATGAATATCCTTGTGGTTTATATATATAATAAAGGTGAAGCATCATGAAAATAAGTTAACTTCAATATCCGCTATGGTTAAACCAAATGAGAACATTACAGTGGATGCACCGCTCTAAAGAGTCCCTCTGAAATGTTTTTTCCGAGTAGTAGAGTAGAGTAGAATGATCTTTATCGAAAAAAAACACCAAAATAATTACTGATTCGAATAATGAGATCAGTTTAGTTACTAAGAGACTTTAATGAGAGACATTTATTAAGAAAATATAAAACCAAATTTACAGGTCGCTCAACATAAAGTATACTTATTCGAATGCTATTGAGAAGTATCACTTTTCTTCACTGCAATACTAGAGAAATTGTTATTATTTAAGATGATGGGAAATTTTACAGCATTTAATAATATTTGTGCCATAACTTATTACTTTCGGATGAAAATCATTCAGTAAATTTTGAATTCTTATAACATTTGCTTAGAAAATCCTTGAACAGAAAGTGGAATTTCAAAAATGTTAGAATTAGAAAAACATTAATGGAGTACTTGAACATTGACGACCTAATTTTATGATATATTATCCCATGGTTCACTCCCATTCCCGAATGTAACATATCCTAGTTGTTATACAGTATGAACTCTATTTACGCATACGGGGGTCTGAATTTCAGAGTTAAAATAAATCTAGAAACTTTCACTTAGGAGGCTAAAAAATAATAGCGAGCTAAGATAATTGATAAGTTATAAAAGATACAAAACATACAATTAGAATCGATCGGCTTCAGAAAGACTCTCCTTTTCTCGACAGTTTAAAAAGTAATATGATGGAATAATAAGGAACGCGGCAAACAATTCAAATTTGAAACTAGCTGGACGGCCAAAACTCATTTCTGTCATGACGCCTTCTTGCATTACCATTTCTGATAATCAGACCCCCTACGGACGACGACCTTCAACTCTGAAAAAGGAAATCCAAATCATTTAATCTTCGCCGTTGACTCGAAGGGATTGACCATTTACACGGGACTCAGCGCTGGTCACTTGCAGGGTCGTCGCCAACATTCATTGTTATACCTATATCTGCTGTAGATCCTCGGTCTCGAAGTTTGAAAATATGAGAATCTTCGAGAAATTGTTTCTTTTTCTTTGTGTATTCTACTCACAGGCTTGCGGTCAATCTGCACAGAAACAAGTAGTAATCATACTTTCTATAGATGGTTTCCGACATGATTACATTAAAGCTCACAATCTCTCTAAGTTGAGTGAACTTCTTAGGGAAGGTACTCACAGTGAGCGATTGTATAATGTATTTGATACCAATACATATCCTAATCATCAGTCAATAGCAACTGGACTGTACCCTGAATCTCACGGGGTTATATCTAATGAAGTTTATGATCCAAAGTATAGAAGAGTTTTAAAATACGGCGTGGACCTGTACGAAGAAGACGACATTTTACCCATTTGGGTAAGTAAAGTTAAATATAAATTATTGCATTAAATCTGAGATAGCTATCACTAAGGATGTTTATGGTACTGTATTCTCTATTCCTAAGATTTATTTATTAAATTTTTTCATGAATAATAATTGAAAAACGTATTTTGCTTTATTTTGATATGATGAAATTGATAAATTTTTAATTGTCGAAATATGTAAATGTTCATGAAGTATTTGAATATGACTAATAAATCAGATGTTTAATTTTTAGATTTTAAATGAATTAGCAGGGAATGAGAGCTATTCTGGTGTAATGATGTGGCCCGGTGGTGAATTCCCTTATGGAAGAACTAAAAATAGGTATGAATCTTTGAGAAATACAAAGGTTTTGCCAACTTATTATCAAGAGTGGGATACATCAATACCCTGGAAAGTAAGAATTGATACCATAATGGACTGGATAACTCATCCCACTAAACCAACAAATCTTGTGATGCTATATTTTGAAGAACCTGATCTAGTCAGTCATGCCTTTGGACCAGAATCAGATATAGTAAATATCTTATTACCCTTCCATTTTTGTCATTATAATAAAGTTCTGAAGTAGATTATCTATCATTCTCTCTTTCACTCTATAACCAACAGGTGAAAACTAAGCTTGAAGACCTTGATCGAATCTTAAGCTATCTTTATGAAAAAATATACCATCAAAACCTAACAGACTTTGTGAATGTTATTGTTGTTAGTGACCATGGCATGAAATCAGTCACATCAGCTAATATAATTGACTTAAGACCTTTTGTAAACATTAGTTTTTACAACATAGTAGCATCTTCTCCAGTTATGCACATCTATCCAAGATCAGGTAATATTTAAAAAATCAAAGTAGCACTTGCATGCACCTTATTGTATGGCGTAGTATTGTATAGAATTTACAATAAGTCCCGATTTTAACCTCCTGAATAATTTATCTTTATTAGGTTATGAAGACATAGTTTTTAGGCAGCTAAATGAGTCATCATTAAGGCAACCATTCCAAGTATATAGAAAAATTGATATTCCTAAGAGGTGGCACATTGCAAGATCACGTAGAGCCCCACCAATATTATTATTGGCAGATGAAGGCTATGTCTTCCAAGATTTCCTTAAAAAAATATATTATTACAATAGTGAGCTGGGCTTACCAAGTATGTATTTTATTTTTAGGGTTTAAAGCTAGAGCTAAAAGTTAATTACTAGAAATTATTTATATAAATATTAATATTTAAACTGATTTTACTGATGATAAATTATTAATTCTAATATTTATTATCAGTAAAACAAATAATTTACAATTTAAAATTCTTTCACGAGTACTCAAGCTAGAATTGTAATAAAGAAAATTAATTACTATAATCTATAACCCATTACGTCTTTCTGATCTATCTTTTGAGAGTCTTCCTATCTCATTGTTTTGTAAATAAATTAAAAATTGGTGTGATATTATAAAATTTTAAAAATAAAAATAAGGCGTGATATACTTTATATATTCACCTTTTTACAGAGCCTGGCATTGTGTCAATATTCGTATTATTACATTGTCTTAGAACCAATGAAACATAACTATTGGTGTTATCACCATTCATTTTATTCAGATGATAATAATTTAATTAATAATTATCCTGGAGATTGGAATACATGAATTAAGTTATGAATCATGGAAAGTTTTGAAATCTCTGAGGAAAACTATTGGAGCACATGTTTTCTTTGACAATTTATATTTTGCTATATAAATTATTATTTTCCATTTGTTGTCAACTGGTTGAGTTATATACTAGCTGTCTCATTTCAAATTATTCACAATAAATTGTGATAATTAATGAAACAAATATGTTCTACTTCTGTTCCTTTTGTACCTTTTACTTAAATGCGGCTTAAGGTATAATAAAAGTTATGTATAAAATATAAGGTATATATAAAAGAATCATTTTCAGTATCAACACATCAGACTTATGGAGTCCATGGATATGACAATGCTCTAGAAAGCATGCATCCACTCTTCCTCGCTTGGGGACCACTGATCAAGAGAGGATATGAAATTGAGCCATTCAGTGCTGTTGATATTTTCCCTCTTGTTTGCAAAATGCTCAATCTCCCCTCTCATCCTGTGAATGGAACCCTTAGAATTGTTAGAAGAATGCTAAGGAATGAACAAACCACATCTTAGATCCACATACAGGTTTGAAGAAGTGAGTTACAGCATCATTAAATGTGTGTTCCTGCTTACTCATGTATCCAGTAAGCCATGAAATATCAGGGATGACATATAAAAATTTTTAAGCATCACTCATTCACCTTATTTTGGAACCAATTCTTTATATTTTTGAACCCTTAGATGTCTAAAGAATTGCATATATCTCCAGAAATATATATATTCTCTCTATCAATATTTCAGTATTTAAAAGAAATTGATTTGGTTATTTAGAGAAAATATCAAATGCTAGTTAAAAATTTAGAAAATATAATAAGAAAAATTTTACTTTTTAAAATTTCTATCTAATAATAAAAATCTAAACAAACTATAATTCTCTTTATTTTATCACTATAGGATTTAAGAAGCAAAGGGGAAATATGTTGAAGTTGTTTTACCTTCAAGTTGGTAAACCAAAATGAAAGAAGAAATATAAAGCAAATTTTATATGTTGCCTGTTAATATTTTACATGGTATGTAATAGGCTAAAAGCTGAACTCATTCTTGGAAATAAAATTACTGATTTCAAATTTGATCCATTCAATTATTATTTAAATGTAAACCATGGCTACATAAATAATCATTAAAAATATTTCAAACTGTTTTGAAGTGAAATGTTGTTTGGAAATTCGAGTGAAGAAAAATTTATGCAGATTTAAAAAATTGTTAAAAGCCTTACTGATAGAGATGAACCTGCAGGAATGCCTTTTAAGTTTAAAGATAGAGGATACCTCAACCTTAGAGGATAAATGAACCTAGTGGATACCTATATAGAAATTACTTAACTATACAATGAGTCAAAGAACTGTGAAGAGGAATGAAGGACAGTATTGCATAAGTAAAGTCACTGATTCGTACCACTTAGGAATAAAATTACACTAAATTTGTTAAAGTCTTACACCAATCCAAACACCAAAGGTTGGTTTAAGCTTTTTACTTTTAATTTCTATAATTTTAGTTGAAAGGATTGAACAATCCTCATAAAATTGTTTCCATTGTATAAATTTGAGTCATTCTAAAGAAAGCAACTAAACTTTTAACTACAACTGGGTATGTATTTTTCTTTGGAATTTATTGGAAAAATGGGTTTTTGGTTATCTTTGGATAACCATAAATAAAAATTATAATAGCTTTATCAGTCTTGTAAGAGGAGTTGGGCTGTTAATTCCTCATTGAACATGGAGAGGGTAAGAGAAATTTATATTTTTTCCAAAGTAATGAACTATATCGTTAAATTTGGTGTATGGGTTAAGCTTCAAAGTATCTGTTTTATTCATTGTTGTTAATAGCAATAGTGAATCTGTCTTCAAGTATCACTTCATCCTTTTATTCATTCTTTTACTGGATACATAGTTATTAGAATAACAGTAGGTTTTTCTCAAAAGTACTAATAAACTTTTAAAAATCGATGGAAAAGTCAAAAATTCTTCATCGTTCTTCAGAATTTTAAATTTCAGTTTTATTTATCTTTTGACATGATGATTGAAGTAATTGAAAAACAAAACACTCATCAAAGATCTCTTAGGCAATCTTCCAACACTTTCTTCAACACAACTTGCATGCAATATAAGTTATACCATAAGCTGAGCTTGTTCTTTAACTGTACTTGAGAAGCTAATACCATTTCTTCAGTTGAAAGATTGTGTTTTTGAGCTGATAATAAAATCTCTGAGTTCTGTATAAATCTAAGGTTAGAAAATTTTCTAACTCCAAAGCTGAACTCTTTCAGCAGAAAGTTTTTGGGTGTGGAAAGAATGTTTCTTCTGGCTAAAGAGTTAACTTTGGCGTAGTTATACCAGTAAGGATATAAGAAATATTCAGAAATACACATTTCATTCACCCATTTCAGAGATAAGGGATGCTTTTTTGAAGTCAATGGCTTTGGATTGGCCATATGCTCAAGATGAGCCATTCAGTGCTATTAGTATTTTCTCATCTCACGTATTTGCTTTAAAGAGGAAAATGTAGTAGTCTAATTAATTAGCACATAATTTATTTATTTACTCTTAATCAATATCAGATTATTTATCAACTCTGATTTTAATTAATTAATATTTATTGCTACCATTTATCATAAGAGATGTAAGTATAAAATTGCAATGTTATTGGTTTTATACCATTTTGGTTTGTCCAAGAGAGCTATCATTAGTTTAATAAAGAATATCAAGTTTTCAATATTATTTGAGCGAAGCATCAATTAATAATTTTATATTTCAAATAAAATTCCAGGAGGAAAGTATAAGTATATTATGATAGTAATTATATTCAAAGGATACAATCTTTAATTCATTACAAAATTAAATTATTGAATTATGCTAACTTACAGAGGAAAATTATTTTATGACATGTTGACCTTCACCTTACGAGTCCATGTCTTTTTTCCAGTTTTCTTCAAAGGTACATAAGTCAATTAATGTAATATGTGAAAAATATTTTATTAGAATGTCAATATAAACTTGATATCACCTAAAATATATATTAAAGGTGTCATTTAAAATTTAAATATTGAAACCTAAACAAGAGACTTGGACTTAATAGTGTTCTAATTTTGTAATAAAGTATATCTTTTTATATTCTGGTTGCACCTTCAACATTGGTTCAGTTGGTAGTTAAAATAGGGTATTTTTCTTAAATGCCTTAATCTTAAGCTATAAGAAAAAGTGGATAGTAATCACCTAATGGCAGTACGACAGCCCAAAACATTATTGTCCTTTTTCTCTCAAACACACAATTGTCAATATGAGCTTCTGTGGTGGAAATCAAACGAGAGACTAAGAACCATCCATTCAGATATCTGGGAGATGGTGGCGTAGCATGAATCCATCATGAACAACAACCATTGGATCTCATTGGTGGTTCACTGGATATCAAGAGATGTGAAGAGACCATGAAGAAGACCAAAATAACAAATGGAACAGAGACAAAAAGTACCCAGGAGTAACATTGCAATAAGAAGCTCAGGATAGGAAAATGCTTACAGAGGGCTACATCAGGTGTCGGCTTAAAATTATATAAATTTATCATAAAATGTAACTCTCTTCTAGCATTTTCTGTTTTTTATGGAAATTGTTTTTGCTTTCATTTCTTCCATAGCCTTCCAATAATAAGTCTATTGAGTCACTATTTATATACTGTTGATACCATGGAAGAAATTGGTTTGTTTCTTAGATCCTTACTCAATAGAAAATTAAATAAATTTTGATGAAAATATAAAAGCATAAAAATATTTTTATTTATTCACTCTATATAGAACTTCATCATGAAAAACAGTAAATCATTTCAAACAAATATTTTGCAAGAAAAAATGGTGTGTAATCAATACTTCTTACTTCTTTTTTGTCTTTTGCTATGTTATTAATGAAAAGCAAACTGTTCATTCAATAAGCCAAACAACATAAAAATAACATATGGGTCCTAATTCTATTTGTGCTCATAAAAAATATTTGTTAAAGAATATTTTAATAGACTTTCTAATTTTTTATTTGTATATATATATCCTAATAATATCATTATAACTACCATCATCATTCGTCATCCAATTACCAGATTGGTTGGCTATAGTCCTCCTAAAGTATTCCTCAATCTAATACATACTATACTGCATCCTGACGTATCTTCTTTCCTGTCTCTATTTGATCAATTTATATATTCATCCCAATCAAGCCTTCAAGTAAGTAACAAATTCATCATGACACAACAGATGCCCAATCCACCTGGATATCCTTTTTACATGATGATCCATATTGCTGGTACATCTTATATCCTTTAAAATAGCTCTTCTTTTAAGGAGAAATGTTTCATTCTCATGAATTTGACTTTATCCATCCAATTGATTTTTAACATTCGCCTGCAGCACCTGGTTCCAAAGGCTTATAATGGAATCCTATTCCAATGGTCCATCTATAATGGTATATCTATAGAGTGCTATACTCTACATGAATGCATTTAAACACTGTATCCTTGTCTCTTACCTAAATCTTTAAATATAGGAGTTTTCTCTCTCTCTCATGAATGTTCCCTAAGCTTGATTCTTGAAGCTATTCTTCTTTTGATATCTGTGGTACTTCTTCCATCCTGTATTTTGCTTCTCCAAGGCAGTTAAATGGCTCAATTTGCTTCTGTATTTTGTCTTGAAGGGCGATATTTAATTAGAGCTACTCTCTGACACAAATAAGGATTTTTGATTTCTATCGCTCACTTTCAGGTCATCTCTGCAACACCTGATCCAGGGCACTATGGGATGCCTACAAATCATTTCATTTTCTGCTGTTACTACATTGTTATTTGCAGAGAAAATTATTCTAATTCTTTTCTTTTTCAACCTTATCTCCTTTTCTGTTTATATCTTCTGATTCTTTTACTTCTTCCTTTGGGTAAACATTGAGTAGTACATCCTTCTCTTAATTTTAATTTGTTTCCTTGACAACTCTTTTATCTTAAGTGGCGACTTGGTATTTTAAGAGATAGTATATCATTCTTCTGTCATTTATGTCTATTCTTTTCGTTATTATAATTACATATAAACTATATTATGTAGCGAATGTCGAATTATATAGGGATCAGTCGGTGAGAATGTTTAAGTAAATATAATATTTTATGAAAAGTATACTAAATTTATTGTATAACGTAAAAAAATCGTTTGTAGATTTACAGGTAAAAACTTTTGAATGAGTGGAAGGACGTGAATGACTAAAACATTTTCTATTCATTCTATACATTCATATATTCCTTCAAAGTAAGTTAGCTTGACTTTCCCTCCTTGCGCATTTCAGTACGGGACACTTTCAAAAGATGACATTGCCATCGGCATGTTGTTGTCCAACCAAAATATGTGAAGTTGTTTTTATGTTTCAGTGAAAGTAGTCTTGTAGCGTTAAGGTTTGAGAGCAATCTCCCGTTATCATATTTAAGGGCAAGGAAATTAAAATAATCTCGTTTGAAGCGAGTGCATAGTTTCTGTTTAGGTGGTTCCGGTTTTGAATCGGCATTCTCAATTATCACGTTCAATTTTAACAAGGTTCAGATCTAGAGTATTAAAATGACTTCCTTAAGATTTTTATTTTCTATTTGCTTAGTTTTTTCATCACTTGGAAGTGTAATTAATCATCGTCCGGTAGTAATTGTGGTGTCCTTTGATGGATTCAGATATGATTATCTTAAAGACCAATCTCTTACAACATTACATTCCCTGTTGAAAGAAGGTACACACAGTGATTACATGATGAATGTTTTTTGTACAAAAACTTTTCCAAATCATCAGTCTATTGCGACTGGTTTATATCCGGAATCTCACGGTGTATTAGATAACTCACTAAATGATCCAAAGTATGGCAGAAGATTAAATTACTCTGCTGAGTTGTATGAATATGATGACGTGATACCAATTTGGGTGAGTCGAAAATATTTCACATCCGTTCAATAATATTTTTTTTATAAAATAATTTAAGGGGCCTGAAGAATAAGATTTAGATCTCCAAATTTAACATAAATAGTTATTCACTTATGAATCAGATTAAATATATATATTAATATAGTATTTTATATGTAAAAATTAAATTCTTGTTTTTCCTATTGCTAATTTTAAATTTACAGAACAATTTTCATACAACTATGCAACGACAGTCCTATCAGGAAATCTGTTAAAAATTATTTTTTCTTCTGTACAAATGAATGATTTGGAGTAATTGGCTTTCTATAATTGAACAAGTCATATTATTGTGAAACAGCCCAAGTTCCATGGCACATTTAATAATTCACTATTGCAGAATTATTCTCAATGTCATTTGATATGCGTAATCTCCAATTTAGCATTGTTTTTCTTGAATCTGCCTATATACATTAAATTGTTTGGAAATTGAGTCAACAAATGGCTAAATTCATGAGAATTATGAGTTATTTATTATTACTTATTCTTGTTTAAATCTTTCAAACAGATCTTAAATGAAATTGCTGGGAATGAAAGTTATTCTGGTGTTATGATGTGGCCTGGTGGAGAGTTTCCTTACGGTAACTCAAGTTCTGATTATATATCTCTTAAAAACAAAAAAGTCATGCCTACCTTTAGTCAAAAATGGGATATGAGTGTACCATGGGAAACTAGAGTGGACACTGCCATGAGTTGGATTGTTCATCCTGAAACTCCTGCTAATCTTGTTATGCTTTATTTTGAAGAACCAGACACTATGAGCCACATATATGGTCCAGAGTCAGGAATTGTACTTGCTTTTTGTTAACCAAATTTCTTGTGTTTTTATTAATATATCCTAGTCAACCATATGATCATACATAATTTTATAATTTTTAGGTTAAAAAGAAAATACAAGATCTTGACAGAATCTTAACCTACCTCAGAGAGAAAATAGAATCAATGAAACTCAAAGATATTGTGAATGTCATCCTTGTTAGTGATCATGGAATGAAAACTGTTACTCCATCACAAATCATTGATCTTTCTGCTGGTGTGAATTCTTCCATGTATAGAGTATTGTCTTCATCTCCTGTCCTTCACATTTATCCCAATGAAGGTTGGTTTTCATATCTCAAATTATTAATTCATCATTAATTATTTTAAGAATAAATTTTTCACAATTAAAATAATAATTCTAAATATGTTATGTAATATAATTTTATTTCACTTGTATAATAATGACAGAGATGTGATTCAAATTTATAGGTACAAGCGTGCTTAAATGTTGATTTTTGGGGTGAAATCAATAACCATATTTTTTGGACTATTAGGTATACATTAAGTACCTATATTTACTAAAAAAATTTGTCTAGTATTTTAATACCTCTTGCGCACATCTTATCTTGTCCTCTATGCTGTCTAGACTGACTTGTATTTTGGGTGGCAAAATCTATGCAAGAAACAACTGATTTGAGCTTATTTGGCAATGATAAACCAATACGAGCCAACCAATTGACAACAATGCAACTATTTGGCATTAGAGATTGAGATGATATTTTTCTTTTACCCTAACCACTGCATTTTATATTCTGTTGCTCCTTGTCATCAGAAAATGCGTTTCATACATAACTGATTACAATTATTTGGACCTTTTAGGTTATGAAGATGAGGTTTACAAACAGCTTAATGCCATGGCAGTAAAAGATTCATTTAAAGTGTATCTTAAAAAAGATCTTCCAGAGAGATGGCATATAAAGAACAATAGAAGATCTCCTCCCATTCTTGCATTAGCAGATGAAGGTTATGTTTTTGAAGATTTTTATAAGAATATGGATTTCTACAGGAAACATTACAACGTTACTCGTATGTGGTTATCAATTATCTTCAATTTTTCTTTATTCATTTGATGATTTTAATGCTTCTATCTTATTTGTATCTTTCACTCTAAAATAGTCATATTTATCTTATAATTGTGAATGGATTACTTGTTTTTTGTATTATAGTTAAGAATGTATGATACATTTAAATATCTGTATAGGTAATTGTGAAATAATTCAATATAAAATAACTTCATGATTGTTGGATGATATATTTCAATTCTTCTTTATAAATTATTAACTCTATTGGTAGAGTTCGTGATAAATAATTATTCGCCTTAATTCTATCAATGTGCTTAGTATTCTACTGAGAAGAAAGATTTTTTCGTACTTTCTATTAATTTATTTTTCTTTTCAGCTTCTAGAAATCAAACTTACGGAGTCCATGGTTATGATAATTCTCTGAAGAGCATGCATCCGATCTTCTTGGCTTGGGGTCCACTTATTAAAAAGGGTTTCAAGGTAGACCCTTTCAACTCTATAGATATTTTCCCTCTACTTTCTAAAATGTTAAATCTTCCATATCACCAAGTCAATGGGACTCTCCAGAATATTGTCAAAATCTTGGAGGCAGAGGAGCCAACCTCATCCCAGTTGTCTTCAATTGCTCTGATTGGTAAGTTATATTCCAACATTGAAAGTATTTATGAAAATCAGAGTGAGTAAACTTTCTTGCTATTAGAATGAATTTTATTGTTATTATGATTTTTATTTGAGGCCAGTAATTGCTTTTAAATTATAGATAGGAAGACTAAGCATAACTTTACAAGGTTATACTGTCTATGTGGGTACTCTGCAAGGCACATTTTGGTGTGTGGCAGGGTATGCAAACAAGATGAATATCTGCCTAAACTATAACTCCTGTGTATTCTTTGAGGGAAAAACACATTTTTAATTCTGCTAGTTTCTATATCTATTTTCCTTACTTTATTTAGTATCTGATCAGCCTATATACTTGGGAGGATGCATGATGTATACATGGGAGAATGCTATGTCTTATTTGAACGTTTCTTCTTAAGCATTTTTAATTTATTCTTAACTTTGGTGATGGTTTTCCAAATAATTAAATTGGCTATTCTCTTATTCAAGTTTAGTCATTTGTTTAAGTATTCTGTATTAAAGAAGTGAATCATGAATGTTCGTTAGCCCAATATTTCTTTATACATGCACAGCTTTTTTGATAGTATAGCTCCTTTTATTTCAGTCTTGTGGTAACAAATTGCTTTTGCTTTGTTGTAAGTTTATGACTATCATGTTCGAAATGTATTCGTTATATATATTCTTTTATTTTACTAATCAAGTTAAACCATCTTAGGTTTGAATTGGTAATGTATTTTATATTTTTATATTCTATTTTAGAATATATGTTTCATTTTAATAATCTATGCTATTTTTGTATCATAATTATACGTGTCTACCGTTGAGTTTTTCATTAAATATCTCAAATTTATCTTCCTATTCTCAGGGATTTTTGATGTTGTATGAGTATTGTTTTCCACCTCAAATCTGAATAATATGAACATAATTTAGATAACCTTTGATTATAGGAGGCATAGCTGCATTGGCAGCAGTTATAATTGGAGGAGCAGGAATAGTCACATCTTCTCTTTTATCGAAGCGTAAAAGATCCAATGGGTATGATAGGTAAGCTGCTATAATTATTAATTTTCGTTTTAGCTGCTATATCCCCTCTTAGAATTTTTCTATGCTATCTCCTAATAAAATTTTATAGGGAATTAAAATTTATTTTATCATTATTAAAATTAATTCTATAGGTAAAATTTATGAAGAGACTCTATTACTAGATTCTATGGAGTAGATTAGAAATAATGCAGTGAAAACAGGTGAAAGTTAGCTCAATATAAGTGAAGTGCCATGGTCATTTATTTTGTTAATATAATGTTTACATTTATTTATATTAATGGTCTTCTCAATCTATAATTGATGAACATCTCTAGATAATGATTTTATGACTAAAGAAATAAGAAATCGATTGAAAATTGCCTTTAGCTGTCCTCTTTCATTGCCTCATAAAGATTTTACAGATTTATTTTTCATTGTCCTCCTTTCAAATCACACAATTTTAGCAATTTCTGAAATTGTATATTACCAATGGTCTTCAATGATGATTTCTCTGTGCACATTTCAGAAAATCCTCACATTTCTGTCCCAATTAAGGACTCAACTGTTGTATCTTTTTTTCTGAATAGAATACTCTCTCTACTCTATTTTTATTCAAACAATTATTAAGAATTCCTTATTCTTTGGAGTCGTCTCAACTTTGAGTGGGGTATAAAGTTGAATTTGGGTATAATCATGGTAGTGAAATTAAATTTTCTCTGTTTTTCAAATGAACTAATTTTTACCACCTTACAACTTATGATTAACCCTAAATGTGTAATTCATAATTAATCCATTTATTTGATAGTGATAAACTTGGTAAATTCCACAGATATTTTATCGGTGACCAGTTTTGTAATTTGCATCGCATTAAATTTATAGGGAATATATAGGATATTGGAGAGGGAGGGATTGGGTTCATGGGATCAGTTTGACTGGTAAGCAGAGAAAGAGTTTAAAATTCCTACAGAACTGTTTCTGTGCCTGAAGATGTAATGCAAATTGCAAAACGGGTCACCAATAAATATCTGTGGAATTTACAAAGTTTATCATAATACTATGGCTTTACTCAAAGTCACATCTTCCAATATTGGATATGGATAATATAAAAGTGAATTCATAAGTTTCAGTTTCTAAGGAAATCGTAGGATTTTAATGATAATTCATCTAAGGTTAGTTATATTTGTTCAGGATTTAATCTCATATTGTTTGGCCTGCTCTTTTGTAATTGGCTATCCTTTGTATTTCATTACAATTTTATATTTGTTTATTATCAATTATTCCTGTGTAAAATGTACTGGATGCTGTTTAAATAGTTATCTCTTGAATACAATATAGTCTTGAATATAGTCTTTTTAGCACAATATTAACTTCAGAAATATGTCACATCACTAATTGTTCAAATTTTCATCTTTGAAAAATCATTTTCTATCGACATTTACTTTCATTATATTTGGTTATATATGTTTTCATGCCAATATTTTATTTGCCATTGGTAGCAATTTATTGCAAAAACTGTGGATTTGTCCATCTGGTTTCATCCTCTCTTCATGTCAAGACAGCTTTATTAGTCCCAATTATTATGTTATTTCTATTTTAAATAATTTTATATTTTTACTATTATTTTCATACTTATATTGTTTTAAAAATTATTTATCCATGTTGGATTTTTCATTTTTTCACACCTATGAATATCCAGGAATAATGAGGATGTAGCATTTTAAAAACAATTTAGAAACATGTATATGCTACAAGGAGAATAAGGAAAGCAAAGCAAATTATGCATCTTATGCCAAATATGGGAAGATTATATTTCATAATATAAGAGAGCAATTTCCTGAAGAGGCAAGCAAGGAAGACGCATAACAGGGTGTTATTTGAAGAAACAAAATGCCGCTTAAAAATTACTGGCTTGACTGAAGAGAATTTCAAGATCTGAGCTGAATCTATTTTCAATTATTTCCAAGATAAGAGTCAGATATTTTACATATAGACTGTGGATTTTATAACATTAAAGTGTTTACGTTTTAAGAATTGAAAGCTATTTAAAGACAGTCGGTATTCATTCATTTGCACTAATAATGATATAGATAATTTTTGAACCTCACCTATCATGCAAGAAGTGATGCTTTGTTTAAATTTGATGGTCATCAGAAGTATACCCATTGTTACCCTCGAAGAACTGTAAGTTCTTTTATTATAAATTATTCAAATTGAATCCATAGAAAATTCCTTCATTAGGTCAAATCTGTAATCACATCACAAAAGAAAATAAATTATGACTCAGGTTTAATGACAGATTTTTGCTAGAAAATATCACAACTTCAGAAGTTATTTAGTTTGTATTGTCTATTAGGAATGTTGTTTCCACCTGACTGATGTCCAATTGCAAAAATAATATTAATAATTATTTTTCACATTATCTTAACTATAGAAATAATAAATAGCATTTTCAGTATACTTGAACTTGATCCATTGGAAATACTCTGTTATACATTCTTCTCCCCTTGAATCTTGTAGAATTTCTACATAATCTGAGTGATAGTTTATTTTGTGGTGTAATATTAGATTCTACCATGAAGGAATTCTTCATGAATCATTACCATAAAGTGAAACCTGAACTTTTATTGTTGAATCCATTTACTTGGTATACATGAGTGTTAATTTTTATTTAATTATTTGTATTAAAAATTAGGCCTACTGATTTGTTAAAAAATACTGTGATACCTATTTTATTGGAATGTATAACATTATCTGGTGCTAATTTTTTAATAGTATTTCACATTCTTGCTATCTATTTGCGCATGTTTTTTTCTGGTTTTTGGATTTTTTATTTGTTGGTTTTAAGCATTAAATGGAATCCTTTTTAAAATAGTTATTATTTAACAAGTTAACTGCAGAGCCTTATTGAAATGCCCCAGAAGAGAGCAATTGCGTATTTGTATTTCATTCACTAGTTAGTAAAGCACATTATTAGTTCATAGAGTCTTTAGAAAATCCAAGATTTAATGTATTAATGAAGTTTAAATTTATGAAAATCACAGTCATATCAATATTATCATTGTTATGATAATATGATATTTAATAAAACAAATCAAAAGGTGTTAATTTAGTAAAATTGAGGAGTTTGAGTAGTGATTCCACAAATTATTTAATAGGTTTAGTACTAAAAGAAATTAAAACGAAGTGGATGGTATCCTTAAAAGATTAGGTCTTATTTTATTGTTATATTTGTGTTCATGTATCTAAATGTACTTACGAAAAATTTGACAACTGTTGGGAATTCAGTGGAAATGACTTGAGCAGGTACCTTGTCTGCACCTGAAAAAGAATAAACCCAAGTATCTGAGTTTACTTAGTCTCCCTTCCAATTCCTATCTTGATAGGCTTCTCTTCCAACAAAGAAGGTAAATAAACTTTAACAACCAGAGACAAAGGAAGAAACTTAACTATTGTGTTTAGTAATAACATGGTTGAGATAGAAAATAAAGGAAATTTACTTTAATTTAGAAATAAAAATTGTGTTCCACTATCAAATCTATGGGCAGGTTCTAAACCTCAGCAATAGATAGCTAAAACTGTGAAAGTTTAAGTTATAGCAAAATCCACTGTATTCTGTGAATTTGACCCTATTATCTTGTGTTTACTTTTTAATTTCAAAATTGATAGGTGGAAAATAGTTCACATCAAATTGGTTATATCTTTAATGAATTTGCCTATTCTAAGGAACCCCCAAAATCTCTCCTCCAGGATTAGTTAAAAATACATATATAAATAAAGAAATGCTAGAGAAACTTTACCTAAAGAAGAATGATTTTCTAATGGCCATCATTATTGTTACTCGTTACTGTTTATATTATTATATTCTCTTGCAAGTGCAGCCTTACCTGCAGGTGAAACATCTAGGATTGTTGAAACATGACTAAAGGAATTTTCCTAATTGATACTTCTAAACCAACCATCAAAATTGGCTCTAGCAGAGCACTACCATGAGAAAAACCACAGCCAGATTATAAGATGCAAAAATCCTCTGCAGGAGGGGATACAGGAGTAGGGTGACTTAGAAGTCCTTAGAAATCCATTGAGATTCAATAACATCCTTGTTGTATACATCATGGCTAAGGTCTGTTTCTGTGCATAGCATTAGTTTTCAGAATAACTGATCAACCAATAGGATTTCAGAAGTAGGATGGTGTATCAGGAAGCTAAATAAAGATCTTTTCCTCAACTGCCAGATGGAACCTATTGCTCCTATTTCATCCAATTTGGCTCTTAGGCCCCTTTTTCCATCAACTGACATTATTTCCTAAAGATGGGTGCAGGCACACCTGAAACACAGACCTTTTGGCTGGACCTGTTTGGGGACCTAAGAACTGTTTCGACATCATGTTTACCATTTTGTTAACTTATGAATAATGTGCATTGCTGCCATAGTTGCATCATTTCAAATAGGTTCTGTTGTATTAGTAATGGTTTTGGATGGTATTAGGTATTAACTTTTTCTGAATTAATAAAAAACTTCATATTAGTGAAATATCTAACTCAGTAATTAAGTAATTCTAAATTCCTAATAGGAAAATTTACTAACAAAAAGGAATTGTATATTTTTGTCACATACATTAGATAAATGAGATGATAAAGTATTAAAGGAAAAATGTAGGTTTTTGTGGCATTCAGATAATATATTTCCCATGTTTTCCCACTCCAAGTTCAAAGTTATCTGCCACATTGTCCTTTGAAAATGAGGAATACCTAGAGACATTATTATAGGATAATTGTCTTTTTTTAATTTAGTAAATGTAGGTTGTATATTATAACTAAATTTGTATAGTATTCATATATTTTCTAAGTTAACATTCCAAAATTATTTATTTTAGAGAGTAACTTTAGAAAATGGACTTGTTTAAGTCAAAGACAACCATATTCTATTTTGATTTGTATTTACTCACTTGGGAATTATTTTTTGCAGTTATAATCATTGGCTTCAATTAATATAAATCCTGAATTGTAAAACTTTAAAGATTGGTTAGCTGCAATAAATCTCATAGCATATGACCTTTAGTAATCCTCAGGTCCTCTTAACAATAATGATTTTTCTTCCAGACAATTAGAACAGAATCAGTGCCAGTCCATCTTATCAGAAATGGGCATTGAAGAGCAACGATTACTCTCTGATTCAGAAGAAGACTGATAATATTATTCTAAAACTGTTTCACAATTTGGCTACTGTCAGGTACTTAAAATGGACAGTGATAATAATCACATTCCTGTTCATGAAATTTGCTGTGATAAATCTCATATTTTGCTAGTCAAATTTTGTTCCCTAAATAAGTTGTAATTTTTAAAACTTTATGCAAAATACTACTCAGAATTTTTCTTTTTGATAACTTCTAAATTCTGTTAGTGTGTTAAATATTTAAAAAAATATTCACAGCCATAAAGAAAAATTTAAACAAAAGATTATCATTTTGTAAATAATACTACAAATGAAATACTACTTTATTTTTATGGATATTAATATTTTCAAGATGAAATTAACATTATTTTTACTGCAAATGACTGCGTAATGGAAATTCAAGTCAGTACAATTCTTGCAGTCATATTGTCTGTTGTAAAATTGTGTAAATATTGTCTCAATCCAAACCCAAAAGGCTTACAAAATAAATTCACCTGAAACAACAATTTTTCTGTGCAGTATTTTTTATCATAAATACCTTCATATGAAGCTGACCAAAATTTAATCTCTATAAAAAATAAGATTATTTTAGGTTCAATCCTAATGAGTGCTAGCCTTGCCTTTTAGAGGAAAGAAAAATTTTCAAGGAAATTTTAAATTAATACAAAAGAGCTAAATAATATATACCATATTCATTGGTGTAAAATGTGCACTTTTTCTTCTTGAAATTAACATAGAATAGCATTATAAGTCAATAAGTGTTGAGTGCGATTTTGAAGAGAACAGTGAAGAGTTTATTTGGTAAAACAGTTGCTTTAATTTTCATAATATATTCTTTACCTTAATAAACAGTTAAATATTTATGAAAAAATTTCTGTACTACCTTTGATTTTTTTCAAATTTCATTGTTTAAAATTTAATTTTTCTCTTCATATTTAGGTGCCTTAAAATACTCCATTAATTACAACATGTGAAATTAATTGTTATATTAATAATTTCTATGTGCAATAAATAGTTTTGCATGTTAATAGAGTAACAAAGAAGTTTAATTACCTCAAATGAAATTTCTTTTCTATGCATAAAATTATCAGTAGATGTTGTCAAAGTAATAAGATATATAATTAATAAAATACACAAGATGATGGGAGTGGTAGTCACCTGATTATGGCTATCAATCGCTGAAATTGGTTGAGTGAAAAATAAAAAGAAGTATTACCCTGTCTAATTCTTATGTGTTTTAAAGATAGAGTTCCACAATGTCTTCCTCTAGTGTAGTAATAGTTGATTCCATTCCATTATTGAAAAGAATCATGAAGATTGTTTTAAGAATTATTCAGTAGCAAAAGCTGCATAAAGCTCTAAATATATTTTGAGGTAGTAAGTGTATCTCTCATAAATCATTAATATTAATTGGAGTGAAAAATTTGGATACTGTTTTAATTATATATGATTTTCATTCATTAGAGGAGACATCTCAGTAAAGAAAATAATTCAACTATGAATTTATTTTCTACTAGAGTTGCATATCCTATAAATACATGAAGAACTAATATCTTTGCACAATCGATTTTATGGTCTAATAATTAAAATTTTTAAAATTTATCCTCCTTGTGAAAAATCAAGCTATATATTTATGTTATATGGACTCGAAATGATCGGCAAATTACTAAACAAATAATATGGGCTGCATATTTAATTAAATATTCTTATTTAAGCCATTGATTGTTTAAAAAGTTGTGTGAAGTTTAAAGTTAAATATTCTTATTTAAACTATTGTTACCTGTAATTGCAGGCAAATATCAACAAACACAAGTGAAATTTATAACATTTTCATGCCATAACTTCTTTGACTTATCAGTAATTCCATAAAAATTTCTCTGAATTGACTTTTTAGTACTTAATTAGATTATGTATGACAATTTTTGATAAAATGACAACAGATATTACCGTTCGTCTTTCCTTTGCATGAAAATTTTCACTTTTCTAACAAGTAAGAGAAGAATGCTGCCTCGTTTTTCGCGTTGCGTACTGGGAGATGTTATTAATTCCCATTTTACCGCCAGATGACGCGTTAATGCAGAATTTCAATGATACTGAGCACCCTGAGTGTTCTTTGTCTCGAAATTGATCACTTGCTTTCATCTGCCCATGTTTTACGCGTGGCGTATTTTAAAAAGGTTACTGAAATTCTTCAGGAAGTCTGCTTTTATTAGTGGCGATGATGTTGCTAAATGTAATAATGACTTGGTTTGGCGGAATTGGGATTAGTGAGTCCCATCTTCCATTCAACCCTTATATGTCAATAAGTTTATTTGGAGGTAAGGATTTTGTGGGAGGTAAAGGTGTGATTGTCTCATTTGAAGTTATCAGGCTTATCAACTCGGATTCATAGTGTCTAGTAGTTGATTAAGTGACGATTTTTTTGATCTGAGACCGAACCTCCGTGATTGATGAAAATTTAGAAAGTAATGGGACATTCGAAAACGCTAAAGGTTTAAAAAAAATTAGAATTTTATATTTTCACATTAAAAACAATATATATATCAGTCTTTTTCAAACCGACATCGGATGTAGGCAATCTTCTTATCCTCCACCCAATTCCTTTTCTTAAATACAGTATAAATAGTTTATTCATGTTATATTACTGAAGCACTGGCATTATTATATATGTTACGGAGAAGATGAATGTTTTCTTTTCTAGCCCATGTCTCTCTTATGGAGGAGGTACTTACCGAATCAAAAGCCTATGCGTAGTCCACAAAACAAAATACTAATGGAATCTCGTATTCATTTGTCCTGTTCATAATTTCCTGAGGTGTATAAATGTGGTTCATCGCAGTGAAACCTCTTCGGAATCCGGCTTGTTCTCTCGGTTACATAGCTGAAAGTGTTATCTTCAAAGTTCTCCTGTTATCCTCATATTTTTCAGATAAGTTATACCTGAGAGCCATTTTCGGATTACTCTGAAATACGCTCTCGGGTATATGAGTCTCGAGCAAAAAAGTAATAATGATTAACAATAGGAGCACTAAGTCAATTACTCTCTCGGGTATAAAACTCAAAAACTTAAGTGCTATTCAAGATATCGACTCAGAATAATCCGCAAATAAAAATACCAACATTTATCTCAATTTCACTGTCGACAAATTTTTCGTAACATAAGAAACAGATAAGTTATAGGCGATATATAAATTGGACTGCAGGATCATATTTTCTGAAGGCAAAGTTCCACTTACATTATTTTTTACTAAGATAAGATTTCTCAAAAATTATTATAATTCGAATTTTATGTATTCCTAAGGTATAAAGAGTAGTCTAAGAAAAAACTAGCATTTTATGTTGGGTAGGATGAAGGGAATGGCAGTTATAACAACATTCACGCGCTAATTTTGCAGCCATTTATTTCATTCCACTAAAAAAATTATTTCTTATAAGGATAAAATTCTTGACCATCTTTTTTATTCAAATTTTACCAAAATTTCAGAAAACATCGACCAAACTAAGCTGAATAATTTACTTTGTATCAGTAAGACTCCTTCAGAGCGATTAATTTACTCCTATCGAGTGAGTAGAAATGTCCCTCACGGCAGTACACTTGCATTTATTTCTCCATAAAACTTCCACAGAGCTTCCAGCCTCTGTGGAACGGACTATAAATAAGTAGTTCCTCAGAGAGCTAAAATCAATTTTCATGGCCAATCATTTGGATAACCTGTGCCTATCATCAGAAACTTATCTCTTTATATTATCAAAATATAAGAATACTGAATTGTAATTCCAGAGGCTAAACAGAAGTAAATATCCGATGACAGTGAAAGCGCAGAAGCAAAGATGTGAAGATTGGGGATCAAAGTGCCGGCATGAAATTAATCCATGAAGACCGCATTTGTTCTTATTCGAGGTATTATATACCACGCTACACCGCAATGAGTGAGGATAAGTCGCTCATTGATACTCTCCAGGGGGAAAACATTTCAATCTGATTTCTTCTCTTATTAAATGTGCCTTTCACACAGTATTATTGTAGCAACTGTCCACTTGAACATTTTAACTGCGTAAAATTTTGGAAATCCGCTCAAGGTGCTGTTAGAAGCCCCTATGTTTTTTGTTCATGTACCATCTTGTGATTGATATATGAGGGAATTTCATGGTGGATGTTTGTTTAAAAAACCACTCTCTGAAAAGGTCTGAATTGTAGACCGTAAGGAGGTCCCCCCTCTCGCGATCGCGAGGACTTCCAAGACGGTTGAGAGCGTGTGGGACCATTTCATTAGACTATTCGCAAAAGGACGGTCGAGGAAGTCTGTGAATAATGAAATCAATCATCATCACTTTTTCATGACATTGAATGTAAACAACATGTTGCGCCGAAAGTAAATACTTTTACACACATTCCGAATCCACCTGCTTGTGGGATGAATTCTTCTTCATTCATGCGGACGGTTGGAGAATGTTATCTCCTCAGATGATCCTGTGGAAGACTTTCTCAATATTATACGCATTTTAAAAGATTACTTTGATCGCACGCAAAGTGTATCATTCTAATTTCTTAATTTCTACTTTTAAAATTTACCCTTGGTAGGACTACCTGAAAACCTGATATCACCATGTGAAGCAGTAAAGTACTTTTCGTTAGAATTTTATAAAGTAAAGGTAAAGATTCGTTGATTTCCTAATTTCCCGCCTATAGACTATCTCTCAATTAAGAATCTTTTCTTTTTAATACTAAGGTCACAGCCTCGAGTAATCGAGACTACTCAAGTCATATAATGGCTGTTTATATTTTAAGCAGTATTTATAATCATTGTATCAAGTTCTCCTAGTAGCTAGAACAAATTTAAGTTTAAAAAAATCCTCTCGCACGTACATATTCCAGAATCCAGACAATTTCCAGAAAAATCAGTTTACCTTGATTTAAAAAATAAAACGCCATTAATTTTTGCGTATACTTTATATATTATACTGGAACCACTTGTGAGGTTTCTAACTGAATCAAACGGGATTCATTTCCCTCGGTATTGATATTGATGAGACTATTGAGATGCCTGTTACCAATTAGGCGTCAAACGAGTGGAACGTCCTCCGAAATTCTTTTGGGTTGTCCGAGAGCCATCTCAAGGGACGTCGAGCTTGATTGTCGTAAAACACGAGTATGATAGACCTTTTAAAATTTGCTTAACCATAGACCAACTAGCAACTAATAATACCGACTTTACGCTAATATTAAACTCACCAAGCCAAACCACTGCGTGTTTTAACACCAAGATCGCCATCGTCACCAATCATCAACAAGATTGAAATCGTTGGAAAAGAGGTAATATATATATATTATATTGATTAACATATTACCACATGATTTTCATTTAGTATTATCCTCGCAGGGAAGGTTGATGGAAATAAAAACACAGAATGGGTTTAAAACAAAATTTATTAACAAATATTTTATTCATACACCAATCAGCTACTTTTCGACAGTTTTTCCTGGCGCATTACCTTTCACGATTTGGATCAATTAAACACCTCTTCCTCGTCGTCTCCAGCTTTTTCAACGAAGGGCAACTATAGAGACCATGTATAAGTATTAATGTTGACTCCTGTTCAGTAACTGATTGGAACGAACAGTCGATCCTTTAGAGCAGTGTTTCTTAACGTTTCTAGAGAGCCCTTTGAATCTGAAAATATATCACCGCACCCAATTGAAAAATGTGTTTTAAATTTTTAGAAAAATATATTTTTGCGAAACTTATTTTATTATTTATAGTTTATTGAAAAACAATGGGCTTCTCCCGAACACCCAAAAATACATTCCCGATTAAGAACCACTGCTTTAGAAAATAAGGAATAGGAAAATTCAAAACTTTGGACAATTCTATTTATGTAAGTATGATTTCATATTCTCATCAATAGAATTTTCTGTTTAGAATTTGTAGGGACTGTCCAAATTAAGAGGAAAAAAAGTTTTACAATACCCATTCTCTCATAAACAGAGTGATTCAACTTCTAAAAAATTCGACGGTTAAAGTAAAGAGATGGTGATATGATAATAAATTAATTAAATGTCTTAAGAGTTAGTTTATAAAATTTAGTGTTGTCATTATTTATAATTTGTTAGTATATAACATTTCTGAAGGTGCAAACAATTGAAGTTATCAGTGTACAATTGTAAATGTAGTATGGTAAGAGAAGGATTTTTTGACTGAGGTATAGGATCTGTCTAATTAATCTGTCAAAACATTAACTAATAAACTACTAAAAAGGACCATTCATTGAAATTAATTTCTGATAGTATTGGAAACAGTGAATTTAGATGCTGAAATTTTATCGTTTTTTCTTTCTTTCAATTCTAAATTATTTATCCATTTAATACATAATTAAATCCTCTCGTATTTTCCTACTTAGTATAGCTTTCAGCGTTATCAGGAGATTTCTATTGCATTTATTACCGATTTCCGTTTTCTCTGTTGCTTAGTGTGGCTTCAAAATTCCCTTCATCCCATCGTTCTTTATTCGTTTTAAATGATGCATTCATAAAAACTTGTATAGAATCCGTTTCAGATTTGTTGAGATTACGCAGTGATTTTTAAGATCAAACACATTAAAGATTCAAAATGTCGATGAAATCGACCAATTTACCGCTGAAAGCAAACTGGCGCAGGAGCGAGCAAATGTTTTCTATTGTAAGCGAAATATTTTCGTGTTAGTGGATCGAGAGCATTCAAAAGATACGGTGTAGATTTCCGGCGATTAATCTTAGCTGTCAATAGCAGAGATATGATGAGACTCCGTCGCGGACCTCATGCGGTTCATCCGTTCATTAACTACCTCCATTAGAAGGCATTTTGCCCAAAAATGTCCTCACTCAATCTTCCTGTTCACACACATGGTGAGAATATAAAGAAACCATCGTATCGATTCCCTTTCGGAGAGCATTAAAAATTCTGCGCATTCGTAAATTTGTGAGTAGAATTCATTTATTCTTTGGTGATATTTTAAACATTTTGCGCTCAATATGATCCTGAACTGTTTTACCAACAAGATTATATAGTATACGACAATATTGTCAATAACATCCTTGTATGCGATAACCATATTTAAATCTTGTGCTAATATGCAACACAAATAAATAACAATGTAATCACTCATAACACAAAATCAATCATGAAAAATATCAATACGATTGAACTAATAATCATGATAGAGTATTTTTTCTAACACCCTCATTTGGAGAGGAAATTTTATGGGAGATGTGCACAAGTTAGTAGATCACGTGAATACGTTAAGTTTATCCAAAATGTTTCGTATTTTATCGGAAAAAAGTCCACAATTTTAACAATCACTTGAAATAGAAAACTTGTTTGTTGAAAGAAATGGAACATAAATGATCTTTTTCTTTGACTTCAAAAGGAAAGAGGTCGAATCTTTCGCAAATTTCAGGATAAATTCACGGAAATATACTTCCAGTTCAAGTGAACCATTTAAAACGTTATTAAATTATTTCCATGGAATATATTTTGTTTATGATAAGGATTACTGGCAAATTAGTAATGTTCGATATCTGACGAATAAGGTTATTTTTTTGAAGGAAGATCTGAAATTCTACTGGCCCCGAAGAGGCGAAAATGTTTACTACGGATATATATGTGGGCTAATATTAAATTTGCTATCAAGTTTCTTTCCAAGGCCTTTAATTGTCTCTACCCTTCGAAGGAATGTATCGTTGAGTGATTACGGTAAGCTTAAGACATTTTAAGGAAAAAATATTACCTTATATTTGGGTTTAGGTTCTATCGGAATAAGTGGAGGAAATTTCTATTTATATTATCCTCTCGCAATTCATGACCGAAAGTAACGCGTGAAGCCAAAGACGGCACCTTATTTCCGCCGAAGTTAAAAGCGTGTAATATGGAGAGCGTAGCCACAATCGTCTATTTCACGCCCAATCATCGCTTTCTATAGACCCCTGTTGATTTACCATCTGCCCTCTTGTCCATTCAAAGATGGCGCTGACTCAACTGAAAGCGATCAATCCGTCGTACAATGAAGGACCTTGTACGCAGTCGATGGGAGACATTTCCCGATTCCAGATGATTCCAACATCCATCATCTCTTTGGCAGAAGAATAATACAGAGTTTCTCGCTTAATGATGATTACAGTCTTGGTTTTGAAATCTTTGCCAAGATCCTGACTCGAAGCTGTATCTTTTCTCTAATTATGTCAAAATTTTAACAGCTTTGTCCCTCTACATCAATCCATTTGGGATATTCCATACTCATTTTAATACGGATTTTCATCTTTTCTTAGTGAATACATTTATTAATTTTTACTTTTTTATTTTCCAAAGAGAAGAGTTTGTAAAGGAGTGCAGTAAAATATTCTATTTTGGTAGATAATCGAAGAGAAAATAATGAATTATTTTCATCTCACGGTTTAGCATATATTTTACAATCGGATATATTTTTTATGAAATATCATTCAAAAAACAAATAAATCTATACATTTAATTCATGATTTTTTCCCTTTATTGGCCTTGGATGATCTTTTATGGCACTGATTTTGGAAATATCATTGGAAAATTGGGAAGTGCTCGATAGCGCTCTTCTCCAATGAGAGCGTCCCTCGAATGCGCAGTCTCCAAAGTCGCCCACTATCGGATCAAAAGGAGGCAAATGGCGAATGATATTATTATGAGGATTTTGGGCACATATAGACGCCATAAGATTACAGCGAAATATTTTCAATATGTTTCCAATTCATGGTTATAAGCGATCGGTTTAAGACTTCTCTTAGATTTAAATTGCTGAGAAAATTTGGAAACATAAAGATGTCATTTGATATTCTCAACTTCGTGTGTTAGAAAAATAAAACATTACATAACATTCTCTGTTTAATAAACCAAGCATAACCTGTCTTTATGAATTACAAAGCATTTTTTGGGAGAATCAATTTCTTAGTTCTTACCCTAAGAGCCTCCGTTACACATGAACAGGATAAAGTCTTTTACATACTAATTATAATATAGTTTTGGTAAAACTTAAAATGACGCTCGATGTATTCCAGAAATAATTTTGGTTCGATTAATTCTTGCGATGAAACATATTTCAACTGTCATGTCATATGTCGTAAGGAGTCTATGTTAGAAAGTATGCCTAAAGTGTTGTAATTGAACTCAAATTTCATATCTTATACTGATAGAAAATACTATTTAAACTGTATTCATATCATACCTGTTTTTCAAATTATGATGAACTATTCTTATTCGAAGCGTGTTAGTTAAAAAGATAAAATTCGCTATAATAATAATCTTAACAAGTTCAAAAAGAAAATAATTTATAGAAACAAGTTAAACAACTATCACTGAGAATATCGCAATTAAATCATTTCAAAAGTAAAAACTAAAAAGTTTTTATCTTATCAAAATAAACGAAACAAATAACGCTAATGGAATGAAAAATAATAAATTTAGATCGAATTCCAAAAATTGATAATATTTTTTTTCGCTCCAAAATTCATAAATCCCAGAGAGCATTTCATTTTTCTTTTTTACTTCTTATTTTTCATAAGGATTTTGCGCTGATTATAAACCAGAGTCGGAATAAATTATGGATAATAAAGGATCAAGAGACGCATACGGTTTATACAAATAAAATTTTGTAGTTAGAGGTTCATTAGCTTTGACCGAAAAACCAAGTTCATTTAATAGTATTATTCTAAAGTGACAGCAAACTTTAATATGTCTACTACCTATGAACAATTAAATATTCTCGGGTAAAGTTGTATTTTGCCTTTCTAATTTTAATGAAGTCAAAGAATATGTTCCTATAGTTGTGTGATTTTCGATTTTCCGGAAATTAGTGATGGTCGCCAGGTGATGGGGGAGGAAGAATTGCTTGAGCGTGCGTACAAGAGTTTGGGTGTCGCTCTTATAATCAAAACATCGCTATCGTCTGTCACTTCATCGTTTTAGATTGAAGTAAGACGTCGATCCTAAATCCAACTGATTTCACCATTTCGCTAACCATGAATCAGTGAAACATTTTAGTGCCCAACTGAGATTCTAGGATTCTACAAGACAAAGAGAGCACCAATCGGCACCCTGAGGGCACACCGATGAACACTTTGGTGCTAATGGCAGAAGAAGCGGCGGTAGGCGGGCAGTCATGGCGCGAATTAGGACCACGTGCAGGGATATTTGACGATCGTTCTTTCGGACCCCTTTTGCAGCATTCTCAAGTGAGTGAACGAGAATATATGTGCGATATGTATTATCTCAGAAGTGTCAAATCTTAATTTTTTTTAGCTGAAAATGAGTTTCTTTTATCTAAAAGGAATAAATATATTTTTTCTATATTCCTATATTTTTCTTCCATTGCTCGATCGAAAGCTGTTTGAAATAATGTATGGAACAATGGTTAGAGAAATTTAATTTCTTTCGGCATTGATTTAATTCCTTACAGGAAAATTCAATTTACTTAGACATTATAGGGTTCCTCTTGAGAAGGAGACCATACGGATCTGATCTTTCTTTTAGATTGGAGGAGCATTCAGCTTCCCAAGGCTTCTGGAAGGAGTGTGCGGGTCGTGGGCAACAGGAGGACTTTTCAGCAGAACAGCCCCTTGGTGCTGCCCTTATGACGATACAGGTAGGACGGGGGAAATCAGACATTTTTCAATCAACATTTCACTCCTTTCACGAAATTTCTTTTGAATTTTTTGAATTCTTACGGAGAAGAATTCAATTACGAAAGCTACAACTTGAATGTCAGACAGTTGCATTAAGAAGGAATCAGACATAGACATCTAAGAGATATCGTTTTAGGAAATATTTTCGCTCAGATCTGGCCTCGCAATTGTTGGCTTCTTTATTCTCCCAGAAGGTCCTCTGGATCTGTCCAGAAATCTTAAGCAGTACTCTTCCCCGCCCCGTGTCGGCCCTTCGGAAGGTATGATGACCATGCCTGACAGCACTTGTACTCGAACCTCCGAAATGCCGCAGAAGCGCTCGAGGGCTCTGTTGCCCTGCGATGTGTGCGGAAAGGCATTCGACCGTCCATCGCTTCTCAAGAGGCATTCTAGGACTCATACGGGTAAGTGCTCAATGATCCCTTTGGCTCCTCTGCAATAAGGAACAGCGATTAAACTTTCTGAGCGTTAATGAGTGGATTTAGGAATGGGTGCATTGACGCATTATTTCTTCTTAAAAACACGTTTAGACATTTTGAAATCAGTCACATCCTCAAGTGTGCACTTTTAATTCTATTTTCGATGGAATATTTTCATTACCAGTGATGGGAAACATTTTGACGCATGTTGTAGCGTATAAGAGATGCTTTGAAAATGATCTTTTATCTTGATAATTATCTAAATCGGTAGTTATTACTGATTGGATGGACAGATATATATGCGTCACTAATTAAGAAGTTAATTACTTCAATCTGCAAAAATGTAGATATAGATAATATTTGTACTCTCGAGAGTAAAGAGAAAAGTTTTTAATTATAAAGGAATCGGATATTATACCGGAAACTATAAAAAGGACTAGGGATTACTTACACAGAATTTCCTCTAGAGAAAAAAATTATTGAAACATGTTTAGGGTGATTTTCATAAGATCATGAAAGAAAATATCGCATATAAAACATTTATAATACATGCCTTGACATTTGGCTTATGATCTAAGGATTATTTTTATGGAGACTTTATTCGTGCGATTTAAACAGAAAAAGGATTAAAGGAATTAGTTTGTTCCATTTATTTATATCCTCAATCATGAGAGCGCTCAACTTCCAATTTTTATGAGAAGATGAAACTCTTTAAAGATAATTCTGTCAATCTTATCAATGAAAATCTTAAAATGGTTTATCGAAAGTAACAATAAACATCTGGAAAAGAGAAGAAAAATATTTATTTAATAAGACTCGATCAAAGCTAATCGCCTAAAACGCTGTTATCTCTTTTGAATCATAAAATTACCCATTCTAAATTTTGATTCAAAATTAGCTCAATGACAACATTGTACAATTTAAAATGAGGATGAATCAAACTGTAAAATTTCATTTGTTGTTTTCCCTTTCATTATACTGAAGTTCAAGCCTATTTTAATTTAATATTTTACTCAAAATAGATCACGTTATTCAGAAAAATTGCACGAAATTTTATTTTTTATGATGAATAGAATAATATTAAAGATTCTACATGAAAAATAGAGTCCTAAATAAACAGAAAAGCAAGTTACTACTAATATTAATGATAGGAGATTAAATTGTAATTTATCAATGGTCCTCATAGTTAGGGTTAATTCAGTGAATTTTTATGCTGAAAATGATACTGAGCTAATCTGCAGGTGAAAAACCTCACGCGTGCACCGTGTGCGGGAAGCGCTTCTCCACATCCTCATCTCTGAACACGCATCGCCGAATCCACAGCGGGGAGAAGCCGCACGCGTGTGCCGTTTGCGGAAAAAGATTCACTGCATCCTCCAACCTATACTACCACCGCATGACGCACTCCAAGGTTAGTAGTCTCTTCCTTAAGTTAAGATTATACTGAATTTCCTATTTTTTCCTATAAATATTAATTTTGCATGAAGGATATTTTTAATCACAAATTTTTGACGAACGCTTTCAATTTTCTTAGCAATTTTAATTGGATTAGACGTTAAAACTGCTTCAGAGAAAAAAAATAAACTCTGAGTAAACATAAAACTGATATTTCAGTTAGATAAAGCAAGGGTGGCTGGAAATTCTGTTCTTGTAAAAATAGGCTAAAATCGAGGTGAATTGCCTTTATTTAGCAATTAAATAATGAAAAATGGTTGTATATTTTACACGAGGCTTTAATGACATTCTCTTTGGCTCAGGATAAACCGCACAAATGCTCTCTTTGCGGGAAATCTTTTCCAACTCCTGGAGATCTTCGTTCGCATGCCTACGTGCACTCTGGCTGTTGGCCATTCCGTTGTCCAGTCTGCAATCGAGGCTTCAGCAAGCAAACCAACCTAAGGAATCACCTTTACCTACATACAGGTACGCGTGTTATTTTTAATTTTCACTAGATATGAGATCAAACAAATAACAAAATTTAATGTTAATGACATGCGAATAATGTTTACTACTATCCCTATCGCGTGAATTTTCACACAATGCTATCTTTATCCCTTAACCTACATTATGTTTCTGCTATTCCATGATTGTCGCAGGTGACAAACCTCACGCATGCCACATCTGCGGAAAGAGATTTGCGCTGTCTTGTAACCTGAGGGCTCATCTCCGCACCCACCAGAGGGCCTCAGCAGCCCAATCAGAAACTATCGCCCGAATTTTCGACCTCCAATTGAAGACTGCAGCCCTTGCTTGGAAAGTGCCTCTTAACATCGGAGGGACAATTCCCAATTCCTCCTTGTTCTTCGAGGGCCATCGACAATGCGCCCTAGGCAATCAGGAGAATGCAGATGAATTGGACTTAAGTAGTGAAAAGTGCAATCAAAGAGCTTGATACCATTTTAATTAAAAATTTCACAGTATACAAATCATTATCAAGCATTATATAATATTTCCATTATCTTGTGTAACGAGAGTGAAGGCAGATCATTGGGTTTGTATATACATGTTCCTCTCCTAAAATGTATTTAATCTTAACTATTATTAATTGTGAGCTATTACAAATTATATCAAAAAAATTATAATGTCAAGTAATGAAACCAGGATCTATTAAGAATGATGCATTTTTGAGATGGATTAAAGTTAGTAGGATAGTCAAACAAATCAATTCTGAAAGATATTCTATACCTTATTATGTTTATGAGAACTTGATGGCCATGACTGACCATTTAAAAGTTGATAATAATAGCTATTGCTTCCTATTTTTGTGTACAAACAGACATTCATATGCTTTACCAAGCAAGAAATTTGTTAAATGTGAATCTATTTTAATCTATATTGCTCATGGGAATCTCTACTTTCTTTGAATTAATTAAATATAAATGAGGATTTAAATATAGTGAAGGAGCTATAAGAAAGTAGAAGAAGCACTTATGACCTAGTAGAAAATTTTTCTGTTTTAATTTTATGATCAAAATTACTATATTTTATTCCATTTCATTATCATTGTCTAATTTTTGTAAAATGTATTTCAAAATATCTTTTAATTACATCAACTGATATTATTTATGCTTTGATATATTTATCAAATATTAAAAATTAATGCATGTTTTGATTACATAAAAATGTTGAAGAATTATTTTTGAGGACAATTAAAATTCTCTTATTAGATACCATTATTATAAATTATCTAGATTGGTTAGATAACTTAATTAATTCTCTCTCATTTTCTAAAACATATCTCCAATAAACATAAGGAATGACTCTTGAAACAAACCATGCAATACACTATATTTGATTGATGTTAATCAATGATCTGATTCAAAATCTTCTCACCAAATTTTATGAATTAAATGAGTATCATTGTACTTGAGAGCAGTAAAGTACAAAATATACATAATACAACATGTCTGAACCTTGTGGAAGTCACTTTTCAGATTACTGTGGTCATTTGGCTGCTATCCCAAAATCGACTTCCATAATTACTGCTTCAATCAGCAAAAACCTTCATTCAAGATTAGAAATAACAGCTGAAAAATCAAGTATACTTTACTTTTATGAATATATTAATCTTTCTGATATATTTTTTAACAATTCAAATAAATATATCTACCAGAGAAAAATAGAATTATTTAAGAAAGTAAATATTTCCAAAGAATTTTACGCTGCTTGTAATGAGATTTATTGATGGGGCAAAGATATCATAAGTTTTATAATTATCACCGAGAAAGGAATTTAAAAGATAAAAGTTACAATTCTCAAATTATCTCTCTTGTGTATTATCCCCTAAAGGCGTAAAAAATGACGATATTGATTATTTATCATGTAGGAGTCTTTATAATTAAGAAATCATGTAGTATTTAATGGGGCAAATAATATGAATTTCGATATTATTTTTACCATTTTGAAAACATATTTTAAGGCGCCAAGTATTAAGTACCGATGACGACAATAATAGACAAATCAGACGAAGGAACAAGTTACTATCAGAAATATGCTTTTCTTCGATCAGGCTTCGAGAAGAGCTCAAGAGAGAGAACTTCATAGCCACCCTATACATCGTTAAATTAAAAATAATTTTTGAGATGTTATTTTCATTTATAAATAAGTAAAATAATTCTTTGGATGTATCGTCACTGGTTTCTTTGATTATGATGAAGAAACTAAATTATTTCTCTTTTTGTCGTCAGATACCTTAATGAGATAGAATACATTTTCCGCATCATAAGAGAAGTAGCTCAAATTGTTTAAAGTTACGTGAAGATGAATATTATGGGAATTCAATTACCTGAACAAATATAAAATTGAGTGAAATTATTTTTTCATAATCATGTGAAGTTTATGGTAATTGTTTTGTTTTGGCGTACTGGAGCGGTTAAAGCGGAAAATGCATGGGAGTTATAACGATATATGCACTATCTAGCGTTAAACATAGGAATTATCTCTTGAATGGCTGACTTCCTGCATGAAGCCACGGTTTGAGCGGGGTGAGCCATGTCATGGTAAGAAGAAAACTAATTGTTAACGGTATTTATGAAAAATTTTGCTTTCTGCCATTCCAGTCTATAATTAAGTTCGTAGAGCTGTAGTCGTTAAAGTAAGGGCAAAATATTCTTTTCTGTATATAGAATTGGTTGAACTTTTCATGTCCCGCGAGCACGTGGCTGAAGTCTAATTGTATTAAGTGCAGATTCTTACATCCGATTAATTATTTGTCTTGTTTCTCATTTCTCTAAGTAATTCTTGTTATTTCTGAATACAGTGAATGTAAATATATATGATTGAAACTTCAATATCAAGAAAATTAAGTTCAATTATTATTTAAAGTAAAAAGCCACATTTTCGAATGTTAAATCTGAAGAAAAGCATTTTGTATTACTGAAAATGAATACCCAGTAAACTTTGTCTGATTAAATCTGGTTCAAAGAGTCAGAATATTCTAAGAAAATGAAAATCTCATAGTTCTGGCTTCAAGTAATAATTTGGGTAGTTCATACTCATTTCTTTATGGAAACTCTCATAGTGAGAGTACCAAACTAAACGAATTTTATCAGCCGGGTAAAGAAAATTCTTTACAATATATATTATCTTTACATTATGCCCTCCCTGTTTTATAGGTCTATCAGATACAGCGAACAAAGTAAGGGAAATAGATGCGAAAACTAACCGATTCAAAAATTCGTTTTTCCCTCGAAAAATACGGGAAAATAACCGTCTAGGGAAGTAAATTTACGGTGCAATCACCCCCTGCCACACACCGAAAAGTGGCTCGCAGGGTATCTTCATTGACATTTTCAGAACTATCAGTTTTCCTCCTAAGTGGCATCATCAGGATGTTTGATAGTAGAAGGAACTTAATTCATACATGAATCTAACTGAAATGGTGATGATTAGGTTATGGTGGAATTGAATTGTTATTAAGGTATACTTACATTTATTTCATTTATATAGGCTATGCTTCGTCTTCCTCAAAAGGAGGCACTATATTCAATGGCTTAAGATATAATTGTTTTAAATAAGTTCATACGCTTGGTACTTTTTCTGTTGTATATTTTAGAGACGACCAATTTTGCCACTAAAGTAGGGTTATCAGCTTTGAGTTATTGCAAAGGTGCATGAGAGGGATTTTGAGGGTTAACTTTTGTAATAGTGTGAACTTATATGAGTTTAATGTCCAATATTCACTTTATTATTACTGTTTGCATTTATATTTTATGGCACATATAATTCCTCATACAATAGAAAATCTCTTCCTTAAAAAGCATGATTTAATCATTTATGTTGTCAATTTGAAATCTGTTTCATGAAGTTTTAATGAACTTGATATTTTCTGCTGATTTTTCCTTTATTCTTCAATAAATGTTTTTAGCCTGATAGTCTGCTATCAAATTAATTTGTTTCTGTGATGTTTGATTCATAAGATATAACTTAGACTGAATATATAACTGAACTGAAAGATATAACTGCCTGAATATGGTTCATATCAAATCATTGCTTTTTCACATATTTGGAAACTCCTTTCTGAGATAATCATTTGGAAGCTATCGATTGGCATAATTAATTTATTAAGGTATAGTATTTGCGTAGGTGCTAAATGTGAACACGTGGCCAAGGGAAAGGCTGATGCAACTCCTCTATACCTCCGAGTAAACCAAGATCAACGTCCTTTACTCTTGATGCAGTTTTAATGAGAAAAAGTTGCTGATTTGCTTGGATTCCAGGTAAGTGTGCGAAGTAAGATGCAGGGAACCATTTAGTGGAGAGACTCGAGAGACTGCTTAACGTGAGGTGTATCCATTTGTAGAAATGGTTGTGTAATGTATGGATTTTGGGATGAGGCAGGATTTGGAATAGGACATGAGAATGAGAAAAGGAATGATGTATTTGCTTGTTTTAACATATAAATTGATTTGCGCACATTCTTCTAGTTAATATAGAGTTGATTTGTGAAATTAGTTGAACTTTTAGACAACACTTGATTCTTTATCCTATTATGTCCTATGTTTGTATTTGAAGACTTCTCTAACTGCATCCCTCTGATTCCTTTCCTTATTTTTGATAAACTTAAAATTTCTGTGTGTATACTATCAAACTATTCGAAGGAATATTAAGTGTTATTTAAATTAACTATATATGCCTTTAAAAGCTTTTGATAAATAATTTTCAGAAATTTTGATAAATGAGAGACATAATTAGAAAATTATTTTAAAGGCCATAAAAAGATTTACGTATAAAGTAATAATGTGCTTTAAATTTGAAATAGAATATTTCTTAGAGTTCATTTGTAGGTTACTTGTCTTGTGTATGGGGGGGAAATATGTTTATAATAATGATGATAAGCTTAGATAACAAGGTATATGGTATTGCACAGCGTGCGTCGTGGATAATTTTAAAGGTAGAATGGACTTGGAAAAAGACTATTTGATGTTTCAACTTTTTCCAAGTCTATCGCACAGTAACACAGTGCGCTGTGGATAATTCTAAAGGTAGAATGGACTTGAAATGTCAAAAAGTCTGTATCCAAGTCCATTCTACCTTTAGAATAATCCACGGCGCTCTGTGTTACTGTGCAATACCATATACCTTATTCCTTAGGTTGATATATTATACCTTGACATCACTTTGTGTGGCTGGTGCTTCTAAAGAAGCCATGACAGCGATCGATGCCACCCTGTGGACGCAACGTCCTTGCCACACAAAGTTTTCTGAATGGCTTGGAGAAATGCTCTGCCCCGATTGCTCAACAGACTTTTTCCAAGTCCATTCTACCTTTAGAATAAGCATAGATATTTATTTTCCACAATTTGTTTAAAAATGTATTTTCTGCAATGGCTTTCATCCCTGCTGACATTTATTGGGTATTGTAATGTAAGATGTTGGGTATGATAAATGCACTCTCAGTTAGCACTCTTTATTTGTGACTAATGGAAAAAATCAGATTTAACTCTTGGATTAGCTTTTGTCAAAATATTAGCTACCATTAACCCCTCAGCATCAAGCAATATGTCACTGCTCCTAATATAATAATCCAGTTGGTAAATTATCCACAATTTCGCATGTTTCATAACATTTTAAAGAGGAATATTCTGGCTTATTATCATGTCTTGTATATGATTATAGAAAATGTTATAGGACCTGATCAAATGCTTTTCAAAAACTAGGAATATTATGTCCATTTGTTTTTTTCTTCATACTATATTTCAGGATATTTATATTTGACTTATTGAACTGGCTCAATGGTACACCAAACTCTCTTGATGCTATCGCTAGTCAAAGTAACTGCTTTGAAAGAAAAAAGGCTGTGGAAGATCTTGTAATTTCCTGACAAATATGATGAGATTATTGTTTTTTTTATAATGTTAGGAGTGAGTAGTTCTTTAAGTAGAAACATAGAATAAGTATTGTAATTAGATATTCAAACGTACAATTATTGTACAATTTATAAAAGAACGGTTTTTGGTAAGACAGTATTTTTGTATCAGCCGCTAAGCTGTTGTCTTGTCTGGTTTGTCTCATAGTTTTCCGCTTCAGGGAAAGCTGTTCTTGTGATACAGTGGATTGATTGATCAGCTTTCAGTCATTTTTTAGAATATCTATGACAGCTGTATATGTGTGGACAGGAGGCTCTGTGCCTTTTGTCCAGCTCAAATCAGGTGTGTTGCGTTCATTCTTCTGCTAGTGCTGGCTCTTTTCAATATGTGGCAGGCTGCTGCTGTTTTTAATATGTTTAATCTGGGCAAAACCTGGAATTATTTCCTAGTCCCAAAAGAAAGGCCAAAGAGCTCAATAACTCTGCCCTTCTTTTCCTAAGATGTTCAATTTGGAAAATATTCCTGCAAACATCCTCTTTGTAGAGGTGTATCATATACAACTTGAAGCTTTTCTGGTGAAAAGTCTGTTGAATGAAGTTCTCTCATCTCAAGGCTTTTAACTGGGTGAAAATAGGATGAAAATCGTCCTAGTTTGAAGCCCGAGAGAACTTAATTCAACATACTTTTCACCAGAAAAGCTTCAAGTTGTATCAGTCTGTGTCTATTGGTTTTTCCTTTTCAACTGTAGTGTTCTGTGATGTCTTTTTAATTGTTTTCTACTCTTCTTTCGGATGGTGTCCATTTTGAATTTGTCCTCTTCAGTACAAGAAGAAAACAAAACTTAGTAACTTCCACTAGAATTTGATAGTTCAAACACCGTGACAACTCCGGCTAAGGAGAAACTTAGCCAGGTTTTGGTATAAATAGGGAACGTAGAGGGTAATTATTTATTTACAAATTTCAAGAGCATCTAGCTTCTATCCTTTTTCTTCTCCATGTAGTAGCTTAGTATTGAAATCCATTCTGTGATTTTTTGTAATAAGGTGGTTGGTGATAGCAGAACTGGGCTCCCAGTGCAAAAGCAGTGTTCGAATGGAAAGGATCGAAGCTAGATGCTCTTCTTCATAAATTCTTGTTGAAGTTGCTAAGTTTCATTTTCTTCTTGAAGATGTCATTCTGAAAGGTGATACTTAATCAAATTCATTTTTCTATTGAGCTGTTTAAGCTCCATCCTAATGTTGTAATTGTATATATTGTGTAAGCTGTGAGTCAATGTGGATTCAGTGGGAGTAACCCTATGCAAGTTTCAGATGGAAGGCTGCTTTAGGAGTCCTGAATGGAGCAGGTGTGAAGTTGTTCCCTCTACAGCACTGATTTGAGTGCCTCGCATTCTGTTTTAGAAGACTGATTACTGTCTGGACTCAGATCTGTGGCCTTTAAAAGTAATTGTCAAACTTGTTTGATTGCATTGCTTTTGCTTTCTTTTTCAGTAAATGATCTTTATTTGTTGTCTATTTGGTCTACATAATCCCAGTCTCTTGTATCAAAATGAAATTAAGCAGATGATTGGGAATTGTAAATAATTTTATAAGGAAAGAAAGCAAAACTTCAACTGTTGTTTGAAAAAAAATTATATTGATTATTTGTATCTTAGTATTACCTAAATATCCTTTGACTCCTTAAACATTTTTACCTTCCAAATAAATTGATCAGGATTACAAACTTAGAATATTAGATGATATTGGGAAGGAAAGGATTGAGTCCTCTGTCCTCTTCATGATCCAAATTCTAAGTAATTATACAACTTAAGTGTTTTCTGTGCTCTTAAAGGTATCAAGGCAGAAGCTGAAGGTCCTAATGGCATTTTGATCACTAACAAACATATGTCACTTCTCCCTATAACAATGGAAATTTTTACTCTGTCCTTCCTCACATCCTAATTTCCAATATCATGGAAACAAACAAACAGTCGAACCAATATCGAAAGGTTGTGCATGGAATATTGTCAAATTTCAGCTAATATTTTTTCTATTGGTTTTATCTAAAGCCCTTGACAAACTAGTAGTTGTGGAAATATGTGAGTGTGATGTATATATTTGAGTTCAAATAAGCATTTGATTCTCAACCACCCTCAATAGGGATTGCATAAGTTACATATATACACACCATTACATCATACATATACACTGCCACATCTTTAGTGAAAATATCCATATGTTGATTAATGATTGATAGCAAATTAATTAACAACCTTGATCTTAGTAAAGCCTTTGCCTCGTTAGATGCAGATATATTGATCGTGAAAATGTGGAGGATGAATTTCTCAGAATCATCTGTGGTTTGACTCTTGACATTGTCTTGTTTTGTAACAGCAGCAACGGAAGAAGGTCTTGACATGTCTTCCTGTTCCTGTATTTATGTAGATTGAAGTCTTTGGCAGTGTTCGATGTTTGGTCCTTCGCTGTTTTCATTTTATGGCAATTACTGTTCTCAAGTTATATATTGTAAGCATCATTTTTATGCTTATGACCTGTATGTATGTTCGATTGCTGACTTTCCCACATGCATGAAATTCAATTAAACACAAACCTGAACAAGTACATAATTGGAGTTAAAACAACTTTTTGAAGATTAATCTGTCACAATCGTAAGCCACTGTCATGGGGTCTATCTTTGTATTGAAAAGATTAAGCTTGTATAATCTTGGTAAAGCTTATCTTAGACAAATCAGAGATCACACACTGTTGTTCTGTAAATAGTCTTGGTGTAAATGTAAAGAATGATCTAATGTGGTCAGAACATACTGAAAATCTGTAAAAATGTTTATTTCTCTCTCAATTCCCTCCAAAGCTTGGAAGCTCTCTCATGCCATTGATTAAGACACTGCTGGTTAACACATTAATCATGGCACATAAATGATGGTTATACACTTATATCAATTGCAGACAATTAAGTATGTTCCCAGCAATATGAAACAGTGGTGCACAATGTACTGTAGTTGCAGGTGATGATGAAAACTTGACTGCAAGTCTAAATACAAGTGGATGTGGTGCCTTGTGTTGACTACAATTGAAGTGTACGAGTATTTTGGCACACCTTTGTTCCGATTTGTAGGGTTCAACTGTAACACTAGCGTCATTTTCTGAAATTTGTTTAATCACTGTGCCTAAAGAGTAATAAAACAGCTAACCTTCTTTGAAGGTAATTTTGCGTTTGATGTGTCAGGCTCCTGTTGTTTTCTGGATGTTAGCTAGGCTACTTTTGTTTTCCTGTCTGACCTATTGCTATATCTAACCTCCTGCTAAAACTTGTTCCTCAAACCTGGGGACAAAGGAAGTGGCTAACTGCAGTCAATGATTGTTGCAAGTACTGTGTCGTTGCTCCAGGTCATTTCAGAAAGCTGTTTGATTCTGACCACTATGCTTGAAATGGCCAACAATCTTTCAGCATTTAGCCAAAATAACACCCGCACCAGCTTCATCCAGCCCTCTTTTGACAGACAACTGCAAAGAATGTGCAATACAAAGTGATATTGATTGATATTGATTGATATGAGTAGTATTGATCTTATCAAAAACATTATCTGCTCCAATAATTGTAACTGTTGTGGGGAACATCCAATCGCAAATCACATATCTGATGTGCCTTGGTGCAGTATCCACAAAATGGTGCTCTTCCATGGCACAGACTCCAATTACGAAAGTATGTTCATCCCTCTTGTTATCCAGAAAATGTGGAGTTATTCCAAGGGAACTCATTTTCGACACATGACCAGTAATCAGTGGTTAGCTCAATCTGTGCTCCATTAAGCAGAACTTTGACTTCTCTGATTCATGTAACATTACCACTGTTTTAACAGTTTTATGAGAATTGCAAAACATTTTTTCCTGCCATACACAATAAAAATCAATACTTATAGTCCATGATCCTTACACGCTCAGTGGGAGACAGTCCTGTGCAGTCCACTCAACTATACAATTGTTTATCTGAATGTACATAGCTCGTTTCATTGATCACACATGTTTGTTCACATTGTCTAAGGTTAGCTGATGTTTGTGCATAACATTAGCCATTAGCAAATTGAGATGAACCTCTCAAATGCTTATTTCTGAAATGATACTGCAGATTAGACACGCTGCAGTGATACTTGAAGTGTTTATTACAGTTCTTATGTATAACCATTGTCTTATCAACAAATGCAAGCTGACCATTTTGAATGGTTTTCGTACAGTCTACCATGCTTTAAAAAATTAGTACAACAATAAACACTAAAAACTACGTCATAGACCAATGACTGTTGTACATATGATGGACAATGATTGAAGGTTATCATTGAAAAACTTGGCAACCCTGATTAAAATCAACCAAGTAATAATTAATTATGCATTAATCATGATAATTAATGCAAACAATTCCTAGCCCTAAAAAAGTTCTCTCTTTTGGGAACGCAAAGTTTATGAAAGGATGTGCATCTTTGGTGGCAGCAGAGACAATTGAATGAGTTTTATTATGTTTTTATAAAAAAAACCAGCACAATAATTCCTTTTCCACAAAACTCCTACATTGACATTCTAAGGGAATGAAGTTGGACACTTTGGGTATCAGAATGAACCTCTCACACTTTGGACAATCTCACCAATGATTGTGCAACCATCTCCACTCCTCAACGTCCCTTCAAACTGCTATGAAAAGAGACAATGTGTTTGTGCATTAACTTAACTCCCTTTACCCAAACCTAAGCTTTATCATGGAAATAGGGAAAACTGCAAAACAAATTACTCAGATGCTCGAGAAGTTCTCTTGAGTGATCAGCCAGGTTGTGATGTTGGAAAGAGATGTGGTTTTGGCTGCAAGACAAGCAGATGGTTTTCTCAACTATGTTGATAGATGTATATATATTTGGTCTGGATGGATTCTAATCGCCATTGATTAGTTGTTTCAATATGCATCCTAAATGTCTTTTCAATGTGTAATCGAATCGGTTGCTCTCAGTAGTACAAGTTCCTAAATATTTTGGTTCCAGTTTTTATGAAGGAATATTCCTTTGTCAAGTCTGATGTCACTAGGATATGCTTGTTGATAGCAGACTTTTCTCATTGCCTGAATTGAAGTTTTCTTTTGTATTGATTGAGGTGAATGTGGATCATTCTATAGGTTTCTTTGATGCAAGTTTCTCTGCATCTCCTGTGAAGTCCCACAATTCTTGAACCCCAGCTATCTTTAACACTGTGTAGGATGAAACTCATGCTTTTGAACAATTTGTGAACAGTCCTAGAATGGTGTTGGCTTAGAACACTGCTAATTTTCCCAGAAACTTAAGCTATGGCTATCTGTTTATCCTAAGTCGTCTTGTCCGTCTGGCAAGCAAACTCCATAAGGGCCCTGTTGATTCTTGTGCCATGTCTGTTCTGCATAAGAGTCAATCTTTGATGTTTTATTTACTTAGAAAAAATCACACTTTACCACTCCAATTTTATCATCACCAAACTGGAAGGGAACAAATACTGTGAACACATTTACTGAAGTAACGATAATTTACATTTAATACCTTCTTGGAATTTTTTGAGAATTAGAGAAATCTTAAGACACAACAAGATGAAATAGATCCTTTAAAGAAGAGTGGGATCTACCGATTATCCTGTAAAGACTGCCCAGGTATCTATACGTGTTAGACTTGCACCCAGTACACCAAGAGGAGAAATGAACGCCTGTCTGCCTTTAGACGTAACCACCCCCCTCCTTCCCAATTGGATAACTGGAGAGACAGTCCACCTCAAAAGTGAAATTCCACTTACACAAGAAAGGGTATTGTTTAAATTCTGAGGAGCGATTCCCAATACCCTCACAATTGATGACAAACATTCTTCCCCTCTCCCGGCCTAACTCACCAAGGCTATTTCCCTTTTAATATGAGCCTTCTTTTTCCCCTGTTAAGACCAATCACCTGGTATGGCTGGTGTATTGGGGTCTTTTGTCATTGGACTTCAGCTTCGCAGGTTCATTCATAACATATCTTTTATTGTAGTTGAATTGCAATAGTTGTATAAATTTGTCTGTATGTGGTGGCATTTCAGTAAGTGTGTCTGACTGCCATTTGATCAATTCCAAATAGTGGATGTGGCCATCTTTCTTCACCTCCATAGTGAATGGAATGTCAGGATGTTGGTTATTTAGTCAAACCTAAAAATCATTTACTGAACTTCTTCCATTTAGGAAGATAAGGAATGATGTCCAGATACCTGAAGAAACATATTGATTTACATGAAGTATTTACTGTGTAAGGATTTTCCACAATGTCTTCCAGAAACAGGTTAATAATTACCAGTGGTAGATGAATTCTTATTTGTCTTTACCACTCACAAGTCTTTCCTTAGTAAATGATTTATAGATATCTTAACGAATGTTCTAAAAATTAGTGTTCACCCATTCTTCATCAAATTGTTAAACAAGTAGTAGTGTGAGTGAGCAGTAACCAATCAGGGTGTAGATGACACCTGAAAATTGTAAGGCTACCTTTCATATAAAAGATTGTACATTTTATGAGCATCTTATTTCCATGAAGATGGTTTTCACTATACTTGCCAATAGATAACCATATAATGGCTTAATATTACATTAGGAACAAGGTAAAGGGTATTACACTGTGAATAATTCTAAAGGTAGAATGGAATTTGAAATAGTCTGACGGGACCGAGAAAGTTTCCCGATTGGCTTGGAGAAATGTTCTGAAGGGATAACTCAATGGACAGAGTACCCGATCGACTGTTGGGAGACCCACGTTTGATTCTCAGTCCTGTCAGACTTTTTCAAAGTCCATTCTACCTTTAATATTACATTCATCAGGTGGATAAAAGATCATTTTACCTTTGAAATCGATATTGGAAACCATGACATGTGGAAGGCCATGATAGAATAACATCTTCCTGCTGTTGCAATGAAAACTATAAAACCAATCGCTAATAAATTATATGTGGAATTCACCAAGTTTTTCGTTCTACTCCTTTGACTTTGTTTTCTCTTGAATCAATATCAGAAGGCATGACTTAGTGGAAAGCCAAAATATAATAAAAAACTTAGTAATTTCCACAGAAAATTTGCTTTACTCGCGACCAGTTTTGTAATGTTAAATTACATCTTCAGCCTGAACTGGTCACTACTAAAGCAAATTTTCTGTGGAAATTGCAAAGTTTTTTCATTTTACTCTTGAATAAATTGCATATCTTTACAGTAAATTATTTATTGTTTTCGATCGAATAATTTTACTTCAACATTTTCCATCGTATGAAAATACTTTAACACTATAGCATCATAGTGGGATTTCTTTGTGTATAGTTTGTTCTGGAGTGAAGGCTTTTGCTGCTTAGAAAAGCCATCATCAGCATGCTCAATGACTGTTCATAGAGACAGCCAAAAAGTAGTGAATAATATAATTATATTAACTACTTATAAATATAATGGACATCCTGACATCCAGAATGTCTCTTCATCTTCCTCTCCATAAATTGAATTAAAATTTTATATTCTTGAGTGCAGTGATTAAGAATTTTTGATCAGAAGTACATATTAGACTTAGATTTGTAATTTTTGATTATAATTTTTGTCATCTATTCGTCTTTTCAAATTTAAATTTGTTTACTAAATTTTATTCAATAATACTATGAATGAAAAGAATGCTATTCTATAAAAACAGATGGAGCAGAAGTTCTCTTAAAGAACTAATATACTCGAATTTTATTTAATTTTTTATTCATTATCGCTTATTTTTGCATTTATAAAGCATCTGGCTGATGCTGTTATAAAGTTTCGCATTTATTTTGAAAGAGTAGCAAATGGAATAATTGCTGGGATAATAAGTGATGGAAGTATTGGGTCATTATGTTCATTCAGAGTATTTTTGCTCTATTGATTTTTGTATGCTATTTCTAAATTCCTTGCTTTGTAAAATTTACTGTTCTTTCAAACAGTAGTTTCTCATTTTTACCAATATTGGACACCCTTATTACCAACATTTATTATCTTATGCAATTATGTTCCAACAAATCAACATGTGGCTATGCTAAATAAATGTATGATATATCATCAATGATTTTAATTAAATATTAGTTATTGATTCCTAAATCTGCAATATTTGATTTCCATTTTATGAATTGCAGTTTCATTTCAGTTTTGGTTAATGAAAGAATGGCTTTAAACTCCTTTACTGTATCTGGCCATTAGTTTTTAAAGACAAATTGTAATAGTCTCTGGATGAACTTTCGATTAAAAGTATTTCATGTGTTTGTTCTAATTATTGTATAATATTGATGTTGTTGCTCATTGAGTTCTTCTACTGCTATAATATGTAAAGATGAATGAAAGATATGTTTATCAATCTGCCGTAATAGGGTGGTCTCCAAATCTCTTTAGCTAAGGCTATTTATAATGCCATTTTTGTGACATCAGGTGTCGTTTTCTTGGTTTTTGATCAGCAGTATTGCTTGTTATTTAAATGCAGTTTTTATTCAGTCTTTATATTATACATATGTATTAGTAGTCATTATACAATCACAAAGGGTTTTATTATGGTGAATCACTTGGGGATATGTGCTCCCTCGGGTCTGTATCCATTCTCATCTGCAACAAAGTTCACTGTGTACTCTTGTCCATCGTCTCCACGGTATGTGAAAGAACCTCGAACCACAATTGCTTCATTTTCTGTGCCAACATTTTTCAGCTCTGCATTCTCTTGTCTTGAAGTTCCATCGCTCAGAGAGTATCTGTAAGATGTAAAAGTTTATATTTTCTGTGTTCAGCAATTATGAGCCATATCTATTTATTTCCGTGATATTGAATAGTAACCATACAAATTATTACAATATGAAGATGTGCTGGTTTTACTATGAAGTTCATCGAACTCTTTCAATATGTAGTATTTACCCAAAATTGTATCCATTGATTCCAATATTATCAGCGCTGTAGCTTGTGATGGTGACATCCTTTGGATTTTGTGGCCGCGCCATGGCAACAGCCAACATTGAGGCGAAGAGCAAAGCGCACTATAATGGTGAAAAGTTCATATTGTTAACTAGATTACATCGAAATAATTGTTAGATATCAATACATTTCAGCAAATATTCGTGTTAGTTATTATATAGGTATAGTTGTTGAAAAAAATACCACTTTGGACGAAACTGGACTGACGGCACGATTCGACGCATAAGCGTCGAATCATGTGTTGAAGGGAAATTATGTAGCATTTTTAGCTAAGATATTTGGAATAAATCACCAGTTTCGTTTAGAAAAGTGGTAATTTTTTCAACTGTCATGGAATACTTCCAAGTGAATCGCCGCTCCATAGAATTTATTATGAGTCGATGACGTAGATTACAAGAAAAGATTTAGAAATATAATTTTAAATGAGTTGATGACGGGTATTGAAAAAATTACCACTTTTCTAAACGAAAATTGTGATCTATTCCAAATACCTTAGCCATCAAGACAAGATAATGACGCTTATGCGTCGAAACATGTCGTGTGTCTTGTAAGGAGTGTCTGAGTATTTATAAGCCAAGATATTTGGACTAAATCACCTGTTTCGTCCAGAACCGGTAATTATTTCAACACCTGTCATGAAATACTATAAAGTGAATCGCCGCTCCATCGAATTTTTTCTTAAGTTATTTAAGTGCAGTGAATTGAAATCAATGTGAGAAGGCGTGACGTCGTGGAATGCCATAGTAATAAAAACAACTTTTTAAATTTCCACAGAAAATTGGTATATTCGCGACCGGTGGAAGATTTCATATTACGAAACCGGTCGCGAATATACCAATTTTCTGTGGAAATTTACAAAGTTGTTTTTATTGCAGAGAATTGAAATATTTTAAAACATGAATTGTATCAATTCCTAATATTATATTACAATAAGGGTAAGGGAATAGGATGTCATATTATCATTAATGAGAAGTGCAATGAATTACTTAAGTCTTCAGTTTGTGTAATGTATCTATTATTAAACATGAAGGAACAATAAAATGGGGAAATTTCAAAGTCATTGCAGAATTTTATGAAATAAGGTTCTGTAATTCTAAAAAGTTATTTAATTGTCCGATCTCTCTCATTTGAAGATTAAAACTCTGTGTGGTACTGAAATCCTTTTCAAACTCCTTTGTGAATCTTTGTATGTCTTTGAAATTCCATATTGTGCTGATGAACTCGAGCATTAATTAGTGAGTAAAAACATAAAAGTAGGAGACTCCTTCCCTCTCTATGGTGGGAAGGAGTCCCCAATAAGAGTGCATTAGTATTTACAATGTTTTATTCTATGATTAATAAATATATGACAATTGTGGGGTGAAATCTTTGTTATTGGTAATGAACTCTAAGTTAATATTCTATTTGTAGATTTATGTGTATTTTTTGTTTGTTTTAGTCGAATGACTACAATTCGAAATTAGCCGAACATATGAATCTATAAGATAATAATAAAAAATAGATTTAAATTATACAAAGTGCGATAAATTTAGCCTAAAATTTGATATTAACACACAGGAAAAAAATTTAAGTTTGCCATATTCTATTATCATTAGAAATGACCCGGTGAAAAATTTTTGCTTAATTATCATTTTCTGGTCCCTTACTATAAATATTTTTTTAAATTATTATTATTTATTATTTAAAAACATCAAATATGCGGTTTAATCAATTTCACAAATTTAAATACTTGTTCTGGTAATCCATTAGCATTATACACCTATTTTATTTTTCATTTGTTTTTTTTTCATTTGAAACCCTCCTTTGGACAGTTCAAAGAGGTTGAATAAAATGCATTGAATATAAAGGGAACTCGTGTTAAAGGAGGACCTCTAAGAGCTTTACATCATTAAAACATAACTGAAAAAATGAAAGCGTAATATCTGTCAACAAATCAGGTTTAAGAATAAGGGACCGGTTTCGAACCGGTCGTTCATCATTAGGCTGATATGTCGACGTCTATATTTGTGTATAGACGTCCTATTATTTCATTCCTACGGCTATTAGCAATATGGTTAACTGAATAATCTTAGGATAGTTAAAAGCATCACTTACCAGTTTCATGACTGAAAAATCCTTTGTAATCGTTGGAGGTAAGAAGATGGAATGATGATTGGTAGCTCGTGGATCTCTCATATATATAGTGGTCCTATGAGAGGGAGGTCTTTTTTCTTCTTCCTCATGCCTTTCCATGAGTTCCCATCCCCTTCCACTTTGAACAATCATTTGCCCATCGAAATTACGCGAAAGCCCTTTTGCCATATCGCTTTATTTGTTTTCATCGTACTACCTTGACTCCGGCCAAAAAGGCCACATCAGCTTGCTCGATTTATGTTGCTTAACCGTGATGGTGGCATTTTTCTGGATGTGATAACATTCCCGTTGCTTTCAGATTGACAGTTTGAGAATAAGCTTTGTCATTTCTAAATTTAATAACTGAAAAAAACAAAGTAGTTTAAAGTTTTGCAGAAGAAAATTCATAAGGGTTCGGAAAAATAATTTCGATAAAGATGAAGGTAATAAATAATAGAAAGAGATAAATTTAGAAGATTTAATTCCAAACCTTGAAAAAATATTTACTCAACAAAATTAAAAAAAAAAAATAATGATGAAAATACTTTTTTCGGATGTAAGATCAATGAAGATTGAGGCACTACTATCTCAGTAATTATGAATTTAGAAAATGAAATTCAGTTCTGCTTTATATCTCTTCCCTCATTTAATATCTTATTTCATACATTATATGTATGTAAATACTGTTACCAAATGACGTACCTTCTTACATTCTTCTGAAATTTGTTGAAGATTAAAGTTTTCTCGTGGAAGATGTCGCGTCCAATTCACCAAGTTACGCTTGAACAAGTTAATGATACTTAAATGGTAAAGTTATTAATCATTCTTCTGGAAGGAATTGTATTCTGGAGCAAATGTATTTTGACTATTTATCGTGTAGTTTTCAAAACATGAATTATGACGGAACTTGCTTCCGACTTAAGATTATAAATTCATTAAAAAATCTCAGTACGATGCATTAATGTGCTTCAACTCGATCGTCTATCATAAACAATATATAAACCATCCGAAAAGCTTTTTATTCTTTTTACATTCAAAGATTACTTAAAATATGCCATCGTGAAAATTTAAAAAATATAAATTCCCGTCGATGGGAAATTTCGTTGTATTTTATCGACATTATTAATATCCTTCTCCCAACATTTATGAATTTAAGTTAACCGGATTTTTTGAAGTTATAAGAAGCTTAAATTAACCTTTTTCTAAAAAGCAGATTATCAGAAGAGCATGAATTGTTATCGTAGCATACATTGTTCTTATTACCTCACGAATTGGAAGTATTCGTTGTGCTTACATTATATTTTGGGAATACTTTCACTTTGCAGATCGAACAGTCTTCGTAGGGACTGTGACCTTATCTCTTCAGATTATTCAGCGTAAATGCATTCCCAAGGAAATACTTCTTCCCTGTCAATGAAAATGTTTTTTAAGCTCTTCCGATGTGTTAACAAATCTCATGTGAACAACAGGGCATATCTTGAATAGATCTTGTTATTGCATAAAGTAGATCGATTAAAAAGTTCTCTGGTACATAGAATTAATGTCAACATCAAGTTTAATTTGTTGATTTTTTTATGGTTTTTTCAAAATTTGTAGAAGATTTAATTTTTATACCAAATCATATAAAAGAAGTTACAGTATTTTAAGTTTTATTTTTTCCAAACTTCACCTTCGGTGCATTAGTGAAATCCGCTGGAAATGTTTCGTATCATGAAATTACGTGGGCACTGTGAAAAGTGATGACCTCCGATGCTTTATTCTGATCTCATCAACGGTAAAACACGTTTTCCACTTCACTGACGATAGTTAGAGAATTCTGTACTGTTGTGTGTAATAGTGAGGTTAATGTAATTCGGTGTCTAGTATGCTGCCTCTTACTTTTGTTCTAACCATCATCAGAGTTTCGCACAATCTGCAGTCTCTCTTGTCTACCACAATGGTATAAAAAGTTGGAAAAATCTCATTTTGTGTGTTTAGAAATTTAGAAATTCATTTCTTGCTTACCTTTAAAGATATTGATATTTTAAATGTATTCACGTTTATTACCCGTGAATTTTATTTAGTCCACTCGGCCACTGTTTTAACATTTTGTGCCTTTCCAATTGCAATCTTATGTAATACAAGATCATTGTATAATAGCCTTAATTTGGACTTCATTTTAATAGGAAATTGTTAGGGTAATATCAGGGGTTGTGATGGTCGAAGAACACTACCCCGTGGAGCACCCGATGTTACATCGATTTCAATTGAAAATTCGATTTTGACTCTGCTTTCTCTCCTTCAAAAACATGTTCGATCCTACAAAACGATGTTCAACAAACTTTCGCTATTAGTAGGTCGAGTAGAAATATATGCAAGACTTTTGCAAAATCAGCAATCGCGACAACTTCATACCGTTTTTCCAAGGTTTTGGCAATATCTTGCTCAAGTTCGAGGACCATATATAAGTTTACCTCTGCAAGGATCCGTTCTATCTCTTATATAACCTTCTTACGTAACCGAGCATATTCTGCAAATTATTTTTTTTTAAATTTGCAACTTGTGAACATATGTTTATCTGATTTTATGTATAGAAATATCTCAAATCTTCCATTATGAATCCAAATCTGGATCACTTAGGTCCATTCTTCTTGGGGTTCTGCTTTTATTTCTGCTTTTTACAATTTAATAGGAAATGACGCTTTATTAATTTCTATTGTAAAGGATTTAATGGAAATCGCCAGTTCCTTTTCATATCTGATTTTCCAATCCTAAATTCCCTTAAAATCTATTAAAGTATTTTGAAATAATTTCATGGAAACAGAAGAGGATTCATTATCCCCCTCAACGTTTGAATTTTTTAAAATTTCTCTTCGTGTGACACTGCAACCAATTGTTTAAAACATCACAAAAATCTTGTTCTTTTGCTGTACATCATTTCGAATACTTTACTCCTATTTCTGTTTTTCCGCCTTTAATTTGGCTTCTCTTTCATCGCACAAGAGATAGTTGAAGATCCTTTCTAATTTTACTCTACGGCTCTTGCAATCTTACGCGTGATATGGCTAATACATACCGAACTTAGTAAATTTTAACGAATTGCTGCATAAATAAGTAATAATGATGACTAATAATCACTATGAATGTATAATAATTCAGTATGAGAGCTCGAGCCGTACAGAACATAATTTTGTCATACATAAGAAATTTTATTCAATTTCAACAGCACTATGTTTAGGATGTGAGGTAGTACGGAGCGAAAATGATTTTGACCCATGTTAAATTTTACGAAAACATAAGCTTTATTTATTTGAAAGACTTGTCATACCATAATGGTTGTGTGGTAGCACATATATCTTTCCTTGTCAGTTACCACTATTTATGTAAATGATATGAAAGGAAGAAGTTATACTAATTATAAATAATTAGAACTATTTTAACGTTCGTGTAAGCAAAATGATGTTGATGACATTCTCTCGGTAAAAATTCATGTGAATTCATTGCAACTGCCTTCTGTCACGTTCCATCTTCTGAAGTATTATGAGTGTTTTCAATGACAACATCATTCTTTTCTTTATATTATATATATAAAGAGAGCCGAGTTTAGGAATCAGGACCACGGTGACCACACCACGAGAGGTTATCGATAGAATTAATGAGGCACTCGTATTTTACTTCCAAGTCTTCCACTCTTATTCGCTGGAAGCTCTTGGAAGTGGAGAATGTGGAGTTAGAGATCTTTTTGTGCGGCATTAATAAGAATAATATTCGGAATTTCGCTCGAAAAAAGATAAATGAAGAATTGAGGAGGGAATCCCAGTAATGACTCATCATATTCACATTTCGCTCATTCGACATAAGGAATAAATATTCGACTCGAGATTGGGAATCGGTAAAATTTGAACTCGGAATCTATGTACAGAATAAAAAATTATAGCAGCTGATAAATAATACTGTATAAAATTAGTATCAATGAAATGAGAAGAGCGCATTAGAAATGTAATAATAAGCCGACTAATGGAAAGGGAAGTGTGTAGTTCTCATCTTACCAAAAATGTAAAATATTTAATTTCTTACCATAAAACTGTCGGTATGGTTGTACTTTCAAATTGTCATGTAAATGTTTGATGTAAATAGGATATTTTATGGAATTAAGAATCGTGATAAATTTTGTCAAATCATTCCATAGCTCGAAATTGGGTTTACAACTTATTACTGAATATGTATAGAAGATACTAATTTTATTTTAATTAATATTTTAAATATTTTTTCAAGTTGCTTTTATGAGCTCTCTACAAGATGATACCAATAGAGTACTCAATTCGGAATGAGATCAAAAATAAGTGAATTACTCTGAAGCAATCATTTTCAATGGCTTGAAAGTTGTTTCCGAGAAATAGTGGCTTAAAAAAGTAAATCACATTGAAAATATAATTCGAACATCTTCCATTCAACTCAGATTCTGATGATAGTTATCATTTTGGAAGAGGAGAATTTTTCGAAGTTAGTGTAAATAGTACGCTTTATCGTACAAAGTTAAACGGAAGTGAAACCGGGGCTTGAACCCACACCCTCCCCCGTTGCTCACATTGCATCACATTAAACACAGTAGTGGAATGGGTGCGGCCGTAGTACAGTGGTCAGTATACCGGCAAATGGGAGACCTGGATTCGAGTCCCTGTCATATATTTTTCCACTTCTGCTTAACTTCTAATCTATTGAATCATGATCGTATCTAATATTACAATTTCATCTCTTGTTCGTCTGCATTGTTCTCATTTACTGTAGATAAGAATCTTTTTAAGATGCAATGGAGTTGTGCAGTCAGGAAATATTACGCACGTCGTTGGGAAAGGACTAAAGACATAGTCGAATGGGTTTCCTCTTAAGATATGTGGAATGTAAATGAAAATAGGCGTAAGTTATAAATATATAGTTTATTTTTTAGATTTTTCGTTCATAAAATATGCTTTTTATAAAAAATAAGATGCTAATATTGTACAGTAGTGCATGGATGCGAGGGGCGTGCGCTGGGCAGCGCGTCCTCTGCAGAATGCGAAGCGCAAATCCGATGCCATCGGATTTTCACGGCAATGTGAGAAGAGAAGTCAGTGGTGCTCCTTTAGCGGCCGAAGGGTCTGAAGGGCTGTTGGGGCTGAGGAGACTGGGGCCTGGCGGCCACTTCGGCGAAGGCCCTTGCGAGTGCCTCCGGGAGTGGAGGGGGGGTTGGCAGGTGAGAACCCTGTGGAGAGACGAAAGTACGAATCAGTAGGAGAAAGGAGAGCTCTTAGGATCATAGCATCCTTCCAAAACTCTTCTAGAACTATTCACATCTGAGACTATTCCAGCAATTATCAAATTAGAGTCTAAAATTAGGGACTTAGTTGACTTTTTTAACTTAAGAGAAAGTGGCCTTGAGGAATTTCCTCTCTTCTGAATTATTTTGGAAGGAGATGAATATCAATACTCTTAAAAAAAGACCTGTATAAAATTTTAATTTCTGAATTAGAATTGTAAAATGTCCTCAGATGGTGCCATACTATTTCTTAGTTAAGATTTTCTAATGTATTCCCAGAGGGTATTTCGTGTTATCGACTGTATCCTCACCTCAGGACGGAATCCATTCTCGTCAGCGGTGTAGGTGATGGTGTAGACGACTCCGTCTGGACCAGTGTAGCTGTAAGATCCTTGAACGGTGTTAGCCTCGGTCTCAGGGTTTCCGGGATTCTTCAGATATCCACTCTCCTGAGCCTGAATTCCATTTCCGGTTTCGTATCTGAAAATGAAATGAAGAACTTTATAGTTCAAGCGCAAGAAGTTATTCCGAGTATCTGCGTGGCAATGAAAGGCGATAAAACCTTTTATTGCTTCGGAGATATCGAAAAAACTCTACCGTTTTCTAATTATAGTTTTTTCAAGGAAATAGATGGAAATAATAAACTTGGAAATTTTAATTCTCAATTGTAAAAAATACGTCAAAATTTCAACATATTTTTGCGCAGAGTAGTGATAGGTGCCATAATGTCAATTGTTTATCTTTCGGATTTCAAGCGACACGTTGTCTTGCATAGATTGATTCAGCTGGAACACCATTACAGGTACTATCTCAAATACGCAAGTCTTCTTTGGTTTAATTTATTTGTATGAATATAAGTAAAATTTTCGTTGTTCATAGAGTCCTTAAAGAACTGTAAGTAATCGGTCCACTGTCGTTGGAAATCCATGAAATAGGAATGAAAAGTACTTCTCGTTTTCATTCACTTCGTAAGTTTAAGAGATTTGCTCCTGCGAATACAATGGAAATAACTAATTGAATAGAATGGAAGCTAATTTGTAGCGTTCATAATACGAATTTGTACGCATTATACTGCTTTGAACTAAGGAGCTAGAGGTGAGCGCATTACAGCCTTTCCGTCCATCAAAAAGAACTCTTATGTCATAACGACGCGTGAGTGGGCATCTTCCTCATTCAACGAAAGGACTCTCAAGTGAAAGAAAAATAGAGAGCTAACTTGTGATTTTTTTGCCTTTCTCCGAACTTTCTCCGTTGTGCCCGAAGGAGAAGATGAGCAATTGTGCAATCCCCTGAAGACCTTTGGATGGCGGTGGATGACCCACCTTGACCCACTCCTCCGATGTCGTAATCCTACTTTCTCCTTAAGACATTCCTCTGATTCATTTCTTCCAAATCTTCACGCTGCGCTCATTGCGTCACACGCTTTTCTCACTGCACTTTTTGGAATGAGAGGCCATTGGAATGAGGTGTGGGAATTTCATTGGAGAAAAGGGAGGGAATTTGCTAAATAATTTTTAGATAGAAGTTGAGAAAACTTAGAAATGTATTTGATAAAATCGAGAACTACCGAATTACACTGAGATATTTTGAAATAAAAAGATGAACCTGTCGTCGATTCCAATATTTTTACGCTTTTCTATTCTTCTTTAGCGAAACATAAATGAAACTCCACGGCGCTCTTCTTAAATAGAACTGAAAGACAATCTCTCAACTTGTGATACGCGAAATGGTCCATAGTGGAGTTGCATCAATGCAATTGAATACATCGAGGAAGTTCGCTTCTTCGCCCACAGCCATTTGACACGAAAGCTCTCAAAGGCGTATGATTCGCAATGGATTGACCTCATGACACAGCCTCTGAGGTTTCCCTTCTTTGTGAGGTAATGAAAACGGGTGAATCAGACAATGTAACGCTGATTGGAACGTCATTTGCAACCCTCTTTTTACTCTTTCGGGATATCCGTAAGGGAGATTTCAAAAGAACCGATGATAATTCCTTAATTTAAAATTCATCAGTGATTCTAGATCGTTTCCATTGTGATAACTTTCGGTGAGGAAAGTTTATTTCATATAGTAAATAAAAACGAAAAAAACCGATAAATGCACCGTTTGTCCAACATTGCAATAACTTAATTAACTTATTACCTGTACTGATAAGTGCCATCAAAGTTCTGCTCGTTGCTGTAGGCGATGATCGGGATGGGTGTGGTGTTGGAGTTGTATTGTTGAGGGGCTGCAACTGCGATGGCCACAACGGCGGACAACAAGGCGATGTACTGTCGATAAAAGAAGGCTCTGGTTAATGAAAAATGATAATTATAGGTACTTAATTTTACGGTTAATGACAAATTTTAATTTTACACACGGAATTTTAAGGTTGATATTGATATATTGATGAAAAATATTACTTTCAGGTACATAACTTTACATTTCGTCAATTAATACTACATTCAAACCTGAATGTAAAATTTTTGCCTTTCTGCGTTCGAAAGTGGTTAAAATATAATTGAAAATCATACTTCCTTAATTACTTCGTTGTAAAGCGAATGGTTTCCCTTACTGAATTTTCCTATGATAACAGAAATGCAATATCCTTTGCGAAATAATGCCGATTTTGAAAAACATCGCTTAATAATATGGGTATTCTATATTTATAACAATTTATCCTAGATTTTTCAAAGTTGAGATAAAATTACTTGAGCTTAGAAAAATTTATATCTGAATGTATGCCATTTTACCGAGATAATATTCCAAAAACATACTTGAATGATAATTTTTTAACGAATTCTGTGTATATTATTAGTCGTTGTTTGACATCCTTTTAACAATCTAGCGGTAATGCTCTCAGACCATATTCCAAAGAAGCATAGTGAATAATGAAATTAGTTAGTGATCATTGATACAAGAGAAATTGTTCAGAACTTCGAATGGAAATTTTGAACAACTGCCAATCGAAAATTATGCTATTTCGAGCTTCTTTTTTGTGCATTTGAAAATTTAAATTAAATAATTAAAATTTAAATTAAATCGGAATATTTATAAATTGAATTTTACATAGAATGAAATTGTCATAAAAGCGAGTAAAAATAATGTCAAATTCTACAAGAATACGGTTATTTTTATAAAGAAACAAAATTTATTTAAATTGTTGAATTCATGCAAATTAATAGAATTACTTAATCGTATATGTAGAAAAATGAATCTTATCAGAATACAAATTACAAATTTAATTAAAAAAAGGTTAATGTTATTGTAGTATTAATGCAAGAATTGTATTAAAATATGCATATGCATTAAAGTCTAGACATTTTGTGGACGCAGATACATTGCACTTTCAATCGTGCCATTACGGATAATATTAATTAAATATTGCCAAAAATGGTTAATGTTGTAGAATTGGACTGTAATTAGAAAAAAAGGTCTTAAAATCGACAAAAATGTTTTTCTAAAGTCTTGGAATTGAAATTGAAAAAATGGAATTACTTATCAAAAACTAGCCGTTGAAAGAAATCGCAGTTTATGAAATATAATGTAGTGAAATAGAATATTAGAAATAATAGAAGATAAAATGAATGATTCAATGGTATTCATTGAGGTGAAGCCTAGAAAGCGCAGATTCTAGGGTTCACGGATAAAGATGTATCCGTACATAGCTTTTGCAATTGTACAGCAAGAGATATTGCATTCTAGAAAAGGGACTTAGTGAGTTACAAATTCTAATTTATAGCATTTGAATCTATCACAAACCAATTGCAAAAAAATGATTGAACTCGTAGTTATGTACGTAAGCCATCACAATGTACCATTCGGTCGCTATGCAACAGAGCCGTCCAAACACATCGTGCACAGTGGAATGAAATGAATAATCCGAGGTGCAGTCCTTGAGCGGTGATAAAGTAATAACAGATCTTCTCTCTCACGTTTGGAAAGTTTGGCCTATGAAAGTTGCTCGGGTAGACTTACCTTGTTCATTTTGCAAAGAGTTGCTTCTCTGTTGGGCTTCTCTTGGGATCTGGTTCATTCCCATCGCGGACACGGGCTTTATAGCGAAGCGGCCTCACCCTTACGACCCCTCCCACACATTCCTCTCATCCTCCAAGGGATAGCGCCCAAAGTCAAGTATCACGATATCCTTCCCCCCCTCATTCTGCTAAGTCGATCGCTACTTTCTTAATTGGAAAGACGCCTTTCCCCATCTGCATGTAGAGAATATCGATATCTCATTTGAAGTGCTCGTATTTAGATTCCGTTATCGGATTTCGTGGCTAATTTAACCAAAGAAATTTTTGGGATATTGGGAAAAATCGGTTATGTTCACATAAATTGATAACGCTTGCATAGTTTAGGAAACCTAGATTTTCTTTCTATTCGAAAAGAAAGAAAATTTTATAAAATATTTCGCAAATAATTTCCCATTCTTCGATTATATGAGCGGCCAAGGGAAGCACACAAACCGAGATAAGCTTATACTTTTGAGGAAGTGATGTGAAAAAGGAATCTGCAATTCTGATTCTTATACTTTCCTGAGTAACATCTATCTCCTATTTGCTATTTAAAAAATTTTAGGTTTCTATAAAGAAATGAATTACTCATTGACTATAATTTCATTTTAGGACATATTAATGCTTTAAATGATGGATACAAAATAATTAACAGTATGTTTATATAAATATGAAAATTTGGTTTCTGAAATTTGTCAAAGTATTTTTATATTTATTCAACATAAAGCAATCAGTCGATAACTTTTATCGCAAATAACAAGATCGTGTTTCACTGTCCCTGTACGTGTAGGTAATGATTTTTCTCTTAAATCCTACTTTCCTAAAGACGTCTGCTTAATCTGTAAAATACTCGGATATTAAATTTTAGAAATTAATTCTAAGTTGATGCACTTATTGACCTTATTAGTAACGGTTAACTTGATTTATTTTGCACAAAGAATCTTCTTTCTGTAATATTGACCCCTATTTCATCATTCGACTTGATTTCACAAATGAATAAGATGGATTCTCACGAATGTGTTCATTGGTTAAATGGACGCTGAACACTTCAAAGATAAATCTTCTTCAAAATCATCATAATATTGTGAAATTCCGTAGTACTCATTGGCTATTTAAAATCTTTTGTTCGTTTTTATCGAGTATTCGATGCATTCCTTTGAGACCTCATTGAACACATTTTTGAATACTCTGTTTGTTTAAGTAATCGGCTGCCATATCTATCGAATCGCTTAATCGCTTTGATATATTCGATGAGAATGATTTCTCATTGAGATAACTTTGGCTAAAATGATTGCAAATCCACTTGTGCGAACATTGGTGCAGAAGTATGCGACATAAGGAAACGATTCCCCTCCAAAAGCCTTACTTCTGATTCACAAGAAAAAGACGAATCGAATTCCCACATTTTTCGCTGTATTTCAGATTGTAATACCATTATTATTTCTTAATGTTTCGATCATGGATATTTCGTTGCGTAATATTATTTCATAAACGATGACCAATTAATTATCAGAAATCTTTTATGAAAAATAAAAGAAATTAAATATTTGTGCTTTAGGTTCCATATTCTGTCTGAATATTTTAAAAAATTATGTGATTTTATTATCGATAAAAATGTGCAAATTTCTGTTTATTGACGAATTAATTCTTCCAATTTTATCCTCGCCGTTCGAAGTAAGGGTTTTAGCATCCGATTGTCATCGAAAGGGATTGTATTATGAATGAAGCAATCGCAAGAGATAAATCTTTCATTTCGAACGACCTTCTTCGTTTTTATAGTCCTTCCCTTGGCATTTGTGAATCCAGATTGATACCATCACCAAATGGCTGTCAATTGTATGTGAACGAATGCATGGTACACTTCAACTTAAATTCACTTATCCATTTCTTACGAATTTAGTGTAAAATGAAATAAAACTGTATTAATGTTTAATTTGTGGAGATGCTGATTAATTGAGCGTTTAATAAAATTTGGAAGGGTTTTCCATTGGTGAAACGAAGAAAAAATATTGATCATTCGAAGGAATGAAAGTTGTATCGTGTATTATTTGTCTGTTTTATATTTTTTATAGTTAATATGTAATATCATCTTGTATATTATTTAATTTATTACGTTTATTATAAAAAACTTCCGACATTTAAATGTTTCTATTCTAAACATATTTTCATAAATTCCGTTATACTGAATTAGTCCTTTTTCATCGAATTAATTCTAATAAGCTCCGATGTCTTTTTACTACTATATCAATCCGGGTAATGAAACGTTTGAGGTCTATGACTCCTTTACGTGTGAGAGATAACCTTTAGATTTACAATCTCTTCCCACCTGTGGACAACTCTTAATTATAAACGTAAACTTTCTTATGTATAATTGACTCATTTTTTACGAGATGACAAATGAAGCACAAAAATTAATGTCTTTATGTCGCAGAGAATATTATCGCTAAGATTTTCCCATATTTCTCTTTACTTTGACGTTTAGAAGTGAGTGTTTCCCATGGTCTCATTTGTGCATAAAAAACATAATGTTTATTATCAGATCATAGTCGATTGCTTGAACGCTGTACTTTTTCCAGGAAATTTCTTTCTGTAATTCGTGAGATATGGGTGAATATCGTGTGGTCATTTTAGATGGTTACTTCAAGAATCCCTTTTAGAGAGTATAAATCAGATCCGTATTTTCAGTGTTTCATCAATATTTAATTTTTGTTTATCCACTTGGATACCATAAACGTTTTTATATCGCCATAGGGTTTTAGTGCTGCTTTTGGGCGATAGAAGGTCGTATTTCAGAAACGAAAGGTCGACCGAAAATGAAGATTCTCCTGAATATCCCCGGAAGAGTGGTTATATTTGATGACCTTTCGTTTGACGCACTTTCACATGTGATTTCAGACGTCTCCTTCGATGGAAATTGAATTAGGTTCTTCTTGGGAACATCGCGTTTTTGGAAGCGTAATCCAAATTTAAATAAATAAATGACAAAATCCACGCATTTTATCTCCGTTGAACAACTGTTGATGGTATTTGATACGAAACAGATAAAGAAAGCCTAAAGATATCTATGTCTGGTGTATTCAATTTTAAGGAAAAGTATATTTATTCGATTCAAACGTAAGAATCGATGTAAATTTCTTTCGTCGCAAATGCACGGATATTATTCATCGAAGATGATTCATTTCATTTAAAATATAATTACGTTTCTTATAAATAATGTATTCGAAGTATAAGCACGCTCATTCATTATGAGAAGACATTTCATTGTCTTATATTTCTAGTGGTATTTTATAATAAAGATACAACCATTGTGTTGCTAAGGAAATGGCACTGACACAAACATTTTCGAGTGAATATTCGCAATTTTTTGGCAAAATAGCAGCATAGTTAAGGATTCATATGTTGTCTCAATTGGAAAGAACAACCGATCGGAAAAGTGCATCACACGTTTTGCATTCCTTTAATTCCAAGTCGCCTTTCACGCTCATCTCTCGGCCTTGTAATTCATTTGGTATTTCTGAGGATTAGATATGAGTATCATGTATTTTATATTTAAATACAGAATCGCAAAGAAAATGAAGCATATTGTATGCGTATCCAAACATTCTTTCGTTGATTGAGGATTAAAAGAATTGAATATTTCTCAGGGAGAAGAACTCTGACTCATGATTGTAAAGAACTTTAGAAGTTGGTTTTTAATTAAAAATTTAAATGAGTTTCTATTTTGGTTAATGCGTGTTGAATTCTTAACAAAAAAAATCTTTAGTGAGAAATAGACGAAATGAAACTTTAGTGTTGTATTTCATTGATGATTTAATCGTATTTACAGAGACAGTGATTCTATAATAACTATAGTATCAAATGTCCACCTGTTGCAGATTCTCACGAGATTCCTCTCGCGAATACGAGCGATGCATTTCAATGTCCACTTCAGCGAACAAATATTGATGCAACAAAATAAACATTAGAGCAGTAATGATTTTACCTCCGGATTAGTGGTACAAATATAAAATGTTGTGTAATAACAGATGAGAAATCTTTCCTCTTAAAAATAATTATATTTTGATTTGATAAGATAGAAGTCGATTAATATTTGAAACTGATATGAGACACATAATTCAAGATAAATTTCCAGATTCCACGTGTTTTCATCACATTGCATCGTCGAACTTTTTATTTGCTCTTCTCCAAATACGTCTCTAGAATTAGGTGCTGAAACCATTAGCATACTTGAGAGATGAGGTATCCCACCACTATTTTGGGATAGGTTGATGTAAGGATTTTAGCATAAAATTAGCGCGTTTATTTGATTTCACATCGAAGAGAGTGGAAAGTGGGCGGGTTATTGGAGATGAGCCTTTGGTCAAGACTTCTGGACAACTTTCAAATCCCTCCTTTATATTTAATTGCTACTCTTTTTATAGCAATTGAATTGCCTTTGAAATATTACCTTCTTTTTATTGCTCAATTATCTTTCATGAATTTTATTAATGAACGGACGATAAATGCTTTTAATTTAATCAAATAATGTGAAATAACGGGAGAAAGATAAGTAATTTTTGTTAAATATCTTCTTAAGCTGTAGACTAATGTAAGACTTAGGCTCCGATATCTTCAAAGTGTAGTTCATAAATAATGTTTTGTAAGTGAAGAGGATCAAAAAGTAGGTCAACGATCATGAAAGTGAGTTGAAGCGTTTTTATTTTTTAAGAGTAAAAAAAATCCGAAAAATTCCATCATTTTCATTTAAAACCTTAGGTTATTTTATTTACTGAATATTTGCTTAGATACAATATCAACAAGTTCTCTAATTGGTATTTCATTGAAGTAATTTTACAGCAGTGCTTATTTTTAATCACCGAAAATAAAAGTGGGATCAACTTTAAATTTTTAGGTCCAATTGCCTTTTTTCAAATAATATCGGATACTTTACTATCTCATTAAGATTTGTTTTAAGTGTTTGACGATCAATTTTGATTTAAATTCTATTTTAACCAGTTGTTAATGTATCTTATAAAGATAATATTTTTACCATCAATGTTTATAATTAAGAGTAAAGTCGAGTATTAAGATAAAAAGATAATATTAGATGAAAAGATGTTTCCACCCGTTAAACGAACTACGCCCTTATTGTAATATATTTTATCTCGCTTTATAATCAAGTATTCGTAACTTGAATCCTAGCATTACAAAAAATACGTTTGCGTCTACCTCAATATAGTGTTCACGGAGTATTTATTTACTGTACCTTTTTCTTTTTTCTAAGTCTTACGTAACAATATATAATAGTATTTTTTTATATTACTGAATAGTCTTCAGTTATCTGTAAATGCGATTTTTCAATAAATCTAAATTCGGGAAAGGGTTTAATGTCACAGCAATCGCATTGAAATGTCGAATAAGGCCAAGGCTCAGCATTCTAGACATTCTTATAGTGAGTGATCATCAGCTATTGTACCATCCCATTTTTGGCTTCATGAAGGGAATGGATGCGAAGACGGATCCAAAGGTATTCGAACGTGCGAATGATGCGCTTTGAAATCTTTGTTCAGTGATTCGATGAAATGGATGTGTTCGTTTGCAAAGTATGTTCTTTTTATGAGCAATCTACGAACCTATCAATAGTTTTCTGAAAAATCTTAAACTAATATTTCTAATTCGAATTTAGCGTTTAAGTCAAAAATGGACCGTTTCCTAGAAAAAGTGAAGGAATAGAAGTGTAAGGCTTAAATAGAAGAGCTGTAATGATATGCTTATTTTTTAAATCAGTATGTTGTATAATCTGCAGCATTTATTTCTCTTTAATCGCTTAAAGTTATAAATTGCACATTGTTTCGTGGTTTCCGTCTATATCCATATTTTATTTCATATGAAATTCACTTTCTCTTATCATTGTGACACGATTGTTCTCGTCTGTGAGTATGAGATCTTCCATTTTAACCTTAAACTCTCTTCCAATAGCTGCTCCACTGAATTCCTTTTATTCATTCCAAAGAGAATCCTCAACACTATTTCGATAAGGAACACGTATTTTAAATTATATTTCAAATGTTTATTTAGTTGAACGATGTTTTTGACGAAAAGGATAAGTTGTCATGGAGAAGTTTAGGGCTCTTTATGTAGAGCCATCGCAGAAAAAAAGTGAATTCAAGAGAGTCGGAAAAATATTTCTATATCGATCCAATAAATAGTGCCCAACATTTATTTAATCTTTCTATAGAAAAGCTTTATTAAGAGTTTCATTAAGACCATTTAAGAGCTGCATTTGAGCTTTTAATATACTTAATCCTTTCAACATTTTCATGATTTAATGAAAACGTAATTACTAATTTATCTAAAATATTTAGTAGGTTATTTATTATGGGAATGATTCATCCTCCAATTCTTGTAAGGGATATACACTGCAACACGCAATGTCTTATAAATATTCGATTACGTATGAATATTTATTTATTTCGCAAAGATGAGAACATTCTTTCCCAAGAGAACTCTTTTTCATTTTAATGAGAGGATTATTCATACATTTTCCCTTCCTGACAACTGCTGTGTATGCACCATGCAATCCTTTCCTAGTATAAGTCAAAATCTTGTAAATCTTAGAAAACAATGATTTAGATAAATGACTCTTGGGCTTTAATAGTAAAGTTGCATATTCTATAAAAGTCTATTTATTAGTCACATCTCCAAAGTTTGCAAAATAATGAAAAAAGAAATAGCAAAATAATTGTATTATAGAAAGAAATCGAGTCTAAATAAAATTAAACGTGTTTTTATGTCGGGAATCGAGACTTGGGTCATCAAAAGATATTTCCGTGATCTTGGACATCCGAGATGAAAATGACGCGGTTTTAGAGCACTTCAGAAAAAAGTTATTGAAAATTTTACTTCAGAATACGTCAAGAAATACATTAATATGAACCTAAGCAAATAATACTGAACCTGAGCATCGATAGTTGAATAATGGACCAGATTGATAATTTACTGAAAATTAGAAATCAATAAAATAGAAATTGTTTTCTCTATTGAGACTTAAAAGTCACTTTACAGAATTGATGTTTTTGCACACTGCGGAATTCTCAGACTCCCTGAATAATCTTTGAAGATATCTTTCAATATTTCGCTATCTGTCCTATATCCTCATTATCTGTATAATAAACAACAAACAAACATTTTTAGTTCTACACTCATACATTATAAGTCGCTGTTTGTGATTAATGGTGTAGTAAAGTTGGAAGTAAGCACCACACTTTTACTTTTCCTTGAAAACTTCTCATTTCAATGTCGAAAATGCAAAAATATTTTAAAAGAAACTCAAAACTTCCCTGAGGCATAGTATGTATGATCTGTTATAAATTAGTACAATTTTCGTTATGAAATTTTTATGACTTATTTTTTGATATTTTCACATTTCCGTTTTGCTAGTTTTAAGTGATTATCGTAAACATCGATTTGATCAGTAATCATAAAATATCTAAACATTCCTAGCATAGGCTGTATTTTATGCTAAATAAAAATTATATAATGAATATTCAGAAAGAAGTGTACAAATTTATATTTTTAGTCTCTAATAATAATTGTTATTTCTTCATTGAAAAATCGTCCTTAAGGTACGCAGAATAAAATCTTGGCGTAGGACGTATTTGTTCAAAAGTCATTTTGCGCCTCGTTTATAAATGAGAATTTAAAGGAAAGAATGAAGGAAAAACTTTATTCGAAATTGTCGGTGATATGCTAAAGACCAATCTTTATTTGCAGAATATTCCGTAGTAAATATCCCGCGTAATCGGTAGTGATCACGAATCCATCGATGTCCATCAATTTGAAACGCATCGAATGTTTTGATCCGTTGTATAATCGACTGAGGTCATCGAAACCTGCGAAGCGTAACGAATTTAAGAGCCGATAAAGAATCTGGATTGAGTTGCTGAACGAGATGAATGGGCGGAGGGGAAAGTTGCTCCACTTGTGATGAGGCCTTGGCAGTGGAAATATAAGGCAAGGTCGCCCCAAGGCCCTCCACGGACAATGAATCCACCGCCATCTGTAGTGCATCGACTCCATTCGCTTAAAGCATTTTAAGTAAAATGACTCTTGCTCTTCCATCGCGTACAATTTATTTAATTGCTTATTTTCAAATGAACTTCTTTTAAAAGAGTTCGTTTTTAATAGTTTTAATATCGATTTGTTTAGTATTGAAGAGTGATTGCTGAAATAATTCGTCTTCAATCAATTGCGGAATGCATTCTCATCTTACTTCGGTGTTATCGATTAATTTTAATATCTAATGCGTATATTCTGCTGAAATGTTTGTTTTATTTTCAACGTCTGTGTTACTTTTTTAAAATGGATCGCAATTCAATCCAAATTTTTAAATCCTATTTATATTTATCATCCTATATATATTATATCGTATTTATTCCAATAACTTCATCTTTTAGTGAGTTTTATATTTTTTAATTTGTTGTTACTATTTTAACAATGAAATGAAAACAGTAAATAATACTGGAATTTCAATGGCCGATTCCTCTTGTTTCTTCCCCTTCCACATTCCCACATGACAAATCCTCTGCCGTCAGCTGTCTATCCTTTTAAAATTCTGATTCTTGAGGCAGCAGATGATGAAACTAAGCACGCTACAGGTTATTATGAAGGTCGATCTCGAAAAAGGTTTGATTTGTTGTGGGAAATGATTTTCATGTCCATCGTTGAATTCTTACAAAGGTGCTATCGGATTCGAATGTATTCCCTCCTCGCGTTTGGAAAGAGCCTTAACAGCCTTATAAGTATGTGCTTACTAATCATGAGGCTCTAAATTTAGACTCGTTTACCGCATCTTACTTTATATTAGTTCTGTTCATTATTTGAAATTTTAATCTTAATTTATTTGAAATTATAGGCGTTTTCATACGTTAATGCCAACTGTCACAAGCAAGCGAATCAGCTATTTCTTTATACAATGAAAAGAAATATCCTTTCTTTCTCCTAATTAAGTAAGGAATTATGCACTTAAATATAGTAGTTAATTCAATAAATTATACGTATCATTAAATTCAACATTAGCATCATCAATAAAAGGAGGAAATTATTTAACTATATAATCTTATTACATTTTTCATTTGCATTTCAATTTGTTCTCCATATTCATCATCTTTATAATCATTTTCATAGTTGTTTTGTAGCAATTAAAAAAAGTTAGATATATATAGAATTTCCGTCTGCAGAATTTTATTGAATCCAATTAATGGAAATTCCATGTTTGAATATGAGTTTGCCCTTCGGCAATTCTCGAAAAGGGCGTGAAAATCAACAAATTTCTATAAATTTTTTCATCGAATAGAAACTTGGGTTTTTGTAATTCTTATATTTTGAAATATTTCTTTCCTTAGTAACAAACTGATAACGAAAGTGATTACAAATGAAAGCGATAAAACTCAGTGTAGCTGTTTTGACTTACGTTCATCCAAACTGAAGATTACAAAATGAATAATTTCATATTGCTTTGATCTTTATGAAGAAGTTCACATTCGACCTTTTTTTGTTCGAATTCTAGGACATGTCCTTGTTTTATGAAAGGCGACTGAATCCTCTTTGAGAACCTTCAGGCAAGATTCGCCGCTGTGTGTTAAAACACTTCCAAATTAAGCACACCTGTTAAAAGTCGGATATCATTGAAATTTCTTGTTTTTTCATTCGTCTATTTTGATTGGAAGAATTTATCATTGTTCTTCCTGGATTTCTCATGAAACTCAGACTTTAGCTACTGAATTCCATGGAATTGCTTATGAAATTTAGTCGATCGCACGTATATATTATATTGTGCAACTACCTTTCAATAAAACGGTAAAGGAAAAAACACGAAGAAGTAGCATCCCCAACAGATATCTCGTTAACGATATAGGATATGGCTCTGGAATGGATGTTCACAAAAAGATAATAAAATCCGGTCATAATTTGCAAATAATCTCAGTTTCCTTGTAAGCCACGTTTCACGTTATATCTTGAGGGAAGATTCCGTTGGAAGTACAACTTGTTGTCCTTGACTCCTCTGCGAAAATTTATAGCTTTATGGAGATTTAACAAAAAATAAATTCTTTAATCGTGGTTGTATGCACGTGTATAGGATTGTCATACTTAGGGTATAATAAAACTCTAAATTTCTTTCGAAATGGAAACATTCAAAGTCAATTTGTTCTCTGACTTGTTAAATGGATGGCACTCGATTTAACATCTTTTACTCGGGAAGTAGCGATTGAATATGATTTTAATTTGTTGGTAATTTGTAATCAAACGACGGTTAGAGCATATTTTTGCCTCTTCAATTAAATTCTATTCTCTTAATTTCAGTTGATTGTTTGTCTATAGATTACTAAATAAATGTCTAAATTTTTGATCGTAGGATTGAATTCGTTGGCATTCCATCGAATTAACAGTCTACGATAAACTGTTTCGAATAATCTGTGTATGTTTACACAATTTGTCATCGATATAACTGATGAAACGAGAAATTTTTTAAAAGAATAAAATCTAACTAAAAAAAGGCTTTTATGTCAGCTGGAGATGAATACTGTAACTGAAAGCCAATACTGCTAGTTGCATAACCTTACTCAGCGATGTAATGTCTCGAGAAAATATAGGCGTCAGATACTTATTCTAGAAATATTAACTTTGTTATCATGCTGTAAACTATTTTCCTAATTGGACTCATAATAAGTAAAGAGAGTATTTATCCTTCGAAAATATTGTTATAGGACAATATGAATCGCTTTTGCATCGAATTGCATTAATGTTATCGGTATATTGACCGGGGATGGATTGTTCATTTGGGAAAATCTTTGCCATTTTCACGGAAATTCATTGACGGTCTTGTTCCATCCGAATTGTGAACATCGGCGACCGAAGAAGCCTCGAGAAGTGAGAGGATGCTCAGTGAAAGGGTGAAAAGAATCCCGCTCGTGACGAATATCTCGGCGATGACCTTCAATTTAATCACCTATTTGTTCCAGGACCCTACTAAAGGTCAGACATTTTCATCATTGCGCAAGAACGATGACATAATTTCTCCTGCAGTTGTCAACTTCTTAATCCAGTTGTATCCGTTAGAACTTGTCAATGGAACAAGATAAGGAAGGCATCCGAAACACTTCGACCAAGTTTCGTCATTATTTCTATTGGAATGGATTTATAATATGTTTCCGTTTCGAGTTTTATCAATTGGCGTTTTATTACCTTTATATTTTAGAGATTTCTGCAAAGGAATTTATTTAAATTTATTTGTTGAGGCTAGAATAATGAGTAGAGTAATTAAAATTTGAATTCTCTCAAATTCATACGAATAAAGAATATGAATTCTCGTCTTTTTCAGCCACAATCGATTTAGAATTGCAATGTGTTCCTCGCTTCATAACTTGTTATATAAAATCATATTACATACGCATGGGAAGTATATATTCGTTATGCATATGAATCATAAAAGCAAACATATATCTTAAAATGCCTCCAGATTTTCATTATGAATTTGATATAGTTTTTTCAATGTTTAATTTAAACCAAAGTGATGGAAAAAATGAAATGTAATTAAGGGTTTGTACTTCTAGATAATTTTCATTCGGTTTTAATTTTCTTACCAATCGACAGAAATTAAGTTTTCACTAAACTTTTAGGAAGTATTGTTTGAATTAAAATAATAAATGAGGGATAGCAGAAATGTAATTCTCAGAAGTCGTCTCCGAAAGTTGTGTTCGTGAGGAAACCTCTTCTGAGGAATGCACTCTCTTCGTCGCGTGATTCCCACTGAGCCACCGAATTCATGCCGTTTATCTCTTTTGAGGTATCTATTCATCAATCTGCTTCAAAAAATGCACGTCTAAATAATTACCCTACAATCGGCAGCAGATTATAAATGTCCAATCGGTTATTTTCACATATTGTGAGAGAAATACGAATTTTTGAAGCGCTTTGTTTGTTGAAGCTCTATTCTGTGGTCAATTTTTTCTGAATCTCAAGATAATCTGAAGATAAAAAAAGGCTAAAAAGTGTAAAGTTAAATTGAAATTTTAACTGCCTCTATTCTCCAATAGATGATGAGGTTTTTCAGTGCTTCATATGTTGCGAATACAGAATATTTATGAGAAGTTCCTTTTAGCGTTACTCTAATATTTAAGGATTTTAATGTACTTCCTTCAGTGAATTACCACATTAAATAGCATAATATTTTCTTTAAAGAACATAACTAATGAGATTTTTTTACTTTGAGAAAAGGATAATAATAATGGAATTCGCATCCCTTTAACTTAAAGAGTTAAAAATTGGTGTATTGAAAAAGAATTACTTCAAAATGCATCGTAGTCTCTAATGCTGCACTGATGGGGAAACGAAAATTAAATTCAAAGCTTCAATGTCCACGATTTCCAAAAGACCAATTTGATATATTCAATTGAAGGTTGCGAAATTTAATGGAATAAGTCCATTGCGTATAATTAATTGCAATTCATCGCACCATTTTTTTAGAGCAGAGTATTAACCGAACTGTAACTTTCCGTTATAAACGCGAAGGTTAACATAAATTTCATGGCTTTCAAATAATTTATAAGTGTAATGTTTCGTGTTTGAAATTAACTTTCGTATCCGAACTCTTCTGTAAACTTTATCAGTCACATTGATAATCTTCTTTTCGTATCAATTTTCCGTAACTTGGGAAACCGGACATTTCAATAACATATCCTCTCTTTTGAAATCGGTTGAACCTGCTTCGGGAGTAATTCATTCGAAAAAAGGATCCATCTTGTGGTTCTCCTTGGGGGAGCCGGATGTCCGTGCGGGGATTCCACTGCGAGAAGGACGTGAAGATGCTCCTTGTCAAAGCACACGATCAAAATAGTCATTTATTCCATAGATCTCCTGTGGAATAGCTCTCTAAATGTATTGCTACAATATTTATCTTGAGTGTATTACAGCCATTGAACAGACTTTGTCAACACGAACATCAATGATGTATTGTACATTGTATATACATGTATCTCTTTTAATCCAACTCAAATACTTCTCCAGTCTTTCGAACAAAGTATTACACTTCATCCTCAACACAAACTCCGATTGATTTATTGAAGATTAAGTATACTAAATAATTAAGCATACTGAATCAGGCTTATATAATCATAGATGAATTGAACGAACAAGTAACGTAATAAAAGATGACGGAAAGAGAATTTTGGCTCGAATTATGAATTAGGTATATCATCACGTTTATTAATATAGATGTAAGTTAGCACATACAACAGAATTAGCAGCCAATAAAATCGTGTTCAATAAGAAATATTAATTCTATATTATTTCACAACTCTCGTGTTTTTTATTATAAATAATTTTAGTGGCGTGTTATACAAAAACGATGGAATGTGTATTGATCATTAAAAACTATTAATTTCTATTTATAAATTAAGAATTATTATTACTTTCCATTTATCTGAGAACTAAAAATATATTAACTTTTAGGTAATTATGGGATTATTATTCCATAACTCTATATTATAACTTATAAATATATAAATAACTTTATAAATGGTATAAATAAATGGAAGTGAAAGTATGTGAATGTTTCGTCCATGGGCATCAACAAAAATAATTTGCGGAAATGTTTAGAGATTATAATAGATGTAGGTTGGATGATGGATAGGAAATACACTTTGAAAGCAGTACTCAGATAGCACTTCAGACAGAAATATATAATTCGATTTGGAGAAAAGATAAATTTAATGGAAGCGCGAGTAAAAGTAGATTCGCCCATATGTATCTGCCCATTCGGCATTTCCACATCGTATATCTCTAATAAAGGGTCAGTTGATCTATGAAACCGATGTCCCGTTTAACATATCATCAAATACGAGTTAATAGTAGTGAAATTTCATAACTCCTCTGAAGAAAGAGTGGCTATAAATGAGCCAAGTCTTTCACCGAATGCCCACGGGGAAAATTAGGCATCTCAAAAAAGGAGGAATATTTCAAAGGTCAGAGTGTGAAGATGCTTTCAAGGCCCCGGTGGAAAGGGCAGCTGTGGCAGTGAAAGTGGACGCGGAAAAACCCGTGGACATACGTCAAATGACGCAATAGTGTCTTGTGCAGTTATTGCCAAACGGTTGGAATAGTGGGAAACCGTCCTTTTTCGGAAGAGGGCGATGGATGAGTGCTAATGGACATATGTGCATTTCAGAGACGAGATCTTTGAACGCTTATATCTTTCATCACTTTTTTCATTTCCTCCCGCTGCCAAACTTGTGTTTTACGCTCACGATTTTCCAATCAAGTCGGTAGTTCATGCGAGTTTTGAACTTGTGGCAGCATTAACTTCCTTATTTAGCCAAACGATTGTGAAGATTCATGTTAATCGTTGTAATTTAAGTGTATTTTTATTTTTGAAAGCGAAAATAGATATCGCATTTACATTCCTTGAAAATGTCAATTCATATTTTCGTAAACCATTGTGTGCAGCAACTAGAATATTTAACGTGTAGCGACTTCATTCATGCGTAATTACCCAAAATGTTCACTTTAACTTCCGAGTACATTTGAGTTTATATTCCGTTGAAAGTGTATTTACGTAAATTTTTATTTTATCAGGAAGAGAGCGTAATCATAGTGTCACTAAAAGAAAATGTTTTGTGAAATCGCTTAATTAAATTACTCTTTTGTCTCTTATTATTACATATTCATTCTATCACTGAATATTTAATAATCCTCTGCTATATTATAAATTAATTCAAGCGCAAATGAATGATGAATGGTTTGCAGAAACGAAAAACCATTGGCTGATTCTGTCCTATATGCAAGTATATGAAAACATGAGGCGATAATGATTCCCAAGCGATTCAATTTTCAGCTTTGCCCAATGTTTGAGTTTGAAGCGTTTGAAACATGGCGTCTCTTATTTCTTTCAGTTCATCTATTAAAAGCTTCGAATTCAATGAAGTATTTTCTCCACGAGAAAAATTCAGTGGATCACAAATGAGAGAACCTGAAAGAAACTTGTGCTTACATCAGAAGTTTTGGTGCAATTTCAGGAAATGACCCAATTCATGAAATTCTCAACTTCAAACTCACTCGAACGAAAAACAAAGGCAAATCTCTCAAAACTTTACTCTTTTTCATTTCTACCTTTAATAAGGTATTAAATTATTTTGTGACCCATTTGAAAATCAGAGAGTACCCATTTTCATGTAAAGGCGATGTTTGTTTTTACGAAAGCATATTCTAAATTAAGTTCAATTCAATATACAGGGTGCGTCAAAAAGTGTATACACACTTTGAACTGTCATAGATAATTTGTTTCCTTTTCTACAATGCTAAATTTCTGGAAATGGAAAGCTTAACTATTTCCCTGACGCCGACAAGTTTACTCGTCTAGATAGGTGGCTCGGGTCCCCGTCACGGACGAGTATACTCGTCCAACCCGAAAAAACCCGGAATCGGTGTTGACTCGTACTCAGCAATTTATTGATGCTGAAGGCCACCAGTTTGAACAATTCATCATTCATTCATGTTGAAATTAAAATGATTTCAGTATTTAAATACCTTCATATTTTTGTGAGACCAAAAGAAAATAAAACAGATGAAAATCATATAAAGCTCTTTTTAGAAGCAATTTATGCTGTAATAGGTCAATTGCCAGGCAATTGAAGTCATAATCATTCAGCTCCTTTTAAGTTGTGATTGGATTAAATCGTATCATCAAAAGCTGAATAAATGGGATCGAATCTGTTTACAGTCACTCACTTTAATTGGCTCACACTCATTCGAGAGGCTATTACACGCATTTCGATCAGAGTCGAAAGTTTTATTGAGCAATTCCTTACAAAGAGAATGTATTCTCTGCAAATGCACTATTAGTATATATAGTTCATAAGAATAAAATATAACATCATTTCATTCACAAACTTTGTACTTCATATCTAAATTCTTTCATTATTTGAAGATAACTATTTCTATCTTTGGACAGTATAGAATTATACTATTTATTTAAAATTGAGATTCATTATAGAGAACCTATATTATTTTAAGGAAAGTATGTCTCATGTAAATATAATGACTAAAATTCATCATTCCACCTAAAACTTAGCGGCAATAAAACATGATTTTTACTATATTTTATTCTGATTACCGATATGGTAAGAGAGTCGTTTTTGCTAATATTATAATATTATTAACTTTATTATGAGAGGACTTAGCCTTCGCTTTCAATATGGCTAACCTATAAGAACAAAAGAATCCATTAAACCAATCCATGAATCGAATTCAATTTATTTCGTTAAATAATTAATATGTTTTGTAATATGGAGTTCATTTCATAATTTTTTCAACAAAAGTGTAATTTTCATTCAAAGAAGATTTAAATTTCGCTGTTTGAGGAAGTACGATATCAAAGGAGACTGATACGTAAGTAATATTTTGATCCAATGAGTTTTTCCGTCGTTTTTCACTTTTCAACGGAACCCGTCTTGAGTCCTAACTTGGCTTCGATGTCCTTTGTTTAGTGTCTTCCGATGATTAGTCTTAAGCTAAACTCAAGGCCGAATTGCATTGTCTCTCAATTGCTGTCATCTTCCTTAGGAGACAATCCATGCGTGTGAAACCCACGAAGAGTATTCGTATGCAGTGAGTAATGGGAAAGAGAACCTGACTCATTATAGAGTCCGTTACTTACTATTTTCAGAGGCTGTCAAAAGATATTGCGTTCAGCATGTACTCTCTCAGTGTAATGAAGGTCTCATCTACATTTTAATCAAAATTTTCAAGTGGAAGATTTTGAAAGAAATTAATAAAGAGGAGATCGCAATCATTGTAAATGAAATTACAATCAAACTAAAGAATACGGCTTTGAAAGAATAATTTACTTTAAATCCAAATTAATTAATTACGTTACATTAAGCAGTTCAATCACATTCTGATTTCCTCAAAATTTAAAAATGCTGCATAATAAGCTGCCATTTCCGTCTCAGTTGCGTTTTGATTGGTTGTCAAGTGAAGCAAACAATTCTTAACGAACTTTTTGTTGGCGCCGTGTCATATGAAATGCATCGATGATCGCATCTGTAAATGTCGAATTTGAATACCTTAATGCAGGATATGGAGAGAATTTCTCAAAATTTTAATTCGCCGATGAAATAAATTGTTTTATAGAAAGGATTGTCTTCGGATCCCTGTCACGTTTCTTTTCGCATTCCTCTGAAAGGCATTCTCCATCGTGACTCTTCTCCTTCACATATTTCTTCCATTTACATCGTGGAGGATACGAACATTATTTTATCATCCGTATTACTCTGCATAATATCAAAGTATATAGTTATAGATATTTGTGAACGAAATACGTATTATTTTGAAGTATAAAAGCAAAACCATTTTAAAGTAATTTATTTTTGGTCTCCATTACTCATTAAACATTGAAGAAAGTTTAGGCTATATAGTTTTAGATGGTGGACCATTGATGAATTATATCAATGCTACAGAAATATCATTTTTACAAATAACTTGTCATTTGACAATATTAATGTATTAAATAGAAGACGTATATTAATGTAATTGAAAAGTTTATTAATGTTTATAAAGAAAATATCCGTTGTTTTGCATTTCTGGAGTCGAACCCTTCACAATTAGTGTACTTGCCACTGATTCAAAAAACAATCCTTCAATACTACAAGGTTGCATTCGACAAAATGCTGTAAATAGCTGTAATGTAAGCTCATTATCATTACCTCACTTCTTTCTTATTTAAGTAATTAGTCGTAAGCACTTTCAATCTTACGCAATAATCCTGAGGGTAAAGATGAAAGCTCAAGATTAAAGTCTTAGACTTTGCCTTTCAAAGCAAATCAAGATACTGTCTGAGGAACATTTTTTTACGAAAGGTTACTTGTGATTTCTCTTTGTTCAGAATTTATAGTCGTATCTAAGATCGTAGAAATGGAATGAGACGATTTAAACATCTTCGCGTATTTTAAGATTAAAAATAAACTAACGTAATATTAAACTTAAAAAGGAGGCAGTTCGGAATTAAATAAAGAAAATGTGCCGATTTTTATTATTTTGAGTATTTGTTTAAGCCGTCGACATAAATTATATTCTAATACGGATGACACTGTTCCCACAGTAGAAATTATAAATAATACTAAAGTGTGAATGACGATTCGATGGAAGAATACTTCGCCTAGAATCTTATTTATTTCTCGTATGTCTTTGATCAGTAGATAAGGATTTGAGCAATTGCATTTGAGACTAAATTCATATACTGTCCTTATATATACTGCCAATAGATTGCTCTACGATTTGACTTCTTCGATTTTGGAGGATTCGCAACTTCATTTTGCGTGTGTTAGTCTCTTTGCAGATTCCCTTACATTAGTCATATTGGCGAGAGTCGTGCCATCTGCCGGTGTCAGTGTGCCACTCACGCGACCTTTCATCCGCCATTAAAATTGCCCTTTCCGTGAAGATGAGTAACTTTCATCTGATGATTTGTACCTATTTTAGATCGACGCTTTGCGGAAGCGATTCGAATGAGCGAAATATTTGAATCTAATAAATTGAGAATAATGACTAATAGGCTAATGACTAGATAGTTCTCAACTTTAATTATAATTTATCTATTACTGTAATAAATTTACCTAGACAAAGGAATTTTTTTTTGTTTCTCTATTTGGGGAATATCGAGACTAAAAAGTCCACTCTCAAATCTAACTCACAGTATATGGATTTGAATGTTCGAATTCTATTCGAATATGATCTTGAATCTATCCTAGTTAAATAAATTAATCCAAGTCAAATATGTAAGATTTTAACGAGTGGTTGAATTTTTAATGACCTTATGTTTGCAAATTACTGATCCTTTGATTTAGATTAATTGAGATCATCTGTGGAATGTACTAATTCAGCAGTTGCTTGTGTTTGAATCGCAATACGTATCCCAAATTCTCTCCTGTTATTATCGCCGTAAATTTAGGCGCGAATCAGCACGCACCAGGAAGCGCTATTTAAGGACGAATTCGCCCGAATCGGTGTCCAATTACCTTTTTCTAAATTCTACCATAATTTCCGAATCGTTCGCTCATCTTGGTTATGCAAATAGGCGGCGCTCTAGCACCTTCCTTTCACTTTCTTATTACCGTTATCGTGCGAAGAAGACTCCGTTCCAACCTCGCCACTGAGACTAAATGCCATTGAGAGTCTATTATTCCCTCTTGGATTTTCCTCATTCGAACCTACGTCTAGTTATTTTTAGAGTAATTCACCCATTTTAACATTCTGCTAATAGATATTGTAAGTCATTGTAGACTACTTCAGTTAGATCAAATTTTATGACATTTTCGATCAATTATTGATCCGAAATAATAATAAGTAGTGATTGTTTCTTCAATTACTCCCAAGAGTGTAATTGTTATAATACTCCACGCGTTAAGGTTCGTTTTGTTTTGATTCGTTAATTAAATTTTGTTAAGATTTGTTTACGAAAACTAGCATCCGCATGAAAACGTGCATTAAAGAGCTCGAATCTTCAAATAAGATGCAAGGAAACGTTTAATTTGAATTGTCACAGAATAGTTCTTCATTTAAAAAATATAATGTTTAATAAAATGCGATGCATTGGTTATTATTTTGCCAAGTGAATTCTGTATGCATTTTCAAGTGTTTGTTTAATAGCGTAAAACTGAGAATAATCAGTCGTGAGTATAGTATAAATGAGTTTGTCTGTTCTCCGCGCAATCCTTTCTGTTTATTACATAAGCGATAGTGGATTTTGAGAGATAATATCTTCTTTATTTTAATGGAATAAATGAAGGTTATCGTAATATGTGCAGACTTTGAGTAATCCTTAACAAGGGATTGTGGGAAAAAGGTGGTATTTTGCGATTAACGTGGGCGAGTGAAAGTCCCTGCATTCACGGAAGAGATGACAAATGACAGAAGAAGGTACACACGACTCAAACGTAATGGGGATCCGAGTGTTTGAAACGAAAAAGGCGACGTACGCAATTTGTATTTTTTACATGTGTTCAAACCGAATTCGAGCAAATTATCGATAACAAAATTAGTGGTTTAGAAAGTTAATTTTTTTGTCTAGATTTATAGCATCCTATACATGTACATATGTTTATAAGGCATTATATTTCTCTTATCAATCTTGTCTCTTTTCCTCCCATTTAATTATGTAAACGGTACATGAATACCTGCTAACTTACCTCTACACATTTGGAAGTTCGATGTCTATTTCTATTTTTCATCAATTTATATCTTATAAGTTTTAGTATATTTATCGTATAAGTTTTACTGAAAATTTCTGCCTTAATGCGTAAGAAATCAATATATTGCAAATTGTTCTTCATGTGTCGAAGAGGGAATTATTGATCTAAAAACATATGTAAATGAGCATTTAAATAAATTTAGAAATGTTTAAAAATATCTATTTTAATCTATGCAATATTTAAAAAAAAAATCTATGCATGCATTTTAAAGAAGGTAAACTTTAGTGTAGAATTTACGAACGAATTTTCTGCTTACATTATAATTGATTTAAATGTTAAAGAAACACGTATATTTTAACTAATAGGAAGAAGATATTATAAGCTAGATTAAAGTATGTAAAGTAAATTGTAGGAATATTTTAAATTGGTTAATAAAATATAGTTGCTATCATATCAAAATCTCAGAATATATTTTAAAGTATTACTCAATGTGAATAATAAGAGTGAGGTATTAATGTTTACATACGCAATAAACAAAGTAGATGTTCACTTAATGCGCTCCATTGTTTATTCGACCATAATTTTTAAAAATATTAAATAGAGCGCCATGGTGATCGAATATCCTCGTAGTTATAAATATGCTTAAAAGAGGTCACTTGGAGCGGAAAAATGGATTCCTTTTACGAACTTCGTTCACGAGGTAACAGAGAGAGGCCGTTGGAGTCACAGAAAAATTCGACGCAGCGCATTTTAAATAATATGTCGAACATATTTGAATGATTCGATGCTAAGAATTAGTTCAAAATCATCAAATTGAAGTATGAAATGGATGAATTAAATATTTGGTATGTAAATATTTTGAGCAAACCGTGTAATTTGATAAATGATCGTGATTCATTTTGCTAAATTATATTTTACTCTCTTCCAATACGAACTTGAATTGAGGCTTAGTTTTCTCACATGAGTATGAAACAATGCAATCCTTTGTGATTAATTTGTTGATTCGCAACAAAATTTATGTATTTTCAGAGTTATTATGTACATTGAAAATAACTAAGCAATAATGACGAGGCGTCCAAAGCGTTGGATATTGAAAATGAAACATTGTATTACAACGAGTGCAAGTTTTCATTTTTCCATCAATTTTTCATTTTTTTGATATAATAACAGATAAAAATTTTATTCAAGTCAAAATTGTTATTTCAACAATATTCATAACTCATATTCATTAAACTTAATTTTTAATTGAGCTCAATTGTTGAAACATTGTAACCGGAACGGACAGAAGTTTCCGTTAGACCTAATATAATAGCTTCTGTGTAATGAATTATGAAATGCTGTACTCTACTTCTAGAGAATCAACGACCGCATTAGTACACCTTAGCTCCAGACAGTATCTTCCTAATCTTCAACTATCACCATTTCTTTGAATTGACTATGCTTCACTGAATTCTTATTAGGTTTTAAATCTAACATGTATCAACTCATGAACTAATGAATCACATAGACAGTGAAAGTGTCGAGTCGGACTAGTGAAATTACAAATAGGTCCAACTATATATGATTATTTAAAATGCTTTGTATATTCATAATCTTGTTTATTTTCTCTATTTATAACTTATATTTTTATGTTATAACTATTTCATCCTGTATATTTTCTTCTAGGTTGTACTCTTTTTTTTTCATTTTCTTATAGGTTTTACTATCAGTAGGATCGTGCAGGTTTTTCACACCCCCCTTCTTCGTGGGTGTTTTCCTGCTTTGGAATTTTTTTCCCTAAGCTTCAATTGGGGTTTTTTAATTCCACAAATTTAGTTATTTAATTTGTTTAATTTAACTTTCTAATACTTAATTTATAATTAGACAGGGTTAATTGGAAGAGGAGACTTTCAAGTCTCAATTTCGCCCTAAATAAAGACGATATTATTATTATGACATGTTCGTATACATACCTGATGATGGCGATCACTCGCTGAAACCAGTCGTTTTAAAATAAAATTGTGGAAAAAGTACGATCCCGTCTTACTCTTGTGTGTTTTTAAGACGGAGTTCCACAAAACCACGCCTTCCTCTGAAAAATATTGTATTTGTTCCATATTTAGTAATTGTATTTATATTTCATGTAATTTTAAAAATATACTCCATCTTAAATCGTATTTTTTCCACTGCTAGCGTAAAGTGGTTTCATATGTTTTCATTGTATTTCTAGTTTATAACTTCATTTTATTATCTGGTCTATTGCCTTTAGGTGATAAAGTTTTAAAAATCCCTCCTCTTTTGGAGGCTATAAGTTATTGAAAGCACATAAGCTCTGCAAAAGTATTTTAAGTTTCGATGAGAATACTTCCCCAAAAAAGCCATGAACGCTTCTTCATTAATCTTCCAACCATAAGTAATTTCGAAATATATTACACACAATTTGAATGAAATGCAGACTTAAGGATCCTTCTCATTAATTACGATTTACTGAAGTGTTGGTAGAGATAAAAAAACCGAACTAAAGTATTAATTTGAATCTACATTTTTGATTGGAAGTACGCCAAATAGCTCTGAATGGCTAAGTTTGATTGGGGTTGCCAATATTCTATTTAGCCGATTTCCAGCATTTTGTATTCGATATATTCTTCTAAAGATTCACTTCATAAAAAATAATTGCCCAACTCCCTTGTTTGTCTAATTAATTATTTGTGTTGCAATGTTCTTTCATACTTCTCATGGAATCTCTTAAATTAATTGTTTCGTTCATTTCCTTATTTTAGCTTAATAAGGATATTTAGGGTTCGGTTTTCAGAAAATTTCACGAAAAATCATTCTCAAAATTCTTCATCTTTAAAATGGTTCCTTTCAAGGATTTTCATGGGATTAATACAATTTTCTCTATCACTTCCTTAATAAAGGCGGTCAAAATAAATTCAGCTGAACCTTATTATGCATAATTATGATGATCACCATCTCATGGAAGTATGTTTATCACTCAATTATTCCTCTGCGACGAATGTGTTCTAAATCATGATTGCCTAAATTTTCATTTTCAAGTTAAAATAGCTATCATAAAAGTATATTTTTAGAAATAAGAATTGGAAAGTAAAAAATCACTTCTTTTTATAATGAACATCTTGTGACACTGCCAAGAAAGTTCAAATGAAGTTCATTTGTAGAAAAGAACAATGGAATCATGAATCATCACCTAAATCATCTAAAAATTCCTTAATTTTTTTTAGATCTTTCTTCCTTTTTATTTCGTTTCATTCTAACATCTTAATTGTCATCCGACGTCTTATCAAATGAATAAATTTTCTTTTGAGGGACCTTTTTCATCATTACTTGATAAGCGCTGTATGCACAAACAAAGATTTTTTGTGGTTGTATTGCAGCTTTCTTCTTTCCAGGAAAAAAATATATTAAATAATTTTTTTTTTCGAAAATTATTCTTTAAAATTGAGGTATCAACTGAATCCTAGCAATTGCGTTGCGAGAAAAATTATTAGGTATATCCCTGGGAAGGTTTTTGAAAAAAAATCGAAGTACTGAGTTCGACAACAGAAGGGAAAAACTGTTCACTTAAGAAAGACATGTACATTTCGATTTATCGCTCATTCTTCCATTCTTTTGCAAAAATAAATTAGAAAAAACTAACGTATGGATTTGAAAGTAGCACCAAAATAAGGGAAATTGAATAGTTTTTTTGTCATAAAATATAATTTAAAATCAGAAATTACGAGACTTTGGATAAATTAGATGATAATTGATGAATTTTGAGGCTGTAAACAAACTATTTCTTAGTTACCACGAGTGCGATTGTTAAATTTTCTCATAAGTACGCATTGAGAATTTATTCCAGTATTCGAATAATGTTTGTTTATAGCAACGTAAATATTTGTTTATTATCGTGCAGTAAACAGTTTTTGATATTTAATGAAAATGATATTGTGATAAATTCGAGAGATTGTATGGACTGCACAACTTGATGAGTTGATGAAGTTACCGACTTTGATTACAAATGTAATCTTTTTTTAACATTTCAATATATTTTGTCTTTGACGAGACCGAATGTCATTTTTAGGTCTTCTTCAGTTGAATGTGTGTTCTCTTTGAGATTTTCGAGATGCGAAGTGTAGAGTAGCATATAATTTAGCATATCTTACTCCGAACTGAAAAGGTGTTGTATATTCTCTTATGTACCGAATAGGATAATGTAGATTCAATATATGATTTCATTATTATAGCCTTGCAACGCGGGTAGCTGCCTGCCATTCAAATTGCGAATGGATTTTTTACGGGAAAAATGTACGATACATAAATTGATCCTATTTATGTAGAATTTCTATCGTTTCAAATGTTTAAATATTACAAATTATTTAAAAATTTAAAATATTTTAAACGCACGAATTATATTTCTTTTAAGACTTCAACAAATTAATTTAAATTACAAAAAAAGCATTAATACATTTTAACGTTCGATTTTTCCCTTGCAAATTCTAATAAATAAAAAAATGCAGTGAAAAAACTTTGCATATTGCAATATTGAATAGATAAAAGTATTATTAATTTCCAGCTAAGGAAAATAATTGGAAATACTCTTTCACAACAACGCGTAAACGGGTACAGTTGATTATAATAAGGATACGATTCTGAATTCAAAGAGACGGCAATTAAGAATGATGAAAATACGAAGAGATTCCTTAACGTCGTATTTATTTTAATGACGATCATCAAAAAATATTAGCACATCATAATCCATCTTAAAGATCAAATATAGAAGAGCCTTCAAATGTGCTTGATGGTTCTTGTATGTAATAGCAATTTGAGAGATAAGTACTTATTTGGATAAAACGACAAATTTAAGTTATTAGACATGTTAACTTTTAGTTGCCACTTCATGAAAATTATATCATCATACATCAAACGTATAGTATAAATCAGCTTAATATTATTTTTCTCCCAACAGAAAGTGTCTGAATATTTTAGAACATGATGGTAAAAATTTTCTTTTTCTGAAAGAATTCACATTTAAATAATGTACGCACTTTGTCAACATGAAAAACATTTCAGTTTTATACTATATGAGAAATATCACTTCCTTTTAAATTAAAAATTTTGAAACTATACCTTACAGAAAGGGTTTTTTAAAGAGAAACGACCCTAGCTAAGGATAAGGGAAGTATATTATAGAATCTTGGGGAACAGAATATGAATCCTGTGTATCATATAGGTATTCTCAAAGAATATCACTGAAACCCTTAGTTTTATACAATTTACCTTTAATCGTTTAATCTTCATGAATCGTGTAACAGAGGTAGAGAACAAAGGGCTGATTTTTCAACCTATTATTATCGTGTATAGTGTGAGGGAAGATTGAAAACTTGAAACGTCTTCTCTTAGCATTTCTTTCGCTTAATTAACGCTCATTACAAGATCTCCCAAGGTAGCACGAAGGCCACGCGAACGTACTTTCCCTAAATTTACGGAGTCACAATTCGCCTTCTAACCTTTTCAGGATTTCCAATAGACGTCTGAGAATGGATTCGTATTTATATTGTACTGCCTTCTAACGAATCGCTTTGTTCTTGGTGAGGCCGTTTTGAATAATATCGTTCTAAATTTAAACGACAAACTGCCAAATGAAACAGTGGTTCCTATAGCTTTTGCATGAATGTTTGTACCTTTTTCAATTATATTAAGACCTTATCGACATTTTTTCCTTTCCGTTAATTCTGTTTCATTCTGTCGTAATTTTTTCATTAGAAAATTATTACGGAGATGTGACTTGTGTTGTGGTCGAACTATTATTTTTTCATTACAAATGAGTGAGTGAGTTTCTCGGTATTATTTTGATGTTTGTTTATATATAATTGCGTCAACAGAGAAAATCCTTGCTTTTCATATTCAATTCCAGGGTCAAAATATTAATGAAATATTTTATATAAGAAAATATGTGTATGAACCGTTTTGTTTTTATATATAAACTATTCTTGATTTTTAAATTATCCTTTCTTTAAAGTAAACATATAAGAATAAATATGTGGATTTAGTTACCAAAATTTCTATTGAAATGTAACTTACAAGTATGATCTATGCCTAGGATTCTCTTTGCAGTACATCTGCTGCGAGCACCAATTTTCTATTGCTTAAATTAAGAGCATGATTCGAAACTTCTTATTTAGTTAAAGAATTTTAAGCTTTCTCTAAGAGATAGTCTGGAATTCATCCCTTTGAATACATATGCGACTTTGCATCATTAGACTTTTTTACTTTCATCGTAATCAGAATTGTGGAAATACTTCTCATGCATCAATAGGTGATAGCAAATAACGGTCAGCACATGTGTGGGTGATCAAGAGATGAACAAATAAATTACAGATTTTGTTAGTTAAAAATTTTATTCAGGACCCAGTTACAGAGAAAAACGAAATATTGTGAAAAGGAAGGGGTTGTGCCATCTTGGCTGCGAAGGGCTGTTCACTGGAGTGAATTCCCTTTCGTTTGGGCCTTTTTTTTGTCTTTTTATTTTGCGAGCAGGCGAAGGGCAGAGCGAACGGGGCTTTTGCGCAGATTGCAGTTTTTTTATAAAAAATAATATAATAATATAAAATACAAATGTCCATAGTCCGTTAGAGCCTATCTCCTCTGGCCTCCCTGGTCCCCTTGCCTCTTCTCGGGCGGCAGCGACGCGATGTAGTCGAGGGCCCTTTGGATGGCCTCTGGAATTGGTGGAGGAGTGGGCAGATGGGCACCCTGAGGAGAGCAAACGACAACATAAATACAAGTCATTTTACACCAATATACGATCCAAAGGCTATCCTTTGGCTCCAAAGAAATGGAGTATGCTGTCATTTCCCGAATCGTTTTATAGAATTCTTAGAGAAATAACATAGCTCGTTCTTAAATAAATATGTTTACATTTAAACTTATGAATACTTTTATCTATATACATTTGATAATGAGTTAAAACAGTCATACCGAGTATCTTCTCGAAGTGAACGAAAACCTCATTCGATTGTTCTTACCGAGTTCTGAGGATGGTTGCTTTACTTCCTTCCGGCTGCATTTTTTCCGAAAGATAGCTGCAAATGATGTTGGTTCATATTAGCCTGTTTATCTCAATGAGGTTGCTGAACTATTTCATTGCTAGGAGGTTAAGATACTAATGGTTTCATGCACACTTCGTGAGTGCTATAACATGCTTTTAGTGCACATTTCTAATCCACTCCATGAGTCAACTAACATTCACAGATATTACTACATATAGAGCAATTCAGGGTTAAGCTCTTTCACATGTATGGTTAGTAAACATTTATTGTAATTTGAAGTATGAAAAATATCTGCTTTTGAAAATGTCTTCCTCAAAATATCGAAGATTGAATCTCATACTAATTCATGAGACGTTTATCACGATTGAGGATCTTTTATCCAGAATTTGTTTCCTCTGTGTTCAATTGTACATAAATGCTCTGATTGACTAACACAGCTCATTTTATGAGCAAATATTTCTTCTTCTTTTGGTTGCAGAGATTCTCAAATTCAACTCATAGGTACTTTCACCTTGTGTTGTTGGATATCTTCTTCTTGTTTATTCCGAGAAGTTATAACACAACTCCAATCCACGGATAAATTTTTATGTTTAGCCTTTTATTGAAAAACGATGTTTGAATCTGCAACCCTTTGGCCAATTTATCATTGGCAATTGCAATGAAACATAGGTCTTTAGATAAGGGGCGCTATTCTGGTAAAATTCTTCTCAGGTACTTCAGCATTCTCAAAGTATCTCAATCTCCTTGAAATAAAGAATGCAGAGCATCCGAATGTAATATAATTCAATCCTCGATTAGTGAATTAATGTGGAAGCCATTGGTAAACAATTGTTCCTCCGATGGGTCACACTCGTCTCCCTCCATTTTCCCACTTCTTTTGTTTTCCCATGAGGCAATGCGCGCACAAAGGGCGACCTTGAGGCAAAAGGAATCTCCTTCGGTGGGAATTGGCGTGATTTGGATCCGTGGATTCTCCCACGCAGAGCAGAGAAACTGTGCTAATTGCACCTTATCTCGAACTCACGAATTTTCCAGAAATCTCGCAGTGGACTCCATTTCTTTGGTTCGCATACTTCGCTAGAGATACGAAACTAGGCTGCGTTTGGGAACGTGCTATCGCAATTCTGCATTGTTACTCCACATTTAATTATTATGCAATCGCTTTGGTCTTAAAATGTTCTGGAGTTTTCGAAATGAAATGAACCGAAATTGTGTCACACGTTGAAATTTAGCGTAATTGGATTTAGAAAAATTACAAAATTTAGATTTAGAATATATTTAGAATTAAACAAGAGAAATCTATCCTTCATTAATCCTTTTTCTTTAAGACGCTTGATATGTATATTATTCTTAGAAATCTGCAGAAAAAAAAGCGGATGGAGAATTTTGGATTATTATCGTTTTATATTAGGAAAGTCGTAATTTTTATACTGCAATATGCTGAGCAATAAATATATCATCAGAAATCACGGAAATTAATATCGTTGATATCATGAGGAATATCCGCCAAAGATACATAATGATTCCATTCATACTTACGAATTTATGGAAATCGTTTTCTGACTCCATATGAAAGAAAAATCCGTTGACTATCATATGAAATTAAATTCGTTGTCTTTGAAAGTTAATGAAAGCGTTGGTGAAAGCAATATCCTATTTATAAAGAAACTGTGCAAATTAGTATCCCATGAGTGAGACAGATGAAACATGCAGCGACGAGGAGATGGCTATTACCTGAGGCTGGAATCCATTTTCGTCAGCGGTGTAAGTGACAGTGATGCGAGTGCCATCTGGAGCCGTGTAGGAGAAGGACCCAACCGCACTCTGTGCCTCTTGGCCTTCGACTCCAGGGTTCTTCAGAACTCCAGTCTCTTCCACTTGAATCTCATTTCCAGTTTCATAACTGAAAGAGGAAACGGTGAATAATTCGACCGAAAATCATTTGGAGAATATATCGGAGATTTCAACGCCCGTGAGTGTTCTCTCTCTTTTAATAAACTGGGTTTAATGTTTGTAAGGCATCAGAATAATTTTTCATTCTTAATTCCATAAGAGACGTGAGAGACATTGTGTTATGAGCTATTCAGTATCCATTCCTCGAAAAACTATAGGAAAATTTTAGACAAGGTTTTCCTTGAATTCAGTGGAGGAAATATTTCGTTTTTCGACGTATGATTTTAAATTTTTTTGAGGGAAATGAGTTTTATTGAGAACGATAGTAATAAAATCTCTGCTATTTATCTTTTCTCGAATAAATTCTCTCGAATTCATGAAATCGCTTTCATCAAAATAGAACTCTTGGTTCAAAAATCGCAATTAGATAATTGTTTATTTCTGAGTGATATTGAAAATGGATTATATTGTCTAACGAAATAAAAATGAAAAAGAAAGAAATATATTTAGTAGAATAGGATCATATTAGGAACAATACGTGAGGTAAGAATGAAGAATGAATTTTGGTTGAAGCTTCGTATGATTGGAACAATCGTATAAATAGAGTTTTTCAATAACTTTTTGACATACTTCGACAAGCAATTTATAGCAAAGGAGCGTAATTGTACAGTATTAGTATCCGTAATAATTGTAACTTCCCAATTTATACATTGATTCATTTTTACGGTACTTTATCTCGTATTCCGACAAAATTTTTCAAATTCACTGCTCGTAATGTTCAAAATCCATAGTATTCGTCTTTATTTTTCTTGAAAAGATTAGTTTGCTCTTTTCTCCGGGGTAATATTATACGCGTAGGTAAAGGAATGGGTGGGATGTAATATTTAGTAATTTATATTACAAATATATAAGAACAAAAAACCCGGAAAATGTGTTGCGCTAGTGGTTTGAAGACTTCATATAGTGAGCAAAAGTATAATATGAAACGGAGAGTGCAACTGTCTTAAATCAAATCTGTTTTGGCTTTGAAGATGCAAGTCTCAACAAAAGGTGTTGCGCCATTCTTAGCTTTCTATGCGTCACGTGGTCTAGTGGAGTGGGGGATAATTCACTCTGAGGTGTAAAAGAGCTTTTATAACGTCCCTAATAAAGAGTCATGAAGAAATTGTGTTGAAATCGCAATTCTCTGCAAAAAGATTTGAGAGAGGCTTTTTAGCACAAGAAACTCATCTTTTGATGGACTGGAATTAGCGATTTTATTTTAGAGTCAAAATTTTTATTAAAGCTACAAATGCATTCTCCTTTGAAATATTTTGGGAAAAACTCAATCCATGGAAAGTAATTCTCTTGATTTTGATTTCGTGGATGAAAGAATGTATAGCAGCAAATTGGAGTCTGAATTTGAACTTAAAATTTCAATTGATTTTATTGAACTTACAAAAAAAGTCTTTCCGAAGTTGTAAAACATGAAATATGCAAGATTAGTTCGTAGTTTACAATTTTGAATCCTGATGTCAATTGTTTCACCGATTATCCGTGGCCTAATATTTATCAGAATAGTTTAAATCACGAGATAAGTTTAAGAGAGGAGTCTTATTACAAATGATATTCACCTGTATTTGTATGATCCATCGTGATTTACTTCACTTTCGTAGCGAAGGATAGGAATAGGAGTGGTGTTTGACTGCTGTGGAGCTCCTAACACAGCAACTAACAGTGACGATGCAAGGATGATTGCCTGCAAAAGAAGAAGAATCACAGCATTTTTCAATTTGTCCCTCCATTTACCTATGCTAACATCCCGTTTATGCGGAGATGACCGAAACTTGTAAAGTATAGAGTTTTTATTCCACTTTCGTGTATCTTATAAAAATCTTTTAAACATCTTCAGTAAGTTAATCAGTAATTAATCCTCCAGTTAAGTGAAACTTGAAAAAATTTTAATTCGCTGTCATGAAAAATAGAGAATGATGAAATTTTCCCGAAATAATAGGAAGCGATGTAGAATGATTTATGTCCTATTAGATGCTTCAGAAAAGATTCATTGAAAGTTCTAGCGTTTATTAATGTGTATGCGAACTACGGATACTAAGATGCTCGGATGACGTAACACGGACGAGCGGTTTTCTCGAATAGTGCGTTGCGTGTTGCAGATGCGGTAGGATAAAGCGCCGAATTCATAATCACCTCTTTCAAATAGATAAGTTTAAGCGTAAAAATACGTATACTCCTCGAATTTTGGGTTCCTCTATACTCTACTTCAATTGTTATCCCTGCAACGTAAGATGTTAGTAAGAGAACGTAATCTTAATATTTTCTCTTCAAATTATCTAATATCTTCCGTAGAACATTAATTAATATGCATTTCAAAAAGATTTCTTCCGAAGTTCTTCCATTTTATGCTATTTATGGATCCAGAATCATCCCACGAGTCTAAAAATACAGAAAGTAAAGAAAAATACTTTTTATCTTTAATCGCGAAAATAATATTTATCAAATCGAAGAAGTAAATGTTTTTCAAACGGTAAACGGTTTTCATATGAAAAGTTTCGTTTCTCAGCAACGAAATAGTAAAAACGACAATTTAGAATAAAAAATAAAAGATTTGAAAATCCGTAAATTAAATCTTTTTCCATAGGAAAGAAGACGAATGTGCGATAGTTCCCACAGTTACGGATAGTCCACGAAAATTCGAATCTGCCAATAGCTGACGTTAACAGAAGAGAGACTATCCTCCACACGCAATCGAAAACGCATCCGATCCAATGTCTCGCATATCCGTGGCTCCTCGGCACTGGCAAAAGTAATCCAACGGACGACGTCAATTCACGTCAAGAAGAAACACAAAGGAAGAGTGATACCCACGGGAATCATGGCGATGCTGTACTCTTGGTCTGCACGAAATATCCTCTGCGTCGGTTCGTAAGCTACCTCAATGGTGTACCCCTATATATACGGCGGGAGAGCGGTCGTGGGGTGAGGTAGGGGAAGGGGTGTCCCCTCCCCCGCCTAGGCGACCCCCTCCTCAGGAGCTCATCTTCCTCGAGATGTGAACATTTTGCACAATTTGCTTTTCATAGAAATCTCTGAAGGATTTGTAAAATAAGAATCCGCCTTCTTTGGAAGTAAGTGAAGTCGTTTGCAGTTGTCGCATCTGTCATCAAAGTGAGTATAGAATTTCTAAGAGAGATTATATTTGAAGAAAGGATAGTGATTCTTTTGTTTGGGAATCGTATATTTCATAAGTCGAAACAGTATTCGTGCTTTTATCTGTCCGATTCAGAACCCATTATGATTTTAAAGATGAGTGAAATATCATTTCATTCATTGAATTCTGAGTGTATGAGGATTTCCTTCTTTTTTAATAACTACATCATTTCTAAGCTTAACATACAATTATATATGAATTAAGTCAATACTCGAATTTTAATTTATCTCTCATCTCTTTCGATATCAAAATTCGAAATTTTTTAATCGTCGACAAAGAAATCCGTTATTTCAATTTAAAGTTCCTTCTTCTTTATTCAAAGTATTATTCTTTTCATTCAAGAATACTATCATTTGCCGATAGAAATATATTTCGTAATCATTTCTCTGTGTTAGCACTCAGGAACTTATTATGAAACGCGCGTACTCTTCCATTCGCATTATGTGAAAGCAGATGGAATGTGATTTACAGGAAGTCTCATTATGTCTTTCCACCGCCGATAAAACACATTTATTTCTCGTCTATAATGAGAAGGAATCGTCGGTCCATCAAAAGTGTTGGTCGCGATGAAGGTGGTGGTTACGGTGGACCCAATCAATACTTTGGGATCCCCGTCATTAGGTGTGGACACACTTCCGAAGGGAGAAATTTTGGGCAATCGCAATTGAGTTTTATAAAATTCCTCGGCTGTTTATATTCGTGGAGGTTCCGAAAATGCCTTGAGACTCACGCAATCCCTTTGTACGGTGCCGTGATAGGGCACCTTGGGAATACGTATAAGGCGACTTTTGAAAACTACGCGAAAATATTGCGACAGGTATATGCTATTTTGAAATCCGGAAAAGTGAGACGTTAAAGCGTGTAGTTTTATTGATGGCGCATTAAGGACGAGGTAATGGTTTTGATAATTTGATTCGACTACGATCACGTTTTTTCGGCAGAATATATTAGAAGGTGCGAAGATGTCCGTTAATGTGAACGTTTGTTTTTTCTCTCGTAGAAGAAATAAAAATTGGCAACTCATAATCCTCACGAGACACTAGACAACTTCTCCCATTGCATTCAGAAGTCCTAAATTGGGTCACTCAATTCAAAACGTCCGTACTTTATATTGGCCATCTTTTTATGAATAATACTCTTCCGTAACTATTCTTGATAAATTTTGTTCTGCATATAATAAAAAAACCGTTACTTCTTTTACACTTTATTACTGCTATAAAATGCACTTTTTTGAAATTTAAAAAAACCACAGATCATAAATTAACGTTATTAATATTTCATTAGATAACCTGAGTTCCTTAGAATTTTATTCGCTATTTCAAAAGCTATTATTGGTTCTTATTTTAATGTAATCAAGTTTATTTATTTGTTTCTTTCCTTTCTTCGCTTTGGTCCAATGAAATTTCATGATTACTTGATTCTCTCAGAAATAGGACTGATATGGAGATGCTGAAGGTGTATTTATTACCCAATTATAATTAATTAACGCGAATACTTTCCCTTTGACAACTCCGCTGTTAATATTCTCTTCTCCACTGAATTCGTTCGAAGTCACTGTCAATTGCACTCAGTCCTTTCGCAGCATCGTTGTCATGTTGCAATAGAAAGATCGCAGAGATATGCTGGAATGTCCCCGGAGTTTCACATCTCTTCGCATTTAAACCTCTAAGAAAAGTTTGATGCGACCTTTTGAAGGTTTAGATGGAGGAAAGGTTGAAGAGTTAAAACAATTATTGAAAAACTTCGAAATTTAATTTATCCATCTTAATTACCATCTTTCTTTATATCTTAAAAGTGAAACGTATTTATATTGCGGTTAAATACAGATAGGATTTTGTATCTAATTCAATTGCCATGATTCGAGAGTATTCAGTCAAATCAAACAAATTTAAAATATATCAGAATTTTTGATTTTTTATTAATCGTTCTATTTTGTAACTAAAATTTAAGAAAGTTAAACTCCAAAATACTTGGAAAATTGGTTTCTTAATTAATAAAGTATATTTTAACAGTAAATTGTATGCAAATAATCAATTGTTAGCTTAAGAAACCGTAATTTGACAATTTAATCGTATAAAATATTAGAAACCATGTGAACATTTTTGCTTACATTACAAATTTTCATTATTTCTCTTTCGTACGGAATTTTCCCATTCAACAAATCTTCGTTTTGGACGTACCGGATCTCTGTTCACGTGTTCATGAGGAAAATAAATATAGAAACTTAAATGCGTAAATTCAAAAGCAATTGCCGATGAAGAGTTTCATCATCACTTTAATGATCTCATCATCTTTTTTTAGGAGAAAATGAAGTAGCTAATACCTTTGCAACGTGACCGTTAGGCGTTTGCTCATATTAATATTAGGTATTTGCTTTAATATATATTATATTAGAAAAATCTATGTGTAAATGAACGATTTTGAGATCATAGAATTCATTATTCAGTATAGTATATGTTACTCATAAAAAAGGGAATCACATCAGTTGTACAAAATTCTGATTCGCCAAAAACTGAAGAACGCTAGAAATACTTCATCATTTAGTTTAAGAGTTCTATGAACCAACTCAGATCATAATTGTATGGATTTTACATTTGTTAGGCTAAGATTAATTTCAAACCACAAATAGACTTGTAACGCCGAAGTGCAAAATTTTCCTTTCATAATCTACCATTTTCCAAATCGTTCAAATTCACAGCTCCAGAGGCTGTGTAACACTCATCGGCTGTTCCTTTTCAGGTTCTCTTCTTTGTTTTCTCCGAACCTCCGAAGGCACCCAAACTTCGCTTCGGGCGAATCTTCAATTTCATGGAATAATATGCGCCTCCGATAGTTTCGCAACTAATGAATAATTCCATCGCCTCTACTTTTCCTTTTTATATATTTCAAAATATGATCTCATTGAGTTAATAAGTCCCTCGACTATAGAAAGGATACAAAGTAATCTTTTGTGGAAAATGTATTTACGATAAGATTTAATTACTGCACCTCAACTTGATTAACCGTTTGATTAAAAAACACTGCGTCTTCTTCATTAATGGCATGAAATGATTTTTGATTTTAAGGGATTCGATTCATTTCGTGATTTTTAATTAGAACTTATTTTAAATCCATTCTTTGATTGATTGAATTCAGTGATCACTTCTTTCGATCGGAGAATTCGGCAAACGATGACGAAACTCCGTTCGCGTGCCTCAGTTTCAAAGAAGCGCTCGTTACGCAAATGGACCAAAGTCTAAGAGAAAGATCGGAAATCTAAGCGAGTGATCTACACTAGTATTGCTGCAGTTAAAATTGTATTATGACTAAAGATAATCAAAGGAAATACTCTTTAATAAATTTAGCATTTAATACGTTTAAAGGGATTGGATTTCCTTTCACAAGAATGTATAAACTTTGTCTATGAAGGGCATTGTTAATCTAATTGTCCGATTCATTATCTATCGGAAGGGAGCTTTATTCAGAGATTTTAAATTCTGCTGAATTCATAATTATAGAACTTTTTAGGTGTAACCTTTTTACTCTGGAGTAATGAAAATTATATTACCTCGTAAGCTCTACCTACTATTTGCGGAAATATTATTAGCCTTTTAGTATTAAACATTTGACTGGTATTTATGGGATTTTAGCCAAATGAAGTCTTTTCTTTAAATTAAGAACAACACATAACTAATAAATAAATGAATATAAATGAAATATTGAAAATAAAAGAATCTTCAGGTTCTAGAAATTTAGAAAACGAAGAGTTGCGGGCAAATGTTTACATCACCTTCGTAAAGATCGGAATTGCTTGGAGTTTCGAAACGTCTTTCGGTGGATCGTCTGCAATCTACGAATTTACATAATAGAGGCGTTTTTGTGCATCCGATTTTGTCCAATGGCCTCCGTCGATCTCCCTTTCACAACCATCCCATTGCCGAATTTTAAAATAGTATTTAAAACTTCCAAATTCCGTGATCTTCTAATTATAATTCCATTGACTTTATTTTCTCTACGGTGTATATCTATCATCTCACTAAAAAGTATATTTCTAATATTTTGGATAAACTTTAATGAAGTTCGATTGTGCACTTTTTAAAACATTTTTTGAGTTCAGTTTGATTATCCCTATTTAGAGAGATGTATATCCAAATATTTAATTACATTCTATTCGTTAATATTTTATTAAATTCAGTGTGAAGCTTGGCGTTATTTATTCCAATGTATACAATATGACACACGTACTCTTAAGTCATATTGTATTCATTGGAATTACATTTTTCAGAGCCCAACAAAAAGAAGTATGTACGTTCAAAATAATTGATATATTTGGAGGATAAACCTATTGTCATTCTTCTGTCGTGTGAATATCTCATTCAGAATATAAATGTTTCGCTGTTTACTTTCCCTTTCGATTGACAGCAATGGAAATTTAATCTCGAGTGACTCGCCGAACCTTTTCTCATGTCACTCCTCAACTGAGTAAATAACGCGCATTTTTATTTTCTGGGAATTTTATTTTACCCGTTTACTCTTAAATTTCTTTTTGGCTCTCATTCCTTCTGTTTATCCTCTCTTTTCTTGTATCAAATATTCACCCACAGAAAGCCTTGCTGATACACAACCAAGTTCTTGTGGTAAACGTTTATGGAAAGGTTAAGGAGGTGACGTACAGTACGCAAACCTTTATGGTAGCATTTAAGCGTTTAGAAAGTTTTATATTGTGCAATTCTTTGACAAGTCTTTTGCTACTTAAGCCCTAAAATTCACAGATAAAATTGCTTTCCCGTAATTTCGCAATATGTAATGAGGATGACTGTTCGGGGGTTAAAACTGATCCTTTTCATTTCGCAGCGATAAGTCGTTTAACTTCCGCGAACTCATGCATTAGAAACAATCGCTGATTATCCGTAATCATAATTAATTTCTGTTGACCTACAACCAGTTCTTTACCTCTTGTCTTTACATTCAAACTTAAATCATGGTTAATTGTTTTATTAAAATGATTTCCGACAGTACCGTGAATATTCCCTGCAAAGAAAGTAATACAATAACTTATTTAAAAGCTTACAATTTTAAGATGCCTCCATCTTATATAACGTTTGAAGATTATGTCAGTAAATAGAAAGCCAATGGTTTAAATTTGAGTTCATATCTTATACTGAGTAATTGGCGATATAAATTAGGGAAAAGAGTTGAAAGTTTGCATACGTTTCTCTACTAATTGTGGATAAAATGAAGCAAATTGGAATATCTGAGATTGACTAAGAAATAGCCGTTACAAAACAAATATTTAAATCTAATTCCAGTGAGTGATAGCCAAAGTATGCAATAGAATATATAACCTGTGATTTCACATCTTCATGCATTTGCTGGTCTTGAGGAGAATATGAGTAAGCGTTTGCATTGAAATAATTGTCATGAATTGACATCATCATTATATCCAGAGGTGCCAAGTGATTAACTTTGGAATTTATTCTTTCATATCGTTTTTGTCATTTTCGCTTTTTTATAACGTAGCTATATATGTGTCTTATTTCAATTTGCTACGAATGTTAATTAAGTTATTTTGAGCATATTTCGAAGAATATAATAAACCATTTTTGTTGCTAATGGACTTATTTCCAATCGCAAAAATTGCTTTAATAATAATGATAATTTTTACCGAATTGTAACGTTAAATTAGCCGTTTCCAAAGGTGATTCCTTGATATTAATCTATAAATTAAATTGAATTTAAAAAATGATTGATCGAAAATTTGATCTATTAATTCGCATGACCCAAATAAACGACCGCAATTGTTCTATAAGCTTTTAATCGATCATAATACGTAATCTAATGAATTATATTCACTCGCGTAAATGGAAAGATCACTTATAAAAGCTTTTAATCTTACTTATTATATATTTTCTGTTTTGCAACGCAAGATGGTAGTTGCCAAGTGATTACGTCCAAACTCGTTTTCAGATCCATCAAACAAAGTTCTTTCAGTTGCTTAACCTTGCTAACAACGCATTTCTTCTCGCAAATACTATCTGCAATTTGTCATGAGATAAATTGGAAGTTCTCAGTTAGAATAGAAGCATCCTACGGATTAAATTTCGTTTGATTCGTCGAAAAATCGGCTATGAATAAACATTTAAAGAGATCACCACAGATAAATCGAACGTATTTGATCGGAATTGAGGTAAATGTTTTGAATATCTGAAAATTGAAAATGACTTTGGAAATGCTGATGCTGTGTGACCACAAATACGATTTTCATGCGGACTTATTTATTCGACATAAGTCCTCAATACGAGAGGTCCGGTTAGGTCTGCGTATTTGGTTATTTACCTTCGGTTATTCCCGAAAATAGATTCATTCCCAAACACAGCTAATGCTTTGTCAATACGTTGAGAAGAGGCGAGTCATTGAAGGAAAATACGAAGCCCTTTCATGTTTTGGAGGGAATCGGTGAAGTTTTGCTAACATTCAGTTATCAGGATACAGAATTTGAAATTCTAATCGGCAGCGTAAAAAAGACAAAATATTAAATTTTGAATAACATATTAATATTCCGCCGCAATGATTTATTCTAAGCAAACTCACCTGCGAATTTGCTTATCAAGCGAACATTCCAATCTGACATTTACACAACTCATTCCAAAGTCACGTCATTTCATAAAAAACGATTTTTTCAGGTTCATTCTTAAAATATGAGGCCTTCAGTTTTGCTAATGCCAAACGTATTATTTTACTTGATGATAATCGCATTCGTTTACAAATGAATTTGGTCATAAGGAGAGAAAATCACAAACCGCTATTTCATAGAGAGGATCAAAAAGAATTTTTAGGGAAAATTACTGTACCTCATGAATACTGTGTAATTAATCACCGGTTACTATTTTAATAGGCACTACGTAGTCTGTATTTCAAACACGTGTTGATTTTTACTCCAAAATTGAGCTTTCTTCATGAAATTCACTTGGGAAGTCCTTTTTATTTTTAAACAGATAATTCTGTAACAGTGAAATTGAAATTCTATAATTGATTGAACTGTAGTTTTGTGGAATTCTGTGAAAGAGAAGACACAAATGATTTAATCTCAGTTCCAAATGAATTTGTTTATCGCTCAGCTCACTACCACTTACTTGTACTTAGGAAAATATTCAAGAATTATTTCCATAGCAAGAGTTTGAAGTGAAAAGTGGCACTCAAAAATGCATACTGTGATAATGATGCAGAAGTGTGATACATGTGAACTATATTTGAATAAGTATTTTGATCGTTGGTTTTCAAAGTTCTTTGATATAAAGCAGAGTTAGTAAAGCACAGTTAATTAATGTAGTAAAAGCCTTTTATTTATTTTGTCCTTCTTCTAATCAAATTCTTCTTTACTACCTATTACAGTTCACTAAAAAGTTGGCTGTATTTTATCTCTTGCCGTATGTATTCCAGAATAATTTAATGTTAACTAAGGAATTATTTTATTATATTTACAATAACTATTTACTCAGGAAAATTGCTTGCGATAAAAAGCGGGATGCATCGTCCGAAGTTTTTCAACAGAATCGTTAGTTGTAACTTAAATTGGTCAGAAGTCAGTGTGAGCTCAGATAAAATTATTTCAATTAAATTTCTTCGCATTATTCTTTGACAACTATTTCGTTGGATTGCGCATTCTGCTGCTGTATTTGAAGTAAACGGACTCTGAAACCCTTCTCCTCTTTCTTTGGAATCACGAGTTCCTCAAGGACACAGGTTAATTGCGATTATTGCCGATGGTGAGTGCGATTGCTGAGGGTTCCTTATTTTGAGGAGCCAATTTCCAGAGAATGAGTTGGTGCACGAATTTCCTATGAGCGTTTCGAAGGGTCGATGGGAGGCCTTCCATTTATGTTATCAAACGTATTGAGGAGTTGTTGAAGGCTTTCTGCAATCATCCCAATTGATCGAAGGGGATGACGGATATTAGGATAATTAACGTCATATTTTCAGAATAAAATCAAACCTCAAATCGGAAGATGCTATTATTAAATTCAAATTCTATTTTGCTCGTAGAACTTTTACAATGGAAAATTTATTTGTAACATTTATTACTTACTAACTATACCTAGTGTTAAAATATGCTGAACTTTTTATGAAATTTAAGAAGTATTTTATTTTAAAACGAGTCCAACTTATTTATTATTAAGTATTATATTGGACTACAATGCGGCATAAAAACCACGATTTCAATACTCATCCAGGTATTTACCCTTTTCTTAAGGGTTAGCCACCCTTACGAAAAGGGTAAATACTTGGATGGATGGGCCAAAAGCCCCAAAAACTTTTCGGAGGCAGTACTCATGGAAATAGCTTGTACATAATTATAAAATGCACTACATCACCAAATACGAGTAATCGATATTTATTATTGATTCATTTATACAATATCACGTATCCTTTTCATTCTATTTACACAAGTATCCTGTTTTTTGAGTTTAAACACTCCATCAGCTAAAATGCTCCATCTCCGATAGTTTATTTATCTTCCTTGTCATTTGCGTCTTCAGGTTTCATCAGTGGACTGTCGACGCACAAAATGATTTATGCTATTCTTTAACTGCCATCGTCCGCTGTTGCGCAGTGTCCTCGTCTTTACTGACCTCCGATGAATTAAATACTTCGGAAGACAAATTTGACGTCATGTATCGCTAAGATTTTCGCGCACATTTTAATCGCTTTACATCCGAATCATCATCTGAACATTATTTGGAAATATCCCATAAATTTATTCCTTAGGAAGATTCACTCTTGTAGATGAATACGTTCTTCATTGGATCCTTAGCCCTTGTAGTCCTTCGAGCCAAAAAAATACTTTGCTAATATTTTATATTTATATCCGTTTGCTTCATCTCTGTGACTATTTCACAAGTTTTCGTCACTTTATTCGCACAAACATTCAAAGACTTCCACTTGTTCGAAAAACCTTCTCACTTTGATTACCTCTAAATCATCATTTTATGGATTCTCCAAGGCCTAGGCTCGTTTGGTCCGTATTAGCGATTAGAAGTCGCTTTTGAAAGTTTTTGACCTTCTTTCCCCAACCTTCTTACCTTCGATTTATATGTTATTCATCTTTTATGTTAACAAATTATGTTTCCTATTTTTTACCGTTTAGATGATGAGTAACCTTTATTTTGGAAGTACAGAATAAAAATATGGGAGAATTGGAACAAATAAAAATTACCGTAAATAATTAAATAGTGATGAAGCCGGAAAAATCTGACTTTGTTAGAATCTATAATACTTATTCGAGAGAATTAGTAATTTTCCAATAATATTTATATAACAACAACTGGTTTCATAATGAGTACTTACGTACACCCAGAAATATTCTCTGTTGTATGCATTGTGTGCAGTACATATCTTATGACATATTCTTCTTTGACAAATCGAAAATAGCTTCTTGTGATGTTAGGAGATGCCACAGTTGATCCGTTTACGAAGACGTTCAGCAATTCGAGGAGGTCCATCCGTGGAATTCGATAATACAGTTTCGGAGGACATTGTTCGAAGTATCAGGAATTGCCTCTTCCGAATCCATGTTTTGATGAGCGTTGGTTGGAAGGAGGAGGCAGTAACTGATACGTTCTTGGTCGAGAATATATTATGCAGAAATTGTTTTGAAGATGTTGGCTCGTAATTGTGTCTGATGTGCATATAAATCTTGACCTCTGCTCTGTGAACTTGAATCAGGTGAATAAGATAATAAAATACCACACCCTCATCGAATTACAAAACATTTATAAGAAGGCTAATTGTGAATAGTAAAATAATATATGTGAAATCATATTTAAAGGCGTACGCATATTAATTGCTGAAGCATATTAAAATATTGATAAAGGTTATTTGAATCAATTGAACATAAATTAGACGTTTTTTTTCTTAAAAGTTTTTGGATGCATGTAAAAAGCCATTTCCCGTAGATTAATGCTGAAGGAAACTTTTTCATGCTCATTGTCTATCAGATAAGCATTTAAGAAACAGGCGATGACAATTAATATTAAATTCGTGTTAGAAATACCGCAGATGCATTTCCTTCGAGTTGGAAAGAAGCGTGGAGAGTAAATTGTATTCACTCGTCCATTTTTAATTATATTTTATCGAAAGCTCTATGCTTTCCTTGCAGTTTCGTTTCGGTATTCAAGGATTTACTTTCGGAATACTATTTTCTTATTTTATTCTAATTTTATATGCTTATCTATAAATTTATTAGTATAAATAACAATTAATTTTGCTGATTTAGCGTATTATTTTTTAATTCAGATTTTCCTGTTTGTTGAACCTGGGTTTGAAAGTGTGATTTGCATTTCACTCGTCCTTTATTATTTTTATAGCTTACTTTAAAACTGTATTGATAAATATCCTCAGAACTATTCAATATCTTAATAAAAAGGAACTCAAATCTATACCGAAATTTCAATCGTTTACATTCACTCGGGAAAATAATTTTTTCCCTTAGCATCGACCATACGATTCGCAAGTGAACTGTTATGTATCGAATCAATTTTCAGGGAAACAAAGAAATCGCTTTTCCCAAACTTTTGAGAGAATTCCATTCGAAGTATGACAGAGAAATTTTCTCTTAGAACACGAAAACGAGACAACACCCATCGCGTGATCTATTCTGAATATTAGCCAAGTATCCTTTTGAAAGAAGAAAGTCTCAGAAGATATTATCAGATGAGCGGAAAGAATTGCACTGAATACGATGTGAAATAGATGACGTCCTTAATAAAAATTTCTCTCATTTAGTAATTGAAATGAATAAGAAAATTAATGGCTTTAGTCATAATAAAATACAGCAATAATTTTAATAAAAAAGGATTGCATTTCATTCAGTCTTTTGTTGTAAACTAATTTCCATTTTAAGGAACATCTTTCGTATTTTCATTGAATTTAATCGCGTAAATTTTGAGGCCAGAGCCATACCATAGTGTTCAACCATTTATGTAACTTTTTTCTTATGTCTTTCATCTTTATATTTCTGAAATGTTTGTAACTATTTAAAAATTAAAAGCTCACAAATGGGCCCATCGAGCCAAGTATCCACAAATTGTATGAATACATCGACTACTTTAGAGACACGAATTTCGCACTCGGTATATACTCTCATTTACAAGATGAAAATACATTAAAAAACGTTGAAAATGAGAATGAGTTGTATTGTTTATAATATTTCCATTTTCTATAGTGAAAATTATGCCACAACTGAGGAATTCTCACCTAGTGGAGTGGAATTTGTCCTTTGTGTGATTGAAGGTTCGATGGAGGAGTTGGTCAACAATGGAGGAAAGCTAAGGAATGCGTTTCGCACGCTCCCCTTTTTTCTTTTGAAACTCATTGCTCACTTCTCTTGCAAAAATCCCTCTTCGCGGAGTTTCCATTAGTTGCGGAACAATTATGTCGGAGCGTGTGTGATATTCGAGCGGAGGCTAATTAATTTATGGAATTAATCAATTGTATCGTTTTCCTTTATATCGATAGCAGTCGATTAAAAACGTGCACTTTAAAAGAAGTTATTCTCTAAACTGCAATCAGAAAACTATTGTTTCAATATTTTTTTCGGTAATATTTTGTATCTATGCAATCCATTATTTATTTGTTTAATACGGAGGTGTAATTTTTCCATTATAAAAACGGTTGGTTTCTTTGAATCAAATTAGGATAAACAAAATTATGGAAACTTATTTTGATGGAAATGAGGATTTATAGGATTGATCTTTCAAGGAACAAAAGAAGTTTAAACGTAATGGAATAATGGGCATAAAAAGGCATGACTGGGAATCTAGCCAATGTCTCCTAATATAGAATGTAGATAAATCGGATGTTTGGGATGATTTATATAAGGAAATAAAGGATATTTTTAGATCGCCTCTTTGGAAGTAAATACGAAAAAGGAACTGATTGTCTCGTGGTTTCTCACGAAAGGGAAAGCGACCTCAAGAGATGGGTTAAGGGTCAAAGAGTACAAAAGAGAATTTTTTGGTTTCGATTTACCCTCTCCTTTTTCTTTTCTTAATTTGAAAATTTACAGACATTTTCTATTTTCTCAAGAGATCGCTATGGCCCTTACATTGCATGTGACTTCGTGAAATGGATTTCAAAGGATTCTGAAATCTAAAATCGCAAGCTTTGTTATCAAAGCTTTTTCAAGTGTTTGGGTAATATGAGAGAAAGTATTCACATACGTTAAGATTAATTTTTCGTTATCACCTTGTTTATGTTTTAAGACATCCTATAAATGTGTTTAACTTTCATACTTCATGTTCGAAGATATATTCGTTTATTTTAGTTATTAGAAACTACAGACGAAAAAAGTGGTTTTTGAAATAGAAATTCGATGTATAAAAAATAAAATACTTAGAAAATTTATAACATGCGATCGATTAATTAATTTTAGAATTTTAATCTTAGTATTCTACATTCCAACAACTGGGCGGAGGAATATTTATATAGCATATTGGAAAAAATAAGAGGAGCAGAGGCAAGATAGAATATAAAGAAGCAGTTTACAATCCAACAATGCCCCTTTTTCCCGGAAAAAGATGAAATGTTGTGGTTGCATAACATTTTATTAGGATTATTTAATAGAGTAATTCGGAGCAATGGACCAAATCTTTGGGCAACAAGAGACAAAGCTCATGAAGCATGGGTATTTCACAATCATATGTTCTGTCGATTGAGTGCCTTCGGAGAGAATTTACATATACTCAAATGAATAATGCTTACGGAACTGTACAAGTGAATGGTAACGATTAGAGGAGCAAAGATTTTCCTTTGAAAAGGTTAGATGACTGGAATTAATGAGCAGATCATATGATGAGAAGGAATCAATAGTTCTGAACCGATTTCTAAGAGATGCGAAGAGACAGTATCGAAGGATGTTAAGGTAACTCGACAGAAAGAGGCTAAGGAATAGATAGAATTAGAGTATTTAATTAGAGGCTTAATTGATTTCACTCGTCACTATTTATAACGCTTGTGTACAGTAATTGAAATGCTGTGAATACAATCGTAAAGGTAAACGAAGTGAATGTACAAGCAAAATCAAAATTCTACTCGTTGAGATTGACCAATGAATTAATAAACATATAATTTTACGGTTCATCATGCGGATAGAGTATCCATATTTTATACGCATCACAGTATCTTATCATAATATATTGTTATTTACTTTTGTTGTTACTCTCTTTTTGGTTTAATTCCTTAGCTGTCTTCCCATAAACTTTTCAATCTATTTTCTGTAACAAATATCGATTAATAGATTATCATATTAATTCGCAATCTCTTTGATTGAGTTGGTATATTTTAAAAAACACATTCTTCTACAAAGTGTATTGGAGGTTTTTCATTTCCTGTTTGTTATCTTTTTAGTGAACACGAAAATGTCTGGATAAATTCTAAAATAGAAGAATTTCTCTAAAAGTTTTGATAAAGTATTAATTGAATTAATGAAAGCAATGATCGTGAATCGTTACAAACTGTTTCGAACATCCTCAAAGTGCGCGTGTAGGAATGCTTGACAATCTCCCAACGTCGTCACATTGACATTTGAATGTGTGTCAATCTTCTGGATTCGAACCCACGACGCATCACTTTTGGACATCTATTCCTTCATTGTCTCTTTTCGATGAATTTTGTCTAATTAAATGATTATGAATTTACTAATCAGCACATTGACCTTCAGCTGAGAGAATACGATGTTTCGAGAATAACTGAGTAAAATCCGATGCCGTGATTACACTGTACAGTTTGAATTTACAGCATTCTGTGTGATCCACCGTTTCGATAACTAGCGATATTAAATATGGAAGTCTCGTTTTAAAAGGAGAATATTTGATTTTAAAATGATTCGAATGACTCTAAGAAAGTAGGTAATAAAATAGAAACTGACTTCACACACACGAATTCTCTTTGCATCATAGATATTGAATTAGTATCATGGAGAGTCTAAATAGATAGTACTTAATTTGGAATGTAAAATATGCATGATATATATTCCTTAAATTTCCAGGGATTCAAAGAATATTAAAAACAGAAAATACATTAATATATTTACTAATAATAAACCAAATAATATTTACAATGCATTCTTCAACTTGGTGAGTTATTTATTTAGGACTGATGCCATTGGAGAACTTCAATTCAACTATGAATATTCAAAGTATCTAAAGATTGATTATAGAAAGAAAAGTTCATGAAGACGATTTTTGGCTGTCCGACGATAATTCCACTTCTCACATCGTCTTATTTATCTTAGAAAGATGATACGAACAGTAATTGCAGGGCAACATTTCATTTCGATTGGCTTTTTTCTATATTCATGTATGAATCAGTAAAAAATAAGACTAATTAAATTAGGACTTGAAAACCTGCAATTACTCTATCGAAGTTTATTTCCCATATCCTCCAAGAGTGGCCTTTAATTATAGCGAGTTTTCCTCAATCCTTAGAAATCGAAACATTATTTATTATTATTAGAGCAATAATTATTCGATTTTGCAATATCTTTTTTTGGGATATTTCAATGTTTGTGAGTATCTTAGTATGTTAATTTCATTTTAAAACTTTAATAAGTAATGAAAACGAAGGTTAAATATCATCTAACTAAAGTGAACTGTAACTATTCCATATAACGACTCTTAATAAGCAAACACTTCAAGAGGGAATCAATGGCGGATTTGCCACGAGGAAATTAGCTATCGGGACATTTCGAAGTAGCGAATGTGAATACTTCGTTCCAATTGAATACCCATCCAAAATAGTCACTCTGTCGTATCTATGGAAAGTATGGAGTACTTAGTGTCTAAGTGATAGGAATATAAGCGCACGTCATTATAGACTAATAAATTGGAGATTAAAAAGCAAATGAATCTTAATTATGATGTGTTAATGTAAGTGAAATAAACAAGAAAATAAAAGAATTATTGGAAATCAACGGAGTGGTAATTTTCACGATAGGAGTGGTGTAAAAATGGAGTAGGCATTATAATGAGAAGTATGATTAAAAGAAGAGCATAATGAGTATTTTCAATAAGTAATTAAATAAAGAGGATTATTATGAAAGAAATTTAGTAAGAGATTAAGAGCTTTTATTATAAAACATCTATGTATACCATTAATGAATGAGGATGAGAAAATAAAAAGTTGATGTAAAAATAGAAAAAAGAAAGACTTAGCAGTAATGGTCATTATTAGAGTTATCTATTAGACAGATATTGGATAGAAAAATGAGTAAGAGATTATAAGCAAAATTTCTCTTGAATAATTTCAATGTTTCTTATTAACATTCTGTTTATTAAGTATGTAAGTAGATTACACGCTTGCACAGTAAAGGATTTGAAATATTCGAAGACGTTTTATAATAGATGACGAATAAGATGATAATGAAATTACATCTTCTCTATTTATGACGTAAATATAGAATTATTTCAAAATCATACCAAATTTAAAATTAAATCTAAAAATATTTATATTGGGAAGGACCTTATTGATCAGGAATTAGGAATTGGTGGAAAAGGGTAAATGAAAAAACATACTAGTTTTTGGAATTGAATTCGGCTTGGAAATAAAAATAAATTTAAAGTATAAGTTTGTAAAATATTTCTTTGAGGAAAAATTAAAGATAAGAATAATGCATTTTCGGAATGGGAAACAGGGATATAGATGTGTGAAGCCATTATATATGTACATATGTTAATGTGGAAGAATCTATTCGTAGCTCTTGGACATATGGTTGAATGGGTTTTCCATTCCATACTCTTACATACTAGAGCTTTTCCTTCCAATATTTGCAGAGTATTCTCGATGAAATAACGGATTTAACCTCGTAGCAGTTTTGGGAAGAAAAGTTTTCTTTCTTTCCCAACTCATTTAAGATTAATCAACCACGGATTCTGGAAATATTCCCATTCCCAGAGAAAAAGTCTCAAATTTTTCTTAAAGGAAAGAATATGTTAGAATTTGAAGTATTGTCCTTCAGAAATACATCAAAATGAATTTTATAATTTTATATATAACTGATTATGTGTCAAAAAGTTGTGGTCACTGAGTAAGAAAGGTCAACGACTATTAAACCATCTAAATTATCAAAAGTTGCGAGGAAAACTAAATTCTTTTTATTAAGTTTTGTATACGTTTTCAATGCTTCCTTTCTAAATATATGTACCTTAATTCAATTGCTGAAGGATTTATTTGGCACATAATTATTCAAAATTTCAAATAAAGTAAAAAAAGTTGATAAAATAATGAACTCGTCTATATACTCAAGTGGTAAATGCGTAATTATTGTTGCGAGGTTTTGTTAAAAGGCAGTAATTTATTGATTTTACAGCGATATTGAAGCATTTTTCAACATAAAGGAGTTGTAATTTACAAGCCCAAGTTTCTTTTGAAAATTGATTAATTTTAAAGGAAAATTAAGCTCTGATACATTGTAGAATAAGAAAATTAAAGTTGCTTCACTGAATAAGTTTTATTGCATTAAATAGCGAAGAAAATACTACAATAATTGTTAGTGAGGAACGTTATAAAATCGATAAGTTATATTTACCAACAAAGGATAAAAGATACTGCATAAGGATGAAGGACATTATTTCGTGATCGCCTTTCCAACTTAATTATTAGACGAATCACAGAGGATTATAATTGTGTAAATAATCCCATTAACTTTACCTAAGAATTAAATGAGGGATGATATCAGTTGGGGAAATTACTTGCAATCGATGATTTGATTTGCATCGTTGGAAAGCGCTAAATAATATAAATCGCTGAATTCTTCTTTTAGAATAATAATTTAATTGCCATTCTCATCGAATATGTAAATAATGAATTTAATCTACTGCTCTTGAGCTCACTCTGAATGAAAGTCAAGGTCACAGCAAAAACTTCTAAATAATCATCTTCGAAAATTCGATTTCAACATATTCGCGATAATTCTTCGTTTTCATCAAAAAAGAATCTATTTTTACGAATTTTATTAAAGGTTATGAACGTTATATCTTCTTACTCTTGTATTTTAGGAAGTCATATGGAAAAGAATTATCATTGATTCCTTTTACTTAAATTTACAATTCCCTAGTTCGATGACAAACTCTGTTCGTCAAAGTACTTGGGAGAATATTCGAAAACAAAAAACCATTGCCTCCACTCTTTGTATTAATGCAAATGTTAATCGGGTTATGGATGTTCTTGGATTACTTCATGACATTTCATGATTTAGGGCAATTTTATTCTTGCGTCAGTATTTCCTGTAGTATTATAAACTCTGAATTAAGTTTTATTCAAACATACGTCATAGATACAAACGGATGCTCACAGTACTAAATACTCGTGGATTCCCACTTTTCATAGTTCTCCAAATGCACTTCTTCTCAAACGATGTTCCGCAGAATGTCGTTGTTGTGAAACGCGACATTTGCAATCGCCCGAGGCATTTGTTAGAAAGGTTCCTCGATTATCGCAGTGTTTCGGTAGCGGCTCACCTCCGACCTCTTTCAGATGAAGGTGAATCACGTTCATAGCGAATTGATTCTCCTTGAATGCGTAATCATCGAAGGCCTCATTTGGAAAATTAAATCAGTGGGACGCAAAATTAGGATCTCTAAAGCGATTGCGTCATCAGCTAATAGAACATTTACATTGTGAATTTTAATGAAAACAATCTAAAGTCTTTTTGGAACTCCGGAAAAAACATTTCACTTGAATCTCGAAAAGATTTTCTGTAATCGTATGAATACTTATAAAATAATTCCCACGAAACGAAACAGGTAATAAAACAACTTTGACGAACTTCATTTGTTTTATACAGACGAATAACAGCTTCATCGTATCAACAAGTACTTATTATGAAAGTCACCTACGTACTATTTAATATTATACACTTTCTATGGACGATAACGAAAGGACATTATTCGGAGAGATTGTTCGCTAATCGGTCAGCGATTCTTTGTTCAGTGATATACAGTTCTTATCCTTCTGTTTGTATCTCATCGTAATTAAGGAGTTTTGCAATCTGTTTCGGGTGCATTTCGCACGATACCTATCGCTGAAAGATGAATTGCTGATTGTTATCGCAGTTAATAAAGAGATTAAAATCGGAAGTGCATTGGGTCCACCGAAGGGCGAATCTGCGAGGGCAAGGTCTGCCACTCAGGGTCGAAATGCCCTCGGTGCAGGAATGGATGGGCCAATTATGCATGTTCCCAGTATGGGCATCAGTGAATGTTCTACTATTATATATAGTTATTTCCAGGAACCAAAGGTGTTCTACTTAATGTATATCATGAATATCATCAGCCATTTTTAATTCGACATCGGATAAAATACTTTTCAGTACTTCATGATGTTCAGATATCTTTCCATTTCAGTATTTACATTTGTTTTCTTGTGTTAGGGACTCTATATTAAGTTCTAAGCATCTATTCTATATTTAGGTTAATTAAAGCAATTGAAACATGATTTTGCTGTCGATTCCAAAATCACCCATTTAAATTGCTCAAACGATGAGCTTAAATAATGAACTGTGGATGCGAATGTAGAATCATCATAGAATTATTAACTCATCAATCCTTATTAGAATTTTCAAATAAGACGGAAATTTAGACTTTTCAACCATTTTAGGATAAACGGAGACGTAAGTTGTGATTATATAGTGTGCGTTTTACTTAATGAAATGGATAAATCCGATACCGAATTCGATTCAATCCAACGATTCGATACACCCCATTCAAGGGAATTTATGTATTCATGAAGCGAACGCCGTATCTTGGAAGGCATTACGCGATGAAGTTTCCCGAAGGACGTTCGCTAAAACTCACTAAAATATCCCCTATATATGAAGATGCACAAGAGCATAAATACCATGATGATTATACTTTAGAAATTATTTTTAGTTCAATTACATTGCAAATCTATGTACTATATTTACAATAAATTGTACATATTAACTAATTATTATATTAACTAACAATCTTTCAATGCCTTATGTGTTCGACATTACAATTACTTTTTATGGAAATAATGTTTAATAATTACCAATTTTATATGTTATAGTGTAGTATATTAATAATAAGACGTCTTTTTACGTCTTTCCCGGCGAAATTGATATTAATGTGCCTTTAAAATATTTACGATAAATTATTTAACGTAATATAAGCACCACCTGTATGGAATTCCACAAAGTAAAGGCTTCTACCATCGATTTTATAATTATAAATCGTTACACAACCTCAAAACTGATTATCCTTTCCTTAACACTTAATTCCTGATTTCCTTTTATAATTAATGGATTCGGATTTCCCCATTACCTTCGCTTCCTCCTCATTCGTTCTTGGGCTTCGTTTTCCTCGAATTCTGATGTTATTTGACGAAAATAGTCGAAAATAAATTTCTCAGGAAGTTGTGTACTCTGTTCCTTTAGAACGACTTTGAAAGTAGAGAAAGAGGTGGTGTTAGAGAATCATTCCTTTGAATTCGACTGCAAAAAATTTTGGAATGAAATTAGTGTAATTGAAGTCCGATAAAATGAATGAGCAATGTGACTTATGTGAGTGGTGTAAAATGACTCATCTGAAAGTGTCAATAAGTTTTCGTAACTTCAAATGGTTCTTCATATCGTCGGAATTATTAATAATCAGTGAATTCATACACAATGCAAGAGGATGGGAATGTATCTTTGAAGAGCATGATGGCAGAATTTTGCAGATAAAATGGTAGAAACGAAAAGGTCAAGGCCGATATAGCATTTCCAACGTAAGAACGGCCTCAAAATTATGTGCGTAAGAGAAGATGTTTATTGAGATAGGCTTTCGGAGGAATATAGTACCGCTTAATTCTACTTTCACTTCAAAAACTTCCATTCGGAAGAAACCTCAATTCATCCCACTTTTATTGCCAATGAATCACATTATTTTTCAGAATGAATGAATGTCTATTACAACCAAAAAGTCATTTCTTTTCTACGTTTGCTTTTTGGAATGGAAAAAGAGTAAGATTATAAAAAACACACTTTGAATTAATCTATCGGGCCTATAAAACTATTAAATATCTCTAGATTAGAATCAAAACGCGCAAAATGTAACAAAAGAAAGCATGCATTAGCCGCAAAAATAAATATATATCTTGTATATTACCGTACATTATTGTATCAATTATTTTCCTTGCAAAATCCATTATTTTATTGCAAAAGTGTTCATAATTTTCTGACTTAATCAACGAAGTTCAAAGCATTTTGATCTTCCTCAGCTAAATATAAAACCCTAGTCGATCTCATCCACATTAAAATTCTAAATCTGTCGAACGGAAAATGTTGCGCATGTCAATTTGATGATTTGATTCCTCAGAAATCCTCAGAAATTTAATTCGTCGTCTATTTCAAAGTCAATCGAATGATTAGTTGAATTTGTTCTTAAATTAGACGACTAAGAGATAAGATGACTCGGATTGAACGACAGAAACTTTTATATAAAATATTCTACGTCTATTTTTGATATTATTATCAGAATAATATTTTCTTAGTGATTCAAATGAAAGAAACATCTCATCATTCTTTCATTGAATTTAAATTCCTATCGAATACTCTAAAAGATAAGTAATCTTTTTTTCATATTTTTGTCCTTCAGTCTCAATAGAATTTATGTTTTATTAGGATAAATTATGCTTGAAACAGTTGGCATATATCGATCTTAATTTTGTGTGAAGTATTTCTCACCTAAACGTAATTATTTAATCCTCGTCTCACCAACAAAATCTCATCGACTGTAAAAATATTGAATTGCGAGTACAGTAATTGTAGGTACTCATTTACTGAAGATTAGAAAGAATCCTTAAACATTGAATGATGACGTTATGAAATACGATTATTTGAGGGAATAAAGAAAGTATTTCCGAATGACTATCAAGAAACAAAGAATTTCCTGAAAATGCTGTCATTAGGAGATTCATTTCCTGCATCTTCTCATCATTTTCCTTTGACCTTTAACCTTTCCGATAAATCTCGCGTATTTTCCACCGCATTTAAGCGCTACGACACATCCGTTGTCTGAACTTTACTTCGGCTTTTGTAATCGTTTTGTGATTTCATAACGGTTTAATGTGTACGTGAGCATTCTTGCCTCGTTTATGAACTTCTCGTGTTGCAAAATGAATCCCTTATCGAAGGAATATGCATTTTAGAGTCGAACACACGTTTTCCTTATGAGTCGCTAATGAACAGTCACCTCAATTCATTTCCAGGAAGTGCTAATCATAAAATAACTCTTAAGAAATGCACTTGAGATAATTTCATAGATTTGATTTCTATAATTTGATTATTTTTATGATCCATTGAAGCTCATCACTGAAAATCGAGAGTTTCGAGTTTTCCAAGAACCTTGATGATCGAAACGATATTCTGATAAATTAACGAATGCACTTCTAAAAATTCCAGTCATTGGAGGTTGTCTGATTTTTATGCAATTAAAATCATAAATGAATAGCTTTCTTTACTCTACATAATCAACTTGCGAAGAAACATATGCTTTCCTCTCCATTGAAGGCTAAACACTCATTCTGTTTTACGAAAATCATTCACTCTTCACTCGCATTGCAGAATGTATTTGTTTTCCTCGAATATTTCATTGGGACGAATAAATTATCATCGTGAAAAGGTGATCCATTAATTCGAAAGGAATCATCCATTAATGCGAAGTGTTGAATGAGAGTGTTTGTGCATTTCATTTGCATAAAAAGGGCGGATTTGCAAAGAATCAAATAGCTATCGGGAAATAAATCGAAGCATCACAACCGATACGTAGAAGTCTTTACTCATAGTTTTACTATCCAGAAACGGACTGATAGAATATTTATAAGTTTCTTATCGCATAAAAGTTGTGTACTATATAACCATCAGACGTATATTTGTATGTATGTGTGTACATGATTCAGCGCATTAAAAATAGAATACGCTTCCTTATAATTGAAACTTTATACGGAGAATAGGAGGAAAAACATGTCGAATATATTATTCTTCAGCGATTAGAAAATAATCTTAAGTAATTTTTTTCCCTAATAATATTTTATATAAAAATAGCAAATTTACAAGAATAAGAAGTATATTATTTTCTACAGTATACAGAACAAAGTAATTTACAGTAATGAAAATTTTTTGGGAGTTTTTTCTTTTTGATAGGCCATTAGTATTGCGATTTTTTAACTTTTATGAATCATAAATTGTATTATATATAATTATATATGAGTTATAAATTAATAAAATAAGAAAAGGATCATAGACGTATTTCTTTGATTATTTATATGAAAAGAGTATTCCTGTTTATCCTCAGATGAGTTGTGTATTGAGTTTCATTTTATTGAAAATTTTCAATTGTGTTTAATTGGTTTACACTTATCGTATATCATTAATCCTATTCTATTCATGCTTTTTAAGAGATTTTTTTGCTCAAAGTATCTTTTGTTAATCACCATAAATTTAAATTTTATTTGTCGAAATATTTTCTGTAGAAAACCGAATCTATCAACAAGCACAAGTGGTTGGAAACCCTATTTCAGATGTTCAAAATCCTTCAAATGAGAGATTTTAGAAACGGCGTCCTTGCAATCGAATTTCAAGGACCTATAGAAGGACGTAAAAAGGTTTCTCATTAACTGAGTTTGCTCACGAACTAACTGTTCTTCCATATCATCATTATATTCGTGACGAATCGTTTGCAAAAAATAGCTTCCCTTGAAATCCAGCAAAGGTTTTTTGATAGAAATGTTTTATGATCCAACCTCCACATGAGTTTGATAATTACGTTTTTCTTTTTGAGGTGGCTTAAATTATTTACGAGACTTTTAATGTTGAATTTGAATATGTATAGATCCTCGATCCCTTACTATCAAAAAGGAATTATATCAATAGTAACTGAGATCATTATGATTAATATTTTCTACAATATATTGCATTCAATATATAAATAGTAAATCACTTATAGTTCATTGAGAAACAAGAATAGATTTTTACTTAGCATTCTCTAATTAAGGACTTTATGATCTAATTATGCATTGTAAAATGCATACAAATATTTATGTAATCAAATTTAACTCTTAAATTGTTATTAGATATTTCATTAATTTTATTTTGCAACAATAGCATCGTTTTTATAAAAAAACATTTTAGGTTTTATTTGAGTTTTTTAGCATATGGAAATAAAATTTTAGGTTAATTCTTAATAGACGAAATGTTTGTATTAGTTGAATAAAGTGTTGTTGTGAATGAAGTCAGCCATTAAAATTTCTCAAATGACTAATGTACAGCTATTTAAAATCTCAAATAGAGTTTAATAAGGTAAATAAATAGCTGTTAATGAAAGCTTGAATGGAAATAAATCATAAACTACCTTTTCTAGAGGATCATAATCCAGTGAGAGAATATACTTACCTTTTATGCATATATTACCCTCATATAATACATATGAGGAGTCACTCAAGCAATGAAGACTCTCAAGTGATGACTTCATGATGGTGTAGTGAAGATATCATTGCAAATGCTTTAATTTCCATAGCAACGGAGCTCTATTCAAATTCAAATTTATCATTAAACAAGGAAGGCATTTGATCACATCAGATGGGACATCAGATTAAAATAGAAATAATGAATTAATTAGAAAACCTCGATTAAAAATAACATTTTATTTTGATTACATTTATAAAATTTCAAAAAATAATAATCATACACATTAAGGTATAAAAAAGGAACAACAAAAATGTGGTGCATTCATACGTTTTATGGAAGATGAATTTTGATCGTTTTCTTGCGAAAAATAAAATAAGAGACAAATAGCGTTTCATCGTTTAAAAACATTTTCCGGCGTAAAATTGGTAGCCAAAATGAAATTGAGCGATAATGTTCGATCAGGAGATCAACTGGCGTTCTTCTCCATTCAGAGATGCGTAAAACTAGATATAATCTCAGTATTTCAACTCAGAAAAACAAATCAGCAATTGTTTTTCTTTTGAAATAACTCATTAAATGACTCCAAGCAGCGGAAGCAATACATTGAGCCTCGTTTTACACCCATTTCGACTTTTAGGTGCTTTCAAAAGACTTGAATTCGTTGTCGACACTTTTGCAACAAAAAATCATTTGATGGAAATCAAAACCTTGGAAAGTTCCTTCCTTGAAACTGTGGCTGAGGTGTCTCCGGTGCGAAGTACTCCTCTTCTTGTGGAACGGGTTGAGGTTGGGCCTTCCTTTCGGGCACTGGGATCGCCGGAGGGGCCTTTGGCAGATGGTCTCCTTCGGCCCTGAATCCGTTCTCGTCGGCTACGTAGGTGACGGTGATGATGGTGCCATCTGGTGCTGGGTACGAGTACGATCCCCTCTGCACCAACAGAGTCACCTGCTCCTCCACTTCTTCAACGGGTCCGCCCTTAACCTTCTCAACTGGTCTCTTCAGAGTCACCGTCTTCAGGATACCGGACTCTTCGGAGTGGATGTTGTTACCGGTCTCCCAACTGTCGAAGAGAAATCGAGTTTAAATCCGTAATAATACACTGTTGTTTTTAGTTATTTAACATAAACAGCGATCCTAAATCTTGTTGCTAAGCCTTTGTCATAGAAACTGAGGTAGGACACTTCTCCAGAAAGATAATTGTTATCGTATCGAATATAGAAGTTGTGTTAAAATTGTCGTCGTTACAATACAAAGGGTATTATATATCATAGAAGAGTTTATATGTATAGAATATATATATTTAGAACATATAATCAGTTGTATGACAGAGCCACGTTCTATGAAAGTCGGAGGGTTGATATGGAATAATAAATTTGATAGAATTACGTCAATTTTATAGTGACTAAGAGGGGAAAACATCAGAAAATTATATTATATTGTTCTAAAAATAGAATTTTAGATATTCATTGCAATGTTATACGAATATCACTAGAATATGTATTCCTAAACAATTACTTAACCATAATTTAAAACCCAACAAAAAAATACCGCGTAAATTTTGACTGACATTTATCTTTAACTTTATTATTATCCTAAATTGAGAAACTAAAATATATATGGGACAGAATAATTAAAATCATTTTTAATTATAAAAGGTAGGAAAAAAATCAATGTAGAACTTATATGATCCCAAACAAATGTAGAATATATTTATATTCCATGTATGTTCAGAACAAAATTTGAAGCCTATAAATTTGATTTCTCTTTGAAAAATCCAAACATTCTCACGCCTTTTGGAAAATCTTGGGAATTCTAAAAAAGGGATTTATGTATTTAGTTTCATTTTTCGCTATAAAAATTGCGAAAATTCTCATGGTTCGAGAAGCCATTGCATTAGATTCCACGCAACACTTCTTTATTCTTTTAAAATAAACCATGTCTATGCAAAGGAATAAACTATTCGGTACATGAGGTTTGAAAGACCGCCATATAAAGCGTGGAGTTTAGTGCCCAAATAACGAAGAATGCTTCCATTAAACATCAACAAATGCTATTCCTGTTCATCTCCCAAATGAATGCATTTTTTGCTACATCGCGTGCTTCTTATTACTTGTTATTTAAAATTAAATAATAGGGAAGTCTTTACTCTGATAGGTATACGTATATATGTGTCTAAGTATACAGGTATTTTTAAAGATGGCTCAATCCAGGAAGTTTTCTTATATTACATTCTCTGAATGAAGAAATTTGATTCCTATCAAATGTTGATTTAATTTAAAGTTCTGGCTGCGATCAATAAGTAATATTAAATTGTGGATGAAACTTAGGTATTCATAAATAATCGTCTGGGTTAGCCTAAGATGAGCCTGCCTTCTTAAAGTTATACATCGCACTTTTAATAATATATATGTATGAAAACTCCTAAAAGTTTCGAGCTTATCTCTTAAGTTACGTTGTTAGGCATTTGTTTATCATTTTTGGTTGATGAAGTGTTTTAAAAAATGCTGATTCGTGGAAATATTACAACTTAATTTCTCTGGTGAAGCAGTAGACTTCGTTCAGAAATAGTACAAATGAGTATTAGTATACATTATTATAAAATTATTCGAAAAATGTCTGTGAATGCGATAGTGTTCTTAAGTAATTGAAGCGAAATTTATGGAAATCGTATAAGTAATTTTTTAAGTTTCGACTCTTTTACGAGCCCATCCCTGCAGCCTTAAATTCCTCGAAGGCATCTGACCTCTTGTGCACTATGGCTTTTGGAAAGTGATGCAACGGCTTGCGCAAGGGATGCTCAAAACTCTCACTTTGTGGATGTCGTCTTCCTTGGAAAGCCTCAATCTTCTGAAGCATGTGCTGCCATCAGTAGGCTAAGCGATCAACTACGATTGAGTGGGAGAAATCGTGAAAGGAAAGTGGTCGTACAGAGAACAAGTTTTACTTTAATTCCAGGAAGTTGTACTCCGACTCATTATGGAAAAAAGAAGTATTTGCTTACATGCACTTAACAGGATTACACATTTTTCGAAGCGATATAAATAATGATTATGAATTGGGATGAACATTAAATTTCGGATTTTTTGGTAAATTTTGTGGATACACTCGAAAATAACTTATCATAGAAAATGCATTAAGGTTCTTTTATCGGAAAATAATAGATTTCTTTTAACTGATTTCATTTTTTGTTAATTTAAATAAATAATCTAATATTATACTTGTGATAGCTAATTCCCTGGGTTATACAGTTAATATTTTAATTTTATTTTGCAAATTCTGCTGTTATCATTATATTAAGTTAAAATACTTTTATTGAGGCTGCATTAAAAGATTATCCATTCAATTTGGGTATTATTTTTTTTCTAATTAAATCGTATAAGGATATTAGATTCAAGATTTTTTAGTTAAAATTTCATTCAAATTATATTGGCAGCTTTACTGTTATACATTGGTAATAATTATGTATACTTTAAACATCTTTGACTAATCCCAATAAATTCATGATAAATGAGGTCTATTGCATAGAATGCACATTATGTTACTAAAAAGGCGTCCTCAATTCGTGTATTGAAGCGACCACTGTGAGCGGTTCGAATGAAGTAGCGATGTGAGTGAGCCGTCGTGAAACAAGCACTGCAGCGACACTGTCAAGGTGTGCGGAGAAAGGGCGAACTCGAGTGGTGGATAAAAAGAAGCTTCTGGAGGAGGGCAAAGAGTTGGCCCATATTAATGTGATAGCGCACGATTTAGCATCTCTCACCCGGAACTTTCTTCTTCTCCATACACCCATGTTACATTCCTATGGCATTATAATTCAAAGGTCTCTCCTATATGCTAATGTCACATTCCTTAACTGCATTGGAATCAAACCGAGAGTTTTATGAAAGGTTTGTGTTACAATCCTAAACATGTTGATTTATCACTAAATTATTTTGTCCATAAAGCGAAAATAGAAATTTAATGGTTATATAATAACGATACTAGCTTAATTTTATGAATATTTTCAATATTTCATTATTGCGACTTATGATTAACAAAATAAGGTCCAAGAAGACAATTTTCCATGTTTACGCATTTCCTCCTGAATATATTTAATCGGATATTTTAATTTATATGATACGATCTGACTACATTTAGTCAGTCCTTAATAACAAATTAATCTTCAAAGATAAACTCCTGTTGTTCCGATCTAAAATTCTAAACGTAATTTATTAATAATACAAAAAAATATTTTCTATAATAAATAGAGATCAGAAGAAGAGTTCAAATCGGTAATCTTAAAAAATAAAATGTCGAAACGCGATATTTCGATTATTTATGAGTAATTCATTATTTTAGCTAATTTTCTTCCAGAATAAGATTAATTTATCCGAAACCCTTTATAATACAGTTTTGCTTTCCCTTCTCAAGAGATTCACTGCCGATTGAGTGCTTGGAAAACTTTTACCATTATCCATTTCCCGCGAAATCTCGAGAACAATATACTTTATTCGGAATTCAAAGTTAATATTAAAGAAGAGAGATTATTATATTTATATGATATAGAGTTATGAGGTTGAGTTTGTTTCTAATCCTTCTATGCTATTTGAAAGATGAAATCACTGTCACTATATTCCTTTATTGGATTTGATGACATTTAAACAGAAAATATATCAAACTGTCTAAACTACCTCTTAGTCGACCTTTCCGTTGAAACGAGGAATTCAATAGGGGATACATAAGATGCTTGTGATTCTCCTAAATGCATTTCATCTGATGTCACAGCTTTAAGATGAGTCTCTCTTACGAAACACGACGAGAAAAACCAGTTATAGAAGACGTAATGCTCATCCACTTTCTCTTTTCTGAGACTTTGAATAATCGCTTAGGCGAAGATGAGAGATATGAAGAAAGTCTTAGAGAATAGAGAGAAAGTTTAGCGTTTGTCTAAACAGAAGTTCACTAATTGGAAAGGCTCCTGTCGCAACAGAAGAACACTGTCGACTGTTAATGGTATTTTCAAGGTAAACATTGGGCGAAGAGTTTAGAATTAGTGTCAATGGATTTTCATTATGTATGTTACGCTATTCTTTCAGTTATTATAATTTAGAGTTTTCAGTACATAACATGTCACTATCAAATGACGCTTACTCATATTATAGCTTAATTATCGATATGTTTAATTATCAACATTCATTTGCTGCCGATTTTAAACTTCATCAAATAAAAATAGACGTTTCTAATGAATAAAGCAGATGAGTTAGAAAACTCTTTCAAAAGCTCAATTCAAGAACAAAACAAGGGCACCTGAAAAATATAATGAATATTTCGCTACCAGTAATTAAATTATCTTTATGAATAATATCTAGTATATTGTAATTTTTGATAACCATAATCCATGTCTCTGGTGGAATTTAAGATAGAAGAAAGTTAAAAATCTGCGTTAAAACAAGTAAACTTTGATATAATGATTGTTGTAATCAAATGTCCAAATACAGAGAAAAGATTCTTCTTGATAAGATATTTCTTGATATTGTTAACAATTTAATAATTCCAAATTATTATCAACATTTATTCCATCAAGTACTTCAAAACGTATTTACTTTGAGGGCATATGAGCCGAAGGATTAGAGGATCGTTTCAGTTATTGTGGCTTATTCTTATCGTTAATAAAGATGAACTCAGACGAGATCAATTCAAAAGATATTTAGTTCACATATTAGAACAACCATCTGCATACCATTAAATTTTAAAAATATAAATTTGCTTTAAAGTGCAATTTACGCAAGTTCTGAAAATGAGAACGGAGTATGAGTTATCTATTGATTTTACTTATCTATGGATATTATGAATTTTACTGATTTCAATTTTTACCGTCTTAAAATCATAGTAACACTCATTTCCAAATTCACCATTAATAAATCATAGGATAATATGTTTAATAAGTTGATTATTACTTTTCTAAAGGGTTTTAAGTGGATTTTAAAAATAATAAATATTATTTATGAATTTTTTCGTCTTCTAAATACAAGCAGATATTTTTCAGCTCATGATTTATGTATTAATTTATTATCGAAATAGTATTTGCTCAGTTCGAATCGAGAGCTTCAGTAGACAGATAACTAAGGAGCAAAGAGTTAAGATTACTTAGATGTTATCCTTTATAATGAAATCAATATTCGGATTATATAAATCATTAAAAAATTTCAATTAAAAATTAAGTCGTCTGAAATACGGTGCTATATATCGTTTCTTTCATATTATTATTATATTAAATATACTATCTATCATCAGAGATGGAAATTGTTAGAATTTTATTACAAATAAGCGTGTCAGTGTGTAATTATTATGGTTTATATAAGTTTGTTGGCTCTATTTAAATAAAACTTTATTACGAGATTTACGAGACGCAGTTCATTACGTTCATAATGATCATTTAGTTGTTCTCTTTATTTAATGTGTAATTTTATTATAATATAATTAAGGATTCATTATGGTTACGCCCTCCGCATTCCTTTGATGAGTAAGATAATTTAATTCTGTTCACAATTAATAGTTAACTCAAAATTTAACTCAACTTTAACTGATAACAGTAGATTAAAAATTGTGAAATTTTTTGGTGAAAACTACCCTCTTATGAATTGAGGAAATCTTCCCAATGTGATATTTTGGGATTTTCGGTAAAAGGAAGAACCGGCTTTTGAAAGGACTCGTTTGAGGATGACTTCAAAACCCGTCTTGTACTTTCTCTCATGCAGTGAGGGGCACCAGTAGAAATGCCGTGTGAGGGAAAAGATTAAATACTCTCGATGTTTGTATCTTTTGAACTACTTTTATAAAAGGAGCGCGATATTGCTGTTCATTTTTCATCGTCTTAAGTGAATGTTAACGGTGTATCGCCATTTTCCTTTAATAGAGAATTACCAACAGATATACATTTTTTATATGGAACCGATGAAAAATAGTTGTACTTTCGAAATGTTCGGAATAATGATTGTCGTATGAATATTTTTAATTCTAATTCTGCCCACTTTAACAACGAATATTGTTTTCATTTATTGATTGTGCACATCTAATATTTGCAATTGAAGATATGCATTTGCAAAATATACCTGTCATAGATATAATAAAATTTCTTAGGCCTAGATACCTATCACGAATTAAATATATTTATATGCTAATTATAAAATACTGTTGATAATAAAAAAACGATGCGTGACACATTGATTTGAAATTATAATTAAATAACCTTCGAAAATGATATCTTATTCACTTAGAGTAATCAGCATTTATTATCAAAAATTGATTTTTTCGAGTATTAGAATAGAAAACCATAAAGTAAAATTTAAATTCAAATTTTTCAGTTGTGTTTTTCTAAAACGCAAAAATCAAACTTTTGGCTTATTTCATTTGTATTTTTTTAGCGATTTGCTGATAATCATTGTTTTATAATAAGTAAAAACAATAACTCATGATAGATAAATAGAAATTGTGCATATGAATTAATATTGGATTAAACTTTAGGATGGAGAGAAATATTAAATTAATTATCGATGTTTAGAGTGATACCTCGTTCTGTAGCTGCCATCCTCCCCTTGTTCCCTCTCCAATCGGAGGATGGGAATCGGTGTTACTATTTCCTTTCCCTCACGTGTCAGCTGCTGCCCCCTCTCCTCCTCCGGCGGCGCCGTGAACTGATAGCGTCCCGGCGGAGTCTGCGGCCGCCCCAAGGCGCCTCCCACCAGCAGCACAACCACTGCGCTCTGTTCATTGGAATGCCAAATTAAATCGAATCGCACTTTGGCTATTCATTATTCACAATGACAATAGGATATTTAATCCTTTAACTTACTTTAATTATAAATCTTTATCCCATGTTTATCTATATATCGAAACTTGTATTTAAGATTAATCATCTATATTGTTGATCAATATAAAAGTCTTTTTTCTCCAAGTAATTTTTGGCGTCAATTTCAAATTTTTTGAACAACTATTCTATATCTTGAATATATATATTTATTTTCTCGTATTTTAAAATTATTTTTATCGTCACCGTAATTATTCAAGTGTAAATTGAAGCATAAATGTTCGATATAAAATATTTACACGGAATTAATTTCATCTTTTTAAGTTATTATAATAAACGGATTCTGATAATCGGAAACTCAAAGTATTGCTTTGCGATATTGTAAACATGGTTGTAATAGTTGCTCTAGATACGTAATTGACAAGTACTCACAAGTATGGAACGAGAAGTCATCTCAACTGCAGATGAATGAGTCGGTGTCGTCGCACGTCTCCCGGATGTGTATCTCCGGAGAAGAGCTTTTATAGGTGGTGAGGGGGAGAGGGGAGGGGAGGATTCGGGAGAAAGCGATGTTGGGGAAGTAGAGCAATATGCACCTCCTTTTTCACTCGCAAATCGTCCATTAGACAATCACTTATGAAACGATGTCACTTAGGGATTTCGGGAACTCAATCTCAAAATTTGGAAAGTAATTTATCTTCTAAAGGTTGAATTTTGGCATCGAGTCACGTTTGATTGGATAAAGAGAAAGGATTATTTAGGAGTTGAAATTTAATTTCAAAGGAATGTATCGTCAGTTTCGTTCGATTATGTTATCCACTCTAATTACGAATCTAATTGATCAACCGATTGATATAAAAGATACGCTCTCTTTGGCTCCAATTAAAGTTAATGTTTAGGATACCGATAAACGAGTATTCATAATAAATGAATATTCTGAAATAAACACATGAGTAATTCCCAAATATGATTATACTCTTTATTAATTAATAAGTTTACTGGATTTTCCAAATAATGCATTAAAAGAAAGGATGAAAAAAGAAAAACTCAGAATGCACATTGTAGTTTGTAAATTATTAAATAAATATGAATTGGGAGCGTTTAGTTCTATTTTCTCTTGAGAGGAAATCGGATTTTTATTACTTATTTATATGATTTAATGAAAAAGGAAATAAAATTGAATCCCTGTTAAGGTCAGAGTTTTTGTATGTGATTCAAATTACAACTCTTCAATGCATTTGTCGGTGAAAATAAGCCCAATATGCCATCAAATTTAATCATTCAATAAGAAAGTTCATAATGAGTTTCTAATACATATATGATTGCTGCCATTTAATCTAGTTTAAATTTTAAAATATGCATATTTTATCTTTATTTCTCTACCTTTGAAATATTTTTGAACTAAATTAATTCTGTGTAATTATATTATCTTATTGTTAAATATATCAGTTATTACTGTTGACATTTTCTCGAGGCAGGAATCAATTGTGATGTGATCAATAAGAATATTTGTTCTCCTCCAAATACCAATATACTTAGTCTCCAGAGTATTTTATTGAAATTGAAAATTCCCTTAAATAGAAAGGAATCTTTCTAAGCCAATAATCATTTTGTATTGAAAAGACATTGTTCGAGTCTTAAAGTGAAGATTTCAGTGGTAACTACTGGAATGTCTACTTTTGCTCATGTGAAATTCTTTTCCATGCGTGTTCTTCTGGTTGCTGGACTAAAGGTTAACAGCGAATCTGCCCTTCTCCATATTTCGCAACACAGCTTCCGACAAATCCCGGAAGAGATGTGCTCAAATGCCAGCATCCCTATAAAATCGCAAACCAATGGACTATTGATCGAACGCGAATATAATAGTGAAATAGAATCGCCTTTTGGAATGCGATTCAAGGTCAAGGGTATTGTATTCTAGTTTTCAATAAGTGTAGAATTAGAAAAAGGCTACACTTCCAAGAAATATCAGAAAGGGAAGATGAGAATAGATTGAAAGAAAGATGAAATATACCACACCCATTAACGAAATCACTTTAAAAGTGATAATAGAGCTAAAATCTATAATTGTGACCAAAAAGAGCATTATTAGCACTTAATCCTTGTAATGCATTGTGACATCCATCCACAGGAATACTTAAGAATGTTTGGCTGAAGCAAATCATCGCTCATTGAGATATCCACGTACACTTTTCCATATTTGCGTTTTAAGCTACGTTTTTTTTCAGTTTTACTTTCCCTTGAATCCAAAACTTTTGAACCATTAATATTTCGTTACTATAGTTAACGAACTATTCATCCAAGTTCTCATTGTGTCTGAGATCATGTTCTTCATAGAATTCTTTAGATGTATAATATTAATTATATTATACATCATTGGACTAGTACGTTTCGCAATTCTTTTGCAGCCCGCAATGCTCACGAGCACGACGGGTTGCCTTTTCGATATATTTCGACTTTCGATTTATTCGAGTTCGACTCATCCCATTCGCTCTACTTGTTGACCTTTTTTCCGAAGTGGACTGGATTTGCAGGGAAATCAGATGAGCAACGCTCACTATTGCGAATATCGTAAGAGATATTGGTCCATAACTATTTTCTTAGAGTTGGAAGAGCTCTAATGTTCTCTCGCAAATGGTTCGAAGATAGGGCTGCAGTAACTCGTCTGTTTGATTATAAATTATGAAAATTAATTTTTTCGCTTCCTATAATTCCATTAAAAACGATCCCATCTACACTTTCCTTAACCAATTTGCTCAAATACAATATATTGAAATAAATAAATCAAATCTCTACCGCAGTGTGGCTTTGGAAGGAAAGAAGCCGAAGGATTTTCTTTAAAAGATGATAACTTTACGTATCATTTCAGTTCATTAAATAGCTAAATTCCTACTCAATGTAAATATATAGCATTCAGTTTTAAGGTTGGTAATTTTACTCTTATTTTGAAAATATGTCGATATTATTTTTGATACATTCCAATATCATTATCTCTTATGTAGTGGATTTTTATTCGATTGAATAACTGAATAAAAAGTGATCTCGTAAATATCCATGGCAAACGCAGAATTATGAACGTCAGTTTCCTAATAGGAAAATTAAAAGAATATTTGAAAGTTAACAGGCTAATTTGCTAATAATATTATAAACCAAAAAAGATTGATTCATGGATTAAACATTACTGATCGCAAGAAATATTTCCTGTGTCAGTCCAACCACTAATTAAGAGTCTCAGACAACTACTGTACATCGAAAGGATTTCTTAATTTGCTTCTAGTGTTATTTGCTGAAGTCTGCAACTGTGGACCCATTGACAAAGGTTAGGTGAGATCCCATTTCAGATCCGTGTAAATTATGGCTTAGTAATTGTTTTTCTTCATAATTTACTAAAAGCAGTATCTCTTTTTTACTACTTAAAGTTGTAATTCTCATCGCATCACTTTCAATGCACCGATTGAACGGCTCCATTGGTAATATTTGGCTCTTCGTTTCATATCTTCATAGTGAAGCATCATGAGTTTTTAGAGATTAGTTTAATTAATTATATACGTATAATGCATTCGTTTATTCCGCTGTAATATTATGTTGCATACAACCAGGTCAGTTGTATTTGGTGAAAGGTAAATTATAATTTATAATTTTAAAATGTTAGGTTTCGTGCACAATAGACCAACAAATCTCTGATTTGGTGTATTTAAAATGACAATCGAAAATGAGTGGGCATTAATTTCCATTAAATGCGCGTAGTTTATTCGAACGGGAGAAAGTGTTTTGAAGGCATTTTTGGGGAGGACCTCATTTGCCACAACCGCCATTGTCATCTCCATGACTACGTGTCCTTGGCATCGCATATTCACTTCCACCGCTCGTCTTACTCCGATACTGAGATCCAACCGCTGCATATTTATGCACTAAACGAACCGTTATGATCATTTATAGATACCGTAAATTCATTCCAAAATCTAATAGATTTACCGTATTATATCGTCTTCAAATAAATATTTATTATAATCGATTTATTACAAATATATGTAGCTATTACAATTAGAGAAAATTTATTAAGTTTTAAATTATATGTGATTAGCCGAAAGTTACTTCCTATAACATATTCTATCAAATATTATCGCCCTCTCTGTATCTATATTGCACTTTCTATATTTTTTATTTATTAAATATTTTATCTAACATTATTGCATAATTATACATCAATATACTGAACTCAATTTATCTAAAAGAGTAAACTTTGGTGTATATTTTGAATAAAAAGCTCAAACTCTGGGCTTAATTTTCCTTATGATTGTTAAATAATCGATAATGATTGAATTTATAGAAATATGTTGTGCGTTTCAACTCGGACGTTATACTTGTTTGAGAAAAATAAAAATTAGGTCATTAATATTAGGAACCTATTGACCAAAAAGGATCCCTCCTTGGAGAAAGGGAGAGCACCTCCGAAAGAGTCTGCATTCCAAGAGAGAGTTGTTGATTATCATACAGCATTCGAGATGAGCTGTGTGGGATCATCAATGTGCTTCATTTTATGGATCCAGTTTCTCTGCATTTCTCAGTGTGGCGCAACCCATATCGTCCCATCACCTGTCCATTCCCGCCTTCTTCCTCGTACTCGTTTAATTGGTACCAGATATTGGGATTTGAACTCTTTCATCATAAAATCTACATCTTAAACACATGATTAAAATTTATCAGATACTTTCAGCAAAATGGTAGGACATTATCTTTTTACATTAATATCAGTTATTGTAATGTATAAGAATATTCTTATGCGTAAAAGTTTTTGATTTTTTATTTAATAGTTTAATATTTACGTCTTTTGTTTTGTATCAAATGCAATAAGGAAGTTAAACTGTTTTTGAGAATTCTTTTAGCGTCATCAAAGCGTCTGTAATTTTCTTTAGTTAATACAGGAGTTTCTCAATATACATTTATATATTGGTATTTTAGTTATGTAAATTGTATTAGTTTTTCTTTTTGGATCTCTCTACCTTCTCCATAAATTTATCTATGAACTGATATCGAAGGCTTTTTTCACATGCAAATGTTTTCCTTCGGTGGATTGGATTTCCTTTATTTAAAAGACGTTTTTTACTCACAATGAAGTATTATTCTGTGAACTTTATATGCTATTTATTTATGTCCCTGTCCCTCTCTTTCTTCAACAAAGTCGCTTCTTTTTGTGTCAATACGTTCCGCAAGATATGATTTCAAAACTTTCTAAGTGAATTTTTACTCTTTTTTCATGGCGTTGTACGAGATTTATCCTTCACTTTTTATTTTATTATTTTTACCACTGGTTCTCTGGGATGTGTTTTCTTAAAACTGGTTAAATCAATCACCGCAACTTATTTCCTTAAGTATATTTTTAGAAATGCTGCCTTAGAAAAACGCACCACTGATTCCGAATCCATTTAAAACATCTTAGCTCAACTCAAAGCAGAAAATTTAAATGAGAACTTGAATTTCAAAATACATTTGTAATATTTTTTGAAAGATCAGACTTGAATGGAATGATATCTATTTATAAATGTCACTCCGACCAATTTAATTCTGCTTCAGCATTTTATATATTATTCAGCAAAAATATATAATATACTTTATAATATATAATATATTTTATAATATATAATATACTTGAAGAATCGGTTCCGTTCCTAATTTTTTAGTGATCCCTTTTCATTTCAAGTAAATCAACGGAACTTTGGAAATATCATTAAAAAACACGCTGACTAATAATTTCCACCTGTGAATGGAATTTCTTTATTATAAGGCGAAGAAAGCAACAACGTATTTCAGAAGATGAACAATAAATGTACCGCAAACAAAAGATGATTAGCAAAAGGGAATCATTTACAGCCCCTTGTGGTTTGTGTTCGATTACATCAGACATTAGCTCTGTTTTCCATTACTGTTTCTTCTGCTCGAATAGCATTCGAATCGTATTTCATAATACAATACTCAATAAAACTGTATTTGAACCTTAGCTTATGAGACGACGAGAGGAATTTTGTTTTGTGTCAATGATAAACATAAAGAATATAATATTAACATCGGTATTTTGAGGGGTAAGAATAAATCGTTTCAACCTTCTAATAATATGGCTCATTTAGTGAGGTAAACAACTAGAAAATTCTTGATCACATTCCAATTCCATTAAAATTTTTGCACCACCATCATTCTTGAGGATCAAAATAAGAATTCTTTAAGCAAAGTAAATCTATTTTAAGATCAGTAACATTTAACGTAATATCCATTGAGAGAATTTGGCAAAAGATTATTTGTAAATACTCAAGTAAAGCCTATTGTATAATAATCATAGGTTGAAAACGTTAATGTTCATTAACGGACAAAAGAATGATATGAATAATACACGTAAAAGAGAGAATTGCAATTGAAAAGCGTTTTCTCGAATACTTTTGGTATATGTTAGTGGTTCTTACTCAAACATACCCAGTTATGATTTAAATACACATAATATTTTATTGCCTTCGCTTGCAGCTGAAGGTCTGCATTTACGACAAATGGACGTTTCTTTCTTCGAAGCGTTCGCATGAACGTAACCAATCGATTTGCACCGTATGATTCGACGGACTCGTGTTAATTTACGACTTCCATTATCGACGATTCGATACGTGTGGATGTGAAGATAGGAAGTGAAATAAATGGAGCTGATTTATGAAACAAGGTCAAACACTCTCTACTTTCACTATCTTCGTTTGGATCGTTAAAGGCGACCCTCGGGAAAAATTAATGTAGATCTCTTACGAAAGAAGCCACCGCTTCTGGTCCATCTCTTTCTTAGTGCTCTTTTTGTTGAGCCAAAAATAGTCTCTCGTCGAACATCTAAGACTATTTCTACAGGTGAAATCACCTGTAGAAATAGTCATTAGACTACAATTTTTGTATTTTTATCATTCATTTGAAAAAAAATTATTTATATTTTGTAATCAATTCATTTCTTAATATCGAAATAATATTCTATTTCCATTATTATCCAAATATCCGTAATGAATATCGCACTTAAAATCTTCATTTCGCAGCGTCGTAGTTTTTAAAAATAAGCATATTTATTTTTCCTTTACTATATTTTTATTATAAATATTTTTTTCGCTCTTAAGCATATTTATCACTAATTATGTCAATTAAATTGCGAAAGCAATTCCATTTCGGCAGTTTTCGTTGTATCTAAGAAGCATATAGTTGAAGTGCATAATAAATTGGAGATCCCTAAATCGGCATTCAACAGGTCTCCAACATTTTCCATAATGTTTTATTAATGGATATTGTAAAAATGAGGATTCGAAGGGTTAATTGGGCAGCGCCGTCTGCGGAGGAAGGGCCTCTGGTGTGGTCACTTCCTCAGGGTGGCTCTGTTGGGCAGTGACCGCCTTCGCCGCTGGCCCTTGTCCGTTTCCCGGAGGTGCAGTGGGTAAGTGGTCGCCCTGGAAACGGGTTAAATAACCTTCACCATTTGATAACAAAAAAGAGGGAATGAGTCTCTTCCATTCGAAGTATAATTTCAAAGGGAAATTGGGTTCAGAATCCTTTTCCGAAAAATTAGAAAGGGAATAATGAAACTCGAATTCTTTAGATTTCGAGGAATTTTTCAGCTATAATTTTCTATCGAATTCTATTAATGAATATTGGGAAGTAGAGATCTCTGCTGTACACATTGTATGGGACCCTGCCAATGTATTACAATAAATGAATGAGAAAATATACTACAGAAGACAATATTTCGTGAGAAAGTTCTATTATAAATCAGTTGGTGTAACTGAAATGTTTTAAGATACGGAATCGGAATCCAGAAAATGAAAGATAAGCGCAAAGAATAGATTTATTACGAGAAAAAGTACATCTCCAAAAGAAATCATAGCTATAGTTTGCAAATCGTTGCTGTCTATAAGGATAAAAGTAAAATAGGGAAAAATGATGCAACAACTAAGAAGTTCAGAAACTTGTTTCTCCACAAAGAGACGTGAGATAAATCGAATCAGTTAAGAAGAGTTATTAGTTAAAAAGTTACACCCCTGGCGAGAGATGTCTATCCACATGGACATAGAAGGAGGACCTTTTAATGGGATAAAGGAGTTATTTTCGTTAAATTCCAGGTTGGATAGTTTATTAGTATACGTTAATGATATTGTAATTAATTATCTCTCTTTGTTAATGTACTTATTAATGTACTTTATTTCTGTACACTGTATCACTTATTTGTACTATTAGTGTTAATATGAAAACCATGCATGAGAAATATGAAGAAATTATTCTGCCATATTTCAGTTACAATGAGATGATTGTTTAAAAGGTGATAATTAGTTTAGCAAATATGTCTTTGATGCTATCTTCTAATCTTTGTCGTCGCTCATGCATTCGAAAACCATACAATGGTTCACTTTAAAGTAATTGCAATTAAAAATGTTGTGCACAAATTCTGTGTGCACAAGGCTTAGGCTCATATTGTTATCTTCCTCTCACCTGCACACGGAAGCCGTTTTCGTCTGCAATGTACGTCAATGAGTAGACGACTCCATCGGTGCCTTTGTAAGAGAACGAGCCCTCCTGCACTTGGGCAGTGCCGTCGAAGCCGTCGGGGGTTCCTTCTTCCGGTGGAGGAACACTCGTCTTGAGGTATCCGGACTCGTCTCTATGCACTCCGTCTTCGGTGTCGAAACTGCAATTGTATACACATTCCCAAAGATTGACAGTTGAATCTTTAGTAGAAGATCCAAACGCCTTCAAAAGGGTTATAATAATATCATAATCATATCTCAATCGATATGTCAATTATTTCATAGTCATATTTTGTAGGTTGTCACTTTGAACACTGGTTTGTAAGCGTGAAGAAGGAATGTGATAAGCATAGGAAGTTATGTGCCAGAATATACTCATCAAAAAATGTGACAGGAAAGATTAACTAATAGTAGAAAACATATATTGAAGGAGGAAAATTATTACATGGAATGGTTTTTCAATTACAACTGTCTTCAAAAGAAATTACCGATTCTTACAGAATAGACTCAGAATTTCGTATAAATCGTGTAATGTAAATCAACTTACGCTTGAGCTGAAATCCCATGAATTGAATATTCAAAATATTTTCGTCTTCTAAAAGATGAATTTAAATCATCTTAGAATACTATTATTCATTATTATCATTGACTATATAATCGTTTCAGTAAAATTGAAGACAAATAGAAGCAGTTGTTGATGATAAATATGTCTGCGTAATTTATTTGTTTCACGATAAGAGGAACATAGTGCTGATAGAAAAAAGAGAAATTAAATAAAAAAAGAAATTTTGCATTTAGTGTAATCCTCTTCCGCTGTGAACACAGTTCATCTATGTGAACCCTATGATACTTATGAATTTTTTATTTATCTGTAAATATTGCTCTCCTGTAAAACCTATTTTAATGGTCGTAGTTCCGTGGTTGAGTGTTTCATGCATAAATTACGATTGAAATGAGGTATGACGAAAAATATAGCAGAGAAAACAATCTGGATTTTAAAATTTATAGTAATTATCCTAATTTCCATTCAAATTCTTTTAATAGCAGTGTTTCTTGTACTTTAAATAAGACCCGACTTTGAGTTTTGCTGAGTTTCGGGAATTACAACTGATTTTATCATTTTATCTTTAATATTATTTTAAGCAAACCATAAGAAACTATAAATTACTGATCACGACGATTCGATAACATATCATGAGACTATTTTAAAAGCATTCGGAGAAGAAAGCGAGAAATTATTTATCGAATAATGAAATATTCTTCTAACACTTCATTTTCTTTTGATATCATAATTGCTAAATTATAAGATCAACTCTCCATCATTCCGTATCTGCTATTATTACTTTTTCTTTTCGTTGTTACTTTCTTCCCTAATCGTCTTTACCATAAACTCTTGTCCAATTACTCGTCGTGAATGTCGATCCAATGTATAATTTTCATTCATCCGCAACAGCAAAGAAAGTGAGAAAGCTCTTTTCTTATGTGTCGTTATGGGATAGTCGCACTACGTATTCGATGCAAACCTGAATTTGTAGCTTCCGTCGCCTCCGAATTCCGATGTTTGGTTGAGAATGGCCACCGAAGGAGCTCCTGAAGGCCCAGCGTTTGCCGCTCCCTGATCTTGGGGCTGCGACTGGGGCGCCGCCATTGTCGACGTGGATAAAGCGAGTACTATCAACTGAAAAGAAGTCTTTCACTTTCAAACCGTTTTAAGCGGAGATTTCGAACAACTTAAGTGCGCGACGCAATTCGGAAATAATGCCACTCACGTCGTTTTCGAGAGAATAGTTCAGTTCAGCTTAAACAATTTGTAGAAATAAGTACTGAATTAATGTTCGCTACATTAATTAATGTTGATTCGTTTCAGTATGATATTATGCTAAAATATAATTAATTATGAAAATTAAATGTAGATCATACTTATTCAAACATTTTATCAACACTTTAAAATTGAATTTTTATATGATATCACCAATTTCTTCTAAATTTAATGTTTTTCCTGTCATAACTTATAAAAGCTCTGAATGGTATATTTTAAATGTTGAATAATTATTACAATCACAAATTCTATCGTATTGGACCTGAAATTTCTTTAAAAGTATTTCACTCATTCCAAATATAAGGCTAAATATTTCATAACAGGTCTTCATCGCGAATTATTAGTAGCTAATATGAATTTAATAAGTAATAAAAATATTTATACGCGTGATTACCTCAGCTGTTCAAAGCTTATTAAAGCTATCTATCTCACATGAACAAGTTTCTGTAAATTAAAGCACCGCATCTTTTATATTCTGAGTTATTATTTATTATTTTCAGCCATTGCTATGGAATTGCTTTCAACTTCTTCAATACCCACTTTATACTTAGTCCCTAAATAATTTTAGAGAATAGATTTTCATAAGGATTTACATATTTATAAATTAATATTATTAATAGTTATATTTCTAATTAAACTTGGGAGCTCAAAAGTAAAACAAATCAAAAAAGAAAATTGTAAGAAATAATCGATAGGAGTGTAACTCACCCAAATCATCTTCCTAGCGAATGCTTCACTATGATGAGCCTTCATAGCGCAGCTTCTATTTATACCCAAATGATGCATAATAGTGCACATCCCCTCTCCTCTGCAACATTTGAGGTGCTAAATGTCCTCTTTACGCCTTACAACAGATCCTTCAGCAAACACTATTCATTAGCGCACCGAGAACAGCCATTGCATACATTCGACATTTAAATACTCCGAGAACTTTCGTTATCTATCATTTTATACTTTCTTTTGTTTATATCCCGCATTATGTTATTAGGAATCTTACGAAGAATTTATATATTTTAATGAATATTATCAAATGAATGTTTAATAGACATCATAATGGATAGTAATCAATCATCTTAAGATAATAACTTATCCAATTTATAGAATTTAATGAATAATATAATCCATTATCCATGTTCAATTGATATAATATTTTTATCAATTTCATCCAATAAAATTTGAACTTGAATTTGATATTATCTCTCCATCTTCCACAAAAACTTTTCCTTCGAATTTTTCAATTGAGGGAAATTTACTTGTTTGTAATAGAATCAGTTTAGGATCAGAAAGAAAAGGACTTGTAATTATAATAATCCACACTTAGCTGATATTTACATTATTATGGAATATTTCTTTGGCACTTACACTTTCAGAGACATAATTCAGAACTATTCATGAAAATCGTAATACAACTCGTCACCGGAAATAGTGATATTAAACAGTACTCAAGATCTAATTGATGCAAATACCTGAACACTGTTAATGCAATGCACAAACTATCAATTGAGCATGAAAATCTGCACACAAGGTTCCGGGAATTCAGTCCATTAATAGGGTTCCATCGCAACCCCTATTTCATCCTCTACAGGGCACATCGATATTTCTGGACTGTGAATTTTTCCTTTCCGCGGCCCATGGTTTTTTCCCTCGCATTCGGCAGTGAGTGTATTCTGATTGAATTCATTGGTGGAATATTTCCTGAATATGCAAAATGCAGATCCTCAAAGCTCATGCGAAGATAAATCTAAGAAAATACAAACTGTTGATGAGTCAGAGATTTTAACGCCTGAAATTGTCAATGTCCACGTCTCGCCGAAATATTGCATTAAAAAATGTGAAGGTGATGACATTAACTATCGAAAGTTGTGGTTCTTATACATTTGCAATAATGTATATATTTATTCGTCTCGATATAATGATAAAACTTCGATAAATATTGATAAATTAGATGTTTGTTACATTAACTAACTAAATGAAACAACATTCTTTAAATTGGTAGAATTCATTATTATCTGAGTAACTCAAGGTTAGATAATGGCAAATAGTAAATTATCGTTTTCCACAATTTTACTTGCCACGATAATAATTAAATTTTCTGAAGATCAGAAATAGGAATATTCTTCAAGATTTATCTATATAAAAATAAAATGCTTTTAGTCTTTATTAAGTCGTTTTTGCTCATAAAATACTCAATATTCTGAGAATTTTTAAGCACATATGAAGACAATGTCATTGGAATACAGTCTGATTGCATCCTTGGCTTGATTTTCAAAGGCTTAAAACGATCAAGGACTCAGTATGATTCGCTTGAAACTCTATTCTCTCTTAAGCCAAATCAATAGACATTCGAATTGCATTTCCAATGGAATAATCAGCCGTATTTCATACGCTTTCACAAGATACTAAATGTTGTTTTGAGAAAAGACGGATAAGAATAGGTAGAGTATAAAATGAACGACAACTCAAAGCATTTCTTCATATAAATGCAAAGGAGTTCCTCCGCAGTAATTTAATTTATCGATAATCGAGATGAATGGAGATGATATTGAGATGTACAAAATCTCTGAGTGAATGGAATTGTCGTAGAACATAAAAAGATATTTCAATTCAATCGAAAAAATTACTATACGCATCAAAAAGTTCTATTAACCATGGATCGAGCATTAATTAAATGACGTAGCGTACATAATGTGATAAAATATACTAACAATCGGTGTTTCATCACCATTTTCCTGTTAAGGTTTCAACCTGATATATAAAATTAAAATTTATAGTTATAAAATAATGAATGGTTTTATCTATATAGCAGTTGGAAATTTTTCAGGAAAGATATAATTCACTTGCCATTTTATTTTATTTAAATTTCATAATCCTTAAATTTGTAATGTCATTTCTCTCTTCAGAATAGATTACAAAATATATAAATAAACCCTTAACGAGGTCTTTCACACGTACTTTCAATATGTTTCAAGGGTTTTATTATTATTTTAATTAAGGCGAACACTCGATCAAACATGTTTTTACTTAAATAATTCAAATGACTTTCGAGAGAGTATTATTATGGTAATTTTCGGATTCATATGAGAAATAATCATTAGACATCTCACCCCTGTGTTTGTAAAATAGATAATATCTCCAATTCTCCAATTAATACTTACACATATTATACTTATACTCTGCAATTGAGAGAATATTAAATTCACTGCTTATCTAGTATTTAAATAAATTAGATATGTAATTTACGAACCCAAATATTTAAAAGGAGAATTCAGTCATCTTATTAAACAATAAATGGAGACGTAAATCGCTGAATTTATATGATAATGAAAATGGTTAGATGCATCAAACTTTCCTTCGTGTCGCATCTGACCAAGTGACAGCTGATTACATTGAACATTCTGCCTTCAATCACTTCCTTTTATTCTCAGGAAAAGACATCTATTTATCGTCACTGCTACTATTCCTCAACATTGATGTGAGTAACGCTTTAAGTACACACTCATACTTTATCTGCATTGTACACCTCTTCAAGTGTCACTTCAACCGATGGCCGTAACGCCGTTCTCTAATGACCGCTTTAGATGCAATAGAAGGTTCTAACGGGTCCATTGAGACTATAATTATATACATGTGATATATCTTAACAATGTGATTTATATGTAATTGACGGATTCTTGAGAACAGATAATGTTGCGGAAGTTAAACACTCTTAAGTGGGAAATGCTAATAAATAAACGAAAGATAAACTGCCTATATTGCGAATATACTCAATTAATTACTTGAATAAGTTCTTGCTTCTCATTTGCCTATATTACAATTGGAATATTGTCGCGGGTAATTTAAAGTTTCGAAAAGCAATGATTTTGGTGTAGCAAATGACCCATAAAGCGGAGTATTCGTCTTTTGATTATTACCGGATGGATTGTGTTGCTGGTAGTGATACATCACTATTTCAGCTTTTACTATAAAGTAGTTGAAATTTCTAAAAGAAATTCACTTATGTCATAAATACATTTTCTATAAAAGTACTTTGAAAGTATCTTTACTTAAGTAATCTTTTAAAAGTAGTAGGTTGTTAAACGCTCTTAATTGGTGTAATAAGTATGGTACTTATCCCTTTTACTGCACATACTTTTTCTGCAATCTCCACCATAATAAAGACAAGTATTATTATTATTATTATATGAGAGAGTATGACGACGCCTCAATACTTAACAGTTGCCAAATCATCATAATTTTCAGAAAAAAAGGATTATCATTAATCTAATTTAACAGTTTATTAGGAAATATGATATTCTCATGTCGCTGTGTGTTATCTCCTTATTTTCAACATTAATGGCAAAATTCCTCTGATTTCCGTTATAAATTTATTCTCGAACAACTTGTCTGAGGCATTTTAGGTCTTTAAGATTGGAATGTTGGCAGAATTATCCATTGAAATAATAAAAAGGAATCACTTTAAGACTCAGTCCTTCATTTGAATCAGTTCAACAAAAGGAAAAGTGTATTCTGAGGCCAATGCTGACCAATAAACGTTTATACGAGAATCGTAGTTCGTAGCTGTCGATGTCATACTATTATTTCGGAGCTATTAGTATTTTGGTGTAAGCAAATCACATGAAGTGTGTGATATGCTCAGTGCTAAACGTAAATTAAATCAACGGAACTGCGTTTCCAATTTGTGTGAGGATATATCTTTACAGGCATATTTGTCGTATTTCTTGTCACTTCAATGATATCTGTTAATAGACAAAGGATTTTATTTGTAGCATCAGAATCTGCATAAATCTAGATGATGGCTGCACAAAATCTTTGCATTCCATCCCTTCCTCCGATATCTTCGTAGAATATTTAAATCATGCATTAAATAATATTCATCAGGTGATTATAGTCGATATCCACAACTTTCGGAATTCAAGAACTTTATGATTAAGCCTAAAAGTTATCTCAATCATCATACTGTATGAGATTTTTTATGCATCATTTGCCTTTCAACATTATTATCATTTTGTAACTGCGCTCAAATTTTTGCAACATTCTGTTTAATAGTTAAATGAAATGAAAATCTTCATTAAAGCCTTCACTAGAATGCTGATCCAACCATATTTATAGAAAAAAATTAAAATTCCTATAATATGTATGTTTATTTTTGTAACTGTCTTTTAACGTATTAATTGCAAATCATATTGGAAATTTGGACGTGTGTGTGATAAGATAGGAGAAGTCGATGGGCGGAGTCCTGTGAGGAAACAGTTTTAACGTATTAAAATGAATGTGGGGAAAAATATTTTTTTATGTGGAAAGGCTATGTTCTTTAGCATTCTTTCGAGTATTTCAAAGAAGCGACTCATCTACTTTTGTTACAGTAGACGAATTAGTTATGAAGTCTATACGATTTTGCCGGAAGATGTGTACTTTCCTTCGCTTCTTGTAAATGATATGTCACCGTTTTGACCCCATTGACCCTCCAAACCTGAATGGGGAATATACAGATTCCAGTAAATCCACTTCCATAATTTATCTTTTGAAAGTTCTCTCTGGAATCGGCAAATGTCAGTGTTATGAATCGACGATTTCTTTCTCAAAATCCGTGTTTTCTTCACCAGGAAATCTTTGTATCAAATGTAATAAATTTTCTCACGTAAAACAGTTCCTTATTCATATAATACTATTTTCAGGGGAATTGGAACTATATTTTAATATTTTTTTGATTTTTACCGAACTTGTTTTATCGCAATAACTGCGTAAAGCTTGAAAACTAAATTAATTCTGGAATATAAACTATTATTATTAAAGTTATTCAAAATAAAATATATATAACGAATTATTCTGCATTATATTAGATCTTTACCAGTTCGTTACATTGATGTCTTATTTGCCTCAAGTATCATTTGAAAGTATAATGTATTCGATATTTTCTAAGAATCATTTTTTTTCCGAAATTAAGGGCGTTAAATTCCTTTCGCACAAATTTAAGTCTTTCGATAGAAATAACTAAGTTGAATAAAAAAATTATCTTTTATATTTATGTACGGAAGAAATGATGAAATGAATAATACTCAGGAAATATTGTTATTTTTTCAAAGCTTTTAATTATATTAATATGTCAGAGAATCAATTGATGAACATATCTAAATGTTTAATTATGAATAAGTCTTTCTCCGAAATCTGTAAATGCTTTCACTTTGTAAATCATCACTGCGCTGAGTTTGGATTTGTTTGAAGAGATAAGCCTATATTTCGGGGGTCAGATACATCATCTCTATAATGTGACTGATACATTTAAGGAAAAAATTAATAAAGAAAGAATTATGTGGAAAATTCTTTATCCTCATTTTGGAATAGAGTTCTTGACGGAATAACGGAGCAATTATTGAGAATGATCTTTAGAATTAAAATTAGAATTTGTTCAATTGTTTCTGTATGCTAATTATTGCTTCACAGAGAAGTGGATTTGCCTCACTGTCGAGTTTCTCAAGTGATATTTAATTTTACAACGATAATATAAGCAAAATTGAATTTACTGTCGCAAGAGAAATGCTATATAATTAGACTTGATATATTTTTTCAGTTTTTAAGGATAAAAATAGAAGAAATATTTATTTATTAATTTGAAATATGCAGTGAATAGCATTTTTATGAAGAAATTATAATTATTTTTCAAAATGCAATTGCCTCTCTTATATGACAGGAAAACGGTTATTTTCTGTAATTATTCCACACGATTTTTCCCTACCTCATACAGGATCTAATCTACATCTAATTTTTTAACTTTCTATGTTAGGTTTCTCCTCAACAAAATAAAACATTTGCAATAATGGAAATTTATGAAAAACAAATGAATCTTTTTCATAACTGTCTAACTCAAATACGATATTTGACGGCATATAAGACGCAGAGAGACACAGAGCAACTCTCTGTTTCCATGCACTTTAGCGTAAGTGTTATGTGGTACGGACTTAAAAAGCTTTTTTCCTTTGTGCGAGGCCTAAGTATTGAGTGCGTCTTATATTCCCTCAAATACGTATTTTTAACTTTCCTCTCAAAATTTACTATTGATTACATTTACCTCTCGATATCAACTCAATGACTGAAATGTTATTTCAATTTATAACTCAGTTTATTTCTTCAATTGCATAAAAAGCGTTTGCTACTTTATTCTTCCGAGTGAAGGGTTCACTTTTAAATTATCAATCTTTAAATTTTAATTAGTTCTTAATTTTAAATCATCAGTTTCTGCTCATTGATCAAAACGTTTAAAATATTTTATTGATATTTTTCTGGGTTTCCGCATTGAAAATGCGTCATGCACTATGAAATATTCGTCTCTTTTCCAATGAATGAATGAATTCCAATGCATAATTAGTTTTTCTATAATTTATTTTACGATGAAAATTATTAAACTCCTTTTCATTTCTCTTGCGTTGCTTCTATATGCCAATTTTATTTGTCTGTTCTACTTGTTGCCTTGTTATTGCACTGAATTCTAAGATGAGTAGCGTAGCTCTTCCTGCGTTTTTACTATGAAATGTATCACTCTATTTACGCATTTACTATGATCCCTTTTTGTTGCTCTATTTCATAGGATTCCTCCAAATGTTAACAATAATTTATTTCCAATAGTATTATTCGATTGTTGAATGTATTCCCATTACAACTACGGATTGAAATAATCATGAGGTGGTTGAAGTTCGAAGTAATAGGTAATGAAATCAAAATGCATTTTTATCATTTATATTAGTTTTTATTGGCGTTTAGTTTTCATATAAGGTAACTCTTAATGAAAATGAGAGTAGAAAATATTAAGCACACAGGCGCATATTAAAATAAATGCCATCGGAAATGAAAAATATACAAGATGAGAAAATATACAAAGTTTCTAAAACCTCTAAGATTAAATGATTCAACCCAATATCCACATCGACTTTTATCTTCGGTCCGAATTCCATTGGCGATGGAAGACTAGCGGAGGTCCTTAAGGACGTTGGCAGGTAAAGAGAAGGAAGGAGAATTACGGTCGGTTGTGCGAAGTCATGTCCTTTACTAGATTGCTCTTAGAAGGGCCTTCCTGGGGGTCGGTTGAAGGGTCTCTCGGTGGTGGATGGAAGGGTGGCCAAGTAGTCGAGGGCCCTCTGGATTGCGGGGGGGATGGGTGGGGGCACCGGGAGGTGAGCGCCTTCTGGACGGAATCCGTTCTCGTCGGCCACGTATCTCAGCTGAATGGGCACACCCTCTGGTGAAGTGTATGCGAACTGACCCTGGGCAACCATCGCTTCCAGATCCTTTTGTCCAAGATTCTTCACCTGACCTTGCTCATCGGCTGTGATTCCGTTGCCGGTCTCGTAGCTGAGGAAATGAAAGACAATTGTATTGAGTCATGATCAGGTTGCTCTTTCCCTTTGTTCCTTCTAACATTTGGAATATAAACCTTAAATTTCAACATTGTAATAAAAAAGAGCTTTTGGTGTATTTTCCCCCATCAATATTCTCTTTGCAATGGGGCAACTCATATATAAATCTTTATACATCTTTGAACTCCTGAAGTCTTTAAATATGATCAAATTTTAGAAAAAGTACATTTCTTGTATTCTTGCTAGATTTGCATAACCTTACAATTTCTTTTCACTCGTTGCACTGAATCTTTTTTACTTTTTAAATCCTATTCATATTCTTCGAAAATATTATTTCAGCGGAATAATTTGAATTTAAAAAGTACGGAAAGTTGCTTGTCAAACTTTAATTGTAATTCTTTTTATATTTTATTTACTTTAAATAATAATTTTTATACTTCAAAGAAACTTCGTGAGCGAAACATTTAAAAATCAGATTACCCATGGGGTTCATACTATTAAAGCTCTATTCTAAATAAAAAAGATTTTATGTAAATATCGTGTAAAAGTGGAGAATTGATGAAAATTCAAATCAATTAAGCAGTTTTTAATTATAGATCGTTCAACTGAAATATGTGAAAAATGGTTAATATTTAAGTTTGGTAAATTTGAAGATTGAGATGATATTATATTTCCGGAATATTTGTATGATTCATTTTTACATGATCCATTTCAATCATAAATCATTACTAAAACTAGATTATTCTTCCCATTTAAAGTAATTGAATAAAATAAATGAAGAGTATGAAAAGTCATCTTGACAATTCCTAATATTGGGAAAGTATCAAGGTACGAAAAAGTGAGATTACAAACCGGATCTTCCAGTTCACCCATCTCCATGACAACTGAAAATTTCACCGTGAAATTTCCATTCAGAGACGATTTAGTAATCTCAAAATAAAACCGATGTCTTGTTTGTTGTGCAATATTTGTCTATTTGTGGAAACTGAAATGATGAACGATTTCCTATTTCATAGGATTAAATGATTATATTACCGCGCTTTTCCTCATCATTAATCGTTTAAGATAAGATCTTTAGACTGACGTTTTGTATTCATTTCTATGACTCAAAATAATCTACAACTTTGTGATTTTTGAAAGCAAAAAATTCCTTATCAATTTGTTTCCCCTTTTTGCCTTTTTCGACTTTCAAGCACAGAATAAGAACGGTCCCTTTTATTTTTGAATAAGAGCTCAAAGAGAGTGTGTAAATCCTCACCTCCAGGCGTAGCTACCGTCTGGATTGTGTACATTGGTCTGCCTGAGAATGGGTATCGGTTGACCAGGTTGGATGGGCTGAGGGCGGAACTGTGGAGTGGCACACGCCATGGACACCAACATGAGGGCGATGAACTGTTGAATAAACGATTTTAAAAGATTTTTAAAGTAAACTATTCAATGAAGTGTAGTTCAGGAATAAATTTAACTATGTGACAATATATTTGCAACATTTTTGTATTTTATGTATAAAAATAAAAATGTTGCAAATATCATTTTAGCCTAATTAACGGGCGATTTGTAAATAGAATATTTCAATAAAAAAAAGAAAATATCACATTATAAAATGGAAGTATATATGCTTCCTACGCATTTGTTCCCATTTTCCCACATCAATAATGTTCATTTTCGCTAAATATTAATTGACAGCGTCAGTGAAAATCTCAATGGTTTATGTAGTATTTCTTACTTGCTCTTAGTTCTCAAATTTGCCAAAATAATTTTAAAAACGACCTATCCCTTTAATAAATTAATGATTGAACAAAGTGGTCATACAAGGAATAATATTTAATAATGGTTACTTCGCTAGAAGAAGTGTAACAAAGACAACTAAATATGCCGATTTTACTTTTATTATCTTATCCGGAGAAAGGTTTTTGAAACCGATTTAAATTTTTATGCTTTAATAATGCTAATTAGCATTAGAATATTGCTAATTAGTATTAGTATTACTAATTCTAATTAGCATTAGGAAGAGCGTTTGCTATGAATAATCCAAGTGCCTGACCTCCTGACCTTAAAAAGGATAATCCTCAAGTGATTGCCAGGAACTGTGGTGATCGCTTTTTGAAGCTTCCTCACCTTCGCACAGCGTGAGAATCCCTTTCGTTGACCTCGTGACCGACAGTGGGCGCGACATTATATTCCCCTCATTTCGACATACCGCGCGAGTCAAATATCTTGGCACGACTCAGCTAAAGATTATAATTTTAACTCTTTGCGAAGATACGCGAATAATTTTTTAAACTCCGCAATAAACGAGTAAAGACGGCTTTATTGCTTAAGAATGGATCATCCGATGCATTCCACGTAATTTCCCATCGTGAGGTTGAACCTTCCGATGAAGAAATTTATTTGATCGCTTGAGATTCTTCTAGAAATTGTTCAGGACTTTAATAATTACCGTTTCATGCATTTCACGTGTTCACACACCAAATAATTATAAGTTAAACGGGAACATTCTGTTGTAATATTAAAAATTTACTGTGCAATACGATTTTAATTTTTTGCCAGCGAATTAATCACGTCCTAATGAATAAAGAAGGGCAACTGTGATTAATTACGATGTGCAGATATTCTGTTAAATAGAAATTCAAAATTTATAATATAAATTATAATCAAAAATAAATATTAAAAAATATATAATTGAAATATATTAGTATAAAGTATTAGATGAACAAATGACAAATTTGATCGTAGAGGAAAAATTATCGCCGTGAGATTTTGTGGTAAAGTACATCCAAGCAATCGATTTTGATGAAATTCTGAGAATTTACTAGGAAGGAATTGTTATTATTTAAAGTTAGAACGTATCTTCTGCATCTCACAAATTTACCGAAAGATGCGGAGTATTAATATCTGATATTCGTAATTTTTTCAAGTACCATACTCCTCACTGAAAATCTTCGGTGAACGTTTCCTATTGAGATAAGCACCTATCAAATCCACTATGGATGTATATCTAGAAGACGCGGGTCGCGATCCATTGGAAAAGTACCCCAAAATCTGCAAAAGAAATATCTTACCGATTTCATGGCTGCTGTGGTTTATCCTTGGATAGGCAAATGAGAGACAGCTGCTAAGGATATGGTCAGTGTGGAACTGCACGCGCTTATATACATCTCGTTGGATGTCCCTCTTCTCCCCTCCACATAAATATTAAGGGAACATCTTCTACCGCCCCTTCCTCCCCACCCTCCTCCTGCAATTCACCTTTCACCTCCACATCATACTCCACGCCCAATCACATGTTCAAATCTCCAGCACGAATTCCGACCTTATGACTCTTTCTTCTAAGGAAAATGTTCCATTCAATGCATGTGATGTTTATGAGTCCTTGGGCAAAATCATAAAAATGAATCCATTGTCATTTTCCAAATGAAATTCAAAAGCAAAGGACCAACTGAGGTTTAGCGATGCACCTTTCCACCTGATCGTTGACATTTCCCTAAATATCTACTGTTTATATTTACATCTTATTTTAATTACTCATCTGCCTACTTGTATGATCATCAGCCATTTTCGATCCGATAACGAAAGAACTCTCTATTCTTCTTCACTTTGAGTCACTGTTTGATATTTCAGAAATACTGAGTGATGTCTTAGTTTGCCAATATTTCTGCTTAAAGTGTGCAAGAAAAAGCGTTGCCAACTATTATGACATTTGAAAAGAGGAAATGAAAAAAAGATTTATAAATTATTGATTGTATTGCATAAATAAAAAATCTGCATGGAACAAAAATGTTATTGATTCTCATCTATAACACAAAAAAGAATAAAAAGGTATTTGGAATAACAGGGCTTATTACAGTATTTTGACCATCAATATTTCTTCTTTTCTGGAAGATATTCATCTAAAATACTCATGTCAGGACAAAATACATCAGAGGCTAGAAATGTCCTATGAAATTCAAGCAAATATAGTTTTAAAATGAAATATTTTCCCATCGATGTTAAAATAATTCGAGTTTTGGGATTCCCTAAGTCTTTGTACTTTTTCCTTCTTTTACGTGTTTAATTCCTTATGATGAATGGCCTCGATCCATCCGACTTCAAAAACCAAAACTGCTTTCTACTTCATCTATTTATTTATTATCGCGTTCACCTAAATATCTCCAATCCCAAATATAATGTATAATAAATGTAAGGTTTTCACCGAAATAATGTTTATAGAAAATAAACCAAGTCCTTTTATGTTTTCTTTAAATGGATACTTGAAGAGCCCAGAACAGAAACATTCGGTGGTTGAAATAATTATATTGTGTTCTTAAATACAATTATATATATTCTTATACAATCGAAAGTGAATCAGCTCCTAAATTGAATTTCGTTTTCAACTCAAAAGTTGAATGTGACAATTGTTATATTCATCTATATTGGTACTTAATTTTTTAACATTTATTCATTCATTTTTACAGACAATGATCGGTATAAAGTTTATTTCTTAAACTACTTGATCAGACAAATGTTAAGAATAGTAAATTTAGGGACTCAAAGAGTATCCTCGCGCAAATTTACGTGAATGCGAATTGGAGAAATTCAGGATATTGCAAAGAAAGAGAATAGCAAAACTTGAGTAGGAACGATAATAGTATATAATTGGCATTATAAATTCAATTATTTTTATGAGCTATATTGAGCCTGCAAAACCGACATTTGCTCAAATTTAGAAGTTGGAAATATATTTTGTTTTTACATTCGCAGTATTGCGCAACAATCAATGATACACGAAGAAGGGACATCGATGTATTACAAAGTATTGAAACGGACACATGAGGAGTGCATTTCCTTCTGTACATAGTAATGTAAATGTTCAATTCGTAGATTTAAAACATGACGGGATCGCAAGGATATTCCGCCTTGGGCTCTATCACTTTCTCAAAGAGAATTCATCTGACATTTAGACTTCTCCGACTTTTCCGAATTTTTCAAAGAACCTCATTGAGAAAATTGTTCCTTTAAAATTGCTTCTATCCTTGATTTTGGGGCAGTAAACTCCTCATCGGTTACAGGATTACTACCGCAAATGACGTAACTCACCTTAACCTATTTCCCAATTATATGGCTCTTTTATGGGTCGCGTATAAAACGCACGGAATAGTACAAATTTAGAATGCCTAATCTCCAAAATGATTTAGTCCGTCCATTAAAAAAATAATGTCCTAAAAGATATCCTCTATTATGGATTTTAAGTTTCCAATGCTCGAATCGAATTTCAATTGTTTATTGCCAAGTAATGAACAATTGAACTTCGATAGAACCTTTTTAATACGAACGATTAAGTCCTGTAAAAGTGTTAAAAATCATGAAATACATCATATCTACAAAAAAAGAAAGTCATTTTCCAATTGTTCAAAAGTCCGATTGCTCAAGTTCACACTTTGGCGATTCTGCAATTTCCTTCGACAATCCAAATGGTCAACATGATGCGAAAACGTGTTTTTACTGATTTAGGAACATATTTGTTAAATTACTGCCAATTCAACATTATAAACAAGTAAAAAGATTCTGTATTTGATTAAAAACATCAGCTAAAAGATAAAGAAGGATAGCTTGATGAGCGATATTTTAAGAATATATTCTACGTTAAATTAATTACTCAAATTTTGGCAAAGAACTTAAAAATTAAATCAAATCACTGCTTTTTTTGCACAAGTTCCATAAAGAACATGGTGAACCTTGATTCTGTTTTAAGGAATAAATAACTGCGGTGGGCCTTTTGATAAAGTTGACTTAGGTTATCACATCGATGAAGATTCTCAGCACTTATGAAGTACATAATTTTCTCTTTTGGAGAATCTCTTACTTCATTGGTGCATACTTCTCACGAAATACGCATACATTTGATTTCTCACATCGGTGGAATTATTCGGAGGAGAAAAGTGACGAAGTGTGAGTGTTAAAAATGTAAAGGACTCAATTGTGAAAACATGAAAGCATTGCAGCTATTCAATATGTTAAATTCCCACTGCTATTTTATTCTCAAGATTTCAAAATTATCACTCTAAAGAGTAGAAATTACTTTTCCTCTGTAGTTTCGAATGAATATTCGATAAATCAAGATGATCAGCGAATGAAAATTATCTCATATAGAAAATATGCAAGTTAGAGAAGAAAAGGTTTTGCCGTCGGTTGCAATATTTACTCGCGTAAATAGGATGAATATTATATGCAATTTACCTATTTGAACGATTTAAAATGATATATAAATAATTCTCTCTCCTTCCAAGAATAGTAAACAGCGAATACCATCTACACTCATCCTTTGCCAATAAAATAATTCATTTTCATAAATTACGGAAACTATATTTATTGTGAAATAATTTTTGGCTCCAAACTTTGATTCCAAGTTTCATCTTTTATCAAATATTAAGTAACTAATTTAAAGGAAGTCTCTAGAGAACTTGACAATACATATTGCTTAGCTGAATTTAAGATGCCGTATGTGATTTTTAGAATTTTTGTTTGGCGTGTTTGATTGTGAATATAAAGATTTTATTTTTCTCAAATATGTTTCTCTCTTGTAAATTCGTATTTTACTCGTTATTTTTATTCCATTTGGAAGATTTGTCAGATCCAGCAATTATTCAGTTAACTTGATTCAGTGGAAGTGCTTTAGTTATACAGATAATAATTCTGCCAAATGCTTATTTTAAATTTATTTATTTATTTTTTATTATTAGTAAAAATAAATCTTGGATAAAGCTGTCTTATAGTTTATTCTTGGTTCAATTGTTTTATTTTAGAGTCCACATTTTATCTATCCCCTCCAATACAACAGTTTGTTACATACTAAGGAGGGGATGACAAAAATATTTTCATCACTTCTGATGAAAATTGATGGAATTTAATTAATATTTTTACAGATTTGTGTTTGTTATGAATATCTTAGCATATATAATTCTAAAAGTTATATCGTTGAAGGGGTTTTGGTAAAATAATGGCATTGGTCGAGATATGCTCTAAATATCGCTATTTTAAAATTCATAGACACGATTCGGAGTCATGCTGATTGAACAGTTCAAAATTATTAATATTTCACTAATATTAAGTATTTTGTAGTACAATTATTTTCATTGTGTTACTGTAGAAGAGTAGATATCATGGCATACATGAATAAAAGGAAATTCATACAAATACGATGTATCTAATCTAAGTATAAAAATTATTCCTCCTTATAAAGTATAGAAACTCATCATATAGTCAGGTGTATTGATGAATTTGAATAAAGTGTATTTATACTGGCACAAGGTGAAGTTTGAATGTATTGCATAAACACATTCATAATGCATTCATAAAATCCTAATCTCTCATTTGAATTTTGCAATCGAAGGTTATTTTAATGCAACCCATTATATTCTTCCGTTCGTTGCTTCAAATCATTCTTTATAAAATTGCAGTAGTTGTCTGGAAATAGTGTCCTTGAGTAGCTCTGAAATTAACAATATTTTCATTAGCACTATTTTATATATCTGCCAAATTTTACAAAAACAATGATTCTATTTTTTATTTTTCAGAATCGATCAATTTTTTAAAGTTAATGCTCAATATATTTATTAAATATTTATCGTAAAAAACAACAGATATACCGAATGCTATAACAAAATAATTCTTCTTAATTCTTAAAATTTTAACGAGTCTTGAATTAGTAATATAAAGGTAAATGTTTATTTAAAAGAACGCTTATCATATAAGGGTTTGAACTCTAGGCAGGGGTATAATCAATGATTACTTTTTGTAACTATTACTGTTATTATCTTTTTCTGTAACGTACTTATGCTGCTTTTCGAAATTTATTTACGATCGGGTGTCGTCCTCTAATTTCATCATTTCCCGATAGCATCCCTCTAATGGAAGGGCCTTTTAATTGCTATATTAGCAAATAGAACGCCCTGCGAATTCAATGCCGCCCGTTGCGTAATCGAGGACCTTTTGGACAAGGAAGATGAACTCGCCCTTTCTCCGATGACCTCCTTCTCTGCATCCGCCCAACGCGGAATCGAATTCATTTGGAAACACTTTGATGAATACACACATTTAGACTATGAACAACTACTGAAGTTAGTTTACCACTATGCGATCCTTTTTGGAGAATATAAAATAATGACTATAAACAATGTAAATAGCATCCCACGCATTTGGCGATTTTATTTTTAACAAGACAACCTTTTATTAATACAGTTCTGAAAACATAACTTTACACCGATATCTATGGATCATACTTCTGTACTTGGCAACGTTTTTTCTTTGGCTTTTTAGCAACGCATTTAAAACATAATGTTATTTATTTTTCAATTCACTCATGACTGATATATATATTTACACACGATATTTGTCTATAGTTCTACCAATTCTTTGGGATTATTATTGCGTTTAAAATAATTCCATATTTAATAATAATAAACTTAATCCTTTATATTATTTTATTTTCACAGTTTCACTGCTATTTATGATTATGATACTCAACTCTAAGTTATACGCCCGTTTTAGCGTAATTAAAATGGAATTTTATTTTATTCTTATTTAAGACATTTTAAGCAAAAATAGTTCTTTGATTCGGATTTATAATTCGCGTTGATATTTCCTCTTACTTTCTATGGAATGGCCCGCTATAGTAAGAAGAACATGTGCTCATCACATGTTATTAGTTGCTTCTTCGTAAGTTGAAGGAAGTGGCTGTTGTTAAGGTGTGGTTGCTATTTCCTCAATGAGTACCATTTTTCTTTCGAGACATGAAATTTCTCCGATTAAAGATTCTCTTTCATTTACAACGTTTCGACATCACTTGGCAACTTGTTAATTCTTCGGTAGACGAAAGTTTATTCGATTTCTTTTAATTAAAAATAGTTTGATAGTTGATAAACTACAAAATACAAATACGATTCATGTAAAAATAGATTTTCACCTCAAAGTCCTTTTTTAATTTAGTTGTATTTTAAAATTCTAAGTAAGGTTTCTAAGTCTTCGATTGATTATAAATGGAAACATTGTTAATCACTGGTCTTTTATCTAAGCTATCATGCAAATTGAAGAGGTTCTCATATAAGATTAATAACTTATAATAATTTTCCTTCGAAATATAGCATGTGATTAGTGATGCCTTTCAAGGCATAAAGGCAATTAATTAAGAGACCTATATATTTCAAATCATGCATACTTGAATTATCAGCTCGCTATTTAATTATTAGTAACTTTGGATGTATAACAGTAGTCTTTCGAGTTCAATTAAAATTCATTGTATCGGAAGCTTATTCAGTTTGAACAGGTTCAATATAATCGAAAACGGAGTGAGTTATTCTATTATTTTAATAAGTTTATACTAAACTTTGATATGAGCAATAAAGTTCATAAATGAAAGTCCTGCAAAGATTATACTACAAACTCTTTTAATATTCCTATCACTGTACAATATTCGCAAACGTTTTCATGGATAAGGAACATGGAACTAGTAAAATAACAAAACATATAAGCACACTCAATTAAGGAACACTTTAAGCTATCTATCGATCGTAAGATAAGGACTAGATTTTGTGAAGTGATATTAAACTTTCATTTGTGTCACATAAACGATTAAGGTCATCGCGAGTGCAGTTCAAGATAAGATCTTGATTGAAAATCGTCATGATTTCTTTAATAATTACACTTTTGACCTTTTGCTCATCTCAGTGCTGCTCCCTTCACTCATCCGGAAGATATTCAAATGGAAATCCGTTTCCCTGTCCTTGGGAAAGCACAAGATGCGATTTCGTATGCATCTCCTATAGCATTACCCAAATCTTACGAGACAATAAAACTTATCCCTTAATAAACGTGTTATGAAATGTTGAGTTGGCCATGAACAAAAATAGCAGAAAACGTGAGATTTCAGAAAAGGAATGGAATTTTGGAGATGAAACACGGATTCTGCTTAAAATATTCCAAACTCGAGAGATGCTTTGTTCCTGAAATCATTATTGCAATGCCTTTGTAGACATATATCGGGGGAAACTGTATTGGAGCAATGAATTTATACAAACGGCATTATTATTTCCCACAGATGTCTTTTAAAAGTTCCATCAAATCCTCTCTTTAAGGCACTTTATAGGGCCTATCATTTGATAGATTTCCCAACAGAGGTTCTCCACTTATTCCGAATAACGACTTAATGCTGAAATTTGTCGTTTTCGAAATAAGAGATTGCGTGAGATGTGACCCGAGACGAAGATGTAGCGATAAAATGGCGTGAATTTGTGGGATGTCAACGCCATCTGGACGGGTAAAAAATTGCGGTGAGAATAAGAGATATTCCGATGCCAAATTGAAAGCCTTTTATCATTCTGGCGCTTTCCGCTGCGTCTTTTGACGGATTTCACTTTTGAAAGCATTGAATTTCTTTTATCTACCCATCAATTGCTTTTTAACGCAAGAGAACATGTCAGTTTTAATTTAAAGAAGCGATATGTAAAATATCCTCCTCGAAGGTGACTGAAATCTAAAGGATTTTTACCAAATTTGCAAACAAGAAGAAGTATTCAATTTAAATACTGATGTAGTAGAAGTACTTCGTGATGAGTCGAAAAATTCTGTACAAAGAAATCCGAAGAATCATTTCTTCAACAGAACTATTCAATAGCATAACTGTTAATTCTGCGAAATGAAAAGTAAAGTTAAAAATTACAGAACAAGTTGGAGGTAAAACAAATAACATTCATGCAATCATTAAAATAATTTATAGGGTTTAAGGAAGAGAATTTGAAGATTATCAGATTTCATATTTTAGTTTGATTTTACTCGATTTCAATAGAATGAAGGTTCTTTTCCTTAAAAAAGAATTTTTTTTTCAGACTAGTAGTAAATATTAATAAACAAAATACGAACAAGAATGAAGTAGATTTAAGTTGCGTGAGGAAAAATATTTTCCAGCTATAAATATTGCTTAAACTACTAAATATAAAAGTGTATTAAAATTACTCCTGTTTCATAACTTTCCTTTTGTGTGTGAATACTTTTCGTTGAAGTTGTTCCGAGAGGTCTCATTTATTGTTTATTAATATTATATTGTAATATTGTTTTGTAATTCAAACCAAATGAAATTTAACCATTTTACTCTCCAACTCTGAGAGATCTTTAACTTCGGGAATATGACATTCGTATCACTCAACTTTGTTTATCTTCTATAAATCAGCTGCAGATCTCTATGAGGCACATTTTTAGGAAATATTATCTGTAAATAGGCAAAAGAAAGATTTGTGAGTATATAATCGAACAAATATGATTTCCTCTTTGGTAAATACAAAAAAATAACATATTTTCCTTAAGCACCAAAGGCTCTGTTTCTGGTATAGTACCAAGATAAGAATATTCACATAATCTATAATTACATAACTCATTTTCTGTGTAAGTGAGGACGCATCAAAATTTTTGAGATAAAAGTGAAAATGAGCAATCAGTTAAAAAGAGTAAAAGTTGAGGTCATAAAGACCCGCAACCTTTGGCCGAAGACATTAACGGTATGAATTGAGTGCCCTTTTATGAGAAAGTGCAGCTGTTGAGAGGCACACTTGAATCAATTCATCCCTTTTCGAGGTGTTTGTTTACATTCCTCAAATGGAACGCTTAATGAACGCCAGCTATTGGTACTAATTGCGACTTAATTTATTTTTCCTCGGTTTCACTTTATTATTTTCAAATAGTCCAAGATAACATAACTTCTTCCGGATAAGAAACTTCTAAACTTAAGTCCTGCTTCGTTCTAAAAGTAATTCCTTTAAAAGATTTCTTCACTTTCACTTTCGTGCAACTGTTACTCTCCTTGGGAACTTTAGGAATCTCAAACCGAAATGCAATCCGTTTGTATAAATTTTGTCGAAATCTTCGAAATATCGAACACTCTCTAAAAAGTATCTTAACAACGAATTCCCAAATATTTCCATTCACCTTTCCTTGCATTCCTTATTACATAAACCCAATCAAAAAACTTTGAAATACTGTTCGGTTCTAAATTCAGTTTCTAATGATGTGATTTATTTTAAATGAATCTGACCAAAAATAAATTATACTTGTAAAAGTAATAGAAAGAGTAATTCTTTGTATGATATGGGCGACCATGAAATATCGTTATCGTCCGCTCCACAAAAATTGGCAGCACGGGAAGGGGAAATAGATGCATGTAAATCGTCAGAAGGAAGCGATAATTATTCCAAGAATTCATTTAATTAGTGAAGCAGAGGATTTGGAAAAAATAAGGGACTATGCCGTTTGACCGTCAGCTCATTTTATGCGGGATTTTATTTGATAAAGCAATGGGTTTAGACTGCTGACATTTAATTTCACTTCGCGGATTTCAATGGAAATATATGATCTTATAATCTGACTACCCTTGATTCTCCTTTCCTGCTTGATATATCTGCAGCGCCTAATGCACGTGTTCGTCTAATCATCGAGCATATATGCTGGTTAACTTACCCCGGAATTTCACCAATCAATGTGATGAACAGAAGAAATGAATCCGTTTAAAGTCTTGAGAAATTTGATTAAATATTACTCCTTTAATGTAGTGTATAGAAAACACGACTTAAAAGTTACTAAAAATGACTTTTATTAAAACTGTAACATAATTAACATCAAAAGAACAACATTTCATTCATCTTAGTACATTGTATCTGAGGTGCTCCTTCCCCCTTGTGGTTGTCAGTCCATTCGTGACGAATTCACTTGTCGAGAGCAAACAATCGCGTGCTATCGTTCCCTATACGGAATCTTCTCCTGCACGGGTTCACGAAGTATCTGAAAAGGAAAAGCGATATTTGAATAAAAAAGGCACTGTACTAATTCCTTGGTTTTTGCCGTCACCTTGATGGAGCGTAATGGACGACGTTTCAGGGGCGTGTAGAGTTCATTAACCTTCTCCAAATAGTCTGAAACGGTAAATACTTTGTTTCAGTATTGCGATATCAACAAAAACGCTTTGATAAATAAATGATTCCAAATTAATTTATTTTAGCCATAGAATTAGTAAAGATAAACTTCAACATGCAGTTCTGTAAAATTAGATGCTAAACGCTGTTTCCATGCGCCCGTGTAAAAAATTCAGCTTCTGCATGGAAGAAGGAAACGCAACAACTCCAGGATAGGATAAGCTTTATCCCGCTCAACTATCTGCTGCAATTTAATAAATGAATCCTAAGCAGGGTTGCTATGTGATAGTACCAAAGCAATAGATAAAAACATGAAGTAGGGTAACCACTAAAACTAACTATGAATTAATGAGCTCTATAGTATGGTGCTAAAACTTTGCTCCAACATTATCTATGGAAGTTGAAATACCGCCTGTATAACACTGAGGTTGGTTTGAAATTCTGTAGATTATTCCAATGGACCGCTAATAACAAGGGAAAACTAAGAAACATGGTGACACAAAGGAATATTGGAGATGATGTAAAAATGTGAGTAACTCTGAATAACGATTAATGAACCATATATATGAATCACTGTGCAGATAAAAGGTGATTAAAGTTCCTAATAAGAAGCTATGGAATTTTTTGTAATTAGCTTAGAGCATTGGAAACTCAATGAACATGTTCGAACCGAGCCTCGCAGATTATCAGATGTGAATAAGTAAATTTGGCCCAGAGAAGGGAGATCTAGCTTGGCTAAGATCAATTGCCAAACAGGATGCTTGAAAAGAAGACAATAAACTATGGTCCATTATCTTCATGAAATCATTGCTTATGCACTGAAGATAAATGTACGCCTGCACTGAGAAGTTCGAATAGATAGAGGACTTAAAGAAGGATCAACCCTACCACACTTAAGGTTGAAATTTTCCTTACAGTAAGCAACAAGGCAGGAATGGTCAGTAGTATGGGTATCGTCAGCGTTGTACATAAATGGTAGGTTAGAACTGAAAGTGAAGACACCTGCTCTTATACAGAATAAACCCTTAAATGAAACATCAGAGAAAGAAACATGAAGTAATTCTGAGAAGAGAACTCTGTAACATAGGAAACCTCCCTAGCTACAAAGCTTCATAAAGGTGTATTTGTTATGATGACCATGAACATAAAAAAGTATGGCGAAGGTCAATGAAGGATTCAAAACTAAAAGTCTACTTCGATGATATTATCCTCGAAGAAAATCAAACAACCCAGACTTAATTACTGCAAGAGAAACATTCGTTGCCAGTGTGGCAGACATAGGTATGGACCAATTAAAAGTATTCAACAGAATTACTACACCCTTCTGAAATATGATGGCTCAGGGGAACGCTAGAGATGAACTACAAAGATATGATGAGAAACAGTGGTTAGAGGCAACAGTCTGAAACATCATTCAGAAAAGGAGAATAATAGAGTTTCTACAGATATTAAATGAATTAGCTAGAATTGTACTGTAAAGTAAATTGCAATTTACAAGAAAAGCAATTCTCAAAGACAAATGGAATAAAAATTTGACAAACTGAGGAAGGAAATAAATGCAGATAAAATGGATAACGTTGATTATTATAATGAATAATCATTGCCATTCTTATCTTTCTTATCATTCTTAGGATTTTTTCTAAACTTATAAATATCTTGTTTACTTATCACTGAGAGAACATTGTCCATTGCAGAACCATATTCGTCGTTTATCAAAAGTTCGAGTTCGAGGCTCAAATTTATTCCCAAAAGATTCTATTTTATACTTTAATGACCTTAAGTTTAAAAGACATAAATCTTAAAAAGAAAATCATACTCATACATTCAAATGTTTTATTGATTTCCACCAAAGGAAACGAAAGAGGGTTGCAATCCATTCAGTAGGCTCTTCTCATCAATAGAAAGACGTACACTCTACAAACAGAAGGCATCCTAAAATTAAAAGAATACAGTAATAGAAAAGAGAAGCAAATATCCAGGACATAGCAAACTCCAGCTGCTGATGCACAGTCGAATCTACTTAACTGTTTAAAACTATGTATCGTAATTAATTTGTGTGTCACACTCTTCAAAGTCAGTTTAAAGTACAACTTGATTTAGAGCAATATTAGAAAGAATGTACCGCATTAAAGCCATTAATGTTAATAAAAACGAAAATAAAATGTACCGGGAGCTATACAGGATAGTCTCTAACTAACAAGTTGCTAAAAATAAATGGATCCGTTCCTTATCAAATTTTAAGTTACATAATTAAGATTTCATAGAATTTAATCTCCCGCTAAACATTTATCTTGATTCTGATTGGCCGAGAGAAATACCACCGCTGTCAGTGCAATTGTTGTATTATTAAATTATACGCCAAATGTTTCTGCATCTGACGCCCGATTGAATGTCTTTAAAATTTCTCTCTTCTTTTACGTCGACCGGTACTAATGGCAGTTTTCTCGAATTCGGAAGAATAAGTTGATGATACATTATGAAAATAGTATCCTTGTGCAGTAAGACTCACGTAGTAGGAAAAAATCATAATAAATACTAGTATTCATATAATTTTTATCGGTTACGATACACCTAATCATTAATTTCAAAAATCTAATTTCAATTTTAGAAACCCGGAGATTACATTCGCACTTCCCAACAGCGTTACGCATTTATCACTTCCATCATGCATCTCGCCGTGTTCACATCGTTCCTATCACCAGTTTCTCATGCACGCTATATATAAAATATAGAATACAACATTGAGGCTCTAAGTATCCTAATTAGAGCTATTATGCCACGGCGGAGTACTCTATTCATAGAAACCGCTTTCGATTCTTAATTGATAGGTGGATTTCGACAGTATTTTCGAGTCCATATGCATGATACAACGGAGGAAAGTTAGCTTTCGCTCAACAACTACTCCATTTTAGCTCAAAACTAATATTAAATGCATCAAAAGTGACGACGAAAGGAAATCTCGGTATTCGTTCACCGTCATTTCGAGAGAATGGGCAGGTAGAATTCTCGAAGCAAATTTTGTTGACAAACGGGCGTTCAAAATATTTTCTGATGGGACATTTCGTTTCTTACCTTAATGTTTCCTTTGAACCTCGTTCCTCATTTGAAGTTTTTCTGCTCACACTCACATGACGAAATCGCAATTTTTGTCTCAACTGAACCGCAGGATATGTTAACTCTTATACGTGCTTCAATATCCACTGAATACAACTATATGGTCACAATCACTGTATCCAGGAGGTTTCGAGATGATTTCTATGCCGAGAAATTGATACGAAATAACGGAAGAGGCCACTCGATTGACAAAATCCAAGAACAAACGTTGCTATCAAAAACGATCCTGTAACTAAGTCAGGAACAAATGCAAACGAAAGATTGCTTTGCCCTCTACCGGAAAGAGTATTATTTCTGTGACAACGAAACGATGATTTTCGATGTATTTTCGCTTCTGTTTCAAGCTGCAGAGATCTTTCGAGCGTAGACGGTCTAAACTCTCGGTTTTTTGGAGTAACTATGAGCCAACAGACGCATCCGGTGTCCTTATGACTTATTGTGGAGAATGTTCTTTGCTTACAAAGAGAAGGGAATTAATGACTTTAGGAGTAGATGAATGCGAGAAATAGTTTCCGCGGAGATGTTATGGAACGGAACGATTGAATTAAATAAAACCTTATTGGTACTTTTGAGAAGTCATTGGAGAATTATTTTGTATTATTTTTAAAGCAGACGGTTGGAGCGAAAGATATTGAGATGGGTCCGGTTGCAGAGGGATATTCCTCGACTTTAATGATGAATTTGTTCCGAGAGTTTCTATCGCCGTACTTTTCGTATCATGTCGAATATAGGACTCGGTTTTATCACCTTAAGTTTCAATCTTTTTCTACCATAGCTTATATTCGCCATATACCAAATAGGGGGATCAGGTGGATTAATCTCCTTCCATTAATTTTTTAAACGGAAAGGCGAATCGGTTTAAAAAACTTCACTTAAGAATTATTCCCGGAAAAGTAGGTAATAAATCACGAATGTAAAGGTAATTCAAGATAAAGTTTATTCAATAAGTAAGTTAAGACTGTACAATAAATAACATCAGAAGTAATCCATTTCATTGTTCTTAGTTCATCGTCTCTGAGGTAGTCCTTGTGGTTGTTGGTCCAGCTGTGACTAATCAGTCATCCACACGTTCAATGGAACCATCCTCTGCTAAGCGCAATCCTGATCTGAATAGGTTTGATAAGTATCTGAAACGAAAGTAAAATGGGTATGAGACATTGAGCGGATTCCATGGTTTCCACCGAAATATTGAGACCTCAGTAGCTTTAGTAATATGGACGTGTAGAGTTAATGCACTTTCTCCAAATAGTTAAAAATGGGTATGGTGAAAACCTGTTTTCAGTATTTGGACATTGAAAACAACGCTTTGATAGATGAACGATTCGAAAATAAGTTTTGATCTGTGTGGAATGAGGAGGGATTAACTTGGACATGCAGATGCATAAACTGGATACAAAAACGCACCTTGCACCGATGAAAATACTTCAGATACTTGAGCTTCTGCGAAAAAGAAGGAACCGCAGCAACTTCAGGATTGAGGTAGCTTTATCCACTTTACTGCAGAACTGTGTACAATGAAATAAAATGAAACCCATGGCAGGGTTGCATTGTTAGTGTTAGTGTAATGGTGAACAGTGATGTAAACCACTATAACTAACCAAGAATTCAAAACTATGGTGCAAACTTTGTTAACTATGATAACCAAAGAAATTGAAGGAACAACCTTTCAGTACAGCCGGCGTATTTTTTGAGGGTGCTGTGGAATCCATAGGATTATTGCAATGGACCAATAAGGAAAGACTCAAGACTTAGAAACCTGGTGGTATTGAGGAGATAAATTTCTAAGAAAAGCGTTTAATGAACCGTGAATATGAATCACTCTGCAGAAGAGAAGATGATCAAAGTATCAACTGAGAAGCTATGGATGTTTAATGCAATTTGCTTGAAATTTAAGTGATACTCAATGAAGATGATAATGAAATGAGATCTCACAAAATTTATGTCCTATAATTTATAATCTATGAACAAACGTCATACCTTAAGTTTGAATTCATTGTGAGAGGCCGATTGAGGAATGAATTAATGAATACTTTTTAAGTCCAAAGTTGCTTTCCTAAAATAAATGTCTTAAATAGTGAATAGTGAAACACTGTTTAAAAGTAACTTAAAGACAACATTAAATGCAAATGTAAAAAGATATCATAACAATAAGAGATTACTACACTCCATTACTAGAAATTTATTATTATATTATCTATCAACATGAATTTGTAAGAAGAGGATTCCAGTTATTAAAGACCAAAAAATTAATTGTAAGACCCAGTTGCTGGCGTATAATATTGAAGATCTGATAAAATTATAAATTTTATATATAACTATTATTAAAATTGGTTTTTAAAATTAGTTTATAAATTAGGAACTTGAAAAAAGGAGGAGGAATCGCAAGAAATCCAGGAATGATGTAGTGTATAACCTGCAAATGTAACCAAGGAATCAGGGACTTTGAACGTTGAGGAATGCAGCGTGGTCCATTAAGGGTCAAAAAGTATGAGGCTACCTCCATCATCCATGACATTATGCTCAAAGAGAAACAAACATGCGAACCTCAAATACAGGGAAACTTTCGTTGCTGCTGTGCCAAGATGCAAAAAGTTGGTCCAATTCAAAGAAATCGATGGTGAAACTCCATCCATCATAGTGGCTTAGAGGAACCCTGGAGATAAAATACAAACGTATAATTATATTATATATAATAACGTAATTCAGAAAAGAAGATTTGAGTCTCTAAAGAGATTCAGAAAATTTGGTTGAATTATGTTTGAAAGTTACTTGTTGGAAAATTTCACAAAGGAAGCCATAAGGAATTATGAATCTACCCAAATAAGGGAGGATTTCAATGTCGATAACATAGAAAAATATAATAAATATAGTGAATTATCAATGCCATACTCATATTCCTTTCTATCCTTTAAAGTTTTTTTTTACAGTTAGCAATATCTGGTGTAATTTTCACCAAAATAAAACCAATACCAAACTACATTCGTTGTGTATCAATATTTCACTCCATGTAATTGGTTCATATAGAATAATAATAAGCGTTCGATGCTCATTTTTAATCAGTGATAAAACTATTTAATTCTATTATGACCCATGGCTTGAATGCTTTAAAATCTTGATAAGATATTGATACTCATATATTCAAAAGTTTTCTTAATCACCTCCAAGGGAAGGTTAAAAGGGTTGCAATCCATGCGGTTGACTCCTCTCATTGATAGGCACATTCTACAAATAGGAGGCAGCCTGGAATAAAAAATAACAACTCATGGAAAAGACAGTCTAATTGCATTCTTTCCCCACTAACACTCTGTCAAAACTCCTTTGTTAATTTAATATGTATGTGCCGTAATTATTAATTTTTTATACAAACTCTTCAAAAGAAGTTGAAAGTACATTAATTAGAGCAAGTGATGGCATATACCTATAGCGTAGAAAAGCTTTAAATGGTAATGAAAACGAAATTGCATCCTATCGGGAGCTATATTGTATTTTCAAAAACTTATTTACGTTGCAATATACGAAGGATAATAAAATATATTCCTTATTAAATTAAAATTAAGATTCGTTAAATTTAATCTCCCGCTAAACATTTATCTTGATTCTGATTGGCCGAGAGAAATACCACCGCTGTCAGTGCAATTGTTGTATTATTAAATTATACTCCAAATATTTCTGCATCTTAAGACCGATTGAATATCTTTAAAATTTCTTTCTTCTTTTACGTCGACCGGTACTAATGGCGGTTTTCTCGAATTCGGAAGAATAAGTCGACGATACATTATGAAAATAGTATCCTTGTGCAGTAAGACTCACGTAGTAGGAAAAAATCATAATAAATACTAGTCTTCATATATTTTTTATCGGTTACGGTACACCTAATCATTAGTTTCAAAAATCTAATTTCAATTTTAGAAACCCAGTGATTACATTCGTACTTCCCAACAGCGTTACGCATTTATCACTTCCATTCTGCATCTCACCGTGTTAACATCGTTCCTCTTTGACGGACGTTAAATTTTGCTACAAATTAAATTAACATTATAAAAAAGGGGTAACAATCATCCCTAATTGAACTAAATGTCCAGACGCAGCGATTTGTTAATACGAGCCGCTTCCGATTTTCGGTTAATAAATGCATTGCAACTAAATTTTCCGAGTACATTTGCATGATTAACGGAGGTTAGTTAGCGATCGTTGCCAAACCCATCTAAGATCATTGCTAATAATTGATTAGGACCAATCTAAGGTGACGACGAAAGGGAGTCTCTGTGTTCGTTCACCATCAGTTCGAAACAATGAGCGGGTAAAAGCCTCGAAGCAAATTTATGTAAACAGGGGAAAGGTCGTTCGAAATATTTTCTGATGGGACATCGGTTCTTACCTGAATGTTTCCTTTGAGCCTCGTTCCTCACTCGAAGTTTTTGTGCTCACTCTCACATGACGAAGTTTGTTTGACAATGTTTTTCTCAAGTTAACCGCAAGATACGTTAAATCTTAAATGCTTCGATATCCACTCAACACAACTATATGGTCACAATCACTTTATCCAGGAGGAATCGTCAAGATTTCTTGGACCTGATATTTATACGAAACGATGTAACACAACGGAAGAGGCCATTCACTTCACAAAATCCAAGAACTAATTTCGTTCACCGCATAGTCCCGCCAACTAATGCAGGAACAGCGAAACGTGAACGAATACATTGCCCTCTGTTGGAATTTCGAATATTTCCTCTATGACAACGAAACGATGCATGTCGATGTTTCCGCTAAACCTCATTTGAGCTCCGAATTAATGCGTAGAAAACCTTTACATTCTAAACTATTTATGAATATTCAAACTGAAGCAACAACCACTCTTCACTTTTCGTTAAAAATTATACTCTCTTTTCACCATCTTGATTTTTAGAGCAAGTTTCGCTCACCAGATTACATATTCTTCTTAGATATACTTACTTTTTCACTTTTTCCTACAGCATGCATAATTAAGCTTTGTTATCCTTTTTCACTTACACGTATTACGGTTTTTTGCACGAGTTCATGTGGATGGTAGTATGATCCCGAGATACCCAACTGGGTCGTCTAGATTTATATTGTTCCATTAATATAGTAATTGCATAGTTAATTGGAAATTATATTTCGAAAATTATACCAATAAGTTTTAATTGCGTTTAGGCAACCAGTTCTCGCATACGTTTTTATACAAACCAACCGTTTCACAAAAGTTGGCAGCACGGGAAGCTTATGGAGGTTTAATGCTTATTGAGTGTCATAAGGAACCAAACCACTTTCTCTCGGGACAGTGTTGTGGATAAAATTTTCATTTAGTTTGGGTGATATTTTCTGAAATATTGGTGAAATATGGAAATTAAAATTTTTTTCTACTCATCGATGAAGATTTTCATCTTTATAATAAAAGATTTGAATTTTATATCAGAATGAAAAAAATCCTGCAAAATCAGCACAAGAATATTACTAAAACTTTCATCCTATATATCATTATTTGCTAATTTTTCTTAGATTACTCTTTCTAAATTATGAATGCAAAAAAGTAAAATTATACTAATTTTTAATTAACCATATCATAGTAAAAGATAAATTAATTGGAAAATTGGATCGTGCAGTCAAATTTATGCAACGTCTCAAAGTTTTTTGTTTCTTACGTTACGAAAAACTTGTCGCGAGAGAAATCGAGATAAATGTTGTTATTTTAATTTGCAGGTTATTCTGAGTTGATATCTTGAATAGAAAATTAGTTTTTGAATTTTAAACCAAAGTGCGGTTTCGGACCAATCTTAATTAGGCTCTCGGGTCTTTGAGTCTCGAGCAAGTAATGATGATTAACAATTGGTCAATAAGCTAATATCTTGATTGTTAATAGGTCAATTACTCTCTCGGATAATGGGTGACCATTAAGATACCTTTTTTCCTTTCCTATGATCTCTTTCATCTCTTCTTTATATTATTCCCTCATCATCGTGCCCAGATGTTGGCATATAATGAGTATATGAACTGGTTTAGCATTCAATTGAACTTATTATCTTATAACTCTTAAATATCACTTTATTAATGCTTTTCGTGAGATCGTTTCCTATGGTAGTCCCCACCCATTTGGCGGAGATGTTCACTTCTAAATTGTTTTATATTAAGAAGATCCATGATTTATAATATTAATGAATACAAAAGAGGGTAATATGATCGTTGCCCATTGCTTTCCATATCAGTAACCGTGAACGGTCATTATGACCATTTCTACGGTCATTCGTTATAGATACATCTTTTGCTCTGTAATACTGACAATTTTGCTATCTGTATTCAGTTCTAAGATAATGGTTCAGTTTTAATCACCTCTGACCATAAAGGGTGGCCGTACAAATATCATGCCTACGCTCCTACGCGATGTAATAGTTATTATGGACGCGTATTTTTTCTACTAACTTTTATGCAATTGACTTAATAATATTGGGCTTACATTAAAGCAACAAATTATGAAAATCGTTACATCTTTATTTAAGGTAAATATAAATATTTGCTCAGGTTATTAGGAAAAGGATTTTATACCTATTTTTATTCTACTTATGCAGTCGATATGATTTTGAAAAGTGATTTTTTTTCAGATAAGGTGGAAACCAATACAACAACATTAACTCTCAAATAGAAAGAATGACATATCCCACAAGTTAGTTCAGAAATATTGAAGAACAGATGTAAAATGAAAAATAAGCAATGATTTTCCATGTATTTCCAAGAAAACAACCAATGTGAGTTGCCTGGATTGAAGGGTATGTTGTATATAATGAATGACACCTTATTGGGAGGGATGATGAATTAAATGTGATGATTATAAGGTATTGATCACGTGATCCATCTGTGTCGCGTTTGCTTGGGAGTATAATTTGTTGGACATAGGAAGACAAAATGATACATCTTGTCACTACAGTAATTCCAGATGCTAAAGAATATAAGTAAGAGTTTGAAACATTCACTCTTATTTCATATTCATTCATTGTTTTCAGTGAAATTCCTCTTGAAGTCTCTTTAGGATTAAAAAGCACATTAATTGTGAAATAGTAATATTTTTGAAATCCCGCTCATTCTCAGCCGAGTACAGAGTTCGGCATTTCTCCACAAGGTGGCAGCAGCGAAAGACGCCTCGAGATTCTGTAGCTTACGCGCTTAAATTTCGAATCGACTTCTCATCATATCCAACGAGGAAATTTCATTGACAATTTTGAAAAAAAATACCGAGTGATCACTCACTATATGTTTAGGCAACTCGTAATTTATGCAACTTATCACCCTCTTATAAACGCCAAATTTAATACTTTTTGAAAATATAATGCAAAATATGAAAAAACGTTTAAGAGGTGTATTTGATAATTATGTTGAGTATTTTTTTAATATTACCCTATGAGGAAAATAATATTCGTTCTTATTTTTCTATAATATAGATATAATATGATTTAATATTTGTAGAACACTTTCATGGAGATAATTAAAATGTATGAAGTCAAACACACATTGCCTAATTGCGATTTTTCAGTTCAAAGGAACTCGAATCTTGGAATCTGACAGATTTGAAAGTATTATCTATGGAATTATCTACCAAATTATAATATTATAATCTTCGGAGCTCAAGGAAACGAATCTAAATATATAAAAATAATATCTAACCAAAGATATTAAAAATAAATGTAATAATTTTACTATATGCCTATTAGAATTTTTTTTTACGTTTCATATTCTCAATTTATATCCATTATAACATTTCACTGTAAAAAGTTATTTTAGGTATAACTGAAAAGATATTATTCAAAGAAAGATGGGGTTGAACATTCAAGATCAGCTAAGTTTGAGATAAGAAATTATATAACGTATGGGCTTATGAATATATGTAAATATTCCTGTCTTTACAGAAGAAATATTTAACGGTAATTTTAGAAATTGCTCTATTCAATAATGGAACATTTTTAGAATGTAATATTTATGTAATTACGCATTACATCATGTGATTAATACAAGGTTCTGTGTCGCGTGCATTCATTCATATCCGTGCATCCATTCGAGATATGGCCCCAGAAATTTAGAAATAATTAGAATGGAATAGCTCAGAATCGCGTAGAACAAAGATAGGTTTACATATTATTATAAGGTTTTAGGAGATACTGAATAACCCAAATCATTTATAAAAAGCCATAATAAATAACAATCAGTGTCTATTAATTCAGTCGGTTTATTTCCGCTAACTGTGGGTCTACAGTGAGAGAGTTCAAAAGGAAACAGGATTCGTTTGTTGCTCTTCTCACCGCTTGGAGCGCTGCGAGGGATCGATTCAAAAAATGTCCGTGGTTATGATGAGAGTCATCCTATTATGAAATCAAGAGAAAGTGAGAGAAAGGTGAGACCTTTCGAATGTTTATGCTTTTCATCTGAATGGAGGCGGTTGAAATAATTCTCTTCGCTTTTCTCAGAAGTTTGTGTATTGTCAGGAACATGGCGTTAGGAAACTACTTCGTATGCTCAAATAATGTCAAACAACGAAATTATGAAACATAGAAAATAGTAAATAAGAACTCGTTAACCCAAGATCGTTGCATTTATATATATTACCCATCTATTGTATACACTCAAGTTCTCATTTGCAATTAAAAACATTTACATGTACCCTACATTGTTGGCCTACTAAACACACCTTCTGCTACTTAAATATCTGAGAATGGTGAATGAAATTATAAGTAATGTAATAAGTAAGGTACTGGATTTATACAATACTAATATATGATTTTTTATTCCAATTACCTTGCAAAGTAAGAATCGTACATAATATTCTAAAATTACTGCAATTAGAGTTTTCCTAATTTATTGCACACGTTAAGTTTCAGTTTTATGAAATCATTCTGATGATTTATTCTTATATTTTAAGAGAATGAATCATTTATCAATACATTTTTCATATTATTAATTTTTTGTATTTATTTTTGGCAATTAAAAGAAACAATTAATAATTTACAGGAATAAATATCTACTTTGTACATTTATGAAATAAAGCTTTTGAAGATCTCGGTCGCATTCAGTTCTTAGTTAGGATGCTGTTTCACTACGGGTGCGTGTAAATTTTTAATGAAAGTTGGGATTACTAAGTCATTCAATAAAGAAATTCAAAAATAAAATAGTGCATTAAAATTTTTAAATACACGCATACATTTAAAACTTTTTACACATTTCATGAGTTGGAAAATTGGTGTAATCTGTTTCTTTTTTGAAGCAGAGTCCAAAAAAACATTATAATAACGAAAAATTCTCTTCACAGACTATTTTATATTAAGGTATGTATATTGATGTATACTCCATATTCATTTCATTCAATGCAAAGAAAGGTGAAATTGCGCGTATGAAATCAGCCCTACATTAGTTTTGATTGAATTTAATGGATTCATCCTTTTTTGGAACGGAAGGCACTTTTCACCACTTCCTCTTCCATCGCGGAATTTCCGATCCGATAAAATAAACGGAACGTAATGATATCCTCTGTACAAAAATCATTAGAATAAAATAAACAGAATATGCAATAGGGGATTATAAATTTCTCGAATTGATGTCAAATCAGGAAAAGATCGGTTTGATAAAAATTGGGTCTCTCGTAAACAGGCTTAAAATGTTTAATTTACATTCTGTATTTTTTTAGATGCATGTATTTATAATTTTACATAGGTAATTTCAGATAATAAATATATAAGAAAAGAACCTCGTATTTTGCACACGTTCTTATTAAAAGCGATCGATTTTGGCCATTAATATAAGGATAAGAGAAGTACTTCATTTAATATAACATTATTGTTCGAAACTTTCTTACTTAAGAGCGTATAAAAATATGCTTCTAATTCTTTTTACAAATCTCTTCAAAAGCACATCGTATTTGTGGCGCATTGTTGCGTAATCTCAGTAAATTACTCTTCGAAGGTCAATTGAGAAATGGTTTTTATTATCTTTTAAAATGAGGTACAGAGTTTATTTTGAAGAAGATAGGAAAGCGTTCGCGTGGATGGGACTAGTCGTCGTTGGGTGTGCGTCGGTCGTTCAGTTGGCAATCACTTTAGTTGGATACTGGTTGTCCACTGCTGGAGGATGGGATGCGATGTAAGCCAATGCCCTCGCGATGGCCTCTGGAACTGGAGGGGCTACCGGCAGATGCGCTCCCTGAAAGAGAAAGTGAATCCACAAAACCATATGAAGTATATATTTGAAGATCGGATCCACATCTGAACACATTCTGAATACCCTTAAAGGGCACTGATTTAGATGGAAGGATAAAAGTTTATCTCTGCATGAAATATTCAATTCAAGTTTCCGTTTGCGTGTTTTTGTACTCATTTCATTCTTATGGTCTTTGACTGTGAAATGAAACTCCAAGTAATTCAGAATTCATTCCTCTACGAAGTTGATGTTGATTTTAAGATTTAGAATATTTTAAGGATAAATAATCGGGGATTAAACGATGACATCGCTTTTCTTAGTTTTGTACGAATGACATCGTCTGTTCATATCAGTGCCAATATAAATGTACGTAATTCCTTTTCGATCACATAATATATTAATAACAGCAGAGTAAAAGATAATAACGCTCACCCTTGCTTGGAAGCCATTCTCATCGGCTGTGTATTCCACTTTGTACAGTTGTCCGTCGTCGCCAACATATTCATAGGATCCTGAGGCCACGGATCCCTTCTTCTCTTCTCCGTATTCCCTCAATTCCCCTGCTTGCTCCGCCTTCGTTCCATCTGCCGATTCGTAGCTGCAAAACATATATTCATAAACATTTTATAAGTGATTAACACCTGACTTTTTAGATCCTGATTAAAATAGTATGATTAGAATATTTTCTAAGATTTGAAAGTATGAGATAGATGTACGATTAAACAGTATTGCACTATCCCATCAGAAAAATATTTCTTTAAATTGTTTTTCAGATTAAAATTTATGAAGATAACAAAGATATTCTATTCTCACCTGTAATGGAATTTTCCATCATGGCTGACCTCTGACCTCATGGCAACGATAGGCACTTGTTCTTTGACAATGTTGACCCTTGGTACGGCCTCCAGAGGTATTAACACTTCCTCTGGTTCGCCCTGTGGGAAGGCAGCCGCTGTGGCCAACAGAACTGACAGTACGATGAACATCTAAAGGAATAAAAAGGATTTAGAATTTTTATTGTTTATTAAATGTAAAGAGAAATGCCGATGCCTGTCTTTACGATGTCCAACTTTTCTCCGATGCATTGTTCAGTTATCTTCAGTTCAAATATCTTAAGTAATAATATTTCGTGAAATATTCTTAAATTTAAAACTTTTCAAAAGAAATATTAAAATAATTTTAAAATTATTAATAATAATAGCAAAAATAATGCTAGAAAGCAAATATTTTAATTTTTAACGAAGGAAGTCAATTATGACGATCAAATATAATTAAATAATTACTGAGATAAGACAGGTAAATGTTTTACTCCCAAACGACGAATAGAAATGAATACATTTTATAAATGGTACAAAGTGGGTTAGATTGTTTTAACTATTCATTTCAAGCCGCAAAATTTTCGGAAAATATATGAAAAGTTGATACGAGAGAAAAATTCAATGAATGGAACTCGATGTACGTGAGATTAAAATGGACTTCGTTTCAAAGCATAAATGAGTCTATAAAATCTCCTTCCTATCTTCTTCAGGTTTAAATTTTAAAGATAAAATACAGAGAAAGAGTAAACTCATAATAAAATAGAAGAGTGAAGCTGCTAAGTTTATCTAAAAAAAACCTGATCTATATATTCATGTATCCATGTCATGTGTATGCATATATATATGCATACACGAGCGATAAGTTGTCTTTTGAAATTTATTGATTAAATTAGAATTTTTCAATCATATGTTTCGTAGTTATGAAGAATGCTCCTTAAATATGTATCGAAATGTGAGGAATATCATAGTTTATCTTATCTTCGAATTATAATTTATATATGAACATATTGAAGTTTTCTATCTCTTAGAAAAGTTATATCTAAAAAATTACATATTTTATTTGTGTATAATGGGACACGATCAAATCAACAATTACAGTTTATGAAAAATTCATTTATAATTTCACGTAAAACACATAATCGTTCCCTTCTGATAATTAACCCGCTTCCTTCAACAATAGTATTCTTTTAAATGCAAATATTAATAATGTTCCTGTGTCTTTTATTTGCTCAAACGGAGCTCAAACCAAACTCTTTCGCCAATCGAATAACGGATTCGTTTCCCTTTTTGAGTAAACGGCCGAGTGAAGGCCGTGAACGGACTGTGAACTTGACTTTGAAACCTGAATCCCTGCATAATATCGACCTTAAGAAACCTTAAGAATCTAAAAATAGTATAATCAACAGCTAGTAATAGTATAAAAGCCATATAAGCTGTTGGCTATCCATAAATATTTTAATCTTTCCTCTTTGATTTTTAACTCACTCTTATGACTTCAACAAAGCTTATATAAAAATTTGATTATGCATTAAAATTTCCGTAGATTTAGAAGATATTGTAACGATGATTATGTAGATTCTAAGCTTCGCAATGCAACCTAATATCATTTTCAATATCATTCAATATTCGCCATATCCGATTTTTACAGTAGGATTCTATTATCTCTGTTTAATAGAAACTTAAAACAAAGAAGAATTTAAAGTTAAAATTGGTTGGTTTCTCTATGTGACGAGTCAATGAATAGTGCTCATTTGCTATAATTGGAATTTTCTGCTATAAATTCTTATTTTCAAAACGATTTCATTCTCTCATTTAAATTAAAATTAAAGCCTTAGTTCTTTACCTTAAACCTAGTTTATGCTTTTGAAAAATAATTTTCGTGTTAGGTAGAATTTCTACATTAATAGGATATTTTACTATCAAGGGAGGTTTTTTACTAGATATGAACTATTCTCAATTCAAGAAATCAATAAAGGTTCATTCTTAGAATAGTTCAGACTAAAATTAAAATCAGAGAAATTGCAATCAAAAAGTAATCTCTTCAAATATTATTCAGAAAAATCTACTCACCATGTTGAAATGTACTTTTGAGAGTCGATTCGAGTAGTGTGGAGTTTGGGAGTATAGGTGTTTATATATACACATCCTTAGCTCCTCCCCACGCCCCCCCCACATGCACATCTTCCTCTGGTCCAAGTGAATCCTCACCCCACAGCGTCTGCCAAAGACTCCTACACTGACTCAAGGCCACTTGACAAAGGTCACTTATGCCATTGGTCAGTTGCTACGGACGAAATATCACTTTTCTCATTTTTGCTCATGATTAATGAGTACATAAGTGGCTATGGACACTATTTATACGAGGGATTACCTTACAGGCATAAAAAGAGAGTATATTCGAAAAATTCGTGAAAAAAAAACAATTTTTAGCAACAATTCTTCAAATTATATAAATATTCAAAACTTGTTTCAATTACCGATATTTTAACATTTTTAAAATTTTTCTAGATGGAAGATTAATAAACACGTTTATAGCAGCTTTATCATGATGCAGATCGTTGATTGACTTACTTATTTTTAAAATTTAATTTTTACGCCTAGTTCTTGTTAATAAAAATACAAAAGAATTTCTGAAACCAATACATAAATTAAAGCAAATATTTATAAATAATAAAATATTGCACATTCGAATTTCATACAAAAGAAAGGCATAATTTTAAAAAATCACATTTGGAAAATGTCAACCTAAAAATTAAAACATAACGTGTATATTATTATAATGGTTCGCTGATATCGAATTATTATGATTTATTTGAATAATACATTAATTTATTCTCCACGATATACAGTATTGATATTCATTTAATGGCACTTATTTTACTTTGATATAAAACACTTAGAGATTTTAATGGGGAATGTGTTTCAAATGTACGAATCGTAAAAATTCATAATATAAACAAGAAATGAGCAAAGAAAAATTAGAGATAATTCTAATGTTCTTCATCATTTGAATATTAAGCATATTCTTTTAGCTAATCTCCGCTTTTAATAGTTTCGTGAATATTTCTAAGTAATATATTGCCACAAATTTATATTCAAACACCGCTCTCTCCAAAGAATATATACTGAACAATAAAAATGGTTATTAATAACAAATATATCTTCCTATTTGAGAATTCATAGGAGAACATAATTCCCATTTCGGAAGAAACTCCCTCGAGATGTGAGTCAGAGGCTGCGTTGCCTTGAAAATGTGTCTGCGAATGTTGAGATTCCCAGTTGATTACGTTCATTCGACTACCGTTTAAGTTTTAATGTTTCAATTACTTAAATTCAATGTATTTTTAGAATTTGAATACTTATTTCATGTGTGTTCAGATAAAAACAAATAGATGGAAGTATTGATAATAATAAATGTTTTAATCGATTAAGAGTTCTCTTTATCATGGAACGATGAGATGAGAATGGATAGAATGAAATACCAGTATATTACTTCCAATTCAGCTCATTCTATAGGACTGATAAGATCAATCTGAGGAAAAATAAATTGTAGTTTAATGATTGATAAACTACATTCATAATTTAAACCAAACGCAGTAATGCACGAAATTTAAGGTGATATTGCAAAATGTTTCGAAGTGAAATTATCGATAAGATGATATGATGAATGTTAAGAAGATGGAGTGAGATAACCAATTCAATGAAACGATTCAATAAAATATAAGTTTGTGTTAACACTTATTGTAGATGTCCTTTAATATAATATTTCTTGATTGATTATGATTTCCGAGAAGTATTACATTTTATTCACATCGATAGTTTAAATAAAATCGAAGACATCATAATCGCGAATTTTATTAGATTATTTAATAGGAATACACTTCCAATATAAAAAAAATCCGTTTTCTATTGCTGAGTCTCATAGTTTATTTATTGAAAGCTTTTAATTTTAATCATATATCCCTGGAAGTTGAGAAAGATGTAAATTAAAAAGATTAGCTTTTATATCAATTTTTGGTCTAATTTCTTTAGACTTGGAAATGCTAAACCGTAAAATAGTAAAAATGAATCTTGATTAAAATTTTTTTCAGAAACTTTCAAATTAAAAATATAAAACTAATGAGTATGTAATTTATTGTAAATGCAATGATTGTGAATTAAATAGCATTTATTTGGATAAAATATAATATTTCAATCCACTGCGAAGATAATCTTCCAAATTAAAGTGTAAGGAAAGTTTGTTTCTTTAAATTGATTCCTCTTAAGAACCTGTTATCTATTGATTGAATTAAGTCAAATTAGCTTTTCTTTTAAATCCCGAATCGTTAATCGAAAGATCTGATACATTCCTGTTCGTGAATTTACAGCCAATCGAAGGAAATGTCTAAATCGAGTGGAGCGGTCGACGGAAACCAGTTTCACGAGGAAACCATCAGCGATATGTCACTTGTGCTTTTATTTGAAGATGATTTCATCAAATTCAAGAAAAGAGTAGGAAAGACGCATTCGTTATTCTCCGTTAATCGTTAATAATAAACCGCTTCTTCACTCGACACTCATCTATAACTGTTTACAACGATATTATTTCATTTGATGATTCGTATTAATTCTCTTTACGTTGATTGATTGATTCCTCTTTCACTCATTCAAACTGTTTACTATCAATTCTGAAGCAATAATATTCATTCATCATTTTAATAATAGAAATCTTGTGTGGTTAATCCTTACTCAATATAAGTAAGTAACTTAATACTTACTCTGTGGAATTGGCTCTTGAATAAGAAAAAATATTCAATACTTTATTAACTTTGAATAATTAATAACAATTATATAATATGTATAAAATTACTATACAATAAAATGGAATTTTCTGTCGACAGACATCAAGATTTGTTGCGATCGATCATATCTGTTCACAGACGAAATCAGTACTTTATTATAAATATTCATTTTGAGGAATAAACGTGGAATATATTTTATTATATGATCATTTAGACAATGATGATTTGAATTAAGATATGGCTTCTTTTCACGCAGTATAATCTTTTGAAACTCAGAGAGAAAAGTTTTTAGAGCAATCCTATGAAATGAATGTCAAAAAGTATGAATTTAGGGAGTTTAAGGAGAATGCTTTCCTTCAGACAAACGCTCTCTTTTCAAATGAATAACGCAAAATAAAGGAATCACATGACTCAGATGGGCTTCCCTTCGACGGTCACGGCTCAGTTCATTCGTTGCCCCCTTTTCAAGGTCCATCCAATTTATTCGTGGAATCACTCCCAAAACAAGTAATAACTGATCTCCGTCTACCGCCGAGATTCCGAGATTAAAAAAGCACAGCTTTAATTTTATCACTTACATGTTACACTGAGTGTCTTCGTAAGATTACAGGCATTATTTTTTATGACCATATCCAATTAACGTTGCGTCGGCCGAATGAAGTCCTTTCTTTTAAATGCACTTTCTGATGACATTGATTCTTTGAGTGATTACTCATTTATTTGTCGTAGTTATTCTAAAATAGTACTTTACAAAATTATTATGAGCCCATTTTGTGAAGAAATTTTATGAAATGAAAATTATTCATTCAGATGCATAAGTGTTGATTGATATCAAGTGAAGTATATTGGATTAAAAAATATTTTTTATATTATTTGATAAGACAAAAAACAAAATCGGGTTTAATTTTTTTCAATTTTTCATAAAAATTATTGATGTTCGAAGTCATAAAGCTTCTATTTTATTTGTTCCATACTTCGTATAAAACGGAATGGAGCTGAATATAGTCTCATTACAGAGAAGAATATTATATAAAGTTGTAGAAGTAATGTCTGTGTTAATTATAAAATTACGTACTTCAATTTTTCATAATTTTCCTTGCCTCCAGAGCATTGCTCTACCCTTTAGCTATTTTGTAATTATAATAATAATTTGTGCGCGATAATGAATGTGTGAATCTGTTCACTGAATCTGATTATATTATAATTATATAGATCGTATTCTGATACATACATGTGTAAATAAGACTTTAAATTTCCGTTCGAAATATTTAAGCTATTTTTCGACCATCTTACACAGAATTAATGGTTTCTTTTGAAATAAGCCTTCCAGCAACCAGATTGCAAAATTTATTTGATTCATTCATTTGCAACGAATTAATATTTCATTTCGTATGATGAATTCGTAATAATGAGTCCGATATTATGAAATTTTCATTTTCGCGAATATATTCTTGTGCATAAATGAAGAAGGCGTACGACTCCGATAATCGCAACTGTTAGTTGGCAGAAATTCTGGAAGAGGTCGCAACGGTCGAAGATATGCGTTTAAAATTGGTATCGTGAACATAATATGTTTCTCTTTCGTTGAATTTGGCGGACGAGAAATTTTCTCTCGTTTTTTAATATCATATTTAATTGGATTTTGGGTTCACTACGTTTCAATTATGTTAGTATATCCAGTTGGATTATTGACTTAGAGTGTAAGGACATGAATCTTATATAGTAAACGCTGTTTCTTAAATATTACTGTCTTTAATAATGTCTAAATATGTTCCCCTTTTCATCTAAATATTTTTTGTCCTATTATTGCTTTGGCCCTGGGGTTTCTTGCTATAATAATGTATTCGGTGATGGGATAATACCTTAATCTTATTCATTTTACGCGTCTAAGTTGTTATTTTGGGAATTTATGTGTGTAATTTTCTAATCTATAATTAATCTTTAGTTGCTCTATGCATCGAGAAGATATCATTGTGCAATTTTCCTAATTCGCTAAATATAGAACTCCCTTCTCTAAAACATATCCTTATTTAACCCTTTTACTGAGGACCCAATTTTCGAGGTGTATGCCAAAATTGCGGAGGTATTTCCCGCAAATATGCAGGTGTTTGTTTAGTAAATTGTAATAATTATAAATACTGCTATTCATCCTTATATTTTTTACCGTTTTTGTATCATATTACAAGGTTCAAAATGAAAAAATAATTGCACGTTTTCCACTTTTATTTAATATTATAAAAATGTATATATCTGGAAACTAATAAATAGTAATACATAATATGCATTTTAACGATAGTTTACCTATAGAAAATCAAAAAATGTTTGTTATTTCAGTCAATAGCTTGGTCTCTTTACTATGGAAATATAAAATTTTAATGAAAAAATCGCGATAGCTTATTCAAAAGTTGCATTTTCAGAAATATCTACCCTCTGGCACTTGTGTTGCGGGAAGCATACACCATTAAGTCATTTCTTACATTTTGCACAAACGGTGCGTGCTCGTCTCCTCTTTCCTCTTTTTCTATCAAATAGCACACTATACACGTCTTTCTCTTTTCTTCAGAGTACATTTTTAAAGCTCTACTTCCCCAATAAGGGATTCTTTTGATGTTCCACGGGGGACCTTTTTACTTGAAGCCACTCCTTGGAAAGGTCTTACATAATACTAATTACAAACGATAAGCGTGTCTTTAGCTTCATGCCTGCGTGTAGATTTTCTTTATAAAGAACATAGCTTTTCAAAAAATGCGGGATAAAACGTTAAAACACCTTATTTTCCGGTATTTGAGTGCACGCCGCAGATTGTAAATTTATTTCGCTAAAATGTGTTTTTATTTTTTTTATTTATTTAAGCAATTGCAGTTCCACTAAAAGTGTTTCCAATTCCTTTTCTGGGAATAGTTTTGATGTGAGGCTCTTTTCTTTTATTATATCCTTCCCCTAATGGTGTAACACATGTATTTTCATATTCATTAGGACTTTTCCCTGTCATTCGAAAAGTGGAAGTGAGTTTCGTTTTCATAGATATTATCTTCTTTTAATGATTCCATATTCTGCCTTTTCTTACGAGTACCCTGATTCGATATTTTCGTAAAATATGAACTTTCAGAACCCTTTAATTAATGGCAAAGTATCCGATATTCTATTTAGCTAATGATTCCTATAATTAAATTTAATAATGGAAAAGCCTTTAATAGATGTACTTCCGTTTAAAATTAAGTAATACTCAAAAAGAATAGCGACTGAAATAAATAATTAACCGCCTAAGATTCCGACTTCATCTAAAGATTTTAATAAATATAACGCACGATCTCTTTAATCTTTGAATACGTAGATACAATTTAAAATAAGTAGACTTAATGGTAATAATTAAATTCTTATAATTGATTTACTCAGAATCTCTCTCTCTCTTTTGAGCGCTTTTTTGGTTATTAATCCCATTTAGGGCACCATTCTTCAACTCTTTTATTCAAGAAAATTATAAAGATTATTTTTTTTCGGAGTACAATTTCGGAATTCTTTCTGCTTTTTCACTTTAGAAAAAAACTACGTTTCGGAGGTTATTTTGAGAACCATAAGCGTCGAGAGAATAAACTTAAGAGGAAAGACAACCGATGTAAATAAGATTTAATTGAGAGAATTCTGTGATTCAACGGAGAATGTGTTCAACCATCGAAAGGATTTGGAGAAATCGTTTTGGATTCATTCATTCATCGGCAATGATTGATTTCCAAACATTATGTTCGTATCATCATTCAATCTAACAGTATTGATATTTTATATCTATTCAGATTCATTTTAATACTTCACTTCGATAAGCGATAAAGAATTTCTTCAATATTTTGTTGCTTTATAGTAATCAATGATATTTTGGAAATCAGGAATTATGTATTTCTTAAATTAATAATTTTCCAAAAATATTTTTAGTCTTTTTCAATATAAAAATAAAATCATTATTTAATATTTGAATTACATCAAAGTATTTGAGTTCGGAAGGGACGTCTGAAAATGAGTTCACGAAGAATAACTCGTCTTCTATTTTGTCATTTTAGTTCACTTTCTGCGTAAATTGGGATTTTTGTATATTTGCTCTTTAATCGGGACTATCATTTCAGAACGATTTATTAGAATACGAAGGAACGATTCTCATAAATCAGAAAATCTTTAAAAAATTAAATTCGTGAAATAGATACTATTTTTATCATTGAATTCAAACCTCGATTCGAATTTTAATTTTTTTCCAACGATCAAAATTGTCAATGATAACTGAAAAAACTGAATTCTAATAAAATATCCTTTCGTTTGAAATTTTCGATATTGCATAATATTCGACCTCATCGAAAGAGCTAAATTGGCTGAAATGTCTGAAAAGTGAGCAAACGAAAGATGCTTTTGCATAAAAAAGACTCGATAATATAAAATGACTGAACATTTCCTCGATTTCACTTCAAAGAGGTCAGAGTTCAACTGAAAAAAAGGTCTTCATCTCGAAGTGGTTTATGGGAAATCTCTAAAGCTGTCATAAATTGTTAAACAAGTTTTCGCTATTTTGCAATACGAACTTAAAAACTATTGTACTGAAATATATAGGTGTTTACTTTATAAAGATGATAAAAAATAAAAAAAACATTATATTCATTCTCCCGAAATATTTCCTTCGTTTTCAAAAAACTATTCATTTTCTTAAAAATTTCGTGAATTATTTTTTTTACAGAAATCTAACCAATTGGAACTATAGAACTAGTTTTTCTAAACAACTGCTTTTGATGAGAAATTGGACTGCCATTTTGAGTAATCTCAGATTCAATTCGAGTAAAATCAGAGATTCATTTTCGATAAAGTGAGTATATTCAAAGCAGTTCGGTGTACATCGATTAGAAATGAATATTTGAACGTATTTGAATGAAGATTTCTCCTGAATGAAGTTTGAAATGGGTAAATGATACGTTATCGATTAAAAATGTGAATAAAACTTTATTGCTTCGCTCTGAAATAGAGCTAATATAAAAATAGAAAATTCCAGTGTCTTGACGGAATCACAGATGACGGACTTTCGTGGAAGGGGATGTCTGGGTTCGCGCTTATTGTCCTTCGCCCTGGTCTCCTTGCCTCTGGTTCACGGGGATGGATGCGATGTATTCCAGGGACTTCTGGATCTCGGGAGGGATGGGTGGGCTGACGGGGAGGTGGTCTCCCTGCAACGCAAATACACATTAATCACATTCCAACACAAATACGCATTAATCACATTCTCAGACGAACGACGATTGCGTTCCGATCGCTCACCTGTGGGTGGTATCCGTTCTCATCGGCGGTGTAGCTGAGGACGATGCGGGAGCCATCTGGTGCTGCGTAAGAGAAGGAGCCCTGGTTCACGACGCCGGCCTCCGCACCAACGGCCTTCAACTGTCCTGCTTGTTGGGCGCTCGTGCCGTCGCCGCTCTCGTAGCTGTCGACATCGTGATATGTTAGTGCCTTTCGTGATAGACCATTCATTTTGATCGTCCAATGTTTATGTATTACAATGAGGAATCCATTTCCGGCATTAAAATGCGATAAAAGAGTTCTGTGAAATATATCTTAATTTCCGAATTCGACAAACTTTTTCACCCCTAAAACGTTTTATTCTTGCCCAAAATTCAGCCAAAGAATTCTACTTTGAAAATCAAAACCTATTTTTATATAACATAATACTTTGAATTATTTTTCTGATTATTCCAAAATTAAATTCCCGAAATTAATTCGCATTTCTTTGACGTTTTGAATTCTTGAAGATGTGTATCAAATGAAGTGAGTCTCACCTGTATCTGTATGTTCCGTCGAAGTTGACTTCGTTTTCGGAGGAGACGATGGGCACCTGCTGTTGAGCGGAAAGTGGCTTCTGCGGAAGGCACACGGCCACGCCCACCAAACACGCCAACAATAACTGCAGAGAAAAAAAGATATTGGTCAGTAAAAAAGGGAAATCGGGTTTTTAATTCTATTTACGAGCAATATTGGGTTTTCCATTTCCGGAAATTCAAGAAACGGACGTCTAAATGATGAATGAATAAATCAAAGGCTGTAAAACTAATGCTAATGCAATTAATGAATACATGTTTTGAATATTATAGTTATGCATCGAGACAGAGCAATTGATGGATATCGTCCTATGAGAGTATTTGAGCGTTCAAAGCGTTTTTATGATTTTGAAAGAAAACGATGAAATCAATTTATTTTATAGAAAAATCTTGGAAGATATTCTAATTTGATAAAGGTTATAACGAGATATCAAAATCGCTTCATTTAGTTCATTTCCGCAGAATTACATAATTAATTAATATGAAAATGAATGCAATTCAGAATTTAAAAAACTAAAATTCATTGCCGCTCATGTACTGTCAAATGAAATGAGAATGTTGCTAACGGAGATGAAGAAGTAAATACTATTCCGTATCGATGTAATATACGAATAACGCCGAGAAATGAAAAAAGAACTTATCTAATTAAAACGGAAAAGCGATGGATGTTGATATGTCTATGAGTTGGGGATAATCCGTACCAGTTTCATGATGATCTCTGGCAGCTGATGCGCACTCGTCGATGGATGGCTTTGGTTTGCTTTCTCCCGTCGCCCGCTCCTCCATTTATACTCACCCGCGTGTCCTCAATTTGCCCCGAGGAATCCTCAGATGAAAGGTCACACCGCTCATCCCTTTCCAACGAAAGAGCGAAGGATATCCGAAGAATACTTCGTTAAAGGATTCGTAACAAAAACACACTGAATTATTCTGAACTTAGTTAAACATTTTCATTGTTTTTGGTGATTTGTGATACATATCGAATAATTTTATTTATACGAGCGCAATTTATATAAACCATCATATATATATGCATTTGAACATGAAATATTCTTACTTTTATATTGTGTACGCAATTTGTAGACTTATTTTAATTAATTCGTGGCCTTATGTTATAATATCCGGTAATGATGAAAAAACGTGAGAAAGGAGTGCTCATTTGATATGCAGTGCGCGAAATTTATTTAAAAGAATTTCTGTTCTATAGGATAGAGTTTAGGGACCAAGTTATGTATATTATTCATTTAATGCGAATCTCCGTAGAATTTCAAAAGGAAAGTGAAGATGGAATGAGTAAAGTTACTCTCCTTAAACGACTCAAAAATACAATTACCTCGAATTGTATCATTTGAAGATCATCTTTTATAAATCTTTCGTAGCATCGATTGATGCATTTTAGTATATAAATCAACCGAAGGAGGATTGATCTGCAGTATTTGTATTCAATTTTTCAGGAAGTAAAATTCTGTAGCAAAAGTAAATAAACCTTCGTCATAAACTATAATAGCTATAAAATTAATTTATAACTGTATTAAATGGAGGAATATATTAATTGATTTCACGGCTAATTAGTTAATATAAGAGTAAAAATCGAATTGAATAGTTGTAATCTTTATATTCTCAAAATTTGATATCACTGAATATTCTAATGAAGAAGTAAGAAATGTTTATTAATAAAATTTCTAATTTAATATTTGTTACATCTCCATAAAAACATCCGTTCCTTAGATGCCTAAATTTAGGATAAATGAGTGAAAAATAATGACTTCGCATCGTGAAAAATATAAACAATATGTTGAACGCTTTTCTCTTTTTGATTTCTCATCTGCTCTTGGTTTCCTTCCAAAGATGCATTGTTCTCGTGGGATTCTGCCTCTCACTTCCGTTACTATAGTTACATCACCAAAGGAAACTCACGTTGTACTTATCGAGAGAACACTTCATTCATACCAAATAACGCGTTTCATAATTAGCACGAAATTCAGCTGATATGCAAAATGAAACTTTTCAGTGCTGCAAAGATTTGTGATTTACTATTAAATGTCTGAATCGTTTAGAGTTAATCCACAGTAATATTAAATATGCTCTGAATGGATGTGGTTAATCATGGAATTCAATTTATCAATTAATAAACATCAATGTATTTAAACGGAGAAGTTTTATAGTTATTATTTATTACCAGAGAGAAATTTTAATTAGTCCAAATGAAAAAAATAACCCAATAAAAACCTCGTTATTTATAAATCGTATACAATCTTATAAAAATAATAATATTCCTTTACTCGTAATATCTGTTGATAAAATTTGAAGATATTGAATTTCATTAGATTATAATTTCAACAAATTGCGCATACAAATATTTCACATCCTCGTTTTTCTTAATAAAGACATGAAAGATATGATTAAAGTGGTACAATATGATCTGAAATGATTAATGCACCGATTAAATCAGTAGAGCGGTAAATGGATGCTGATTCTAATATTACTGCGGTTTGAACAGATTCTTTCTGTTCAAGATCATGATGATGAAGTGACAGTGTATTCGAAATAAATACCCTCTTCTCGACCGCAATACTCATATTAAATGAACGTATATTGCTGCAATTGTATAGATACGAAGCGATACGGTTGAAAAAATATTTCAATTTCATTCCATTCATAAATATTTTCCAGGAATGGTTTATTTGTGTTATTTTTAATAGATTTAATATCAACTTTAAGAGGAAATTTTATTGGGAAATATATATTGGGGGAACTTTTTAGGTTTATTTTAGGGATTTAAAGTGAAAAATATATTACCGCGATATAATTCATAGATTAATGTCCAATTATTATCAATAATGAAAGAAGAGGACATGATATTCCATTAAAATTATTTGAAAGTCCTCTCATTTTTGGACTTATGGTTCTCATAAATGAAGTTAAACAAGTTATCCTACTTACAATCAGTTACTTGCAAAAACTATAGCACGTTCGCAACATTGTATTGTTTAATTTCATTTTAGCTCATGATATCAAATATTTGAATGTTCAAATATATCCGTTTGGAATGAATTTCCTTCTGAGATTTGCTAAAAATACATTTCCGTCGAAGGAAACTTCACATGAGAAAATTCCTGAATCACTTCCTTTTGCAATCGATTCTTTCTCTTTTTATTTCAAAGTGACTCGTTTGCCCGCCATTCGCTCGCATTCTCTTCACCAAACGTTTATTGACGCACAACATTCATTTTCTTATTTATTATTTTGATAAGAGAAAGAATGGCCTATGGAGAATATTATCTATGGATAATAATTAGAAAAAATAATTAATTTAGATTGCAGATACACGTTCTTCACATTTACGTTATAGCCTTTTAATTAAATAGAACCATCTCATCTTTAGAAAACCATAGTGATAGAAATGTTCATTTGCTTAAAACGTGTTTGCACTGTGAAATCACTTTGATATCATAACTCTTTAATTAATTAACTTCAGCATTAGATGCTCAAGAATCCGCTACCGGAAGAGGTTATAATGTCAAGGTTCCTCATTGTTTGAAGGATTCCTACTCAAACGGCCCAATTCCTCATCTGGGATTTTCACAAATATTTAAATAACCCGAATCAGAGCAATTAGATGATGCTCAACTCCCATTCTATATTTTTTCTAATTTTAAGGATTCGCTGAAAGTAATAAACGATAAATCGAAATAATAATGAATAATGAAACAAATTGAATAGTTACCAAGAATCTTATCAGTAACCATCCTCATAACCATCTGTAGCTTGCAGTGCCAACATCTCTTAATAAATTCTATTAAATTTATCCAGTTTCTCTATTCAATTGTTCAACTTTATTACTCATTTAATAGAGCTGACAAAATTAAATCTACTTGCATAGGTTTATTCTTATAAAATTCCTTTAACACAGATAAGACATTCATAAGTAGTTTTGAAATAAATGAATCTGTTTTCTTACGGAGTAAGATCATAAAAGCAGTTACGAAACAGATCACTCAAAAAGCTTAAAATTTCATTTTGGAAGCGTTTCATTGGAAACTCACCACCACCTACCTGGAACATTCCAAAGGGAAAGAAGAGGTGTTGCAATATCCCGAGAATCATCCCAAAAAATAATAAAACTCAACTTCTTGACATATTTACGAATCAGCACACGATGTTTTCGATCACAGAATGGAGTTCAGAAAGCATTTCAGTTGTAAAACTTGTACTTTTGGAGAATGTAATTGCAGAAGGTGGCAACAGATGTATGGTACGTTAATTAAGATAAAGAATTGTAGTATTTGTTTAATGTTTAAGGAATTGGGAAGAATATAAATGCGATGTAGGAAATAATGTGCAAATATTTCAATGATTAGTCAAGTAAAGTCCCTATGATGGGATGGAACTAGTAAGATTGTGATTCCCTCTTGGAAATAATTATTTATCTCGTCTTATTTTGCTTTCAGTTATTCCACCAAAAGTATCCGATTACTTTTGATAGAAATAATCTCCAAAAACCTGAGCCAAGAACACGATAAAACTCAACATCGATTCGCCCATTTTCAACCTTTTGAAGGATTGATTTTACTGAATTCAAATGTTTGTGGAATCAAAGACGAACAACTTGTATTCATTTGAAAGATATTTGCATAGCCCTCATAGAAACAGCAGTCCTATGGGAATGCGTGAAACGTGTCCTTAATGTCCGATTTGAAAGTCATCTCAAGTTCAGATGGCGAAATATTTGTAAAGCGATTGATTGCAGTTAATGCACAAGAGTGGGTCATCCTTTCTCCGGAATTGTGGGCGTTGTTGGGTAACTCTGCACAAACAGTGGCGAAACTCCACCGCCTAATATATATTTGAAGTAATTATACAATAGCCTCGTACTATAGAGAAAATATTTCATAACATGTAACATAACATGTTCTTTATTTAGCTATTTGAGGGTTTGTTAGCATCTTTAGTTGATGGTTACCCTTCCTTTATGGTAAGGTTACCTTTCTTTCTATCCATTCATTTTCTATTCCTTTTACATGAACGATGTTTTCTAATTTTCTCGCGTGGTAACATTTGTCTCGATGATAATGATTCAATGTAAATAAAGATAAAAGATTTATCTTACTCTGTTCTAATTAATTCTAAGAAATTTATTTTAAATAAGCGACTTAAAGATGCTTAATGTTTTCTTTTTAAATATTTAGGAGATTTGGAACTAGTGGAAAAGTTTTCATACCTTTCTTATCCTTTCTGATAAATTTATAATCGTCTTAACTATAGAGATGAGTAGTACTTATAATTAAGTACCAAAATTGTAGAGAAGAGTAATAATCATCAAACAGGAGGCACCGATACTGTCTGATGTCATGTATTACATTGTTGGATCAGGTAATTCTATCTTCAACATTTTTAATGCAATATCCAGATTTATTTAATGTGAGAGTTCTGCAGTTACTTCTTCGTCCAATTTCTACTTCTGATAAATTGTAAATAAGATTAATCGATTTATCAAAAAATAAACACTTAGGTAAAATTTAAAAAAATCAATTCAGCTGAACAATCACTATCAGCTGATTTTTTAAAATATTTTTTAATCACAGTGATTAAATTAGGCACAGTTTATCAAAATTGAATCCCTAAAAAATTTTCTTCTGAAATTTCGAATTTTTCACTTTTTTTTAATGTTGTTTTACTGAATTTTCTTTACATTTTCAATACTGTAGAATCACTAAGCTCAAGTGCAAATTTTTCAGTTATATGTTTCCTGATGTTAGTTATGAGAATTCAGGGACGATGATTAAGGCCCCAAATTGAGTTAAATTTAAAAGAGAATTCGGAGGCGCTCCACAAAAAGGAGAAGATTAGCAGATACCGCTATCTGTCGAGTTTTCGGGGAAGTTGGTGGATTCTTTTCTCGAGGTTTTGAAGTGACGAAAAGAAGGCGGGAAATAACAAATGCGATCGTAAATTAATCGAATAAATATCCACTTCTCGTGAGAAGTACGTTGGGAGCAGCACTCAATGGAACTAATTTAAGAAATTTTAGAAATATAAAGAACAATCTACCCTAACTTAAGTCATAAATAATAACATTTGTTATTTTGAAAAATAAAAATAGTTAACCGATTTTTCTACCAGAATTTTAATTTATTTGATTTTACGGAAATAGATTGATGAATTTTAAATTTAGCATCTAATATCTCAAATACCTCTCCAGACAACTATGCAATCGTATAACTCCATTAGGATTATACACAAATGTTCTGCAGAGGGTCAAAGTTGACCAAATACTGCGAATATTTGTGATCTGTTATTAATTGCAAAATGCAAGTTCAAGCAATGTACCAATAAGGCAAAATTCATCTGTTTAGATATAAATATAATTATTACTTCCGTGCTCCTAATCACTCGTAGTTTATCTCAATAGCCGGGGTTGATTAATTCATTGCTCCATACAAAAACGTAGAACCTTTTATAAGAGCAAATGTTTACTTAAAGCAGTAGAATGTTTAAAGACTGTTGGAACTGGCTAACTTATGCTATAATATTCGGTAATATTTTGCGAATATGCATCTGAAATAAAACTTGAGACGACTAACGATTCGACTTACTTCTCATTTGTATGTCCTATGATTTTAATTTTGGATCTCCGAATATATTTTAGGAGAGTGATTGGGAATTAACTTCAATTATCACATATTGATGCATATCATTTATATCACTTCGTCTATGGCCTCATGAAGGAGCTTACAGGAGTACTATACAATGATTTATTGCTAACCCTGAGTAAATCATAGGCTAAATCTCTTAATAAATCACGGTCTTTTTTATTGGAAGGTTGCATAATAGTCACAGTTTATTTAGTAGACATAAGCAGAAAGGTTGGTATATTAAATTCGAAATACACGATACAAGTAGATGCCCTTACTTATGCGGCTTGTTATTGAACTATTTTCCAGTTAATTAGTTTTACTTTGCTTTTATCAGTCTTTTCACAGAAAATTGGTAGTTTTCACATTAGATTTTTGTTGGTTATTAATATAAGTGTAATTTATGAGATCGATTCAACCTCTGAAGATGGGTATCTTATTGCCAAAATCTAATCAATGAATGAACTTGCAAATTTGCATTTGCAACTTGCATTTGTGTTTATAAGAATCGAATTGCTTTCTCAAATACTTTTTTTAGGGAAAAAGGCTTTATCTTACATTTCATTTTGTGAAAGAAATATATATTTCGGCTTAATTACGCTTAATTCTGCTTTAACTCGATTTTTTTATTATATTTCCTCAATTTCTTGTTTTATGCGAACACTTTGTGTTATATATTGATTTATCACAATAAAGCACAACTGTGTTAATAACGATTTTAAAAATCATTCATTGAATTAAAGCTTGGTAATGATGCTTTATATTAATTAATACATTTATACTAATTTAAGTTATTTAAGGATATTTTAAATTTATAATTTTGGAATTATAAGTTTAGAATATTTTCCTGACCTAGTGAACCTATAATCCATTGCATGGGAGTGTATTTTTCCACAAAGATAGAGTTTTTAAATTAATTAAACATTGTCAATTGGAACAGAAAAGCAGAAACAAAAGGTTAAGCCATTGGGTACGTCTAAGATCGAGTTTTCTTCGTAGTGATTGACACTCTTCCACACCAAGTGGGATGCATTGGTATCGGAACATTAGGGATGAGGAATCTGTAAAATTCGCTTTTAATTCTTTGCAGACCCATAATTCATTTTTAATCTAGGACCGTTGGTTCGGAAGATTCCTGTCATGGCGCTCTCATCGCAATGATGATGGCCAATAATTCCTCCATAATTCTATGGATCCGTTGACCCTTAAACGTTGTGACCTTGAAGACGCTCAACCCCCTCGCCTTGGACGAGTCCTTGGCGGAGGGTTCATCTTCACCCCGAGGGACCGCTTTTTTGCAATGATGAACGCTTTACCCTCCGCCCACCGATTATCCACCGGTTTATGCGTCGGAGAGGCTCTTCTCTTAAAGATGTATAACATCGCGTATTTTTAAAGAAGGAACGGATGCATTTTCTTCTTTCAGTTCATTTTGTCTTCTTTCGAAACACGGCCTTAAGCTCAAAAGGATTTTCCATGCGTCTTATATTCACACTTCCATTAGAACCACTTGCGACAGCTGAAAGACCATGCTGAAGATTTTAGCTGAAGTTTCGAAATAACTCGATATCAAAAATGCACTGTAGACTCATTCGCTTTGATCGAAAGTGAATTCCTTTTGGTGAAATATTGATTCTTGTAACAGAAAACAAACAAACGAAGTCTATGTGTACCAATCATGACCTTGTGTTGACGTCGATTAAAATTCTTTGGCTGTACAATCTTAAATACGCTCAATGGTTTAGAATCAAACAAGAACATATTTAAAGGGATTAAATCTATTTCAACCCATTATCAATATTCATAGAATATTAGTGTTTTTAAGAAGTTTTCCTGATAATCGTCTTCTCTTTTGATGAGAAAAGAAGATCACTTGAAAACTTATCATTAAATTTCACTCTATTCTTGTCTTTATTGAGTTGAGAAATTATATTAGTTGTTTTTTTTAAGTTCTTCTCGTTCTTTCTTTTAGTGTGTCTGATTTAATACTTCTTCGTTTAATCCTCATTCAATTTTACCATTAAATCCTTGATTCTTGAGACATCATATAATGGAGGCAATTTATTCACGCTTTTTATGATGGAGTGTTTTGTATCGAACTCGGGACCTCGCTACCGAAAGAGGAACTCGAAATACCGTTAATGCAGCAGCTCAAAGAGACGGAGGTTATCGCAAAATCTCTTTGAAACGCCCGATTTTATTTATATGATTTCGCGTGATTTATTCCCTTCGAAGGCATTAAAAGGAGAATCGCCGCTTGACATTTGGCGAGACCTTGTAGCGTTGGCCGCCAGAGGCGCACTTTCGCCCAAAAGACGCCCCCGATTCCTCCAAACACTTCAAAAGGGAAATCTGCATTCAATCGACGCGGCTTATGAAATCCTCATCTAATGGATTTCCGTAAAAGATTTATGAATCGATCGCTGATTTTCAGAAACATTTCGGATGAAAAACAACAAAAGAGACAAAGATATAGTTGCAGTGGAAAGATTCAAATACTGTTGATGTCGAAAAGTTCTTTCGTTAAAGGAGCGAGCGCATCTTAAATCGATGTCCATAAAAGTCATAAAACCAATTTCATTTATCAATAGAATCAGGAAAATGTAATACTTTGAACAGAAAGACTCGATTTTGATGGAAGGCGATAAAAACAATACTTCACCATTGATGATTTGTAGTACTCACCATTTGAGGAGTGTAACGGTTTTAAAAGATATATAATATAATAAATTAAAAACAAATAAATATCGTATTAAGGAACTTTACATAATCATATTGATCTTTTAAATTCAGATGCGATAGAGATTCCGTTATCAGCCGCTTCTTCTTTGAAACGTGTATTAACGCGTGATTGCGAAGAGTCACTGCTCATCACGTTCTGCTGAGTTAATGTGATGTAAACAATTTAAGAATTATATCTCCTTTTACAGCATTTATTATTAATAATACAAAAGAAATCTCTTAAAATATAAAACCACAAATTGAGGTTTTATATCTGTTTAGCATTTTAACATAATTTAATATTTAATTATCAACTATTTTCAAAATTGTACTTTCATTTTAATGTCTGTGAATATATTTTTAATATTTCTAAAGCATAATGTTCTCTAAAGGTCATATTCTACGGACGCTTAATTAAGCTCGTGAAGTTTTTTTTTGCCGGCGGTTCTAGTGACATCTCATTAAATATTATACGATTAAAATCTATGTCTAACTAATGAATTGCACTCTGAGACGTTTTGTTTGCTATGTAATGAATTAATTTATCAATAATTATTTAATTTCAAGAGTATGTATATAATATGCGGTTCGACATTTGTATTATTTGCTAAAAGAACTCTTATAGAATCGCATTTCGTCTAAATTATGGATAAATGAAGAAACTAATGCCATTCTATCCACATTCGAATTATGCAAATCGGAATTCGGTCATTGGGTCACGACTCAGAACTCTACTTCTGGATTAGAATTAATTTCCACAAATGAGTTTATCATCAAAGATAAAATATTCCGCTACCGTAAGCATTTATTTTCGGTAGTTCGATATAAAATCGCTTCCGCAAACATTCGATGCATAGGAAGTGTGCATCTTGGAATGCATCTCTCGAAGACCTTCGGAAGGACGCCCTCTGATTGGCCGATGCATTCCGGCCACGTGTGACGTCATGAAACGGAGATGTTTAGCACGGTGTCTCTTCATTTACCGTTTGAAAACTTAATAGCTTCTAATGCTCATCGTTTACATAACGCGTTCCGTAATATGGCATCAATGTGTCACAATAAGAGATGGATAATATTTCATAGGAATTGTCAATTACTGATTATATATTTTATTGTTAATTATTATTTTCTTTAACGAATTACTCTGTTTTAGCTCATAATAGACACAAAATGAAATCTGCAGTTTTAATAATAACTAACATTTTAATATAACTAAATTTTGATTTATTTTAATATATTCTTTTTTAATCTTCAGTATTTAATAGCCACACATCTTAACCAATTTCCAATTTTATCTTGTCTTAGAATTCTAAAATAAATATAAGTAAATATTAAAAGAAATAATTAAATTCGATAGTAACTAAATGTTACATTCTGCAAAAATATTTGTACCTCGTAATAAATAATGCTAACTAACGAACAGAATGTCAAATAAATAAAAAAAAACAATATGTTTTGCATTGCATTAGTTGTCAATTCTTGATTAAATACATGAATTAAAGATACGATAAACGAAACTCCATAACATTTCGCAATTTTAACGATTCTTCGGATCCTTCAAATTACTTCATTATAGAGCCTATAATCTATCTTAAGTTGGGGAAATGAGTATATTTTACTCGCTGCATTATTAATTATGATATTGAGATGCAAGATTCATGATCAAAAGTAATAACGAATAAAGATAAATACTGAGAAGAAATTGGAATTGTAGAAAAATATGCGAATTATTTTTTCCACAAATTTCAATTGTATAGATTTTGGGAAAAGCTTCTGTTAAAACTACGTTATAAAAATTAAATTCGTGCTTTGAAAAGGAAGAATTTGAGAAATTTGTGTAATATATTATATTTGGAATTAATCATCTTGTTATTTATTATTATAATCTCTCGATTGAATATTTAATACTCTTCGTTTGCTAAATGAATGCATAAATCGTCTTCTAATATGTGCGAATTCTTTAGTTAATAACGTCATCATATATCATGATTACATTTTCGAGTACACTTCTTTTACGAAAGAATTAGTATCATAATAATAAGAAGAGCAATATGTAATTTTATACAATCCATCCCAAATGTTAATTGGACACTCCCTTTGTCTCTTTGACCTTCATTAGAAATATTTGATAACCCAATTACACCTTGCTTTTTAACTTTTCTACGTTTGAGAAATGGTATTATATTCTTAATTAAGACTCATATTTTATCAGAAGAATATTGTGGTTGAATTTGTTTGTAGTCTTATTAAATAAAGTTAATATATTAAGTCGTAATAATAAAATCTCAGAATAGAATCTGCATGATTGTCCACTATAATATCTTTTCTGAGAATAGTTACTCAATTAAATAGTCAATCAATTAAAAATTCAAAAAAAGTGTAAGTAAAAGCCACATTTGGAATAATGAAATAAATATTAGAGTTCGTGACTTTGAAGGGAAATGGTCATATAATGAAAAAAATTGTGATTTTTACATAAAATTTGATTTAATCGCGACCGGTTTCATAATATACATGTACATTACATCTTCAGGTATTGAAGATTAGTAATCCAAACTATGATAACAACAATTTGATGAATAAATCAAAAGAAAAGACCTTTGAAACTTCCTCTTAATTCTGAAATTTTATAAATCAGTTTAAAATAACACAAATAAAACCATTCCTGGAAAATATTTATGAATGGAATGAAATTGAAATATTTTTTCAACCGTATCGCTTCGTATCTATACAATTGCACGAATATACGTTCCCTCAATATGAGTATTGCGGTCGAGAAGAGGGTATTTATTTCGAATACACTGTCACTTCATCATCATGATCTTGAACAGAAAGAATCTCTTCAAACCGCAGTAACATTAGAATCAGCTCCCATTTAACACTCCACTGATTTAACATCAGTCATTTTGGAACATATTGTACCACTTTATTTCTTTTTTACGATTGAAATGGTCTAGGATTGCGTTATTTTGATATGTTAAAAATGATAGCGAAATGAAGAAATAACAAATATCGTTATATGTGGGACTTTCTATTATAGATATTTATAATTTGTAAAATTCATGATCTTGACGGCAAGACTTTAAAATACCATTCATAATTATTGCAAGTTACCTGTATAATCGTTGTAAACGACTGTGATGGATGTATAATAAGTATAACGTCATCGGATTATATACTATATTATATTTGAACATAAAGAAAAGAGACGAATGTTTTAAAGTATTTTCTGTGAAATTATTTTGATCATGATTTATCGATAGAGTGAATAGCAATCTTTCGACAGAAGTTATTTATCGTTCTCGTTAAATAAGAAATATGGAAAAAAGGTTAGAGGAAGAACGAAACTTTCTCCCTCTAAATTTTGGGAATGAAATGCTGTGCATAGCGTTTATAACAAATTCTTCGATCCAAAGGATTTTTGCCTCAGTGTTTTTATTTATTTAAATAGGCTTGAGTTACAATTTACTGTATTAATGAAGCACACCGATGAATTGAACTTGACTGAAGCTACTACTTACGGAATTCCCGCTCTAACTTTTGGAACTAAAATAGACTGCGAAATATTCTGAGATATGAGATGTTTTTTAGGATAATATAGATGAGTACGAAATTCGAGAGCTTCGGGAGTCCATCATTAAGTTTTTGTATTGAAAAGACGGTTTTGATTATTAATGAAAAGGATGAATCAATATAGTATGTGTATACTTGGAGGAATTCAACGCTATAAATTTATACTCATACCCATAAATTTATCTATAGCAGCTTCCTTGTATTTTATTGAGTTACGGAGCGGATTTTAATAATATAGAATACATAAAGTAATACAATATTTATTCTTTATCAAAAAGTTTACCTGAGATATGATATACATCATGCAAGGCTAACCATAATACCTTTTGAAAGTTGAAGATTAATAAATAAGGAATTGGGAAAATATAGAAGCGTAAAATATGTACAGCGTTTGGGACCCTCATCAAAAAGGGCTTATAGCTAAACAAGAAAATGTACAGAGGCGAGCAGCAAGATTCGTTTTGGGCAAATATGGAAAAATGGAAAGCGTCAATAAAATGATTGAGGAACTTGGATGGGAAAAGTTAGAAGTTAGGCGTAAAAACAAAAGGTTAGGAAATATATTTAAAGCTGTGATAGGAAAGCCTTCGTTGAAGGAGTTAAAAAACAGACTTCGGAAACCGGAATATCTAGGAAGAAATGATCATTTACATAAAATTGCCACTCTGAAACAGAAAACGGATGTCTGTAAATATTCTTTTCTAAATCGGGGAATAGTTGAATGGAACAATTTGCCTGGAGAGTTATTGGAGCCTTTTCCTCATACTTACAATGTATTTCTGAATAGGATTAGGAGGATTAAACAATTCTAGTTTTGTGGACCGTGTATAATCGTATTTTGTAAATATTATGTAAAATTTTCTCTTTCATTGTAGTTAGTATACTTTGTTTGATGTACTGCCTTCGGGAGGTTTTGGGGGGTTTCCCTCTCGACTAGGGCGAATGCCAGGCAGTATTACTAAGTTCCCCTTAAATGTAGAGCTACCACCTGGCCTGGTGCCTATTTGTAGTTCTGATATACAATAAATAAATATAGTCGAACACTTACACTATCCGTTGCGTAAGAAATATTTTGCTTCGCTGATGCACCAACATATATAATACTCAAGAATAAAAGTTTCTTGTGTATGCATTTTGTTACGAATTCATGAATGTCATTGCATTTCCGTTTACCGCCAAATGTTTCAGGCGAGAGACGAACTCTCAAAATAGCACCTTCGCCGATATTGATATCATTTGAATACGTCATCGTTTATTATTATCGAATCATTGACGTGTTCGTGAAAAGAGAATTCCGTACGACGCGAAATCCAAAAGATTGCTTGTTTATCATTCATATTGAAAAATCATGTTGAAGAGGAAAATTACTGCTAATCAGAATGATAAACATATCATTTTCGACTGATTTACTGTAAATTAACAAATCAAACTTGGAATATCATTTTTAAGCACACTCAGTGTTTACTCAATTTTCACTTATTTGTTTAAAGTATTATCGGTAAATCCAATTTACCCAATGAATCAGCCATCTAATGTGGACCATCAACTCAACATCCAGTTTCTAGAATACTCACTTGAAATGCACTCTTAGAATTAATGCGCTTGTTTTTTTATTTATTCAAGAATTTCATCTATAAGACTATAATCTTAGCAGCAACACCGAATGAAACAAGTGATTTTACGTTTTTCATGATTTCACTTCAGAATTGAAACGAATTCTATTGCTTGACATAAGAGGAAGTTCCTCCGAAGACTTTAACAGACGAGAAATAAGCCAGGCAGGACCGGAGCTCGAACCCGGGTCAATCAATCTGTTAAGGGATTCTTCTTAACCGTCTTCACCGCTGTGCGTACGAAATTGTAACGCCCATAGAGAATTCCCTGATGTCTTGTATGGATGACGAGATAGCAATTGGGAGATCTGGGTTCGAGTCTTGGCTCTCTTCAAACTTTGGATCTACTCTTTCCGCGAAAGTTATTCACAAAAACTTCATTTTTACTCTACAATGAAGTCTTCCTCTTCTTTACCTATATTTATAGGAATTACGCTGAAGGGAAAGTTTGTATTGATATTTTAAAATATATATGACGCTAAAAAAAATGAATTTTGTATGGCATATTTTCGTCTGAGTATTTTGGTAATGATCATCCGAATTTCATATGCAATGCTCTATAAAATACGTACATTCAGTTTTTATCCTAACACTATTAAACGATCTCTTTGGTTATAGATTCTGTTGAACGGAAGTGAATCAAAATATCCATGAAAGTTATATATAATTCAGAAAAGACATCAAGTTTGGAATTGGCAGCTTGAAGAACAATGTGGAACATAATGTTTTGAAGGTCAAGGGCGTTGTAAACGAAACATTGCAAATGTTGGCAAACAACGACACTAATCCAAATAATCTTCCAACGGAGAATTTCTCAGAATGAAGAAAACTAGAAAAATAAACACACGGAAATATTCTAAATGTTTACTATCTTCATTAAAGAACGCAATCTCTATATTTTATTTCCTCTCGGCCTTATACATTGTTGGCATTTTCTTTCGAACAAATTTCCTTTCATCTTCGAAAAATGAATCACTTCATATTCCAATGCAATTAATATTTCTTGTCGATTCTCGTCTATTGAAATATTTACATTTTCCAAAATAGCCGTTTTAGTTCCATTTGTGCGAACGGTGTACTTATATCGAAAACAAAATAAATATATACATTTATTTAACCTCTGCGTATGTACTCAATCATTTGTCGCTTATACTTCTATTAAAAATATTCATCATACTGCAGTCCCTTGCATGTATAACGTACATATTTATATGTAATGGCCATAGAATAATGGAAACCTTGAAACAACGCCAATGGCTAAAATTAAGAGAAGTTTCCGTAGTAATGCGGATATAGATAATATATTTCGACTTTAAAAGCACATTCTTCGCAGTATCAAATTCAAATTGATTTGTATTCAGCAACTGTGATTCTTTTAGGCACCAGGAACTCATTCCTTTCCCAAAACGTTTTTTTCTTTAGGATGTTTGCGTCAATATACGTGAGTGTGTATAGTGTGAAGAGATTCGTGGTCGAGCCATCCCTAATCGACATACGCATCTCTATGTTTGTTTCCAAATGTCCACAGAATTTTGCTCACCTTTTGTGGCCTTCTCCACTCGAAGGCTACATTTTGCATTCCATTTTACGTAAAACGGAACATTTTTCGTGTTTAGAAATGAAGGAGATATATTCCAAAGACTATTTCTTTCCATTAGAAAATCTATTTTATGATTAAATAAATGAATACATTGCAATAAATAATATCCATTTTAAGATTAAATAAATCGATTTTAGAGATTCTGAGTCTTCGTAGATCATAACCCCATCCCACTCACAGTTCTTCCAAATATGATCGATAAATATCTTCAAATATAATCTGGTGATGTATCTTATCATTAGACAATCATCACATATGTATTCTATTGATCTATTGTTGCCTTATTCAACAAGTCGTAACCATTGAATGAGTTGTGTAATAAAATAAACATCTTTAGCAGATCCGCTTTCTCTTCTCAACACAAAGAACTCCTTCAGCACAATTTATGTTTCATCTTCGGGAATTCATTTTCAAGAGGAGATTCTCTGAATAGCGAAGTGTTTAATCCCTCGCACACCTTTATATGCACATGCTATGGATGATACTTTTCCTTTGAAAATTAAATAGCGGTGAAATTAATTGTTTTGGTTCTATTTTAGAGATTTGATAATCAAATTTAAGTTAATGTCAAGTTCCCTTCAAGATTTCTGCTTCTCCACCATTACGAACTGTACATCAAATGGGCAATGGTATTTATTTTCAAATAAATTACATATATCATAAATCTCATGCAAAAATATTGAATTTTATTAGATTATAGATATTTTAAATAAGATTATAAATGAGTTGAATAGATAAGGATTCGATTGCGTTTGTCTCAATAAACGAATTATTGGAATGGAAAAGTTGTTAACATTTTCTTGGATTAAATAACTCTAAATGTCCGTGGCTTTGAATGTTGATGATGCAGTGTTATACAAATGCCAAAGGTGCAACGTATGACGAGTGAATGTACTTTTAATAACTTTATATATTGAATAATTGTATTTTTCAATAACACATCTTTTCATTATAATTGTGGGCAGAATTATTTATTCAATTTTAATTCGTGATATTTTTAAAAGATACGGATGCATTTCAATAAACTTTTATCATAAATCTTAAGTATAAAACAGTTACGATAAAGTTTCGTGGAATGAAATAAATTTGCTCCAATTAATTCAGTTTCAAAAATCATTACTCATTACATTCACCCAAAATATCTGAAAATGTTTTTATTTGATTTTTATTTTTAGAACGTTCACTTGAGGAAAATCATAAGGATTGATTCAAAGTAAAGGATTATTCAATAGAGCGAAAAATAAAATGAATTACTTAACTGTGAATAAATACGATAAATCATCGCAGAAATATCTCTTAATGTTCGTCTCATTCAAGACATTCTTCTAAATATCAAAGTGTCTCCGAGTGAACGTATGTTACACGTGTTTCTCTCACTGTTCCTTAGAAGATGCGAAATGAACGTCTCTTGGAAAATCTCTTTATTTAGGACACCGTTTACTCCTCGTGTTCTCTCCTTCGTTTCATCAAAATACTCATACGAATAATCTTCGCTCAGAAAACCTCGTTTTGCAGTCTCAGAATTCTCTTCTTCTGTCAATTCGACTTAAATAAATGAAAATGGAAATTCTACACCAAAGAGTATCAATTACATTTTGTTTGAGATGTAGTTACATTTGGTGCTTTGTTTCAATAAATTTAATTTTAAATTCTAACTCTAACTTTATCATTTATTAATTCGAATTCATGATAAAATCTGCAACTGTAATCAACAGCAATTTATTTTTGTTTTTTTTTTGCATCATATAATTAAAGAGTTGTAATTAATAGAAATAGAGATAAGTAATAGAAAGTATCCAAAGATGAATAAGTTAAATCAGTTGCATAATTCATCCTTTTCCTAGCTCTTTCGTAATCATTAGCCTATTAAGGCGACAAAGTGGAAAGTTTACACCTCGAGGCGATTATCCGATGCTAATTTCTGAGAATGCTTTTGCGTATTCATCCAAACACTATCGGTTTTTTAAAGGTTATAAATTTGAACATTCTTCAAAATAATAAATGTTCAAAATTTGAAAACCAACTTATTTTAGCTAGATGATAAACAGCGAGTATTTCGATAAAACTGGAAATTTTAGTGATTCGAATAAATCAAGATGAATTCGAGGGTTATAATTGGAAGGAATTGCGGAGAATAAAATGTGAGTTTTTTGGGTTGACCAACTTTTTTTACTGCTCGGCACATTTTTATACATTTTATGTACAATAAAGTATAAAAATCAGAAAAAACGTCACTCGTCAGTATAAGAAACATACTGGCGTTCGAAGTCGTAGAGTATTTTGTATAAAATATATCAAAGTATCACAAGAAGAGGAATATGAGCGGTATTCGTTGACTGCATAGACGTGGTTAAGCACCAGTGAGGCGTCTTCAGGATTCGAGGGATCTGGGTTCGATTCCACTTCTGCCTCTTCGATCAGCGTTTCATTTTTTCTGTGGAAAAAATTCAATGTCATTAGAAGAGTGAAAAATCCTTGAATTCTCTAATATCTAAGCTCGTATTTCAAAATATAACATTTTATGCAGAGTACGAACTATTAATCGAATTGTAGCGAATATGTTTGGAATTACGAAACTTAATTGAGAACTGCAACAGAGAGTTTGAGTTTATATCTATAGAAATTGCGCAATCGGTTCGTACCTCTGAGATAGCAAAGGTCGGGCCGATGTCACTTAGTTCTTTTGTGGTGGAAGGGTTGCGAGGAAGTCGAGGGCCCTTTGGATGGCGGCGGGTACGGGAGGGGCGACGGGGAGGTGGTCTCCTTGTGCCTGGAATCCGTTCTCATCGGCCACATAGTTCAACGTGATGGGGATTCCTTCGGGAGAAGTGTAGGAGATGGATCCTCTGACGGCGATGAGGGTGTCGCTAGCCTCTCCGGCTTCACGTGCAGCTGGTGATGGGGGATTTGGGTTCTTGCGAACTTCTCCATTCTCCTCGGCACGGATTCCGTTGGCGGTCTCATAGCTGAAGAGAGATATTAATAGCATTAGCGCCACGAAATATCTCCGAAGACATATTTGTGGTTAGAGAAGGGCCTTCGTTTTAATTTGAAAGATGAAGGAAAACTTGTAATTTACTTTGAATCTGACCTTGTCTCGTTAAGGGTATTTTTGAAATATGTCCAAGTCTCACCTGTAAACATAGGCACCGTCGGGGCTCACGTCTGCGTTTTGACTGATGATGGCAATTGGTTCCTCTGCTTTCTGTGGCCTGGCGAGGGACACCGCCAACAGCATGGAAAGGACCAAACACTGGAAAGAGACGATTCACGAAATTAAATTGGTTGAAAAAGCATCGGTTCTGCGTCGTAAGATGTGTTTTCCACAGTTTTCCTCAAACGATTATTTTTCGACTCAAGACCGGAATTAAGACCGGAGGATGTTTTTTAAACTCCTTAAGATTTTAAGTAAATAATATATAATGTAGATAAATCCTTTAACTGCTGTAAATTATAGGAATTTGGAGAAAATCCTCGTCGGTTGAGACGTTTATACGAAGTAAATATCCACAGAGCCTTAATAGAGATCTAATGATAGATGTCGCGTAATAAATCCATTTGAGAAATGACGGAAAACGAGAATTCTACTTCTCGGAGACTTCAACGCCCGATGAGTGGTCATCAGATGATGAAAATGCCCACAATTTAACACGAAAGAGTGAATGGAATCTATCAGATCCTCGAGAGAATGCCTTCGTGTACTCACCGTCTTCATGGTTGCTGGTTATCGAGAAGATGCGAGTAATTCACTGAATGCTGACGATAGGCGTCTGTGCTGAAGTCGTCGCAAGCGGTGCTATTTATATGGATCCGGCGCTCATCTTCCCCCTCCACTTCGCCACCCCCACTCGCCCACCCCAACAAATGAGCTGAAAAAAGGCGTCTCTGGACGAACCTCCGATAGTTTCCATCAACGCTACTTTCTTCGTCATTCGAAATGGTAGCCATAGCTTTCGCTTTGTTTGAAGAGAGAGATTTATTCGCAGAGTACACATCGTACCTTTCGCCCATCCACTTGCAAACTATGCGACTCCCCTAATCCGTTGGCGGTTCACTTTCGTCGTAGATATTGGATGCATTATATCGACACCAAGGAATTCAGTGGAGTTATTCTTTTCGTGAAAAATAATTCACGTACTCTGTATGAATCGAAGATGTCTTTTGACAGCTCTTTGTTATTTCCATCGATTATATGAAACCAAAGAGAATATTAGATCCGTTACATTTCGATATTCGCTTTTCATTACCCATTTATGAGGATTCATCAAAGGAAATGATTTAGCGAACTAAAAAAAATTTTCACAATGTAATGGTTTGCATCGAAATAATCACATATTATTTACTATTTCAAAAATTCTTTATAAATCCCTATAATTATGTAAAAGGATGTTATTTATCTATCTAATATTGTATCTTAAGTGATCGATAGCCGTCCTTTTAGTTTGAAATTGGATTAATTTTTTAAAAAATTTGTATTGATATTCGTATAATAATTTTTCGTATTAATTATCATCTTATGTGCGCTTAGTAGAGATTATCGCATCTCACAATATACTGAACAAATTTCCTTGTAAGAAGTTAATCATACATCATAACAGAGGAGTTTTAATGTCTGTTTATTACATTTGTGATGATAATTGTATAAACATGAGTAATGTGTAAAGAATTTGCCAATCAATCTTTTGAAGAGAGACTGTTGCCAATCTTCCAGTTTTGAGCTGTGTCTTCAGCTGTCACCAATGGTCCTTGACATCAATCGCCCTTCTTAAAATTATAATTAATTTCTTCGTATTTATTCACGAAAGAAGAATGTATTCTATAACATAGACTTCTCTATTTGCCTATAATTCTTCGATCTTTTACGGAAGCGATTCTTTTCATTGTTATACACCTGATCAGGGACATTCAAAAGTGTTCATCCTCCTTCGCTTGACACCAAATCATTTACTCGTTGTAATCATGTCTCCCACGCAATTCCCGCGCCTGACCTCAGGCCCTTTTCGCTTTCCTTTGAGATGCCTAATATTATAATAGCTGTGAAACGCGCTCTCGACTTTCCACCTTCGGCATAATTATACATCTTTGGGACTGAATTATCATTGATTACACACAAGAGATATATTTTTTACTAGGAACTCCGCTACTCGATCATATATTCTCCACGGCTCATTTTGAACGGTGAACTTGGATCTCGTTGAACATTTAGTAATACGTTTTGAAGGAAATATATCAGTTGATTTCATCGACGTGATACTCGGTTCGCTCCTCCGCTTTGGAATTTATTTAGCTGATGAATTATCTTTACAATAATTCTTTTTTCGTGTGTTGTAATTACTTTAAAATTAGATATTGTTTTTCTGTTATAATTACTATTCTGAAAAAATTACTATTACCTATTATCTGCATATTTTGATTTTTCTGTTTCGAATATGCTATTGATTTTTACAATATATCGAGCACGATATTAATGTTCTAACACTTAAATATTTTTTTCGCTCAAAATCATTTACTCATCAACCAAAATCATAGTTTGAAATCCTTTTTTATTTATAGTTCCGTTATTTTTATTCCTTACTTTCAGCCATTTATAACTGTATATTCCCTTTATTAGATTAGAAAGATTTAAGACGACCAATTACCGATGTCAGGTTTTTTTTCGTTTCCATGGACTCTTATAGAAACAATAATAATTTACGCATTTACCTTTGGAAAGACGAAATAATCTCCAATTGCTAGAGTGAGTGGCACAAATGTGAATGGGGACAAACGCGGTGGTGATGTAACGTCTCATTTGGCATCTTCTTCTTCCAACGCAGTGGCTAAAACTGACAAACACGGCATTTGTGACATTTTATTAAAAGAGACATCAACGTAAATAAGAAGACAATGGGTGTGTTTCTCTTCCGAAAAACATTTGCACAGGAAATGTGGAGTTATAATGGAATGTAGTGAGTGACAGTGCGAAAGTGAACACTTTATGAGATTTTATAGCAATTGATATGATGTCGAGTGATGAGAACCGATACTGTTGTGTTATATTTTTAATCTCAGAGCTGTTTATTGGAGTTAATGTGTTCAATTCGCTTCTTTACTGTCGTTGTCAGTTGATTAAACTCAATCTTCTTCCGCAAAACTGCAACACGTGCACTCCCCACACTTGACGATCACCGCTTCTCATATATAATCTTCGATCAGTAACGCTCTGCCGATTTCCACAACTTGTTTGAGTCAAAACTGTCTGCTTATGGAATCCGCTCTCATGTGGTTTCGTAGATGTTATTAAAACGAAGAAAAACATTTGGAAATCAAACTACATATGTTATTATAAAGATATCAAAATGATAAATTTTCTAAAGTTTGATTATGTACTTCGGAATTTAATGCAATTGTAGAGCACGGAAGTGTTCTCTTCTAAACTGAAATGTCTATTTAAATGGAAAATAATGTGTTAACAGGAATTTACAATTCACCTCAGTTGATGAGAAATAAATGTGTGCATCGCAGCATAATGTAAGGTCATCTTTGTGGAGTAAAAATTAACTTTACAATAGGTAAATAATTAGAGTTGCTAAAATGTTACTTAAAATGAAACAGGAATAAACAATACATGTCTTTTCCAAAAGAGGTCGAATCAACGAATCGGTATATTCACCTGTGGAAGAAGATGAAATATATGTTTGCTTTCTTACCTTTAATCAGCTAATTAACGAGCAAAAATATTAAAGTTTGATAGGTTGCGACACTATATAGATACTTTATTTGAATCTCTTCTTTTTCGTGTGCATTCTATGTTTGTATATTTGATTAACATACCCTCTAACTCTCAGAAACTAGCTACGCTATTGTCAATATGTCTCAATTTAAATTACTATCTACTGTGTTTCTAACATGCCTTCCTTGAAGTTGTGAATTAAACGCTCATTCATGCTTCTATTTTCGATTATTCCCATCCATTTATCAGGAGATTATCATAACCAATAAATTTCTATACTCCATTTATACCGTTTATTTGATCAAAGACTATGTACTGGGTACGTCACTTAATACATTATATTCGGTTAATTAATGCTTAAAAGTTATTTCGAAATTTCTTATATAATTATTATAATATCTCATTCTGAGAATATAAAATGTAGAGACGGATTTCTCCGTGAATGATTGTCTCCATATATTTTTGAGGCAAAAAGAGAATTACTTGAAGAAGCAAATTCCATTGTATTTTTGGTCCAATCAGTTATTATGTTATCAGAGTGACATTACTTGGAACCAAACTAAAGGAACCGCATTGAGAAGGAAATGTGAATTTCATACCGAATTCTGAAGATACAATCTAATTGTTTGGCGAAGGGCGTTCTTTCATCCCACGGCCATCTCATGACTTCGGAGGAAGGCTGCCTTCGAATCAAAAGTAAAACATCATCAGTTCTGTCGTCATTCCCTATATTTATGAGATATAATTTATGAAACTTCTCATTTGAATTGGAACTTAATAATTATCAAAATAACATATTATTAGATATTGAAATTATAATAAATAAAATATACATAGATATTTTAATGCAGATATTTATAGTATGCAATGGATAATTGAAGTATTATTTTGTTCCTGAATATTACACAATTGGTAGTGAAAATCACTTCCCATAATATATGTAGAATAAGGTAATCGTCAATCTTAAATATATTATAGTAAAAACGATGCTATCCTAAAAAGAAATTCTAAAATTAGAAGGAAATTCTTCAATACTTAATCTCAACCTATCCACAGTACGATTACATTCCGCAATATTCATTTTGCATCTTAATCCATGCCAATGTGGAGATCAGAAGCAACGTCTTTCCTTTGTGCACTTAAATTCGATGCTTCCGAACTCTAAGGAGCCTATGATTCTATCCGTTATTCCTTCTTTGTTGCCTCATTCTTTTTCCAACATGTCTCGCTTTAATGGAACCAAATTGATTGCTTTTCATGAATTACAGCCATGTCATTGTGGATAATTTGGTAAAGTCATTGCCGTTTTATTTTCGGTCACTATCGCTTTAAAAGTGATGTAACATAATCTAGGTTTCAAACTTCAGCATTCAACAGCGTAAAGTAAATGGAATAGAAAATTAAGCTGAAATTACATCTAAATGAATAACTTGCAAGCCAGCGTGCACTGAGAATTACGAGCGAATCATACATTATTCAAAGAAATATAAGCATTATTTTCATAGTGATATTATATAACGGATACATCCAACTTTATTTTAATTGTTAATCAAACCGTTGCTCAATTAGAGAATACATACAAATAAGGTGATTCCTTCGTATCTCTTTTATTCTTAGAATTTAACTAAACTTGGAATGAATGATTGAAATTAAACACGTATATTAATTTTGGTTCATTTTCAAGATTCCTTATTGTGGAAATTATGAAGATTTCTTTTCGGAAAGAGAGATAAAATTGCAAAATTTATTCCGAATTCTCATTCTATTTAATTTTCGCCACTTAGAGTTGACAGCTTCCGTTAATCGCAGACGAATTCAAATTGAATGCAAACTATCGCAAATACGTTAACTCTCTGAAAAGATGAGCGGTTTGAGGACGAACTGAAAAAAAATAAATGCTTCGGTCAGCTTTGGAAAGGTGAAGGACGCAGACGAGTGATGGACCTCCTCCACGTTCATCACGCCTTCGACCATCCATTCGAAGCATCCAACTGTACGCATTAGACGGCAATATGTATTTTTATACTGAAAAAAGGCTTTGTTCGTGTTTCGAAATTGTTCTCAGCCTTGTTCATAAAAGTCAAAGGAATTAAGAAGTCTACTTAAAAGGTGCCTTCATTCCGAACACCGAAACAGGTTGTCGCTGCATCTTGAGTTTGTATTTTCATCGTAGCTGGATGATATATCGCAAACTTTTATACGACAGAAGAAAAAACACATCCCATTTCTCTATTAAGAGACTCAATCCATACAAAAAACTAACAATAGATGTGAAATTTAAATGTTTTTTTTGGATTTTTGTCTTTTAAAAGATTCTGAATCTTATCTCATAATCAATCAAATAGTATCGAAGTATTCCTCGGGTTCAATATATAAGAAATTAACAAAACTATAAAAGAAAGTTACTGGAAATTACTGGTCAAATAAGTGTGTTATTCAATGACAAGTAATTTATACACAGTCTTTCACTTCATATTCAGATTTAATGGTGAAAATATGGATAATTACTCTTTTTCTTTTACAGTACATCATAGCAATTAGACAATAAGACAAGGACGATTAGAGTTGAGTTTTTACTTCTGTTTCGAAGACAGAGGAAATATTTTTAACTCACATCGTCTAATAGTTATGGAAAAGCGAAGAGTAGCTAAATATTTCCAAAGAGAATTCCTTTATTCGCAAACTTTCACTTCATTCACCTGTCATCTTCTTAATTAAAATGACCTTTTTCAATGCCATGGTTTCTTCTTCAATTCCTCTTAATTGATATCAAAATTATTCGATAAAATAACTTTGATGACATATATTTACTCCTTAATTTGTACCTTCCAAAGTACGCTGCGTTATTTTATCACACTCGCTCTCTTAAATTTAATCAACTAAATACGGTATTAAAATCGTTCGATTTGAATTTTTCCAACTATAATTTATCGCCTTTTTGATAACAGTTTTCAAACTCCGAAGAAAAGCGCTTTTATTTCTTTGCTTTGAAACAGCGATTCGGGAAAAGTGTGGAACTGACCCTTGAATAATTAAAATATCTTTTTTTCTCTGCGTAAAAATAAAATACATACTCTAAATTTGCTAAAAATGTTGATAAATTTTAAATAAATTGATTATTGAAGTTTTTTTAAATGAATCAATAAATATTGCAATCACGAAATCTTAATAAAAGAAATTTTTTTTCTATGTTCTATGAAATTTAACATTCATAGGATATTTACCTCAGAAATTTAATCTGTATATTGATATAATAGTATATATAGACGTTAAATTGGAAAATTATATATTTTTGTTTAGGAGTTTTGAAAGGAACAATGATCATGGAAAATGGCATATCATCAGAAATGTATTATTATCTTAATATATCATCAGATGAAATTTAGGATCTTAAGAAGTAATGGGAAAAATATAATTTGATTTCATTTGTTTTTGCGTTTATTTTCCATCCGCTTATTCATTTAGAAAGATAATCTTTATTGTTTACACTAAATCAGAGATCGGAATATACAAATGAGAGTAAACATCCAGATGAGGTTTCACAAGTGTGAATGGTGACTTGTTTTTAGTCTCTTTTATAAATCGTTCTCACTTATATACTTACGAAAATTAACATTATTTTGTTCTTTGAAAACGGAACAGAAACGAAATTATTCGGAAATAAATGGGAAAAAATCAAAAGGAAATATTATTCACATTTTGAATTTATTTTTTTTCCATTTACCTCAGAACTAAAGATATTCATTGGATGCATTATTTCTAAATTTACCTCATAAGTGAATCATCAGGTTTATAAAAATGCTTCAATTTTAGTTTTTAAATTTCAGTAAAGGTTATACATGAAAAGTCTAATTTGAAATCAGACGAATTAGACGACTTCAATCTATTAAACACGAGTTATGTACCAAAACTATTCAATGAGAAGAAGAAAAATCAAACACTCTGGATAAGATTATGACAAACCTAATCCGAAATGGAACGCCGTTCATAATTCGCAATTGTAAATCTATTCACAGATCTTAGTTTTAGGCCATCCTTCGTTACAAAAAGAGCTATAATTAATTGGAGATAAATATCGGTTAATTGGCCATGATATTATGGTAATGATTTTAGGAGCAACCTGCTCATAGTGTTCAACGGTTAACCCGATGGCCTCGAGAGAGACCTTTTCCCGTCACAACGAAATAGCAGCCATTTCTCACGTGAAAGCGGTCACCTTCACAATAATCCGTCGAAGAGAATTCCTTTTTTGGATCATCTGCCAAATTCTATAGATACTTCATGATTTGTTTCTTTTGGAAATGTAAGTGCAATACATGTTTGGGAGATAGTACTCCTTTAAGCTGTAAATCATTCGACTGATGATGAAAATATTTGAAGATTAATTGATGAATAGTGTGACCTTAAGTCAAATGTTTAATCCTTTTAAAATGCTGGGGGATAACCTTTTGGCTAAGCTCAGATTATTTTTTTAAGCCTCAGCTATTTTTGTATTTGCAAACTATTCATAAGATTGAAATGATTAAGATGTTTTATTTTACTTTCATTTTGTAACACATTTAGTGTATATATTATTTAAGTATATATGAAATACTTTTAACTATAGGAATGAAGAAAATATTATCCCTTGCATCATAAAAGTATCAGTAACATAATTTTCGGTATTATTTCTTGTTCATCCATCTATGGATTATTTAGAGACGAATGACTTCTCAATAGTTATGATTGGAAGAAAATCACGAAACAAATCAGTTTTCTCTTATAGTGCAATTTTATGTCTAATATTGAGTGGTAATCGCAATTCAGTCCCATTAAAATAACATCCCAGATGTGAGCGTATGATATCGTTAAAGTGTGGATTTCATAATTTCCAGAGCATCGAACTTGAATTCGAATTCCTTTCCAAGGACGATGAAATGCGTTGGGATCGGTGCTTTTTATTTCTCCATAAATCTCAGCATTCAATGAAAAACAGTGTTTGAGGCAATTCGTCTGGATCAACAGGTTAATCTTCAACATGAATAAGCAAAGATTCTTTTAGATAATTATTAACGGATTAAAGCATTACATTGAAATTAAACTTCACTTTTATACTATGTTTTCTTTCGCCAATGAGGAAAATCATTTCTCAAATTTAAGCATATTTATTTAAGGTATAAATATAAGGATATACGTATCGAGTAAAGAATCAGGGAAATTTATGTTCTATACAAATTTGGAGGTTTATTAAACATAAAAATTAAGGTTCTTTTTATAACACTGAGTTATTTATTCGTACATTTTAAAAGTCTTCCTTTTTCTTTAAGTTTAAGAAAATCCTCTAAAACTTAATCATCAAAACAACATTCATAATTAGTTAATATTTATATCAAACGCCTATTGATTGAATGAGTTAGAATTTATTTATCTCATTGATTTTTATTCTAAAATACGGTATTTTACATCATAAAATTCATATGTCAAATATTCAGGTCCAGAATACGGTAATTGATATCTAAGAACATAGGCGCATAGCGACATAATGCGGTTGGAATCCATTCTTAACGCAGAAAATGTTTAATAATAATGGGTGTTTAGCCCCTGCTTTCGGAGTGGACATGAAGTTGTAAATGTCTTACAAGTAAGGCTCATAAAATAAGTGAAACATTTAATTGGAAATAAAAGGAAAATATTTTGTAGAGTTATTACTCCATGTTCGTTGTGTATTCGAATCATCTTCTTATTTGATATCGTCTACACAAGTCATTCATTTGCGAATACTCTTGGGTTATGAGGATCTCATATTTATTGATGCCGTCATTCCATCCATGTTCCAACTCTTAATTATGAGCAAACCTCCATTAATATCTTTCAGAAGCGAATTCGCTGCTGCATATTCTCATCGCATATCAAAGAAGCTTCTCTTGAATATTTATCATCTTCCCCCCCCCTCTCTCCGCCCCTTTACGTGTTTTACAATTGCGCTTATTTTTAGAAGTTTTCAGAATACCGATATAATCAATTCCAAAATGATTCTGATAGTAGAAAATGTATTTTCCCATCGAGAAGATTAAAAGTTGTTTTTGACGTAAAAGATCAAAAAGATACAACAAATCAATTTTCATACATTTAATAAATTTTTTTTAATACATAATATTGATTAATATTGAGATTAATGGTCAAATACGATAATTTAATTCTGGTTTACTCTATTCAAAACTCCATTATACTATCACCAAACATAAACAGTTGTAAACTAATTCACCCAAAGTTTACTTTCAACGCAAATGAATCTGCTTATGATTCAGACATTTCACTTGAAATGAAAGCATCCAACACATTCTACTTGTATAATTGATTAGTAGCGTTAGTTTAAAATTCATTAGAGCTCAAGCTGATGAATAGCATTTGCGAGATTTGCTTTTTGATGAATAATTATTTTTTAATGTCCATTAAAAAGAATTGGTGAATACATTCTTAAATACATATTTTAGGATTGATTATCAAGCATTAAACTTAATCAAAACACACCTAAAACTTTTGCTAAGGTGTCTTACAGTTGTTCCAACCATCCACCAGTTCGTTAGCGAAACCAGTTGGAATATAAGGTTCATTTACACATTTTCAAATGCCACTTGTTGCGTCACAGTGTCTTTGCGATTCTTCTATAATCTTCGTGTGCACAACAGAATTTCCCTTTCTACAAGAGGAAGACGTCCTTGAAACACACCAATCGTCTGTTTAATTTTCAATTTCGCTCTTTCTTTGGACGATAGATGTTTAAGAATGACCGTATGGAATGTAATAATAGACACACAACGATATTCATAAAAAAGAAAGTTCAAAGGCGACTTCCTCATTTGATATATACTGAAAATCGTGTTCTAAATTGAGCTTACTGAGGATTTTGCCATGTTATTCTAGGAAGACCTTTTTCTCTCCATTAAGCAATTAAAATAAAATATTATTCATTACTTTCCACATTCACTTTCAAACACCAACGACCCAAAAACAGCGCTTACTTTGAGATGAACATTCAGCAAATCCTTTGAAGATAACATATATCTCTTACAGTAATGGAGGAAAAGATAAGTAATATTTGTTTCCTTGAATTTTTCTCGAATGATCTTAAATTTATAGTGCAAATAAGTAACGAAGAATTTTTATTCCTGTCTAAAGCTATAGCAAAGTCTTTGCTGGTCAAAATATATTTAGATAGCATATTGAACGGTTGAAGTAAGAAACTTGGGTTATTTTTGTATGGATTTTTTTTCATTAGACTGTAGATTACTATTGTAAATGTTGATAGATCGTGAATCGTTTACCGATAAATACCGGACAATTTGTATCAACTAATATTAGAAGCCCCACTGGTCAATAAGTTCACCATATTCACCTTCACCACCATTGCTTCACCATATTAATATCTTATCTATGATTCATATATTTCAGGGAATGCTTTATCGTTCGAAGAAATTGACGATTTTTGACGTCGATAATTTTAGGTAATACGCGCGCATCTTTTGATTACAACCCACTTATCAGCGGCGCGTGTTGCAACGGGAGAAAGTACGGAAGAGATGTTTCGATAGAGCTGCTGGAATCAAATATTGACCCTAAGTGAAGACAGCTCTTCTGAAGGAGAGCTTTACGAAACTACATTTTCTCCCTTTTTTATCACTCGCTCTTTGTCCTTGCCGAAAATTTATTTTGCAACACGAATTTTTCAGTTTCAAACGCTGATCTTAAGAATGAAACATACAGCCAAAGTTCCTTTGCAATTCATTCTGAACTATAATTTCGTGAATCAGTATCGAGTGTTATGAAATACTCGATCGAAAGATTCAACATAAGTTTTATAATAAATTGAAATGAAATTCGAAGACATCACTGTCATAATTAAATTTTATTTTATGTATATTTTATATCGAATATTAATTTCCTCGAATAAGTGTTCCCAAGTGAAAGATTTTCTTTTCCTGATGCTCTTTATATACTGCTGAGGTGTTTTTCCTCATCAGAACTTCATAATTTCTCAGAAAATTCTTTGCTGGATAAGATTCCTGCAGTAACTGAAGAAACTTCTAGCATACTCCATTTTAGCGATTGTACTGTTTGTAATTGTGTTACTGATTGTAAGTTTTTTTCGTCATACTTGTGAATTTCATTTTATAACTTATCCAGGATTTCTCTACAAAGTGTTTCGTATCCGAGCATCCGACATCTCCGAAATATTTCAGTTCATTAATTATTGAAATACGTCGAATAATTTATGTAATATAAGGTAGCTCAAATACTCAATAAATAAAATGTATTAAACGAATTAAATTTAAAAAGTTTTTAAGTCCGATATCCGTTTTTCAAGGATTCATAAGCTAAATATAAGAGATTATTCGTGGCTCTTACTTTTCTTCGTAGTTTTAGATAAGATATTCCAACGTGTATATCAACATTTTTTGTTAAATATTTATTGAATATCCGTGAATTTTATTCGTAAATTTGTTCAAAAACTTAGTGATTAAATTTGAAGATAATCTGAGGTCTATTGACGCGAAAGACTTTTCGATAAAAATTTCTAATACGTACATATTAAAAGGCCGCTCGTAATACACTAAATAAATTATAAAGTGAGAAACTGAGTTCAAAGAGAAATTTCGCAGCAAATTGTAATGAGTTCCGAAAAAAAAACACATTTTTTCCGTTCGCCTCGGCTTTTTATATTCAATTTGTTAAAAGTGAATTTCGTACACATGGAAGTTTTTTCCCTAAAAGTAATAAAATTCTCATATTTCTCAACCATGACCATTCATCTTTGATTTAAATGGAAGAACGAGCTCTAACCTACGGAATATATTTGTGATATTTGTAAATATTTACAGGTAAAGAAAATCGAAGCTCTAAACCAATAATATCAGTTTCCTCTTCAACGGCTCTCAAATAAGTGCGTGAGTTCAAATAAAACCGAAACTCGACGATGTCTATTCAAACTTCCCTTACAATCTTCAACTGATTCCCCTCAGAATCGATTTATAAACAGTGTTTTTAATTGTAATTAGATTTTTGATATATAATTACAACACATAGAATACTTCTTAAATTTCCGCTCCAGTTAACAGGAAATGCGTAAGGGAAGTCAGTTCACAGTTCTTTAGAATCTCCGAGAAAACAATGAAAGATAAGTGAAACTTCTATTTTTCAGTTACGAGACTGGAATATTTAAGACGTTTATAGATATAAACAGAATAAGAAAGAAGAATATATATAAACAGAAAAAAGAGTTTATGAATACATTTAAGAAGAAAAGGATTTTCTTAAATTTTTCTTTTGTTCTGTAGACGATATTCTTTCGTCGGCTAAAACTTTTCTTTTTAATTATTATTATGTTACCTCCTTATAAAATGGAGAAAACTCATTGCCACTCTTCTCTCTACTTCAACACCTTTTGTTACTTTTTCGCTTGTGCTTTTTTTTCTATTTATCTCTTCTTTAGATCTGCTGTTGCATAAAATTTAAATCTCTTAAATGTATTCTCTTTCTATTATCACAAAATTTTCTACCAAAATTCCAAAACCAATTTATGAAAATAACATATACTATTTCGAGTTTCTATTCGTTATTCGTATAATGTTTTTCGTTACCTAGATTTGAATATATTAAATCCTTTAACTATATGTTATAGTTGAGATAAATTGATTGTTCATTCTTGATTAATTGAGATAAATGCTGTATAATAAATCATTTGCGTCTTTACACAAAATATATTTTTTTGTATGTCGATTCTCCCTCTATCATTTCCAATTAAATGCATTCTGTTTCGAGAGTTGGAAGTTAAATTGGATGTTTGCCAAGAGAAGAGCAAGAAATCCCCGTGAATTACGGTTCTTCAAGTCTTTGATTGGACGTAATTCCGTTATGCTCCCTCCAATGGCATTGCATTGGACCGCGTGATTGCGGTATGATAAAGACTGGAAATGAAGGCACCGTCACGAGTGCAGAGTATTTTTAGAAAATCCGGTTTAAGAGTGATAACAATGTATAATCACAGTCATGTTACTGTGTATCGAAAGCTTTTGTCAGGCTTATTCGCGGTCGATCTTCGTAAAGTGAACAAAAAGTTCTGATACATTCATTATCATAAATTTACACGATAGTTATTTCAAAAATCATCATTAACCACGCAAATCTTACGCACTGTTCCTTGAGCCCGATTGTCACCATCGGCAAAAGACCGATCGTAAATAATTGAATTGGAATGAAAGTCTTTGCATCTTGTCAGATACTTGGATACTGCACACATATACACAGAAACGAGTATATTGTCTTTCGTTCACGCCCTGTCGTGCTGGGATATGCAGATAGACGTGCAAGCGGCAGCTTAATCTCATTGTATGTCCATCGTTGCTAATAAGGTCAAAGGCCAAAATAAAAGTGACAGGAGGCAGCAGTATTACAGAGCCGAAAACAAATGATGCTGGATGGGTCTATAATAAAGGCTGTAGACGTGGTCAGAATATCTTGAACGGTTACGGTAATGCGGATAATCAATGGGAAACTGCCACATTCATCACCCTTTTTTACGTTAGACATGATGAGCTCTTTTAAGATAAATCAAGGTAAACTCATCTTTTTGGCAGATTTAGATTTTTGTTTGTTCTAACATCTCGAAACATTAGAGATATTCTGTTTAAGAAGTAAGAAATTAAGTGGATAACGCTGACAATGGAAAGGGTTCAGTTGTAGAAACAGGTATATGGCAAAGGTAGCAGTAGTCAAAGGGCGTTTTCAGTGAAAGCGGTGGAATGGAAAGGGTGCATTTTTCCTTCGATCGGATGCAGAGGCAAACACAAATAAGAGTGTGCTGTCGATTGAGTTGGGCTACAGAAAAGTCTCAGATTGGAGCTTCGATGATGATTATAAGTATAGGAATTAAAATGGGATTTATTATGCATTTAATAATTATTGAGTTATTTCTCTTCTTCAAATAGAAGCATTTGAGTGGAAAATGAGAATGGTTGTGAAAAGAGAATTCCAGGAGAAAAAGATTGAGTATGCTCGAGGAAAAAAGTTTGAAGAAAGAAATAGTATGTTTACAAGATATCAGAATTATCGCGTATATCAGAATCTAACCTATTGTTGATCCGAATCACCAGTAGACGATTACCAGATATGGTTTATTTCTCAACAAGAATAAAGCATTTTGGAGCAAATGCCTTCAAAACCTTTTGTCCAGAATATTAAAGCCGTAATGGAGAAAGATGAAAAGGAGGGATTTGATAAATTATCTCCACATAAACAGAAGAAAAGCCAAATAATTAAAAGGCATAGTTTAGATTAGATAAGGTTGTGAGGTACAGATTGAAGTGCAGTTAGTAGTTGTTGTATGAGTTGTTAAAAATTGTATTACTCTTGTAATCATTGGGGTGGCTAGTGTTATTTTGAGTATATTTTATTTCAATATGGAGAAGAGGTGATTGAAATTGCATATGAAACATTGTATTGTTAATAATCTATTGATATTTTTTTATGTAAAATGATGCGACGTTGATATACTTTGCAAGTGGAACATACATTGGTGGAAAAGAAAAGATATGGTTTTAGATTCTCCGATGCGTAACATCGTTTATTTCATATTTTAAAATGAATATTTTCGATAATGACCACCTCATTGATGCAACATTGCAGGAGAATAAAAGATATATATCTTATTATGCGCTGAGAGAGATGGGGTTAAAGAAAGAATACGGAATTGCAGGTACGTCATTCTTTAGCACGAAATATTAAAATTCCTAAAAATTCTTCTAACAAGGGATTGATATTGATATTGACATTGATAAAAATGGCAGATAATAAAATTCTATCCTTTACAAATTCACATATAAACTGCCAGATGTTTCGATAAGTTTTTTCATTTACTTGTCATACATTCGTGTTATATTTAAAAGACACCCATGAAAATTAACTTTAATATTAAGAAAAATATTTCCGTTTTCAACCTTTATTTTAAATTCGATTCTATGATGCTAGTTAAAAAATTTAATGTTTACATACAAGCAAATATAAATTTGAATTGAATTACGGCATTAGATGTTCTCATTTACAACGAATTTACTTCTGCTTTAGTAAAACATAGTCCGCGGAGAATTATGGATATGTTGAACATATGTCTGATTGTGAATGATTCATTGAAGGAATTAACTCCTTTGATGCGAGAAGTGGAATCTACAAGGAATTTCCGATCATAAAACCTTTTAAAACAGCGGATGTTTTCATTGTAAAACATTATGATAGGCGTTTATTACTGAAACTGGTCGCCGATGAACAATTGTAATTGCCAATATGCACCTGTTCACTTAACTGCGAAACTTTCATTTTCGTCGCTCGATGCGAAATGAACAGAAGCAATCAATCGGTGACTCTCGATTGCTATGCAACTGATATTTTCATAGATCGGAACTCTCTCTCCTTCCTATTTATCGGCTTTTTACTGCTCATTTCGATAGATGAACGCCCTTCGTCCGCTGTTGCCTAAACCTTTCCCAATCCATACTAAACGTGGAAGTTACAACACAAGTTCTAACTGTGAGTGTTCAGCTTTCCCAGAAATCTCTCTATCGGTCCATGCGCCGAGAACGTTCGGATGAAATTTTATAAATGCATCGTTTTATCTTTGGAGAATATCATAAACTCTATTTTCCTTAAAATTCCAAGTAAATGTGGTTTTGAATTTCCTCGTGAAGGTAATCGAGTTAATTTTCTTTAACCACAAACAAAAAGAAAGTTTATCTTAAAAATTTTGGTTTGTTTGTTTGTTTATTTATAGCAACCAGACGTTAATTTTCACGTGCTTAAGAGGAAACACGTGTTCTCTCTACTTGAGTTTATGTTATTATTATTTGTTTTTTCATAAATTGTATTTGAAAATAGAAAACGACCGAGAATAAAGACGAAGAATAATTTAAACGAAAACTAGCTTATATTCCGTGCGAATAATTTATGAGTTGTTAACTTCAGTACTTTAAATTATTCTCTATGATTCTAATAAAAGAAATTAAACACCGATGTTTGTATTGCCCTAAATAGTAATTCAGAAGTTACATCTTCAGGAATTCATCAATGCAGCAATGCAAAATGTTGTCTCTAACCTTGGTGATCTCATGGCTTTGGAGCTTAGAATAACGGCTTTTTAACCTTTATTTCTTTGCTCATATTAATTCATATTTAAACATTTGAGTACTTTTTCCTCGTTTAAAAAATATTCTTAAATTTGAACATCTGAATTTTGTTCTGAAGCAATATTCTATTTCTATTCTATAATAAGTAATTTTCGTCAGTTACGATGGGTAACTTATTTCAGTTACAAATATCATTAAAATGAATACATATGCACATATTGAAAATGTACATGAAACAGCAATATATGTGGGATATGTAATCAGACCCCATTTGAGGAGAGGCGCATTAAACATACGATAGTATCCATTCGTCTCAGTGTGAGATTCGATCAATGAAATGCCTTTTCCAATTGTGAAAGTAAAAACTCCTCCAAAAGCCCAAAATCACTGACTCATTGAAGTCTTCCGTTACTTATTGCAGCTATATAAGAGAAATGACTTTTAGTCTTAATTCTAGGTAAATAATCACCTTCGAAATTATTCTCATTTTCTTTAAGAGGCCATGCAATTTATTCAAGTACGTATTCTTAAATAATTAATTACAGCCTTGATTGTTGCGTAATATCTGTGAAAATAGCACTTTAATATTCATTATGAATCTTTTGAAATTACTTTTATATAAAAGTACATTTATTGAAGTCTTTATTAAAATTAATCTGATGATTCAATTCATTTATGGAGTCGAGTCGAATGATTTCATTTTCTTGCATCGAATTCCTTTTAGGAATATTTCCTAATAATTCTTCAGATGAATACGTTTGATTTCCAAATGCCATAATAATTCACTGCCAATTGCCGGTATTTTGAAATCTGGTCATTCAATTCACGAATGTTATTTATGTGGTGCATTCCTTATGACTTCAAACTAATTGCAACTTTTTCCTAGAGCCATAATTATTTGTCAGATTTCAACTCAAGATCGAAATTCGGGGATCACATTGAATTTATACTTAAAATGTCTTCATTTATTACAATAATGTTTCCGTAGACTGTTTCTATAGCTGCAAAATTCTCTCTATGCTAGTTTCATCGTAACTAAATGTAAAGGAGCATATCTAAATTGTAGAATCAGTACTTTGACTGCCCAATCAATAATCATTAACAATTTAAACTTAATTCATTTTTATTGTTTAATGAATAATAGCAATCTAATACAAGCGATCTAGAATTCAGGAGATTTATGAATCGTATGACACGATAATGTCGAGCGACTGGATTCAAAATGTTTACCAGAAGTTAATATCGTTAACCTTTGCGATTAAACACGATTAATTTTCATTAATATTTTAAACTAGATATTTGTATTGTTTGCATTCTTCTTCATTTATAATCATTTTTGGCATCAATTCTCGCTCTATAGACTGTGATAGTCTAATAATATCAATATATACATAAATAAATTACGATTTATTAAAAATCATCGCTGCCCTCAGTCTTATTTATAGCGGATATTTATCATAAATTTCGTAGAGTAAATTCTACTCGATAACAGTTACAATGCCGTTATTAAAGATAAACGATTCTGAGAATGATTTGAAAAATCCTATATCGATGATGTAGGCTTTTTGTCGCCTTGTAAAACCAGTTTCGTATAATCCGAAAACTGATGAAAAAATAGCGGATAACTCGGTACGTCTCAGTATGAGAATTCGATTAATGAGTGTTTACCAGTTTCAAATCAGGTTTTTATTTGTGAGTGACGATCATAAAAAATCGAAAAATAAACATACGATAAATTTTCATGCATCGGATATCGCTTAGGTCTGAAATCTTTCTTCGAAATTTTTTATTAAGTGTGTCAAATCGTCAGATAAATTGAAAGGTAAAACGAGATAAAAGTCCTATTATCAAAAAAATGTTTCAGTTAGTGAACGAAGAAGTATGCTATCACTGTAACTATTGCTTAATCACTAAACAGAATGAATGATCAATTTCTCTTAAAAGTGTTCAAACGTTGCATTGATATTCGATACTTTTAATCAGTAAAAGGGAATTCAAAAGTTAGATTTGGACAAAAGAGCGATAATTCTATGTAAAGGATGATATTTATTTCATTAAATAAAAATAGAAATTGTCTTTATTATTTATCTTTTAGACTCATCATAATCATTCATTGCAACTATAAAACTAAGTATGATTTTCTAGTTCATATTGGGATTTAATAGGCATAATTTTATAAAGTAGTTCTATTGGATTTTAAATTTAAAATTTATGATTTAATTATTTTGAAATTTTCTTTTGCTAAAGCAGGTTTGAAGGGAAGGTCTTAAAATTTTACTTTTTGTAGTTAATTTTTGTAATATTTTTTTGATTTGTTATGAGATTTAGATGCATTTTTATTTAAGAAATTACAGAAAGCAAAATATAAGTTAAGACCTTTTCTCGATTTTTATAATTATTAATTCAAATCATTCATATTATTAACTTTATGGGAAAAGATGTGATCAAATTATTCTCATTCACCACTCTAACATTCTAAACTTATCTTAAAGAGTTAACATATACAAAAAACTGCAGAAACATTTGCACTCTAATTAATTCTTTGACGGAGTAAAATACTTGCCGAATTCAAAGTTTTCAGTTGTAATGACCGCGCAATTTCATCAAAAATGTACTCCGAAATTACGGAGACGTCTCATTCCCTTTTTTCCTAAATACACTCTCATATCGATTCTAGTTATAGAGTATTCATTTACGTTTACCCATTAGCTTCACTTAATTCAACCATTGGCGATAGAGTTTTTTAATAACCTACTCTTAAACTATTTACTACCTTAAATTATTTTTTGAATAATTTAATTTAAGGCTATATTGACAACAATAAGCGACACTTCCACCGAATGTTTGCCAGTTTAGCCAAATGATAATCCACTCAATTGGCTAATCAAACAATCGAGTGAAAACAATTTCCTGTTTAAATCGTTAACTCTCTTTTCAAATTTATAATTTATAATAAGGGTTTGTAAGATACTTGTTTTTCGATGTGTATGCGTGATAAATCAGGAACATAATAGAGTAATTGTAAATGATGTATTAAAGGATGAAGAAAAGACAGTAACCGTAACCTTCACATCCATTCAATGTTTCTTCCTTTCAAATCCACTTTCCCTTTCACAGAACGTGATATTCGAAGAATGCAGATCTTCTCATTTATTTATCATCTCATTTTATCTCCAACCAAAAAGTTATGCCCTAAATGTTTACCTTTTCTATAAAATTCTAATTTAGGAAGAAAATGAGAGTTAGAATTATTCGCATCTATAGATGTTCATATTATTATATATTATTACATATTATATTCATATTCTTATTAGAGGACTTGATTACAAGTCCTCTAATAAGACAGTGAAAAATGCTCCATCGTTTAATCACAATTCTTTCTAAATGCGATCCATCAAACTCAAATCTACGCAATTAATATTATCTCTCACTGATTTTATTTTTGCAGTTCTTTTACAGAACCGTTAACAGTTCTTTTTCTCGATTAATATATTTTATGATGAACGACTTTTAAATTTGAAGAGAGTATAATTTTAGAATAAATCAAGAAATGTTTTACGGTAATTTATTTTGGTTTTTCTGGAGAAATTTTTGTTTCAGTTCATTAATCGAATAAATATATTTCATAATATCAATTTTTCAAAACAACCTTTTAAAATTTTCACTTCATTCATGTGGCGTTAAAAGTCAATTAAAAATTGTAGTTAACAGTAGTTGATAAATAAAATGAAATTAAACGAATTTTAATGTACTTTTCGTCAAATTTGTCTTAAGAAATAATTTTGAATTATTAACATTCGTTTAATTTAAAAGTTTTTGCCACATTATGTTTGGACCTTCAGAAATAATATAGTCATTCACGTAGTAAATATTTTTTTTTTCGCTACATATTGTTCACAAGGTTTGAATGCACGATCCAAAAACACAAATTCTTTAGATCAGAACTTATTATTTTCCTAAAACCGATTCGGTATCAATAAGTGTGAAATATTGCTCTGTTTTTATCAATAAACAATGAGGGCAGGATATTTTTAAATTAAAATCATATAGGATGTTTTTCATTATCTTTTTCACTTTCCAATGTACGAAAAAGTTATTTACATTTATTATGAATTAGTTCTAGAAGATCCTCAATTAATTTCCGTTTTAGGCTGTAGGTCGATTGTGGTTTACTCTAACGAAATCTGGCAACATTGTACGAAAGAGGAAAAAACCTTCAGAATAGAAATTAATTCAACTTAAACTTTAATCTTGTGTTTTGTTTCTGCTCAATCATCTTCCTCAAGGAAATGCTTTTATATTCACTACGTTGGTACGTTACTAAGAGCAGGATAAAGAATAAACTTTCCGATTGGACTAAGGACATGCAAAAGGAATAGCACACTTAAAGTATTTAAAACGTTGAAATGTAATGTAGGTTTGGATCTCCCTATTCCAAATACCAGATTGAGATCGTCTTATAAATCTCGAACACTGAAATCAAAACTTAATTCACTCTCAAAAATTCTGAGATAATTATATTAGAGCTTCTGGAAACCAACTATACTCTGCCTTTTTATATTTAATTCGAAATTTTCCTTTCCTCGGCATCGCTCACTTAAATATTCAGCAGCTGAACTTAATGTTATTAAAATGGGATTCGATTTGCGCGCGATCTTTTTCCAATGTTGTTTTAGTTAGCTCTTTCTTCGAAAGGTAGCAGTACCTCTTTGAGAGGAAAATTTAAGCGATGTCGATGAAGTTGAGAAAAAAGTCGATAGAGGTGATGAAATTCAAATTTCAGAAATAGAATCTCATTCTTTTAATGAACACTTTACTGGTAAAATCATTCTTTCACCATTAAATCTATGCCTTATAAATATAAAATAGTTATTCACTATTTCAAAAGAGAACTGAATGACTATATTCCTTATCTTATACTTATATTTGATAAAAGATATTATACAATTAAAAAGATATGCAGATGATCTATCAGCAAGTCACGTGACCAAATTACGTATCGATTACGGAATCCATTTTATCTCCCTAATTATATTAGTTATGTCAGATTTCTGAGGAAAATAAGAATCAAATTCACAATCATCAGTAATAACTCTATACTATTTATCAATCATAATTTCAAAACACTATCATAATATAATTTTTAGGATCCAATTTAATGACTTAAATCAAAAATTACAGTAACTATTCTATTGTGACGGTGAGATGACGTCATGTTCGGTGATGTCACATCGTCAGATGAACCTTACGTTAATCTCATCATCAGGTCGTCTGACGTCATATGGAATTGTGTAATCGACAGGTTCATCTGAACAATACGTCATACGTCGAGATCTATGTTTTAATGAAATTATCCTATGGTAAAGAGCGCAAGTATTATGAATTAGTTTGGTTAGTAAGAGATATTGAAGCCAAAGGAGTGGATTTTGTTAAAAGCTATAAAGGACTTATTGATTTATGATTTATTAAGGATTGACAAGGGAATTAATCATCTCATAGCTCACTGTAAATGGTGTGATACTGTCCATTCACAACTTAAGGTAACTCATAACTAGGAGAGGAGACAAAGAATATATGAAATGGACGCTTATTAACTTATAAAAATTGGGAAATTTTCATTGTTCATTTATATTATTATATAATTATACATTTCTTTCACAAGCTTGAGATTGATCAAGTAAAATTTATTTCCAAAATTTTCAAACAAATTTCAGAGAAATATGTTTGAAATAAGTTTTTAAAATAATGCCTAAGAAAATGGATGAAATTTTTAAGTTTTCGTTTATTTTAATATTATATTATATCAACCATACCTTAGTATCTACTTTACCTCTTCGTTTAATGCGATGGGGAGCTATCTTCCTTTCAGTATATTGTTATTTTTGATGAATATTTGAACTCTCTGGACTTTTTTCATCTTTTTTATATTTTCTATACTCTTAAATTATAATTTTTGCAGGAGACGAGATATTCACTTTCAGGATCTGCCTATCTGTAAGTCTGCCTATATTACAGCCTACCTTTTCAAATCATCTATTCCTGCACAAATCCTTTGTATTTGCTTTAAACTCCATCGTGTGATGTACGCAATTGAGCTGAGTTATTGAAGAGTAACTTACTGTACTCTTCAGGTATAATTTCAATCAACCCACGACACATAGAGTCCATTAATTCTTTTCCAGAAGAGAATAACAATTTAATGAAGTTCTTCTAATTTCATCTATGTCTCTTTCAGTACCTATTGCAGTAAACATAATCCATCAAATTTAACGCACTTATAGAGGGTAGTTGAATATTACAAATGGTAGCAAAAGTCCATCACACACAGTCGTACTTCCGAAGTCCACTTTCACTTATTATAATAAGTTATATAACTTCGTATCTATCAATGACAAAGAATTATAAAAAAACAATAGAGAAATTCGAACGAAATATTAAAAACGATTTGTTAATTCTGATAACTTTATAAATGAATAATCCTGGAATTTTACTTAATGTACTTCAAAAGAAAGATAACGGCAAATTTGAGCTTTTGAATATATCTATAGACGGAGGAAAGGTATTTTCCAATCGCTTAATGGCGGTATTTAGTAAATATGTCTCAGAGATCTCTTTTGGAGAAATAACGAAGATAGATAATCCAGTTTCATTGCCCAGTGCGAAAAGTCTTTTGGAATATGATTATGTTTAAAAGAATAAAATGAAAAAGACGCGCATGTGAAGAAAAGAAATAGTTGGCAAGAACTGATTGTCCCCAGTCGAAATAAAATATACGAAACAAAAATAATTGCATTTAAAGATGTTTACCGATAGCTTGTAAAAACAAGCTAAATCCGGGAAATTGGTAAAAAGAATTGCACAAATATTACATACTAAATAGCTACTTTATTTGATTCGGATTACATCGAATGGAAGTAGGAAACAGAAGAAAATTTGCATTCGTATTTCTCATTCAAAACGTGTGCGAAGACAAAGCATTCATCCTTTCGTCGGTGAATCCGATTGTGCGTCAGTCGTTGAAATCTCCGGGATTGAGTCGTTGAAAGCAGTCGAAAGTTCTAAGCGAATCTCTGTGGCTCCTTAGAGATTCTGTAAGTGGCCTGCACTGGCTTTGGGAGATGGTCACCGTCCGCGTGGAATCCGGTCTCGTCTGCGAAGTATCTCACGGTGTACACCTGTCCGTTGGGTCCAGGATAAGAGTAAGATCCCTGCATCACCTGTGCCTCCTGGTCCTTGAGACCTGCGTTCTTCAGGTATCCGCTCTGCTCCACAACGATTCCATTGCCTGCCTCATAGCTAAAGAGCGGAGACGTTTAATTAGTTCATTCATTGGATCGATTTGGAAATCAAATTTGAAGGAATCCATACCTGAATTGGAATGTTCCATCGAAGTTGACATCCTGGCTCTGCCTGACGATGGGAATTGGTGGTGTGTATGCCTGCTTGAGTGGAGTGGGTTGAATGGGAGCGGGCACTGGAATTGGTCGAATGGGGCGGTATTGTGCGGAGACGCACGCCACGAGAGCACAAAAAGCCAACTGCCAAGAAGATAACACAATAATTAGAGTTAAGGAATACTTAACACGTAATAATTTATTATATCAATTACAATTGGAATGCAATTTAAGCTAATTAATAGAATTCTCGAACTCCGATAGAAATGTCGACGACTTATGAAGGAATTAATTGTCGGAAATAAAATTGTTCATCGCTCTCTTTCTAAATAAAGAGAAGATAGGGTAAATAGTAAATAGGATGTATCTAAATTCATTTATGGACAGTCTATGTAGACAATGAGGAATTTTATAAAATCTTCCCAACGAAATGTTTTACAATTTGAAAGATGAACCTATCACATGTAAACGGGTAGAAGTCACGTTTCTATGTTTTTATGGGGGATACGGGGTTGGAGATCCCAAGATGGAATGGAATTTAAAATTGGCTTTCTTCTTCAAATACTCAACGGATTCAAGTGAGGGCGTATACACAGGTGCGGAGGTCAAAGGTGAAGCAAGTCACGTTTGATGAGTCTGTTTGATAGGCCATACGAAGGCCGAGTATTATTGTGGTTGCGGAGGATGCGAACAGAATGGACGAAGTTCGGATGACAGGAGATTCATATTGCACCGAATCGAGTAAGTGAACTCATGCAAGAATTATTTCATTGTTATGCTAAATTTAAGTAACAGACACGAAACAATGTTGAACAAAATACTTTTTTAAGTTTATCCTTATGGTTCACTTAACAATGTCCTATTTTTATATTTTCTCCTATTTAAAATAATCTTTTGTCAAAAATTCTATTCTGCTCCCGTTTTCACTTGAACAATTTGAAGAAGTACTTTTTGCTTCAAATTAGAACGACTCTCAGGAAATATCAAAACAAACGCTATTCATCGATTCTGATTTAGAATTTCTTTGGGAATATCTATAATTTTCTAAAAATAAAAATCCTTGAAAAGAAACAAAACAAAAATTGAGATGTAGATATTTCTATGAGACATACTTTGGAGAAGGTTTGAATTAACTAAAACTGCTAACGAAAGAAATAGTTTATATTTATAAAAGTCCGGAAATTTTTATAGAGGGAGGTATTTTACTTTACAATAATTTTCTAAAATTAACAGTAACATTTGTAAATGGGAATACTTTTCCAGAGAAATTGCAATTGAGCCAAGAAAATGTTAGTTAATTTTCGGAATATCATGGCTTCGAAAGAGTTTAATCTTAGCAACAAAAACTATGATATGAAAATAAGATGAATAGATAAGCTAATTAACTTCTCAAAATATGAAATAGAAGTTTGAATGGAGTTAATGAGAAGCACTAGGGAGGCGAAATGCGGTTAGAGAAGAGTACACTTACAGCGATCTTCATGTTGGAGTGTTGTTGGAGTTGATTCCCTTAGCAATGGATTGGCGGAGGTGAAGAAAGGACCAAATGAGATCCCTTTTATACGCATCTCGAAAGTGGGAGGGGCTGAGGATGGGCGAATGGCGAAGAAGCACTTCAAAGAGAAATTCCATCTCACCCGTTTCCACCAAAACTCGATTACAGGTGGAATTTTTGGTTTCGAACTCATTTCTACGAATATGCTCTAGTCAGTTATTTCAAGTTCGAATTCTGAGCATTGAAACAGTTTTTCAATTGTTCAAGATACACATTTAGAATGATTTCATCAATTTTATATTATCACGAATTTCAATATAGTCTTTATTCGTAGTCTCACATAAAGAAACAGTTTGTGCAAATATCGTTTCAATATTACACGGATTGGTTAAAAAATTTAGTATATGATTTTCCATTCCCAAGTTTCCGAACTTTTTAATTTATCGACGAGCATTTTCAGTTAAATGTTCGAATTGAAGATCATTTTAAAGCTGTGATTTACCAGAGACAATATACACCCACATTTCGACAATCCATTACAACTTCTTCGACAATTCTCAATTTCATTTAATGTTATCGTATTTCAGAAGGGAATTATTAATTATTAAAAACTTTAAATCCAATTAATTAAATCCATGTTTGATTCATTTAGTTGATTGGGTAAACAAAATCATTAATAACCATCATTTAGGATGAAAATTTTTAAAAAATATATATTTTGTTACGACATAATTTCTAACGACTTTTTTTGTTTTGTTTTCTTGATTTGAACTTTTGCTGTTTAATTTTCGCATTTTAATTGTTATTTAATTGGTTAAAAGTAATTTAACATTAGTTCAAGAATGCATCTATCGTGAAACATAGAAAATCTTTTATTTGAATAATAAATCGCTTTAATTTTATTTTTTCTGATTCGAATCAACAGTGGGTTCGAGGAGTGAAGATGATCCTCGAGTTGGGGGTGTGTCGCGCAGATGTGGTTCACCTTGCGAATCTCCACTTGGATTTAGATGACCCTCAACAGGATGTCCTCCGCTCACGGATGCATCATATGTCTTCTTTATATTTCAATTGCAAGCATTTTGGCCTCACCTGGAATATAGACAAAGAATATAGACGAAGAATGCACGAAAAACGCATTCGTGAAAATTCAATTCTTTGTCTCTGAAGTATTTTATCTTTTACAATACATTTTCATTGGAACGCTGTTTCATTTTGTTCTTTCGATTTTTACGAATGGTTTTATACTCGAATGGATGTTCGGCATTTGGCATTCTCTTGTTTTATTTTCCTCTTTGAACTTTACATTGCTCGAGATGTAAAAATCCTCGTCGAACATTTTACTTGCTCTCCTCACGCATTGTTCGTGATCATTTTAACTGTATCTTTTACACTTTTACTTTCATTTTTAGTATATTCACTCTTTTCTTATTAATGTTACATTAGTTTCTACTTTTCATTGTCCATTATTCGTATTTTTATTATTTTATGCTTTATAAACTCCTATTTATTTCTTTCCTCCTTTTAAAAAAAATTTCTTTTTGAAATTTTAATGCCTTTCATTTTCTGAACAAAGAAATCTAAATATCTAAGGTATTATTTATCGATACGGTTATAAAGGGCCTTATGATGCAAATGAGGAGCAATACTGATAAGTCCAATGCCATCAAACTAACATCTGAAAAGATACTATAAAAATATGTTTAACAATATCCGTCAATAGGGTTGATTTGGCCAGTCACCAATCCATAATCCTAATCATATCTAATCTATGTAAAGACGAAGGGTTACCATGAATAACCGATGATGGAGATATCTTAACGGATGAATTTCTGGTGAACCCTGGACCATTAAGCAGAAGCAAATCTAAACTTTAATACTTACACGTCCTATTAAAAAGATGCCATCATTTTTCAGGTACATCCACTTTCATATCCTCTACTATGGGTGGATATCATCACTTAGATGAGAGACATTTTCAAACGATGCACCGAGAAATTAGTATCAGAAGATAATGAGTCTTAGTTATGCTACTCTTCGGAGATTCGGATATCATATTTCAAATTTCATTGACATTTAATGAACGTCATTAATTGTAAGCATCTTTCCATTTTGGTCCTAAATTTCGAGCTTAATTTCATGATCGTCTATTTTTAAGAAGCAAACCTTTAGATTAATTCCATAGAAACTTTCTATACACATCTCTTCCCTTCTGACGATCTTTCCACCAATGTCTTTCGGACCATCATTCGATCAGAAGGTATTCTACTTTAAAAAAAATATCATCCATGAAATATGGTGGGGAGGAGTTTTAATAGTAAAAGAATGATAATTGAGAGAAGAGCGACTAGAAATTTCTATATAATTTCTAAATACTGAAGAGTACTCTTTTCCTTAAAGAATAATGTTACTAAATGTTCTTAAATCAAATATATTTGAATATAATAATTAAAAAATCTAAATGAAACACTTTCAGTTTATCTGCGACGGAACGCTGTCCAGTTGATCGCGGATTCGAAATGAATAGCGGACCAACGGTGGCCCGGAGAAGGTTTTTTATCAGGAAAAATATTAAAAGTAATGTTACTCAACCTCAACTATTCAAGAACAATACATAAATATTATTCAATTTTCAGGATAGAAAAACTGTTAAAAAATATTGAACAAATTTTTTTACTAAAAGTCGGTATAATGTCCCTACATATATAATCTCTCCTACATATTTTATCATGTTATTTATACTAATATCACTCAGTCTATTGAATATTTTAAATTAGTGAAAATAAAATATCGAGAAAAGCAGGATATTTTCATCTTAGAAACTTCTTTCAAATTTTGATTTGTCTCTATTTTTAATATTATTATAATTATTTTTAAATTTCCGATTCATTTTTGATTGGTTTCCTTGGGAACTCTAATTCGTTTACTTGATTTTTGTTTCTAGTCTAATGAATTTTATTATTCCTCTTCTCTTTGGAAGTGCCTTTATTCTCGATTTAAATAGCATGAATACTGAAGAGTACTCTTTTCCTTAAAGAATAATGTTACTAAATGTTCCTAAATCAAATATATTTGAATATAATAATTAAAAAATTCATTTTTTTTCACATCGTAGCGGAAAATCGATTAGAAGAGATGATGAGCTATAATGTATTGAACTTTTTCCACTTTTATATTTCCTTAATGGAAACTGTCGTGGAATTCTATTTTCCTGTACCTCAAGAACCTTTCAACCCTCGTCATTTCACGCACTTCCATCGCTCGTCAGAGTGTGAAATATCCGCAGACAATCATTAATGACTCAAACAGGAATCAGCGAAATCGAGTATTTTTTCGATGTATCCCAATACAAATATTGGACGATTTTAAATGAAGATGATCAGAGTTGTTTTCAACCCTTTGTAAAGAGAAATTAAAATAATTACGAAGCTTATCAGGTTTAATTTTTTAAAACAATTTCCTTTACTCCAATAAATTAACAATTTCTATCTAAGCTTTTACTCTCATTCATCTGCAAATACAAAGAGTATGATTGGATTTTAACAATCGTTGCACATGATGATTTACCCAACCGTTTGTACTTGACCGTTATTTTCTGAATTGATTAGTATTTGTAATTATTTTAGAGTGTAACGTACTTAAATTTTCTTCCATTTACATTTTTATAAGGAACGAAAGAAAATAGATTTCAATTACATGAAAAATAATCTTTGTAATTCTATTTTGAATGTTTCAATTGTACTTTCTTTCAACTCTGATCGAGTCAATGTCTCCTTTACGTACGCTTCGGATTAATTCAAAGAATGCAAAGTGATCTTTCATATTCCACTCAACAACTCCTGCCCTCCTTGTGATAGCAGACAATCTTGACCTGACCTTTACTGGCTTCCACTCTCCCACCGCATTTCTCTTCACTCTTCATTATCCGCAAATGCCTCACCTCCAAAAATTGACCAATCATTCACCGCTCATTAATGCACCCATCCATTGCATGTGGGCGTTTATTCGCCGAGTATATGTTAAAAGCATTTCTTGCTAAAGAAAGGTTAAGTTTCTTTTTAAAATTATCGAAAAATATTATAAATTTATTATTTTTATTTATCAATAATTTCACATTTAATCTTTTCTTTTGAAGTAAAGCATCTTAATTCACGTCTGGTTTTCTCTGTCTTAAAACTATAAAAACTGAAGATGTACAAAGTACAAAGAGAAATATCTTTGTGTGAGTTAATAGAGAGATCAGTATGAAATGACGAAAAAGTTTGTTAAGGATACTTCGGGATATTATATCCCTATTTATGAACAGCATAGGCTAAATATTAAATTTAAAAAGATAAAGATTTTATACTTTTAGGTTTCACCATTTAACCAATGTAGGTGATGATTTACTAATTTCATTGAGTATCATCCATGAACTTTACTGAATGCGTTTCCCAATATATCTCATATCAATTCCATTAATTAATGAATACTAAACTAGTGTTAATTTCTCTCTTAAATATCTTCATTGACCTTTCGTCTTTTAGAACAATTACATAAGATATTCATTAACAATCATTAAATTTACCTATCTCTTTTCAACTTTTTATCCTTTGCAAAATGTTGAGGTGGATAATGATTATCTGAAAAAGTTAAATTTTAGTTATTTTGATAATGAATACGTTTCAATAATAAATGAATCGTTATCATACTCTTTCATTCACCTCCAACAAGTGAATTCAAAAAGATTTATGCATAATTCTGTTCAAATACACTAAAAAATTGATATGAAGTGTTCATTAACTTCTTTCACTGATATTAGAAGAATAAATCTTACTTATCTTCTCAGATTCCTGATTTTCATAAATTCCGAGGCCTAATTTCGTTTTATTATTTAGGAAAATTTTTTAGTGATTAAGAGATCACAGTTTTTCATAAAGAAACCTAGAAACTTCAACATTTTTTATTTAATTCGGATAAGGAAGCAAAAGTAACTCAATAAAGAAGATGAAATCTCACATCATTGATGGGAATTTTCGGCATTCACTGGAAAATCGCATGATCGCTTTGGGCAAATGTAAGCGTATAATTTATTTTAGAGGTCACTCCTTCACTGTCATCGAATTTGAAGGTCTTCGATTCATCATTTTACGTTACTCCACTTTTGAATGCCCCAAAATATCGTCTCTCAAAGCAATCATATTCATCTCATGTATTGAAGCTCTACCTCATTTTACCGAAAGTGTGCGATTCACACGCGCTGCTGTCGAATTTACGGTATCAATCATCTTACCATCTATTTTCGATCCGTTCCACGTTAATCTCTCTATCATTTCCTTCTTTCATTCAATTCTTTTATTTACCTCATTGAGTTTTCTGTTTGTCCTTATTTATAGACTTTTTAGTAGGTATATTCGGTGCATATATCAAGAATTGTCATGCCAAATTTTACTCATTCTTGAGTTGTAAAATAGCTATAATTTACCTTCTCTTTTCATTAGATAGACTTGTAGTCCTATTCCATGTACCTTTATGTTTTGTCGTTAAAATATTTTTTTAGAATCATCTACATTTGTTTCGAAGAGAATTATTTCATCAGTACAGCATAGATGACTGATTTATTCTTCATTTTCCTGCAAAACACTTTCTTCCCAAAATAGGCACTCTAACACTTCTCCCATAAACACTGATACCCGGATGCATATCCGGATCGTAGATTTATACATTGGCAAATGCTCCAGACTTTTCCAGTTGCAAAGTTCTTTATTTCCTTCTCCGAGTCCATATTTTCCATTGACGTCAACATCTGAATCATAGTTTCTCATTCGAGCGTTGAAGTCTCCGACTTTTATTTTCTTATGCTTATCCTCGCTTCGATCGATGACCACAATCTGATGGATTTCTTCTTCATTACCACTTCTATATATTGGAGTGATCTTGAGGATGCACACACATTTGGCGCTCTATTGAAAATGTCTGATGATGATATTTGAGACGGTGTCATAGCCCATATATCGCCCATCTGTCTCCGATTTGAGGCAGCCCTTTGGCCTTCGAAAGTGGACTTGGGGCATCTTCTCAAGGATCCTTCGAAAGGTCAAACCCCTCTAGCTTGGGAGCGACTTCACTCGACCATTCCTCACTCCTTGACCTATGACCTTTAGGGAGCTACATCATGTCCACATATTACGTTACCAAGAGCATCTTCTTCCAAAGAGACAAATTGATGAGGGAGCGGTAGTGATCTTTGGTAGAGCGACAGAGGTTACTGGGTTTATGAGGTACGAGAATTTTTTATTCTTGGCTGATCTCTTTTGTGATTTATTATGTGACTTGCAGAAATCCATTATTTCGTTCGAAGGATATTCTTTAACCGTTCTGTCGTCGCCTTCTTCACAAGACGCTCTAAATCTCTATAAAAATTATATTTAAACGTAAAAATACGAGGAATCCAATGATCGGAGGAGTTGGTGAGCAAACTCTATTGGTAATATAATATTCCAGCTCATAGTTATGTTTCATTAAAAAATATTAAAATGTGAAAAGGGAAGAATAAATAGCCTACTTTGGAAGAAATTTCGACAGCTTATTTATTATAACCAAAGTATCCTAAATTATAAGTTCATTATAGTTAGAATACAATTGATATTAGAGTATCATTTTTATCTTTATGAATATAGGTAAAAGTTTGTAAAGAAATCGAATGAAAATGTTTAGAGACTAATGTAAGCGATAATTAATTCAAATAATCCAATTCAATAATAACTTTCAAAAGCAGGAAGAGAAATTCAGAAATATAACATTCTACACTTTCAGAAGTACACGATATACATGATTTTATTTTCACTTCTTTGATATACTCTTGGTAAGAAAATCAATTCAAACACCTATTTTTCTTTTTTAAGATTCTAGCATAAAAATGAAAAAGAGCGATTTTTATTATTTAACGAAATGTTATTGAAATAAGGAGAAAGAACATTTTGGATCATGATGGAGAAGTAAGTACTTACAGGAAGCCATAAAAATTCATAAAGTGAAGATTTTCAATAATGAACGTTATAGGATTATGACGAAACGTATCTTTTTTAAAATTTGCAGTTGCTCTTAAAAATTTACTTTAAGAATGTAAAGCAAAATCGAAAACAAATTTAACAATTGAAGATGATATTGCTAAAATCACACTCGATTAGATAGCGTACGTGCATTGTTCAGTCCATATCTCTTTTTTATCGTAAATATTTACGAATAAAATCTTTTATTTATTATTGATCTGATTATAATATTCATAAATGGCATGTTGTCATATAAATACAAAATATCCATTTCAATTCCCCTTCAGTGAATGAAATGTAAATTGGAAAAATTTACAAAGAAAGTAGCGTAAAATATTTATTTCAGCAAAAATTATCTATATTCCACCTTCCGCGATAGGTTATAATCTATAGAAAGAAGCAGCAGGTGCGTGTGAAGGATTGTAAATTCTCCCTCAACCGTACCTCGATTGCGTCTTTTAAGACACCGACTTCGTCCCACTGAAGGGCCACAACTTTTACAGGCTACCGATCTAAAAGTAGCAATTGTTCGAACGCGTTTATTTTGTTTTGTGAGGAAAAAGTTTCTTGATAAAGCGGCAGAAATACTTTCTTTTTATTTACAGAATTCCTTAGAAAATTCGTTTTTGTATTGGTTACCCTTTAGACTATGATAATTCAAAATTTGAAAGAATAACACGCGCCTGTCATAGTTCCCAACAAGGACTAGGACTTCTCTAGGACTTTTAGATATCCGTCAAGTTGAGAATGACACTCGATTCTTCAAACCGAAAAGGAAAGCAACCTTCATATTCCAAATTTCAAAGAGAAAGAGTCATTCCCATGAAGATGCTCTCAAGGTCAATATCTTAAGGAAAAAGGTCGCCGTATCAGATGCGACATTCCTCTTCTCCCAATTATTTCTGCTGATTCACAAATCCCACTTTCACGTATTACTTTCATCGATAGACGAATGCGCGAATTCGAAAAACGATTGAATTTGTGGTCTATTTTGCCTTCTTTCGATGTCCACCGTGAGTCATGTTGGAGAACGCTCTTTCGTGATGATGCTATAAACGTACATTCGAAGAATTTAAATTATTCGTTCATCTTTTTTGGAAAAAACTATGAGTGAGCGGAGAAATGTCAAAGGAGGAGAGAACACATGGATTTGCTGGACGTTCATTTACTTAGGACAATGCACGTAGCGTTTTGCTCAAATGAATCATCTTCAAAGATTTTTATCGATCAAACTATTTTATTTCTGTTGCATTTTATTATTATATTGCTTGAAGGCTGTCTTGTAATTTTAATTTTCTGTAGTTTTCGTGTTCTATTGCTTTGACTAAATCATATATTTACCTAAATATAATTATTCCATAAAAAATTAATGATAGATTATTATACATAAAATTATCCCCATGGTGTCACAGATCAAAGAAATTTCAAAGGGTTTTAACTCTTATAAAAATCTTAGATTTTTAAATAAAGATAGTATGCGAGTATTATCGAGGAAGACGTTATACAATTATGTAGATTTAAGAGAAAGGGTAGTTTAGAATAGTTTTTGAAACATATTGACCTAAGATATATTAATTCTCATTCGCAAAAATTTTATTTTTAACGTAAATTACACATTAAAAGCATTTATTAATAAATAACTCTCTTCTTTTTTCAAGGTTTGCGTCAGCAATTAGATTTTCAAGAAATTTATTCCGATTAATTGATTTCGCGATTTTCGGAATTTTAATGACATGTGTTTATTCATAATAATCTCTTATTCCACATAAATCTCCCTCTTTACAAAGACTTTTTCACTCTATAAAGCAATAAATGTGAGATATGCCTTCCACTAGATCAAATGAATACAAAAATGTCAAAAACTCTCTTTAAGTTTTAAAAAAATGTATATTTAATTCCTCCTATCATTTTTTTTACACATTCCCAATGCGCACTGACCAATATATAATATACGATGTTGAGTAAAATATGGTGATATTCCCTCGATTTCATATTTCCTAGTCATCAATATTATGCTTGGAAAGTAAATAATAGAGAATAGAATTAATGTTTGATAATAATTAAATCATACATTATAATAATAGGCATAACCAGATTAATAAACGTATGTTTATGGTTCAAATGAAAAGAATATTTCAATGTACCGTGAAAAAGACTTGAATTATTTGGAAATAAGAATATTATGAGTTTAGAAATATAGTTTAGAAATCTAAAACTAGAAAAGTCATTAGTTTATCTTGAAGCTGTTGAGTGCGCCCTCAAGTGGAAGAAATATCAAACAGTAAGACAGTTTTCGATTGCTATTTCATGAATGTCATAGAAGCGGTCGCAGATTTTATGCACGGGGGTTTGTATTTGTAGGACCAGAAATAATTATTACGTTAAGCACTGCCACGATAGATTTTTAATAAATTTATTCGAGGAAATTACATTTAACGATAACAACGCTGTCTTGTATTATTATTAAGAATGAAACTATTTAGTACTCAAAGCAATAATTTTAGGGCTATTTAACTACATCGTTAATATAGCAAACAGATTGTGATTATTTACGCAGGTATTATGAATCAATAATAAAATCTCTCCGTTTTATTTTCTTCTAAAGGTTTTATCAAGATACTGGATTAAAAATTTGCATCTTATTCCTCTCAATGTTTACTTGCTATAATAACAACATTTGCTATTACTTCTTGCCTTATTTATATAATTGAGATGAAGTAAAAGCAGTTTGCTCGTGAGGTCAACTTTCAAAACAGATTCACCCATTATTGTGCCTAACTTAGTTATTAAAAATTATTTTATGGAGTTCTTTGTTTCACAATACCTATTTTAGAGTAACGAATAAAGGCAAAATTTTAATAACTCATACTCTTACAAATACTGAAGTATATAACTTGTTATGAGCATAATTCTATTTTGTCTTCTAATTTTGTAGCATCTGCATTTGCAACCCAATCAGTGTCAGGCACCTGGTGTATGTTCCCAGGCTCTACCATCTCAGTGGAAACACTAGAACCAAAACCTGCAAGAAATTATAAATATGTAAGCACTGATAAAAATAACCCACATGATAGCTAAGAATTTGTATTCTGAGGAATAAAAGAGTAATTTATTATATATTAATAATCAGCCATTAAATTTATTAAAGATAATATATAAATGTATATTTCACATGGAGTTTCAGCTATTTCTATACCTTTTTAAAAAAATTCTAAGAACTTAAATTAGACAATTATAACTTTATCTGCCAATGAAACCAATTCAGTGCAAAGATATGCAATGATATAGAACAGGATATTTCTAATGAACATGAATATTTTCAATGTTATTTAATCTCAAGATTAAGCATATATGTATCATGTGGATAGAGAATATTATTTAATAATTTGCACAATTAAGCTAAAAGGATGAGTAAAAACCAGATGAGCTTAACCAGAATAACTAATTTGTCCCTTGCACTTCTCCAGGTGTATAACTTATGTTTCTAATTCTGTAACTAAGTATTTGTAACTGATTTGTTGGGTTGATTGCAAAAGTGATCTTTGTATATTAAGTATTGCTCAAAATTATGTAACTGAAGTTTTGTAAAATTATTAATTTTCTTCTTCTTAATTACTAATTGTTATAATATTCCAATCACCTTTTATGATGCTATTATTTTTTCTTTACCATCCTCTCCAATGATGTAATTTATCCATTCATATATAGGACCTTCTCTTCATAATGGCCTGATATTGGTGTATATAATTATACAATATGTAGTTCAACTAGTTTAGCATTCAATCAAAGTAAGTTGACATTTATTTAATTGGCATCTTATATTAAATTTGCAGCCCATATTTTTTCTGTTTTGTTGATTATTTTCTTACCAAACAACATTTACACTCCTTTATTCCAAAAATAGATTTTGAATTTCATAATTTTAATAAAATGATTAATTTAATTAATTGTATAGAGATATTGGTTAGAAAATCTACTTATCATTTACTACATTCTATCAGGTGTGGTTTTTGCAATTTAATTATCCTTTTCCATTTTAAGGGTCATTTATGTCCCTTTTATAGATGTGTTTCAGTTATGTCTAAGTAAAATAACTATAAGCATATGCAAAATGTGTTTCATAAGTTTTTAACTGCCGAATAATTATGCCCATTATTCTAGCCTTCTGAATATTTTATGCCAGCTAGCTGATATTGTTGGTGAAATATTGTTTTTGTTATAGGGAAAGATCTCCATTAATACTCTAAGGACATAAGCTCAATGTCAAATAATGTATTGTTAAATAATATGTTAACTCACAAACCTGTTGTGAAATTTTAAACAAAGAGCAAGTGATCAGGTTTATGCCATAACAAATAGAGAATAGACACTTGGTATCTTTTCCACTGTAAATTTTCAAGGCAATTGGTTTTTCCTATAGAGATAATATTGCTAAAGTGGTTGTCAGTGACGTTAAAGTACTTACACATAACTTGGAAAAACAACACTGTCAAATTTAGAAAATTTAAGATTAGTAATACATCCTTGGGCATGCACTGTTTATACCCAGTGTTTGATGAGGCATTAAAAATGTATGTTGGTGAAAAATATATTTCTTTATCGTTGTTAACCATTTTTATACAACACCAGAATCATTAGTTTGTATTTAACTAATTCACTGGGAAATATAACTTCTTCTTCAGTATATTTAAAATATTTAGGAGATTCTTTATATCATGAAATGTAATGATGAAAGGATGTCTTTGATGTAATGATATTTGTTAGACTTCAAGTTTCTAAAAGTTAATTACTTAGTCCATGTTTAAAAGGTAATAATGATAAAAATAAACTTATTTTATTTGAAGAAGACAGACAGGACGAGACTAAAGATTACAATTGTTAAATATTTTATCTTTAAGATGGTGATATATGTATATAATTTTGTGTCTATGTAAATATTTTAGTTCATAATTAATTTTCGGTTTGGTTTATATCATTTTAGTTTTTCTAGTTATCATATTAGTTTAGTTATATGTATCAGTTTCATTTTATAAAATCTAGTTAATATTTACAAACACCCTTTCCTATTGCTTCCTCCTAACCGCAACCATTTCTGTCTACCATGATATTTGTTATTCCTGCCATTTCCTTACATATGAGTTGAGTTTTCTTTTCTTTACTGCAGGGGGGAAACCAACAGGTGGAAGGGGAGGCCAGTTTTGGTTGTTGATCATTGATCACTCATAATTCCATGTACCTTGGACTTAAGACTATTGGATCATAGGAGACTAAGCATTTTATTAATAACTAAATGCATTCTTTGGATTTGCCAATTTCATAAATTCTTTGGATGACTCCCTGATACTCTGACCAAACCATCCTAAAAGGGATTTTTAGGTAAAAGTCGATTTTATTTGCATTAAAGTTGGCCATCTCTGCTATACCGGATTTCCTAGCATACAATTTTCCATAGTCTGTATGTAATTCACAGTCTCTGAATTTATTTGTGCTAATCACCCAGATATCATTTTCATAGATTAATGCGTGTAGTATTTGCTAGTTAAAGACCTTTTCTTTTCAGCTAATCCTGATTATATCAAGTGAATGGACATTCTTTCTGAAGGAGGTCCAGCAAAGACTGTATTCTGTATACTTTATTGAGCCTGTTTTTTTTCTTGTGTTGTAAAGATAATAATAGTTAAGTAGAAATATTGTCTTAAGTAGAAATATTCTATATGTTTACCCAAGGGGGTGACTTTTTACTGATTTTTAGCTGCATAAGAATTATATATTACCTTCACTACATTCCGTGCCTATGATCTGTCGTCTTGCCTCTTCTTCCTTGGAGTTAAGTTCTTGAAGTTCTGACATTTCCTTTTAAATTTATACAGAAGAAAATAATCTGATTAGCAAAGTAAAGGTAACTGATGTATCCATCATGATCTGATCACCATGGTGATCAGAATTCTATTGGTTTCAGACTGTTTTCAATAAGTTGACCAAATAAGTCCAATTTTTAGTCAATAAATGGCTTATAAATTAATTTTTAAGAAAATGTGACAGGATTGAATATTGATCTTCATAGCATTGTTGTTTTAAAATTGAGAAAAATTAACTCTATCTCTATAGCTACATGTTACTTGAATAAAATCAAAGGTTTTACGCTTTTACTTAAGAATCGATATTTATATTAAGAGTCCTTATTATAGGTATTCTTAATTATTGATACCTCATTATTCCACATATTAGAGTCTTTCAGAGGAAAGAGAAGGAAGAGGTGTACTAGTTAACCGTTTAAATCCTCATATATATTTTTTTAAATCTTCCATATCGCTCAACTTAACAACTACTTGTGCCTATCCAGTTCCCTTTTCTGAATATTACCTGTGATGATGATAACCTCCATGTACTGAGTGTATAAAACACAGGTTTGTTTGTAGCATCTATCTCCATAATCTTTCTCCTCTATGCTACATAGGGAGGGAGGGTACAACATATTGGTCTTCTAAGAAATTGCTTTTACAGAATTAAGCAGCTTAATCCTCTGCTTAAATCTTCTATTTTGCAAGGATTTGCAACCTTAAGTATCTCTGTAACACTCACTGATCAGTTGTGCCAATTCTCAGCATCTTTTATAGCAAATCTTTTTCATCTTTCCCATGACCTTTTCTATTTCTTGAATGCAATCTGTATTATCAAGTTGCAGGAAATTTCTATTGGTGAAAAGAGGAACTGGTTTTGTTAAATCCATCAATGGTGAATTTGCCATGATTTGGAAACAGTATCATTTAAAAGATCCAGATACCCTATTTACTTAGCTTTTTTGGATTATATGTGATAAAGGAAATGTTACTTTTGAAAACAACCGTGCAATAACATTTCTCACTGAGAAATTTTGGCTAGTAATGAAGTTTCTCCTTATTAGTCATCCATATTATTCCATAATACCTTACATAAAGGTCATGAGACAGGTATCAAGGTGAAATCCTATGTATAAAATCATACAAAAATCACATACAGGATTAAATAACATGTATAAAAATCAACATGTAGAGTTAAAAAAGAACAATCAATTATCATCATCAAAATCATCTCAACGAACCTAAACCTAATACACCTTAACATATATACTAAATATTTTAGAATGAAATGTTAAAGCCTAATTCTTAATTATTTTACTGCCTCCAGTAAGGATTTAAGAGCTTCTTTAGGCAACATTTTTCATTCCTTGATTCCCCTAATGCTGAAAGAGTATTTAGCAGCATCTATTTTTTGCTTTGCCAATTTTGATTTTACCTGAGAGCTCTTTTTGCATTATAATTTCGTTTATCAATTCTTCTGCTGCAATCCTCCCATTCATTACCGTTTGATCTAATTTGAGAGATGCTTGACAATCCATTGATTAACCTTCTTTTTTCTAATGATTCCCAGTCAATGATATCAAGCAGATATCTAATACCACATACCTTTTTATGTCTATTAATTACATAACCAACTGCCTTTCTTTTGACTACCTCTGTCTTATTATTATTGAATTTGTTATTTGGATCCTACATATGAGTTCTAAACTCCACAATTGGCCTCACCATTGATTAGTGACATAATTCCTTTTTTCTGCTTTCCCTTGAGTTGAGAATTATCATCACAATTAATTGTGCTGTGAACTATATTGTTATCCTTAAAAAAACTAATATTTTACAGAATATTTCCTCCAAAGTCATTAATACATACTAGAAAAAGTTAAAAGCTCAATAAAACTTTCCAGTACTGCACCTCTGGTCAAGGCCAGCCCTAAAAATTGTGGGGCCCTATGCGAAACAGATGGTGCAGAGACCAGTCTGGGTAAGAATAACAAGTGAAAATTAAGATTTTGTATTAGAAAATAAATTTTTCTTTGCATTTTATCATTCTTTACTAAGCACAAAATCACATTCATATTAACTTGACTTTACAAGCCTTGCAAGTAGGAAAGTCATACAGTATATCATCAAAACTTTGATTCCTACTTTTTTTCATGTTTTACATAATGCTCATTTTGGATGTAGAAGCTTATTTATGCTGTTGTATTTCTTAGTGGAGGAGGTAGATTAAATTTAATGGTAGAAGACTCAATTGAGCTTGATATTAGCAGGTACAGCCAGTTTGTTCATAAAAATATACCAATATTCAAATATGGGTTGGATTTGAGTTCTTCTATGGTCTTTTTAAGTATGTTTGCTGGATTATGGTGATGTCAAGGTAAGATTCATAGAAGAGTAGCTTAATCACTTGTTTCTGAACAGTACCCTCAGAAACCTTCAAGCAGCTTAGATACTAATATGGGGGTAGTCATTGGCAAACACTGGAAAGGCGATTCTGGGAGTATGATGGATACAGTTGTTTTTACATGAGCTTGCATAGTGCCCTGCAATTGTTAGGGAAGTAAAGATATGAGTAATTAGCTGAAGAAGAACAGGGATTAATTTGTTAATGTTTATTGGTTACCATCTATGCAGTTAACTGAGGATTTTATAACTTATAAGATGTGACTCATGCCATTATTAGAAAGCAGGTTAAATTGAAGCTGAGGGAAATCAGCATGTAATTTGGAACTCATTAAATGTTCTTTGTAATTATACTCTGGAGAAGACCTTTTCCGGCTAGTGCTATGTTACAGTGAGATATATATGCTCTGTGTATGTATGTGATCAGCAAATTAAGATTTTCCCCTTATAAATGAATGTATTAACTCTTTTACAACATGCTTTAAGTTCATTGAAATTGCTAAGTAGATGTATTTCCCTCATACTAATTTTAGTTATAATTTTGCTTTCTTGCATTAAACTCAAGATGGTGTCATAAATCCAAGGCCTTACTTTATTTTTGACCCGTATTGATAGAGAAGCATACAAATTTCCAAAATTGGTTATAAAATTACTCTGAAAGTCAACTATATAATAGGATGTATAATAGTATTGGTGTTTTTAATATTTTTTGCAAGAGAGGGCTCTCTGAAGGAGTTCAGCATTATATTTACATCAATATTTTGGAGTTAGAGTTGGTTATAATTTCTGACTTTTGCCTCATAATTCATGTGACAGGTATTTTATATCATGCCCTCATATACCAGGAATGGGTAACTGACCAAGGCTTAGGGCAATTTTCAGGTTTTAACTATAATGGTGTCCTAGCAAGTGTCAATGCTTTGTAACATGAATAGGATTTCTTAAAATGATTGCAATGTTTAATTAATTAAATATATTATTAGATAAGGAGTTTTTATGTAGAGATTAAAATTAAAATCACCCACTATAATGGTATCCTTGCATTTACATAGTATTCACAATAACTTTTTTGCAAAATCAGAGAGTTAGCCTGCTTTAGGCAGTTGATAAACAAAACCAAAGAGAAACCTTTTTAGTTCTAACTTATATATAACCAGTTAGTTAGATTAGTAGTATGTGGTACTTCATTGTAATGGCAATTGCTAATATACTTAAAGACACCTTCACTGATCATATAGTCTCTTATTATTTAAAGTTTATTCGGGAGAAATATTTGCTATATGTGTGTATAACTCTGTGGAAATTTACTTACTTTCTCTTCTATTTGATCCTCCTCAATAATGTTTTCCAACCAACTGGCACCTTAATCATTGATTCAATCTTTAATTCAAGTATTCTAATGCTATGCTATTCTATAGCTATTTCCAACTCTATGTTAGGAGTAAAAAGATCAATGAGCCTTATGAATGGAATAAATTACAATTTTTAATTCCCATCTTCTTATCAAAGTGAGTCATTTACATCATCTCCCTATTTAGTTTTTAACTTGGCTATCCTTGCAGTTATCAGTTGTAGGGAAATGGATGGGATGGAGAGAGGGATTAATGCTTTCACTAACTTTTGACGGAGACAATCTAGATTCGTGTGAGATTCCAAATGCAATACTTGGATAATACTTTGCATTCAATCTCTTTACTAGCATAATTATTAGTCCCTGTAGTTACCTATATCTCTAAACTTGTATTGAACTTTAACTGAAAAAAATTAATTAGTGTACTACAGATCTGTGGGCCTTATTTTTTCCCTAAGTTATGACTAATTCTAGAGAATATATGGTCTTGGTGCATGACGTTACGGCACCACATGGTTACAGTCACATATTTATATAAATATTAGTGCCAATTTTAATGACATACCTATCACATCCTTTTCAACCTGATACCACTTTGGGATGCCCCCTGGAACTAGCTCAAATTTCTTCATCAGAATCAAAATATGAAATCTGTTTCGATGGTCCAAGACTGGTATTGTGTCTTTTAGGTAACTGTTTTGTCACGCACCTGCTCTGAATAGTCGCAAAGTCACAACTTCAACTGCCAAACGATATATATTATATTCATCCAAGTAATACTTTTAGTCACCTTCATCCCTTCTTTCTATGTAAATTCCTCATTTATTCTTAAACGTCCAACTATACGTAGAATGGTATAAAAAGTAAAAGAAGGAAAATAATAGACCTGAAATTCACTGATAGAACGTAATAAGCAAAGAAAACTTTTTTTAAACATATTACGCACAAAGGATGACACAAAAAATATTCTACATAATAGATACACTTTGAATATAACCCATATAAAATTTGTATGAAATCGAAAAATATCCTATTAAATACTAGGAAGATTACAAGCTAAAACATTCGCAACAAAGAAGATTATAACTTTTATTGCATTTTTTGAGTTGCGCATAACTGAACTTCATTTGTATAATGAAGGCCCAAGGAGTTACTATTAGAAATAGCGCATAGCCCGTTGAGTTATATAGTCTCGACGCTTGACCTTGAGGACGTGAGCTTACATGAGCTTTATATGATTGATGAATCATTTATTCCTCAAGTCATCTTTGTTTCCTATCTTGCTCTGAAGAGCGATTATTGCACGATTTAATTTGCTGGGAATCCTTCAATGCCTTTGCTAAATTGCGAATAATATATTAAAATGGGACCTATTTCCTTTCATCATGTCTTAATAATGTGATCCTACTGCCATTCCATTTACATATGCTTGGTTGTTAGCATTGGAGAGGATATTTAAGGAATTATAAGCTTTTCCTTACTTATCCTCTTTTCTTGTAAAGTTTTCCTGAGTTATCTGACATTATTATTGTGAGACCGTATCTATAGTCTGTTCCACTTTTCTAGGCAGTATGGGGCTTATGGAGAAATCGAATAGCCTCGTACACCGGGTCATTTTTCCGGAATATCCGCGATATCCACAAAATTTGCCTTCGCAACGGATGAAATTAAGATTTTCAACTTAGTTTGGTGGATTTTTTTCCAGTTTTTTGATGAAATTTGGATAAGGAAGGATGGTTCTATGTATTGACGGAGTTTTTTCAACATTTAAACAAAAGAAATAAATTTTACAGCGGAATTAAAAAAAAATGGTCACCTCACCAGCCGTGAACAATACTAAAACTGCCATTTCTCTCATCCTATCTAACGTAAAGTGCTAGTTTTTTCATAGATTACTCTTTATACCTTATGAATACATAAAAGTCGACTTATATTAATCTTTGACTGATAAAATTTTAGTAAAAAATAATTTAAGTGGAACGCAACCTCCGAAAAATTGGATCGTGCAGTCAAATTTATACATCGCCTAAAAATTTTTTGTTTCTTACGTTACGAAAAACTTGTCGCGAGAGAAATTGAGATAAATGTTGATATTTCCATTTACAGGTTATTCTGAGTCGATATCTTGAATAGAACTTTAGTTTTTGAATTTTATAACCGAGGGAGTAATTGATTTAGCGCTCCGATTGCTAATCATTGTTACTTTTTGTTCGAGACTAATAGACCCGTAAGCGTAATTCGGATTGATCCGGACCCGCTCTCTGTAACTAAAATTTATTTCTTTTGTTTAAATGTTGAAAGAACTCCGTCAATGCATAGAACCATCCTTCCTTATCCAAATTTCACCAAAAAACTGGAAAAAATCCACCAAAATTAGTTGAAAATATTAATTTTATCCGTAGAAGTAACTCAGAAATAATTAACTGACTCCTTCTGGGAGGCTAGGTTGCTCCCTTATGGGAATTTACGTGCATTTATTTCCCCATAAGCCTCCGTACTGCCAGCTTTTGTGGAACGGACTATAGAATAGTTTTTTATTTTTAGTTCCATCTTCTTTCTGCAGGAACAAAGAGAATTCAACTAAGGAGATCTTCATTAGCTTTTGTTTTACCTTCTTTACTCTTCTGTTTTTCTCTTTGGCTTGTTGAACCACTTTTTCGTTGAACTTCCTGAACCATTGCATTCCCTGCTTACTATATATTGCCATCTTTCGGTGTCTGTGAGTTGTTTTCCGCGTTTCTTCATCGACTTTTCAGTACCCTGCTCTTTTAGGTTCACTTACCCCTTCTGCTACTTCGTTTACATGTTCCATTGATATGGCTTTAAAGCCGTGTTCATAATGAATGAAAATTGTGAAATTGTTTGCAGTGACTAAGTAAGGAAATGCATGAGACTACAGCCGGTTGTGCCCCTTTTATGAGCTATCGCTGAGGCATTCCTAACATAGTTGAACCTGGGAAATACCCCTAAATTGCGTAACTTCCATCTACTCCGATGAGGCATTAACTGCGGCCCTTTCGAAGACTTTTGGGATACCCAAAAATCGATGGAATCTGAAATCTTATGGCAGAAGACCAATTACAAAATCGAAGGAATAATTTTTATTTACTAACCATGGTTGTACATTGCATTCTTCTTACATTATGAAAATATGGTCATAGATTCTGAGGTAATGCATGTGTATGTATATTTAAGTTAGAGTAAAATACGTATGGAAAGATATCTTTCGATTCGTTTACTAAGGGGATCCCAGTTTTTAAGAAAGAAATAAGATTGGACGAAACATTTGCCGATTGAATCTCAGAATAAACTCGAGTAATTAAATTTATTTCTTCGAAATAATGTTGATGGCCTAATAATTTTTATAAAAAAAATATCGTTCTTTCAGTTTAATGTTGCCATTTTTAGGGTATAACTTCAAAAGGAAGCTGTTTCTTAGTTATATTAGTTGACCGAAAACCCTGTCTTCCAATTCTCTTCGATATTGTTAGGGTTGTTTGAAAACAGAGTTTAGTTTTTAAACTTCTGTTCCGCCTTCGATTTCAAAGAAAGATATCGTTTTATTTTTCATTCCTATTTGGTATTGACTAATAGATATTAATTATTCCCGAAACTATAGTATGTTCCACGGCGACTGATACGTAGTATGAGAAGTTTATGGGGAAATGAATGAACGGTACTGTCACAAGGGACCAAGATAGCCTCGTCCCAGGGCTCATTTAATTAGTCTAGCAGAGTTTTACGGATAATTTAAGATTTTCAGCTTAGTTAAGTAAACAATTACTTAAAATTTTGGTGATATTAGAATAAAAAAGTTATTCAACAAAATGTTCAATATTTTACATCTTTAAAACAAAATAAACAAATATTAAAATATAAGAAATAAATAAATAAAATAATAGCACAAGACACTATTGTTGGAACTCTTCCAAACGAACGAATTTGAGAATTTGCTTAGCTAAAACTCTGTCGGGACGGAGAAATTTTCTTAAAATTCGCTCTGGCTGCTAAGGCCTTTAAAGGAAAACCCTAATCTCAATTTTATGGGCCCCACTCGACCCACTCCATTGTTCTGGAATTGGGAAATCCAAGGGTTTATCGTTACCCGGGAATACCCACGTTTGGTAAGATACCGAGTATAGTCGTAATTCTGGAAGTAAGAATTATACCCGGAAACATGCAAGGAAGTCTGGCTGTAGCCTGAGATATAGTTGTTTTACTGTTCTTTAGAAAAAAGAGGCTTAGCTGAGGCTTGCTGAGCTTTTTCCAATACATTTTAATTATCTTTATTTTGATATGTATTTGCGAATTAAAAACACATTAAAAAATCAATTTTTAATGATTGGATAGATAACATTATAAACATTTCGACTGTATTTTATACAAAATTTAGTTATTTGTTATGCTAAAATAACTTTTCTTCCCAACGGATAATTATTCTCATGATTTCTTAAACTTTAGAAATGAATTAAACATCTAATCACTCATTCGTGAGAATTTTGGAAACGGCCATTGTTTGGAATCGCTCTTTTGTCCTTGAAATGTATTCCGGGGTCAGAAAAATCGGTGGAAATATGCTAATTTTTACGAACGAAATGAATGGAAGTTAAACGAGGTCAAGATTTCAACCTTGCTCATTTTATTATTTAATATATCTTTATTATCAAGAAACAATTTGAGGAGATGTAAATTTTTCAATAGCAATAGCGGTTCTTTTTATAGAATTATATATTACAATTATTATTATTATTGGTATTATTAATCGATTCGTTGTAAAAATATTCGATATTATCGAGTAGGTAATTAGTGTTATGACAGAGATTAACTATCTTTAGTTTCAAATTGTCTTGATACTTAAGGAAAGAAACTTTCGATTGACTCTTAACCTCTTCATTTTGCAATTAAATTAATCGTCTATTGTCAATAAAACTAAAAAATACTTCCTATCTTCGGAAGTGAAAGATAAACATTAAATGTAGGAAAATTGTATACATTCTTCAAAATAAATAGCTTCAAATTTTAAGTGACATTGTTATGATGATATGAAACAAATCCAATTGAGATAAATATTCTTTATTCATCAAATGCGTAGTAATAACACCTCAAATGGGAAGATGAATGCTGTTTTCTCTAATATAATTTAAATGTATTTATTATATAATATAAAAATGAAAATCATCTACCAAACGAAGTTTATTAGCAATTCTAAATTCAGGCACTTTTCCTCGCACTGCCCATAATAAAAATAGCTCCTCAAATAAGCCTTTCAAAATAAAATAGAGCTAAATAAAATAAATTTAAAATTTTACGTATTGTACTTTTATCAAAGTTTGATTCTTTGCAAAAATATTTTTACTTTATGATGAAAAGTAAGAGCTTTAAGTATATATATATTAAAATTTATTTATTACCGAACAACCTTATCGTCCAACTCCACTGCAACCATCTCTTCTGATGAAGCGGTGCATCCAAAATATCATTGACTGCCAATGTCACAATAAATGTTACCTGAGAAGCGGCACTTTTAATCGTTCTATAATGAGATGGGAAACAAACATTCAGCTTCGAGGAAAATAGTGAGGAAATCTGCATTAGATGTTAAATAAGTTAGACAAATTACTCGGGACATCAATGTAGATGTGATTTTCGGTAGAATTGAGATAACGGCACAAGGTTACGAAGTGAAATCCTTCTTAAGAACTGGTTTCATTCATGAATGGAGTTTCACACGATTTATTATTCCTGTTTCCTTTTCAAAAAACGGCGATGTTATCCGTTGGCCACTTTCTTCCCGTCACACAATATCACTTCCTTCTTCATTTCCACATTTCGAAGGGACTCAACTTACATTCCTCTCTCCGAAAAAACAACTTCCATCAACTCATCTGAAAGCCTTTTCTTCTTCATGCTCCTTCTTCGAGTTGTCTCATTTGAGGTGAATTAAATTCTTATTAGATCACGACTGATATCGCTCGGGATAAATACGTCAACGCGGTGACCTGTCATCATAAATATTATGAAATTACGCGTGTGAATTATACAATAGTGGAGCTGTTTTTACCAAGAAGAGGCATATAATTGTGCAGACAATTTAACAAATTTAAAATGTATCATAATCTTTGGAAGTTAATGTTTTGTTATTGTCGAACATGTGATACCAGTGAGTGTGAAAGGGTCGAGTGATTCCTTTGCTTCTCTAATCAATAGTAATTGAGTAAAAGTTGTGTAACAATACTTTCTTTCTCGTTTAAATGAGAGGATATTTTTATATCTTTCTTTTGTAAAAAATACTCACCGCGGCTTAAATAAGAATCAACGGGTGATATAATACCGTAAAGTAGATTAAGAAAATGAAAGTAATAAAATCAGCGGATTCCAAAGCGGATTTTGGTTCAATACATGTGTCCAAATGCATTCTAAGGAAAGTACGATTCTATAATCTGATTTACGAAAGATAGAGCAACGTGTTTAAGTTGCCGGAAATATGTAATCTTTTGAGCAGAAGGGAAATTTATTGTGTATTCAATTATACAATATAATTCTATGAATCGAGGGAAAAGAAAAAGGAATTCGTTTCGATGAAGGAAGTTTATTTAGCAAATCCGATTCAAAATGAAAAATAAAGATTTACAAATTAAAGCGTAGGTATTCTCTGTATATAAATATAGCGTATAAAATACTGAGACCAATTGGCTGTCCTTGGAATCTTTGATTCACAAGCGTTTGCACTCTCATTGACATCGTCTCATTGGTACTTCACTTGAAGAACGGCCTCTGCTGTTGTTGTGAGGCGATGAACGCGAGGGACCTCTGGATCGCTGGAGGAATGGGTGGTGGCGTTGGCAGATGGGCACCCTGCGGACGAACCATTGTGCATCACACCTCATTGCTCTTTTGATTACAGCAATTTTTAACTTCTTATTTTAAAACAATGGCAAACAAAATATTCGTAAATGCAGTAACGAGAGGATGTCATTCTTTCGCTCATAAAGCCTGAGCACGGACATTTTTACGCTTACATTCCAGAAACAGAATATTTTGAAAATTATTTCGATTTTATATAAAAAGAAGGTGAATGTAGTATTCATTTCAATTTAAACATAATAGTAAAATACATACGAAATTCATTTACGTATAGTTAGAGAAAAATTTACATGAAATGGTGAAACTTTTAACCGGTTTACTGTAATCATTCGAGATTACGCATTCTGAGTACTTTGAAAGACCGCTCCCACTTGTAGCGCCAAATACTTTGTCGCCTCAGCTGAATCCCATTTTGAGCTTAAGTGCTACAATGTAGTACAGCTCCGATGTACTCACCTCAGCGCGGAATCCGTTCTCATCAGCGATGTAATTGACAGTGATTGGAGTGCCATCTGGTGCAGTGTACGAATAAGAGCCTTGCGCAACTTGGGCCTCCACGTTCGTTCCAGGGTTCTTCAAAAATCCTCTCTCCTGAGCTGCGATTCCGTTTCCGGTCTGGTAGCTAAGGAGCGAGAGAAGGTCAAACTTCCGGTCTACAAACCCCACCCACACTTGCTTTTCTACCTTCAATTATTATTTCATTTGTATACTTTTTGCTTTCGAGTCCTTCGGAAGGTTATAAAGATAAGAGTGATATAAAATTGCAGAGTCAGTCGAGATGAATTATTTTTCGCTCACTTTTCTTCGCGAAATGACTTCGTTTTCTGATAGTTTGCATAATGACCTTAGCCGTTTTCTCTGTTGTGCCATTAATTTCATTAACATGGATGAAAATCACTCCGTGAACACAGATTTCCTTATTTTTATCTTGTCTTTGTGTTCGATGGGATTCTTAACGAGTTATTGTTCTCCATATGATGAAACTCGGATTTCTCACTTATATAAAATATATAAATTTATTTGAGTGGTTAATTTTGATGAGATTTTTTAGTTTACTATTACCCGCATTATTTATTAAATTATATTTAAATATTATATACACGTTAATTAAATTCTTCATTCGAAGAGTGAAAACTGATAATTGAGAGTTCCATGATTTGTATACATTCAAATTAAACTATTCGATTCAACGATTAAATACATTTATCAAAATAATTTTTATCTTAATTTGGAAGAAAGAATCGCAAACCTATTGTGTACATTTTCTTCATTCTTTTCAACTGTTTTTGAAAAAGGAAAGTTTCAAGAGATAAAGATTCTAATAAATATAGGGTTTTCCGCAAGTTCTGTTTTTAATTTTTAAAACTAAATAAGCTTTTATAGAAGATTTAGTTCAAAGCTTTACTTGTTAAGATTTAAATTTTACTTTTATTAAACGGTGTCATGGGGATTCAACTTTTCATAGTTGAATGTTGTAAGCAGAGAAACTGTAGTAAATAAAACCGCAGTAAAAAAATTATCAGTGAATCATTTGCACTGTGCAATTTTTTGTCGAAGAATATGCGAAAAATACCAAATGTTCAGGATTAATTTTGAGTACTTCTTAGCCAAGTATTTGCTTTGTTAGTTCAAAACGTACAAGATTTAAATTTCTGCAATTTTAATGAATTTATGACATTAAATAACACACCCTTCAATAAACTTGTTTTGTTACTTTAAAATTTTTTATACCGTATAAAGTTTTAGTGGCGGTAGAATTTCATTATGTACTAAACGAAAGATGCGAAAGTTAAAAAAAAATGAATTAAAACAATATGAAGTTTATGAAACTTTATCTTCAAAATTTAACCGCATATATCTCGCATGAATTTGTCAGTAAATTTAAAATGAAATATTTGCGATATTCTGTATTTTTATGCTGACTAAAAGAAGTTTTCTTAACATTAATGAAACAAAAACGGCATGAAGTTTCTAAGACATAAGAAAATGTTCGCTATTGTACTAGAATAAAAGTAAACGCACCTGCCTTCTGAATTTACTACAAAAATATCTCTAGTTATGATAAATAAATTATTACTGTAAATAAACTACCCGAGAAATTGTAATGGAACCTACGGAGTCTAATTCTTGTAATAGTTACAGATATTTACTTGGTATATACTCTTGATTCCAGTTCGTCTCACATAATTAAATATAAGACTAAATTTTATTATGTCAGAGAAAATTTTAATATAATTCTAATTTAATGCTAAATTTATCCAAATTTTTGAACTGGAAACATCATGAATAGAATTTGTAAAATAAGTTCCTCACCTGTATGCGTAGGAGCCATCTGGATTGTGGTCATTGGTGTATGAAATTATTGGCGCCAAATATTCGCGACCAACGTACGCGGAATACTGAGGATTTGCAGAAACCATGAGTACAGTCGAAGCTGCTAAAACCAAAGTGAGGGCGAACTAAAAGAGAAAATAGAATCAAGTTATTCTTCTTTTTACACATTGGAAATACATAAGAAATTGATAATGGACTATTTTTTGCGATTTCAATAAATCAAAATTGTGGGAAAGTTAATACCCAACAGAACTTGCAATCCCGAAGGTGGAATAGAATGAAAATCAGATAAATAATAATGCATCTTTTCATGAGCTGAGTATACATTGAAGTTAATACTTTTAAGGAACAGCAAATTTAAGGAAAAGTTCCTTAGAAAAAGAAAAAGTTTTTTTTTAGAGCTTCGCAAAGACAACTGGAAGTTGGATTTTGAATCCTTAACATTAACTCTGAAGTTTACAACCTTTACCTAAAAATATTGTTTTCATTGATATCCTTAATCTTTACAGTATTTTTCTGTATCCAGCAATTGCGATATTCAAACGCGTATTTCGTTTAGAGAAAAAAGCACAATGAAACAGTGGACGTACCATTTTGAGGAGCGTCGGTGTGTCTGCACTTGTCTGCGGGGTTTTGATGAATACAAGTGTCTTATGGATCGGTATATATAGTGTGGTCGGTGGAGGGGAGCGTGGAGGGGGAGGGTGGAGTGTGGAGGGTGGAGGGAAAGGATCTCACGCTCCTGGGCCGTGAAGATGATACAGACGAATCAATCGGTTCATCTTTGGACATCTTTTAATGCACTTTCCCTTTTAATGACACCCGTTACAACTGTTCACTTGCGATGGATCGAACAAATTGAAGCATTGAAAGTGATACGTAAATGAGTTTGATCTTTGCACTGTTGTGTATGAAATAAGGATATTGGATTCGAACTTACGATATGTCCAAGGCATTGTCTTTTTTGCTGATATAAATTGCTCGTACTGTATTTCTTCGTCATATAATTCTTTTCTCCGAGCCATACTATTAGTTCTTATGGAGATAAAAATTGATTTGAAATAACTCTGGAGTCTAGACTTAACTCCTACTGCTTAATCACAATTACTAAATGGAATAATAAAATCTATTTAAAAGTGAAATATAAAGGTGTTACATGGATTCGAACCGAGGACTTCGAGATTATGAAAATCGCTAGTAAAAGCAATGCGTTGGGAGGAAAGGACGCGGTGTGGGGGTAACTGGCAGGAAGTGGAGGGTTCGATTCTCGGTCTTCTCATTTATTTTCCAATTAACGCTTCAATAATTTTAATAATTTTCTTATCTCTGAATAAATTGAGGATATTCAGTTCCTTAATTTACATAAGTTATCTTGAATTTAAGTAGAGATGACGAATTCAGAGACATAATTTATCAAGTTTCACTTTGCCGTTAAGGAAGAAGTCGCGTGGGCTGTGTAAGAACTGGAAATCGTAAGAGGCATCTGCTAATCTTTTTTACAAAAAGAGAGAACGAGCGCTTCAATTCCTGAGTGCAAATATATGTAGCATGTGGCCTTTTGCACGCAGTGCCAAAAACTTTGATAGCCTAACTCCACAGATAACAAATCTCAAAACTCATCCTTCATTTGCTTTTGAGGTAAAGCATTATATGAATTTTTAGCGAACCAAAGCACTTTTTAGATTCGTAACTGTATATTTCCTTCATTATATAAATAGCACTCGAAAAGAAAAACTACGGGAGTGAGTATTTGATGCAACTATGAAAATATATTTCATGTTATATCACTTACATCCTGTATAAGGATCAAAAGTGAGAGGGTTATTCCTGTATGTTGTTTATAGGTTAATTTTTAAACTATTGAGCGAAAATAAAATGTAACCCTTATAAACAGTATATTCGCAACGGAAATGGGATCAATGAAATTAGTGCTGTAAAATAAATATATTCAAATGCATCCATTTGTATGATATTTTTACTAAACAATTCAATTTCAGTAAAAAGTATATTTCATGGTAAATCACGGACGTCATTCGACCGCTTTGAGAAGGTCATGTGACCTGAATTCGGCTCCTGAATTTCAGGAAAAAAGATTGCGCGAGTTTCTAAAGAACTTCTGGTTTCTCATAATCTTCTTCACTTTCGTCTCTTCCTGGTCCGTCCTTGCGAAGATTTCCCAAATCAACTATCGCATCCTTCGATTGCAAATGCCATTCGAAAGGGAAAATCGATACAATGAGAGAAGATTTGGAAAATATACATCTTTTATTTAAATAAAAAGTGAAATATCCCTTTCCAAAAATTTATCATAAATATGTTTTACCTCAATCTGTGTTATGTATTGATATATGTTATGGAATGATGTTTGTAAATGATCAAAACTTTCCAAATATCATAAAAATTTTATTTATAATGAATATTTTAACCAAATTAGAGCCTTCCAAAATGCTGAAAAACAAAATTATATTTCATTAAGTCATTAGAAAATTACTTTAGAGAAATTACTGCAAGAATATTTAATAGAAGATCCCGTGTAAAGGTATTTTATTTCATTTTACCAATACGAAATTCAATTGGTCAATTTTTACAAAAACAACTTATAAAAAAATATTCACAGTATACTAGTTTTCTAGGAACTTTATACCGGAAAGAAACGAATTCTCCATTTTTAAAACCGTAATATTTCTTTCGTTAGAAAGCGTTTTATTAACGGCTTTGAGTAAAATATTACCATCTTCTTTACTCCATGACTGAGTCCTTATGCCAGCGCTTCTCACTCAGAGTTGTATAGATTTGGAATGTTTCCGTTCCATTATAAAATAAACACACGTCATTAAGAACTCTGAATATACCTTTGATTAAATAAATAAGAGAATGTATAAGTAATTTTAAAATTTTTTACAATACTATATTATCTAATGTTCAATCCAATTCACTTTTTATCGCACAATTTTCGCTAAAACTCCGAAAACATCAATGAATCAAAGAATATATTCTCAGACACATCCTCAGAATATATACAATCAAAGCTTTAGTGATTCATCTTCCGGAAAAACATTTTCAGGTTATTTAGAATCTCATTTGGACCCTAAAAGAATACGAAGGTAAATGTGAACATCATCCCTCTTCGGAATGAACTCAAAGTTCCGAAATGTGTTTTGGAAGTGCTTATTAGTGGTTTTGAGAGGATCCCGAGATCATCAGCGAAGATTCCTTTGGACCAGGATATCCTATTGAGGAAGAATTACATCATCGGCCTTGCAAATCCACGCCGTAATTTGGGACCGATTCGACGGCCCTTGGGGCCCTCTCAGAGGGTCCATGAGAGAGGGTTCGGCATCACAATTTCTGAAGGAGACTTCAACGCCCGATAACAATGGTCAATGGGATTTGCCAGATTCGAGTTCAGTTTCTCTGCTGTCTTTAGATTTTTTAGGAAGTGTTCAAATGAGAAACTTGACAAATAAAATAAAATTTTGAAAGTTAGCAAAAAATTTACATGCAGCATTTACAGTCTGAATTTTAGTATTCGTGTCTTTCGAGCTCTTTTTTTTGATTTAAGAATTAATATTTTGCATCTATTCTTCAGAATCGACAATTGGATTCTTTTTTTCACCAAATAATTATCTCATCTCATGCGTACTAAAAGATATCTCCACTCCATCCGGTAATTATCTTATAAAAATGATTCTGCTTTAGGTTGTACACCAGCTATCTCTCTGGAATCAGTTAAATTTTGGGTTTATAAGTGAAACCTGTCGTTAAGTAGAAGAGTATGAAATCGATACAAAAAACCTTACAGTAAAACTGTTATGAAGGAAATAGAAGAGGAACAACGTAAGGCTGTCAGATATGTATTGAATCGACATTGTGGAGAGGACAGCGAATTTGTTATGAATTCTCGAATGGGAATCTTTAGAAAAAAGGAGAAATGTAAACAGATTTGCGGATATTTTCAGATGGAGAAACATGGGTATATCGTGGAGGGAGTTAAGAAGCAGATTAGAAAATACTGTTACGAGCGGCGATCATCAGAATAAATTGAAATAAAGGAAACGAAGTATGGACGCGGCTAAGTACTCATGTATCAATGGAAGTATTAAGGAATGGAATATATTACCTGAAGAAGCCTTCAAGCCTTTACCTACATCAATCATAGTTTAGATAGAAATGTAATTAGTTTGATATTTAAAAAGACCGATTATTGTGATGCGGGTATATGGCTTGACTATAATATGGTTCGCAATAGTAAAATGAATATATTGTAATGTTGTATTGATTTTAATTTTAAATATGCATTTAATAGTAATTGTAGAATGGCTGCTACTGAATGTAAGATCCTATTGTAACCTATTTATGATAATAATATTAATGCAAGTCGAGTTAAATTAAATGTTGCATCAGTTCTAAGGTACCTATAACTTTTAATTTGATTTGAAACACCCAGCAAAAATTCTTCTTCAATGTAGATAGAGTTATATCTTCTGAGTCAACCATAATATCATATGTTTAGAACAGTAAGATTGATTTTCGCAGGTAATCATTGTAGAAGAGAGCCTTGTTGTAGCGCTTGATTTGAGTCGGATTCTCTATTCCATGGACAGTTTTCTCATCGTATAACCTTAAGAGTTACCTTGCTCTTTGTTCGCTCATAGAGGATATGCAAAATGTAGGAGGAACTGGAGAAAGAATCCTTTGGAAAGAATATATCTGAATATAGACGATAGCATCGGGACATTGTTTTCTCTTTCAGAGAAGCCATTCATGATCGGAGGTATCTTTCCCTGAGTAACCCCAAATAATTTTCATGACGATTAAACGGAAAATTGTGAAGTACAATCTGAAAGTAAAGATTCTATGGCCGATCTATGCGACTTAAATCAATGGCGTGATAACTTTTCATCTCTAATTTTATACCAAATTAAATGCATTCATAAGACTCATTAATATTTATTTTATTGTTTATAACCCACTAATAAAGAGGTTAATAGTTGTTCTCACTATAATCTCCTTCGAACAGTTCAGAAATGCATTTAAATAAATTAAATAATCAACTTATTAAGAATCACTCTGTCATTTCTTTTCCTTTTCTGAGGGATCATTTAAGTCCCTTTTTCAACAAAACACCTCAATTTTATTAATTCATTTTATAAATACTATCGTCTACAATATATTTGATGTGATAAACTTAATTTGAAGAAAAGAGCGAAAGAAAATTGACAAAGAACACGTATGTAAACTGCCATGAAAAAGGAGATAAATAACTTTGGAAGCTGTTTTATACAAATTCTCAAGAAAATTGTAGTACTGAGAGGAACTGTTAAATAATGCAAAATCTAAAAGGACAGTATCGAATATCATTGATCGCATTTTGTGAGAAACGCAGAATCTGATTTAGAAAGAGCGAATTTGGGTGAGGAATAGAAAGGAATGATGCGTGATCGTGATGGGCAGCCAAATGGCAGCCGTGTTTCAATATGCCACGGACGCCACGAACGCTCTTATAATTATCTTTATGGGATCTAAGAATGGTGCGATTCACCTGCATTGCATCATTTTTTGTGAAAGAGATTGCTTCTCCGCTATGATTTAATTTTCAAATGGTCTACATCTGCATAAGTACCCTGAGAACCACCATTCGACGAGTGGCAAGGGGTGTGTAATACTCAGGTGGACTCTGTAACTCGTGTTTCATCAATATATGTAACTAATTTAGCTAATATTCTTTTAAAAGTCTAAAATTTCTTTCTAAAGCCAGTCTTAGGTATTTCAAACTAATTAAGAGAAGTGAAGATTCATGTTTACCCATCCATAGTCGTATAAATTTTCAATATCATAATGAGATTCACCTTATATTCGATTATGCAATAACTAGCATTTAACAAGTATGTAATTTGCTCAAGTGAGACATAAACCCGTAACAGTCTCTCAGTATTTTCAATGCCCTTTTCTTATTTTTGAATAGCTTGTAGATTAGCCAACTAAACAGATTAGAATTCTTAGTAGATTTATTTCACGATTGTTATTTCTTGGATCTTTTAACTCGTATAGATGTTTTAAATTTGCATATATTATGTCGTTATTTCTGAATGAAATGTTTATCGGTGTAATTATCACGTTACGAAGATTCAGGTGATGCAAATCAGGGGTACGGGAACAACAATGCATTGTAGGAGTGCAATAATGTTCTTCATTTAAGAATATACTGTGGGAAATGAACCATATCCAAAAATCAACTTGTGATGATTATAATAGTGAAACTATGTGCAAAACTACTAAAGAAAAATTTAAAGAAATATTTAAATTTATTATATAAGCAGTTGATTCATTTACTTATGCAAACAGTTTATCATAATTTCCGACGATCAATCAATAAATGGCCTTTCTCAATATACACTTTCGAATGAAAGTATGAATTCCTAACTTATAGTATTATCCATGGGTTATGAAAGTAATTGCTTCATCAGTTCTTCAAGATCCAAAATATGGAATGACGCGAAGATAAAAGGACTTTCAATGTTATATCCAGCATATGGAGATAACACAATTCGATAGTTTCTAAATTTATATTCATCCATTAAAAGCTTTCTTTATTGTCATCTTAATTTGGTAAATACCCCTTTTCCCAATAAATTGCACTGAATATCATATCATTAAATAAATTGTATTGAAAAGAATGAGAAAAGAATGTTTTGAATGATTGCGAATTACTCTTTCATCCAGATTAATTTCTCTACGATATTCTTTCGCCATGTCGTGGACATGACGGGATATCTTGAACAGAATTTATGCGAGAGTAAATAATTAATGCAATATAAGAATTCCAGAGATGGGCAAAATGATGCTATTTGAGGTCACTCTATATGCATTCCTTTTCGAAGCGGATGTTTTACGGAGAAAGAGGCGATAATCTGGCTCAAGGACGATCCATGCAATTGCTCTTTCGCAATGCGCTCGTTTATTATAATATATTTGCCAAAGTAGCGACAAATACTTCTGTGATTCTGCACAAACTCTCGTATTTTATGAAGATAACTTATTAAATGGTTCAGTACATTAATCAAGGAGGCCACATATGATATTATTACAACAAGTTAAAAGGTGAATTGGTGGATACATTTTATGTTACAGACTGATCTGTTATTATAAACGTTGTATATTACTATTCGTCCCTAAAATAAATGTCATTAAAAAAATGTAGATGGAAATAATTTAATTTAATAAATTAAGTGCTAAAAGAAACTTTTCTAATCTTAGGAACATTTTGACAATGCGTGTTTTGACTATTGATGTATGAAATTAGTTCATTTATCACAACAAAAGTCATTATGACGATCCAATTGGCATTTAAGATTTTCTCAAACGTAATACCTTCCAAAAAGGTATTGTATTTAACTCCATCTTCCTGACTACAAGAAGGTAATTTTATATCAGCTAAGAATAGGTAATAGAAGTATTTTATATATTTCTTATTTTAATGTGTTTCTTTCTGGTTCTTTTTAATGTTAGACATCGCATATTTTTGAAATAATTAATATTTTACATTGAAAATCTTAAAATATAAAAAATCTACATGTGTGATCCTTGCGTTATATAGTATTTATATATTAAGATTTCTAATTTGGGACAGATTGCGTATAATCTAATCGATTTGGGAAAAGCATTGATTCGTTGAGCGAAGGTCAATGAATGAATCGATTCAGGGTCAATGGTAAGAGGAAAACTCTCATGGGCAGAAGGTAAATAACAGCCACTGGTATCCTTACAATATGATTTCGATAACATTACAATCAACTCCTCATGCATGATTCCATTAGCACTCCCACGTTTTGCTAAAATGTAACTGTGGAAATTGAAATACCAAACCCAGAGATTTCCATGAGAATACTTGGTAAAGAAAGGAATAGTTGTGAAATCATTTTTATGTGATTTTAAATGCGCCATAACTGTGGTTTCTCCAATTCGCGTAAACCACCGGATTGAGCCAATTCTATGATGGCTGAGATGTAAATAATGAATGTGCTTGTCAGAGATGAATTATTTTTCTCTTTATTGTGCTGAAATATATCCGGCTCATCATTTGTGCATACTTTATATGCGCATTGCATTACACCGAATGCTGAATTCAATCGTTTTCCTAATAAATCGTTTGATATGAAATGAGACGTTCCTTTTAGCGATTGGAAATCTTTTTAAACAGTAGAAATATTTGCAGTAAGCGATAATAGTCAGAAAGAATAAATGATGAAATGATGAAATTCAATCTAATTCCACGAATCAGGATGCCAATTACCCGACATCGATTAAAATCGTCTTCAAATCTGCAATTTCCAATTAAATGAACTTGATTAGTACCAAACCTAAATATGCATCGGAAATTCATGCGAATAAATGATGCTCAGGGAAGAAGTAGATAATAAGTGGACTAATGAGAAAGGGTAACTCAGCAAAAAATGTTAAAAGGAATCTTGCGAAGTTATTAGCCCTTCTCAACAATGATAGAGTTCCACAAAAAAAGGCTTCGTCGATATAATTAATGTTTTGTTTGTTGAAGGTAAGAGTTTGTTTCTAGTTTGTGATCGGTAAAGCGGATATTCTAAAAAGGCAGTTAACGTAAAAATGAGACAATTTTTCCCTCGATATTCCACCCCATTCAATTGCAATCGCAGCTATTATTCTTTTTTAGATGAAGTTGTTTTTAAACTCAACAACTTTCCTTATTGAGCGGGTGTAGTTGATTCTAAATTATTTTAAAAGTACGAATTGCAGATATATAATCTCTATCAACTGTTAACTCAATTCCATTTCTAATGTCCATATAAAAGGCTTATGATGAATAAAAGTCTAAAAACTTTTAATCTGAAGCCCAAATTCCTTTTATCTCATATCAATTTTCTGCTTTGATTTGCAATAGAATTGGCATCCGTTTTTGTTAATTTGCGATTAAATAACGAAATTGATTAAAAATTGTTAATTGAAGCACTACCCTGTGTATGTAAGAAATGTACACAAGTAAAAATAATTCAAATTACAGCAAGGAGATATAAAAATATTGCTTTTTAAGTACTATTTGGAAATACATCATTAGCTACGTACAGCTATGAAATGCAAATGCAAATTTGCGCAATTTTTTACGCATCCGCTTAAAAAACAGTCCGTAACCGCCACAGAAGATGAGCTATATATGTATATATGTTCTGTGTAATACGTTTCATATTTATATGAGGCTTCGTCGTTAAGTAGTTCTTGAATTTAGGATGAGGATCTATTTAACTCTAAAATAATCTATAACTGTATTTTTTTACTCCGCCACGGAAATATTCCAAATCATAATTCTAGAATTCCGAGTTTATTTCGGAAGATTGAGGTTATGGGATTGAGAAAGATTGGAGTTTCTCCAAAAAATCTTCCAACGAGATCTGCGGGAAATGGAGATTTATGTGTGGATTGGGTGTCGGTCGCCACACCTTCCACAACAACATATATATTCACTACTTATTTCGCCACATTTCGGAGAAAGGAGATCCACCGTACAATTGCGCAATAGTAGCTAAGGATTCCTTAAAATTAAAGATGATCTTAAGAAACAGACTTCAACTCATTTAGTCCGATTTTTCAGTTCTTATTTATATTGTTTAATGAATTTTGATTTGTATTTTATGTACATTTATTAAATTTATTTAGTGTTTTTTAAATACGTATATGTACAATAGGATTAAATTAAGGAAAATCTAACTTTTAAGCTTTTTTTAGTTAAATACATAGAAATAGACTCATTACTCATCACTAGATTAATTATAAGCACAAATTAGGAGAAATCATAGTTTTTTTTAGTTCGAATGTAAATAATCACTTCATTGACTTATAAATCTAATGTTATTTAAAATACCTATGATCATTAATTGTCAAACGATTTACCGTTCCGCAATGATAATTATATAATGATATTTTCTATTTCTAATATTAATAAATATATGATTGCTGTATTGCTATTTTAATCAATCCTTTACTCAAAATACCTTTCAGTTATAAAATATTTAAGCTTTGGTAAATGACTGATGATTTATAATATGCGGTTTTAAAGAAAAATTGCTAAATAAACACTTAATGAAAATACATTACTACTATTTAAGAAGTGCTATCATTTATATTAATATAACACTTACATGTTATTAATAAATATCAGCGCAGCAGCATTAAAATTTTCAACTGGAAATCGAATAGAAAAATATGTGTTTTGTCGATTCCAACCTCTTAAATCTTGAACAATCAATCTTTAAAGACCTCAATTACATATTTCACTTAAGAGTCTCTACTCAAAGAACTGTTATCGCTGAAATAATCGATAACGAATCGAAAGTTGATAACATCGATACCCGTGACGCATTTACCAATCTCTTGGACATCCGGTTAAATGATGGCTCTTCCTTTCAACTTTTCCCACCAACGCAATTGTTGGCAGTGGACGCGGCCGTTGAAGTCTCCGCCTTAGTCACGATTTCCGGTAATCCTCGTCTGAAGAGAAAGCTCCGATGGGGTGTGAAAAGGTCGTTGATGGCGCTCCTTCGGATGGGTGCGTCCTCTGGAGCCACAAAAATGATTGAATGGAGTTTAAGGATGAGACAATTGAGAGCTCCATAAATTCCTTCGCTCGAGATAAACATCGCTTAAATGATATTTATAGCCTTTTTTCAAAGATTCGACTGTTCAAAATGTCTAAAATACTTTGAGGAGACGCACTACAACTTGATTTTTATCTTAAACATCATTTTATCCGTCAGAACACTTTTCTAACTTTCGTATGCGATTCGTTCCTAAATCTCAACTCCTTTTCTTCAGCATCCATTTACTGTCACGTTAAATATGGTTCTTCTCTTTTAATTGCCAATATTTTTATTATCTATGAGTTAGAATTTTCATGTCTAAATACCCCCTAGATAGTGGATCTAGATAGTATACAACAAAGCTCTCCATCCTATTGGCTCCCTCATCGATTGAATTTCTTTATTCGAATTAAGCAATAATATTCTTAAAATCATTCTTCTAAAAACGCATATTTTTATTTATAACCTGAATAGTTATTTTATAACTGTATCCTTTTCCATATTAGAAATTAAACTTTTCCCCTGTGAGCTGATAATGATAAAGAGAGCATGTACTTCATAAATTACGATGAATTATCATCATACATTAAAATCATTACGATCAATTACATTCTTCTGTAGAACAGATACAAAATCACAATTATATGCCAAAAAGGTGAACGTAGTGGTTAGCAAATGAGAATGCCAAGAGGAATAGTTTCAAAGGAAGCATCTGGAAGTTAAAGATGAAATTGGGATAATGGGAGAAGTGAATGGAAGAGATAAGAGGTCAGGGTTTAAGGACGAGACATCTATTTCATAATTTTCAATATAAAAAAGTAGACCTGTGAATTCAATTTTTCAAAATTATGGATATATATTCATTTGCTTATGATTACATTATTCAAGAATAAAATTAAAAACAGATAGTCCTCTTTGAAATCAAGTGAAAAAAGCTCGTTTTCACAGCAGCAGTTTATATTTAATTATTATGATTTATTTAGTTTATAAAATATACACGTAAGTTATAAATTTGCTACTTTACCTCTTCTCCTTACAGTGATTTTTATAAAAATATTTTCGTAACAGCTTCCATAGTTTGGTAAAAGATAAATTAAACGCAATTTTGTCATTTAGCACAAATCATTTGCAAATATAAAATATACATAAAATTTTACGCACACCACTTCATTTTTTCATCAACTATTTTTCTGCATTGTCATAGTATTTCCGGCAGAAAAAATTTATAACGTAGTATTTTCCCATAATTCCGTGCGAAAGGTGCCGACAAAACACGACCGCTCTTTTTCGGTCTGATGACCTTTTACCTCAGAGGGACACTTTCATAACCAAGGATCACTTGGCCAATAGCATCACGAAGATTCTCCCATAGAGATCATGTTCTGCTTTTCGTCACACACTGACTCAACTGTAACTTCAGAGTACTAAATAATCATTTGTTAATTTAAACATTGAAATTCATTCGTCATAAAATATAACGAATTTAGCTGATACTTTTGATAAATTTAAATAGTAAAACATTAATAAAATCAAACTATAGTTGTTATTAATATAATTTCCGAATTATTTTGCATTAAACTACGTAGTAGTTATAGTTTATTATCAACTAAATTATAAGTTTAATATACTTCTAATAAGTAGACATAAGCTTGGAAGTGGGAGTTCTAGAGTGAGACATAAGTTTGGAAAATCAAGAAAGAAATGAAAATGATTTACGAAGTGAAAAATAAATAAATTCTTAGAAGATTGAAAGATACTGCGCAGGAGTGAAACTGATCAAATGATTTATATCTCTTAGCAATTATAAATATATAATGATGTAAAGGAATATCTAAATGTATTTTAGCGTTTCTATTATTTAGTATTTAAACGCTCTTTCTTTTGGCTCTAGAATTTAAATGTCTCAACAAATGATAGAAAATTTATTTCTATAATTTATTTTCGAAGTATGAACTTTCTCATGTACTTAGAGAATCTTTTCTGAGATATTATGTTTTCTGCATGAGAATTTAGATAGGTTATTAAAATCTACATTGAGCCATTTCAAGTACTTTTTTCCATCTTGGGGAACATAAAACTATTAAAATAACTTTCCCTGTCAATGGAACATCTTCCTCCGATATAAAAATTTCGTCTTAAACCAGGAAAATATGAAATTAAGAGATTGAAATGCTTACGTATTTTTTGTGAATAGAGTGAATAATGTGAATGCAACGAAGAAGTATCGACTCGATTCACGCATTTTTAAGCGTATTCAGAATATTCTATCTGAAAGAATAGGAAATTCGCAATTTGCTACGAAAACCAAGATAACATCATCCTCCAAGGATGCTTGTGGGTGCCTCACCTTCCTTTTCCAGAAAATTATCTCAGTTAAACACGTATTCTAAGTCGTGACGTCCATTGCGAAGTTAACCACAAAAGAGGAGATCCATCCTCCGACAGATCTGCTCTTTCGGTTCCAGACGTTGAATGCGTCTTCGACTAATCGATGAAAATAAGAAGCACACGTTCAAAGAAGTACCTCTTTTGAGTTTATTCGAATGTACTCATTTGTATAGGCTTTCTAGTTAGTGCTATGTAGCTTTCTAAAATCATTCATAGGAATAAAGATAATGTGGCTGAGCATGATAGTGGAATGGTAGCATAATAAATAAATAAATTCATACTTTCCACAGTTTTTAATAATGCGACCGGTTTCGTTAGCGTGCTCCTGAAGATGTTGGCTCGCAAACGAAACCGGTCGCATTATTAAAAACTGTGGAAAGTACGAAGATCTTTATTTATCATTCACAGGAATTTTGGCAAAATTCTACAATGTTATCCCTACATCATAGATAATGTGATAATTTATATTTTAAATTGAAGTTATTAACATTTATGATTTACAGCGCTCGCAATATTTTAAGAATCATCTTATGTTAGATTTAAAGAATTCCTCATTAAAATCAATTTATATGTACTTTACTCATTTTGGAATTAAAACTGAATATATATGCTCAAATAAACGCATATACTCGCTATAGAAGTGAATTGTATTAAATAATTCATTTTAGTGCACTTGGAATGTTTTGTGATTTCCTTTTAAGGATTGTAAAAAGAACATAAAAATAAGTGTTTAATGAGACGATATTCAATTACTGTATTTTGTACTGATGGGTTTGGATCAATGATCAGCAATCACATTTGCCGGGAAGCAAAATGTTCGATCTTTGCTTATCATTGCATCGAACTATAACTTCCTTCGAACTCGTGACTGCGATGGGCCTCAATCTTCTTTCGCAGGAAATTGCGATAATTTGCGTAGATTCGGTTCGGATCACGCACTTCGGTGGAGCGGCAATTCCACATGATATGGGAAGATCTTCTGCTGGATTATACTCTTTTAGTGCTTACGAGGGAAAGGTTCTGGCTGCAGGTCAAACTGTGTTTCCTTTTCTTAGTTCCTTCATAAGTATGCGTATTCACGGAAACGACATTAATATATTTCATATGAGGGTACCTAAACTTGTATAAGCAGTGTATTGTTATTTATCATTTACTTCGGTGTACACTAGAGATGCTAAAATTATGTAATTAAATTAGTTGTATAGATCTCAACCTTTAAATGTACGGAGATTTCAACGACTTTATCATGTTATTTTTTGTCCATTCCCTCTTCTATTGCGGGAGTATTTATAATATATCGTTCTTTGGCCAACAGAATAGAAATAAATCAAATATAACGAACGATTGTAGTCTACGAATTCTCCACTTCTGTCATTGTCTTGTGTTTGGTTGAGTTATAAAATAATAGCAAAATGTAGGCAAATGTAGTCGAGGACATTCCTTAATAAATCTCAGCACAAATGTTTTATATTATTTTAAATTAGACGGGATTTTATTTTCCACAGATTCATTCAAACGATAGGATTGGACGAGCATCATCAGGTACACGAATGATGGAAAGATGTCTGAGGAGGGGAAGGATGGAATGGATGAGGGGAAGGAAAAATTACTCATTTAGGATTTTGTTTTTCGAGCATTCGCAATGGGAATTCCTAATCGTTCGAAGAAGTTGAGGCGGATATCTTTGCTTTCGACATGTATAATTTTTGCAAAATGTGAAGACTCATTGCCTCAGCATTTGTGTTTGAAAATTGCGACCAATTAATGGCCAATGTGCACCGCATTTCATTAGCCGCAATATCATTTGTAAATAATTCATTTCAGTTGAGAATCAATCCTTGTTATTGAAGTGCATTTAAGCGGTTTTTGATAACTGTTATAAGAGATTTCTTTGGCGGAAAATTTGCAATTTTTTGATTCCCCTGCCACCGCCTTGTGGCGTATGGCAGGGGGATTTTGATGAAGCTCACTTGATTTTAAAAACGTCTGCGCATTCCTCCGTGGAATTTATTTGTATCTTTTGTTGATAATCTCTTGTTAATGTGGTCAATTACACTTAATTTTTTCCTAAAATTCAAAGAGAAATCCATTGAGTTTCTAAGACTTCATCCTCTTTATTGTTCTTTTGAGGCACTTATCGTTCTCCGAAATTATCTTTCACCTTCGTTCCATATTCTTTCCAAATTGCCATTCCTTCCTCTTTCTCAACCTTTTTCAAGGTTTTCTTATTTTTGATGTTTCATTGACATTTTCCTATCAATGGCGGGGTTATGTAACATGCACCGCAGAATCAGTAATACGTAGTAACGTTAATAAAATTAGGAATGAAAACTTCTTTGATTAAAATTCATCTGTGGACCTTTTACTAGAGCGAACATATATGTTATAACTGGATTGTAATTAATCAAGGCATCCAAACTTCGCAAATGATTTTTTATTACTATATTTCAAATTTAGTACCAATAAAGGAACTTCAGAAATTTCGGAGAAGGGATGATATTTTCTCCTTGTTTATTATATGTGTATATTAATTGATTCTTCAGTCATTCTTAGATTGAAAAGGCACATGGAATCATACGATAATTCGTCAAATGGACTAAAAAAGTATGATTTATTTTTTGATTGTAAACTTCTATCTGACGACGTAAGGAATAAATTTAACGTAAATTTGTCTCTTTCCTAAGGAAACAGCCAAATTATGCATCGATCCGACTTACATTCTCATGGGTAATGTGAATTCCGTGTGAAGAATTGGTGAGAGCATTTAGTTATGTTTCAACTTTTCTTTGGAAATCATTGCATTAATTTAGATAAGAATCTTTATGAGAAACCGAATCACTTAAGGATTCGTTGCCAAATGATTATTCATTCAGAAATAATATAATAGGCGTGGATAATTAGACGTGAATTCCATCGAAATCATAAAAATTTTCGAATCAGAGATATAAATTGGATTTCGCCTTCTCACTCTCTTAATTAATTTGAAATTTATCATGCAATGATGTAATCAATTGAAATCGAAGAATCGAATCATATTCGATTAACGACTTTAATTATTCGATATATGTTGACCAAAGTATGCTCACCTCCATCCACGTAGAATTTTTATTCCTCAGAGACTTCAATTCAAGAAGAACTAAAGAAGAATCAAAATAATTTTTTTAATAGATAATTACTGTAATTAAAATAAATCCGTTAGTTTAATTAAAGTCGCAATGGAGCATTCCATTTTTAATTCCATTAAGTTTTCCGAATTACATATTCCAAAGCGAATTCAAGATTTACATTGTTTCTTTGAATTGAAATTGAAGATTGTTCAATCCAGAATTAGATAAGATGACATATATTAAACGATTATAAAAGAATAATTAAGGTTTTGAGATAAAAGTAATTAAAATTATCCCCGAAGGAGGTCATTTATGCAAGAATTACTTTCTGATTTTTAATTTCTGATCTTAACTGTCATCTGAATTCGACTTATAATGAAATATCACGTAAATTTATAAATCCAATTAAAATATCTATCGCAAAATAATTTTTCCAGTCTTTGAGTTCTTCGATTGATGTATGCTATGTTTAAGTTGACTAAATTATTTTCCTTCTCAAGTCTTGTATACTCCTTGTCTTTCGCTGTACTATATCTACGATACATCCTTCTTATAGTGTATACTCAATTAAAGATTCCTTCACCCTGTTTGTTTCTCTTTGAATACTCAATCCAATGGTCTGCAATTCTCCCAATTATCACTATCCTTGATTACTTCACTGAATTCCATTTAATTTTTATGAAGAAATTCAATTATTGATGTCTTTCTATTACTTTTATTGGTTTCTATTGGTTATATATTGGTTATAACTGTTTATTATGACTTTAATTGGCCTAGGCTATATTTTTGTTTTCTAAATAAATAAAATAATAAAATAAACAATTATCATCTAAAATATTACAAAAAATAATAATTAACCTTTTTGGAATAAATACTTCTTCAGAATTATAATGAAGTTCTAATGGTAAAAAGTTAGTATGAGGGTGTTCGAGGCAAAATCATCTCTACGTTATTCACCACAAATAGAGTAGAGCGCCACTAAGCGCATTACGACCTTTTTCCAAACTAAAAGGAATATCTGCGAGGCGATGCCGCCATTTCCGAATTTTCCGCAGATACGTGTTCTCTGTAAATCATTATCGTTTCAAGAAGTTCATTAGACCTTCTTTATTAATTCACTGTTTTCCTTTACATATAAAGAAAATATTTCATATATTACCTAATTTAAATCGTTTAAGTGTAAAGGTATGGCGATTTAAATTTTCATTAGAAAGTTTCGCAGACCTCTCCTCGAGATTACCTGTATTTCTGTTCTTCTATTCGCTTACCTCATTCATGTCATCGATAACAAATATTTTCATAATTTAATGATTACATAATTATAATAGATCTGATAAATTTCAGTGTTCATTTTAGTAAATTATTTTTCTGAAAAGCAATTGAAATGCGCCCTAACGGCACTTTAGCGAACCACTTTTTGAAATGCATTTGTGGATTCTTTCCAGTAGCACTCAAGTCATTCTAATATCTAATTATTTTTTTTTCTAATTACGAAAATTTATTAATTTATTTCTATTTTGAAGTCTTTTGAAGAACATTTGCGAGATCTTATTCCTTTAATCATGTTGGCGTTAGTACATTATTGAAACTTCCATTCTTCTTATAGGACATAAAATGCTATTTCTTTATAAATGCATAAATACAAATAAACATTAGACTTCCTATTGAGCAAATATATCTTAGTAGAAATAATTTAAGTGGTAGGAAAAATTTACTGCGAAGTCCAAGTTACACATCGCCTTAAACTTTTTGTTTCTCACGTTATAAAATAACTTGTAACGAGAGAATTTAAGAGAAATTTTATTATTTCACTTTATTTTATTTCAGCTTTAAAATGCATTTCTTTCATTGTAAAGACGTAAAGTCTTCATCACAATATAAATTCATTCTCATTTACGTTTCACCTGAATTTGAATAAAAATCTATGTAAAAAACTACGAATCTCAATTTTATCCGTTAAAATCTAAATTTCTGCGAAACGAAGACCCACTGTTTTTTGTCAGGCTTTTCGTATCCTCATAAGAAAATACTGTCCAGAAATTTGGAGGCTTAGAAGGATAACGTCTAAAGAACAATGCCAAAATTGAAAAAATGGCTATAAGGCCAATGTAGAGGCATCATAAAGTGTAAGCAGCTGCTTCCAGAAAAAAGATAAAAAACAAATCACCGACCACCCTTTGATTTATTGCACTTCGAAATAATGAGATGTATGAAAACGCCTGCGAGATGTACCCTGCAGAATTACAGGAGTGTAATGTATGATGGAGTCAGGTGGAGGTCCTTAGCGGCTGTTGCATTTTCGTAGAAGCGATGGATAACTTATTTATCGCTGTAAAGACTACAAGTAGGCACCTGGCCAAGTGGCCAAGCCATAAGTTAGGGGAGGAAAATACATGAAATAGCTATTCTTCCTATGCAACCAAGTCGAGAGAGAAACCCCCAAAAACCTCTCCAAGGAAGAGAGTCGCAAAAAAAATAAAATACAATATTTTACATCACATTAAAAAAGAAGAGAATAACAAACATTAAAGTACCAAGAATAGTAAATTGGAGAGAGCATTAGTTTTCGAATTAAAAAATGTGTGAAAACAGTAAATGTAATTAGAATTCCACTTTGCGGTCCATCGAACAAAAACAACGAATAACTTAACCTAGACTAGTTATGAACCAAAAACAATACCTACGAATGAATGACCAATCAATTGATTCATTCCCACATTTGTAACAAGATACACCATCTGTAGTTTTCGTTGCTTCACTTTGGTCCAATTGTGAAGAGATTAAAAGAGGATTGAGGTGACCTTTCGCGTAGAAGAAGACCAGATCACCTTCGCACCAATGTACCTCAAGAACACCTTAATTCGTCCTATTTTGGAATTTCCGAGAAAACTTTCTTTTGTGAGTCAAGATTACCAGAACTCCTTCGTTGTGTCTATTTCCTTTTTTGAGGACGATTCGGTCATTAATTGTATCGCCGTTCTTCTGTATTTCTTTTATTGACTTTTGGAAGTTTAATGGTTCGCTAATTTACTATTGCTTTTCGTAATTTTAAATCTTTTAACCCATTTATTTCCGGAGAAATTCCATTTTGCAATTGGCGAATAATTATAAATGGCAAAAGTTTTCCCTATTATCCTTTATCCGTTTTTGCACAGTTTCAAATTTTCGAGGGTTTCTTAGGAATAAATAGTAATGAAAAGGAATTTTAGGAGATAAAAAGTATATTTTATTTCCATTAAAGCGTTTATGAAAGTATTGTCGGAAGAAACTCATTGCGGATGAATTCCAGTATTGAGGACTGTAAATGGAACAGCTTTAAATACGTGAAAATGAAGGCCCAAAGGGAATAATCCAGAGAATTCTAATGTTTTCAGTGAAATTATAGTTTCAGAAAATTTTACACGATATTTTATGGCTTAGAGAAAGAACTTTCAAGACTTGAATAGCTTAAAAGAAGGGAAAAATAGTTCGAAGAAAAACAAATATAATACAATTTCTCTATTACTTTATTTCATTCAAATCCATGGTCATATGCATAATGTTTGAGGTGATACATTTCCGCTGTCAAATCAATGTAAATTACGAACACAAAAAGAAATCTCTTGAGCCGTCAGCGACACTGACTGGCGAAGAAGCACTTATCGCCGCCGGTCGTGAGGGAGGTGATCAAGCCTTGGGCGCGACCACCGGCACTGGGGCGGGGAACACTCGTTGGGGGTAGGCTGCGTTGTAGTAGGGGTTGTATCCTGGGTATCCAGCGTATCCTGGGTAACCACGGTACACTGCTGGGTTGTAGTAGGGGTTGATGGGGGCGATGGGGGCCGGTACTGGGACGGGGGCGACAGGCCTGGGGAGAACTCGGGCGGGGATCGGGGCAGGAACTATTGGGGCAGGCACAATGGGGGCAGGTACCACACCGGCTCTGACAGCGGCTGCCTCCTGGACCTGTTGAAACGAAGGTGGTCAGTAAATTCCTTTAAAGTCTTAAAATGCAATTTTAGATGTAATATCTGGATCAGAATAGCTATATACTATACATTACATGCGTAATAGCTCGGCATTATGAAAATTATTAATTATATTCCATTTTTTGATTGTCTTCAGAGAATTGAGTTCCTGAAAGCCAAGAAATTTTCTCTCTTTTTCTTCGTGGGCAGATAAATAATTCTAATTGCGACGAAATAAATGCGTTACCTGAGCGGCGACGGACCGAGTGATGGCAGGGTCGACGGAGGTGCCTTCAGGTTGGAATCCGTTCTCATCTGCGATGTAGTTGACGGTGACTGGAGTTCCGTCGTCGGCCACGTAAGTGTACGATCCAGTGACAGAGTTTGCTTCGGCTACGGTTCCTGGGTTCTTCAGCACTCCGGACTCCTGTCGTGCGCTTCCATCGGCAGAAGTGTACCTAAACAAGATGAAGAGGATTCATTTCGTTTCCAATCCATTACCAGAAGTGCGATTTCGGTGGCTGAGATTGATTTGGAAATTTTAACCACAAAACTTGGAAATTGTGTACTTCCGTTGCAAAATCGCATTGCGCGTTTAATATATAATATGATATTTAAGAAGTAATAATCTCAAGTAGCTGATTATGATAAGAGATATTTCTATTCGCACCGAGAACCTTTCTCTAACAGAGAAGTATCAAATCAGATGTGGACTTATTTATAAAGAATAATGAACAACAACCGTTTACTGAAGTGGAGCTTCACATTTCTGCTCGCTCTTCGTTATTCATTTTTTCTCGCTTTCTTTCAAATCGCTTACGTTGACCCGCAAAAAATTCTAAGTTTAAGACTTTGACCTACGAAATTGGAAAAATTTCGATTTGGCACGATAATCTCATAAAAACCCTCAACAACATAATAGGACGGTCAATCTGTGTAAAGGTCGGCTTCGTAACATTTGGCGGAGGAAAGTTCTTCCGGCGCTCAAACGATTCAGAAACAATTTCTCGCACAATTCTGCATCAAATCACGTTCTGTTCATTATGGAATCGTGATTTTGGTGTTGGAAGGAAAGCAGTTATAATTACTGAAATATTTTTCAAAATCGGACAAAAGTTTAGAATTACAAGCTAAATATGGTATTCTAGAGTTCTAAATATTTTCTGAAAGCGAAGGGCAAACTCAGTGAAATTAATAAAACACTAATTGTTCGATGTTTTTGTATTGCAGCTGTAATATTACGATATTTAAAAACAATGGTAATGAAAATTCTTCAAGTCTTTTGATTCCGTGTGCTGTTAAAAAATTCTAGGTCACATCTAATAGTAGTAGAATCTGTACTCGCCTTAAGAAGTTGGCATTGAAAACGTTCTTATATTATTGTAAATGTTAATATCATTTCATACTATTATTTTTATAAGAGGTTGCATTCGATTATCATTATGCTTCAATTTTTATGAAGCAACAAGACGAACTATTTCTGATCTAAACCGTCTTGTACGTATTTTTCGTTCATTTAACCTAATTTTCATTCTCGAGACATATTCCAATGAAAATACTTCACCATTTGAAATGAATGAATATTTAGTAGGCCTTGTTACTTCGAATGTTTCATAAAAATTCCTTTCCTTAAGACCCCTATCTGACATCTGAATTCGTTTTCGAATGCATCTCAGTTGGATTGCTTTGGCATGCGGATATCAATCGAAATATCGCTCTTGGAGGCATCTTGAAACGTGTAAAGGGAGCGAATGAAACTCTTTGCCCATATGAATAATCCATTTTTACGTCACAGTGGCGTCTTCTTGCCCACATTTTCAACTTTCAATTACTCTACGATTATCTTAAGACTCGAGCGACATTTAACTCAGCGTTCCGCGTTTCACACTTGGCATTCGTCTCCATTAAAATGGAAGTGGGGTAATTATTCATCCGCTTTTCCCTATGAAAAATTACTCCTCCCGTTTGAGATAATCCAACGATATTATAGGATTAGCGCAACATCTTGACGTCATCTTTGGAGCTCTTCTTCTCCTGATTTTTCAAGGATGAAATAGTTCTGTGGTAATATAGCCATGAGCAGTGTACTCACTGGAAGGCGTAAGATCCGTCTGGACTGCTGTCGAACGACTGGCTCACTATGGGCACGAAGGGTGCGTTGTATCTGGCCAAAGGTGCGGGCACTGGCACCGGCACTTGCGGCAGTGCGTATGCAGAGGAGATGAGGGCGATGGCCAAGACAGCGAACTGGAAGGAGATAAAAATGAATTCGTGATTAGTTATGATATATTCCGGAGGAAATCCAATCACCTTTAATTCCAGAATCAAAATTTTAAACGTATTGTATGTAAATTTTTAACATCGTTTCCCTCCTGAACGTTATGTGTTCAATAATAGAAAAAAGTTTTTCATGGGTATGCGTAGTTTTAAGTAATACGGTCCGTGCACTTGAATCAGGAATCAGGGTTAGTATTAATTAATTTTAAAATAATTTTAGGATTACATAAGAAAATGTCCTAATTCCAAGAAATACAGTTTGCTTCAAGATCAAGATGGGTCGACATTTTTCCTTCAATATTGACGAATATATATATATATATATATATTCGTCAATATTGGCATATTGGTCATTCCATAATTTTTTTGATTTTCAACAAATAAGTTACATCCTTATTATAATATAATTTAATTATTCTTTTCTTCTCCTTTTGTATACTGATGCTGCTATTGAATTTTAAGAGAATATTTTGAATTTCTATCGCAGATGTAAAAGTCATCTGAAATATCTTTTATTAAATTTTATTATAAACTAATATTTTCAGGAACATTTAATTTTTAAGTAAGTATGGGGGAAGTCAAGTTCGGAAGTTTACAAAACTAGTAATAGTTTAACTATTATTATTATAAAAATATTAATCATAGAAAAATACTATTCCTAAGCATACATCGACGTAGTTTTGATATAAAAATTAATGTCCAATTGGTTAAGACTTACATATTAAAATGTGACATTTTATTCTTGTTATTTAATTTAATTTTTAAAAATATTTTAAGGAATAATGCTATGTACTCCATGTGGCATAAAATAGAATATTCCAGTACTTTTCTAGTTATCTTGCAATTTATTTATGCTGATATTTTATTTAGTATAACCTACGAAGTTGGACATTGATACTATTTTAAATGTTTTATTTTCATCACCATAGCAACTTGCCCTTTAATGTCGATTCCTCTTTGTTTTTTTAAGTCACAAACGTAAGAATCAGTAATTCCAAAGAAATCACTATTTTTCAATCTGTACGGATGCAACTTTATTCGTATTTTAATGGTGTATAACAGTACTCTCTTTGATATTGCGCGCGATCCATTGAAAGTAAAAGTGTAGCAGACGATATCTGTATGCGAGGCTCCTCCGGAACTGAGAAATGTTCTAATCTAAATTTATCTGAAATGCATTTGTTTGGAATGCAAATGTGTGTATTAAGTGGGAAGAACAATAGGAGTGGCTCCGCCTCCCAAAGGAACATGTGACCCACTTTCGTGAAATAAAAGGCGCACTTTCGGATACAATCATCGCAGCTATTCAAGATTCATAATCCAACGAATTAAATGCTTCACTGGGATTTAATCAGCAATCATTTCCCGGAAATGAAACGCGATATTCTGCGTCCCTTTGAATTTTACCACAACTAGGATTCCAATCCATTACTTAAGAGACATTAATATTTAAATTTTAGTTATTTATGAATTAAATAATGCCTTATTGAAATTTGAACATTGATGATGCTCTCGTGTTTAAATATATATAAATAAAATTTAACTAAATAAATTTGGAAAAATATGTATATTTGAATTAAATTAAAGTATTCTACTTTTCTCAGAACTAAAGTTAATATCTAAAGTTTTATAATATTTTCCTTCGCTTTTACTTAAAATTGCTGGCATAGGTCAGAATTAGAACTAAATAAATTTTTATGTATCGTAAAAGCTAAGAAATATCTTATCCTTCTTAAAATTTTTCATCTCCTTCGCTAATTATAATAATATTCGATTGCACATTTTTCACATAAGATAGTAGAAATATTATCTATATTTTAATAAATATCTAAAATAAATATATTAAATAATAATATAAATTTTTTAATTGGTTGATAATAAATTATATATACTTTTCTTTTTTAATAAAAAATATTCTTCATTTACTATCAGGGTAAACTCAAAAAATCCTGACTTAAAACCGTGGAATACAATGCAGAACTTTGATTGGATATTGAAAAATAATACTTTGGCAAAATACAAAAATATAAATAAATAAAATTTAACAGTAAATAACTACTAAAAGTTAAAATATAAAAATAATACCTAAATTGGGGTATACTCTCAATTTCATTGCAGAGTATTATAGAATTGTAAGTTTATATAAACCTATTTAGGTGGCAGAACTCACCATTTTGGTTGGTTGGCTGGTGCACAGCTGCTGAAGATCTCAGGAGTGAGTTGTCCTCTGAGAGAATCTGCCTCCCTTATATATACAGCGGGGCTGCGGGGGGAGGCTCTCCTTCCACCCAAAACCCCTTCTTCTCTCCATAAGGAAATCTACTCCCGTAAGCTCTTATTTTTTAATCCCCACCTCAGTGTCTTCCAGTTGACTCTTTCATTCATTCGGCGGATCCTCCTTAAACTACTTCCACAAGGACGTTTTCAGCCTCAACTTCATAGTTCTCATCATTCGAATTCCGTTTTTGATAATTATTTTAAAATTTGCAACAAATTATTCATTGTGATTTTTTTATTGTGATTCAAGAATTCATCGGTTCGAACTTCTATGGATTTCTTCTTTTTCAAAAGTCAAAGAGCTGTTGAATTTGTTTTCAATCGTATTCTAAATTGTACACCTTCACTGCTTTAGGTAAGTTCAAACGAGAGTTGGGTAATTTAAAGTGCTTCTTGAGGAACATACTAAGAGTTATTGTGAAATCTCATTCTTGTAGGAGACTTTTGAATAGAAAAAGAACGAATTTGTGGAAAAGAATTTATTATTCGGAATTGAAGAGTTCAGTACATATTTCTCCTTCTCATATTGTAGAAATATTCCTTTATGCGTAAAATTTGCGTTAAATAAGGATAAGGCATTGTTACTGTTTATTAGTAGAACCGTCGCTCCTTCACTCTCATTTTCTTTGGACTTTCTCCTTATTTTCATTCTCTGATCTCACATTTTCCAAACTCAGATTGGTTTCAGATATTTCTCCTCTTTATCTGAATTATTGATTGCCTTAAAAGTTTTCTTATTCCTATTTTTTCCTTCGAATCAAGATTAACTCAATCTCCAAATTTGCAGCAGTTCGCGACATAGCTATCAGTCTAATTATCTGAACTTACCAAAATAGTTATTCTTTCTGTGATTGTTTACTTTAACGATAATTAATAACGTGATCGCATTTGATATACTTTTTTAATTAAATAATTCGGTTTCTCCATCTGAAACGAACATTTAAACCTGGTGAAGGTGTTGGGCGTTGAAATTTCCATATCACAGAGATTCAATCAAATATGTATTCGTTGACATTAAATTTAATTAATATTTTAAATATTGAAAATAATTTGACAGATATTCCCCGAGAATTACTTATTTCATCAATTGAGGAATTCCAGATATCTGACTCTTTGCTTCGTTGCAGTATGTAAGTCTCGCTTTTGATTCCTTTTGAATTAACATCGTGTGCGAAAAGATTAATTGAGAATATATTCTTTTCTAAAATATGAGAGGGAACTGGAGTGCTTCAGTAACACAGCACCCTAATTACGCGTATTTTATTTTAAATCGGTGCCTTTACTAATACAAGGAATTCCTGAATTTTGAGTTCTAAATACATTAAAAAGATCGATAAATTTTGAATATCAAAATTGGCTGCTTAATATACTTGAGGTCTGATTAAGTAGTTCGGACTCGTATTGTGGAATTTTTGTCATAGTTAAGAATCAAACAATCGTGAATCAGCTATACTATGCTTTGTACCGTTTGAAGGTGTGTTTAATGTTGAGAAATACTTTATGATAAACGCGTATCATCTCATTTGGAATTTGCATCTTTTGTCACGCCCTTTCAAAAGACCGCGCCTTACGTACACTTTCTTCTTTCACTTTCCAATTGTTCCTCTTCTCTTCATTAACTCAGGTTTCTAGTTTAGGAAGGAAATAGTTTTATTTTATGTGTCTTTTATAAAAGAGCCGTGCCTTGTACATTTTGATAGGTTCTTATATTGGAATCAAATCCCTTTTGTTTTCTTATATTTCCGAAGATGATGAACTATAATAAATTGCTAAGATTGAATTATTGAGGAATACATATTTTATTTAAAATTTTGTTAAGAATTATTTATTTATTTTATTAAAAATTAATATCAGTTGATGATTAAATAATGAAATTTCAAGCATCACTTTAAAATGTGAAGCTATTATATATTTTTCGTCTTACGTTCATTTAAAATTTATTTATACAAAATTTATTTTGTTCTCAATATACTTATAATTTTAAATAGAATTGTTTTTTATAAAAACTTCAATAAATAAGATTCTGTAGGAATTTTTTTCAAATGAGGTTATACTACCGGTATAGCGAAAACCGAATATAAATGATCTATTAATGGGAGTTGTTTGCTTCATTATATGGACTCTGGAAAGGAATGTTCTGATAATTATGTTGAGCTCAGCAGTTTGAGTTTTAAAGCAAACAATCTCTTAAAAATCGCTACATTTACTTTTTTAGTAGACTTCAGGGTTTTGCATAAAAAGATAAAATTCTGGCACAAAAATTTGCTTTACTTTAACTTTCTTACTATCTTCCGAAATTTCCTTTCAAAGGATGGACTTTAACGAAGGAGTTAAGTAATAGAGTGAGCATATATATTTAATGACTTTGAAATACTACTACTAAAGTAACTCAACGTTGTAAGCGGTACAAAGCGAGTGAAATTCTGAATGTTGGCAAAAATTAATACACCGATAGTGATGTTAAATAATTCACATATCGATACGTTTTTCATCGATTTTTATGTTTTCTCTTTGTTGTTATTTTATACATCTGCTTGCGTCTACGCCACGGTGTTTGTTTGAGGACGTTTTAAGTTAAAAATTCTTATCACGCATATAATCCAATGAAAATTTGATACAGTACTCATTGAAAATAAAAAAAATTCTCTCTATATTTTCAGATAAAAATTATTAGGCAATCTTTTTTTCTTCTGTTGAGAAATTGTTTTATCACCATTTCAACTAAATAAGACATAAAAGATTTTTAACGGGATTAGGAGGCAATGAGTTTTTCAAAGACGTATCGAATCCATGAGTTAGATTCAATATCTTAATTTAAGAGCTTAAAATATTTTATCTAAGAAAGGTTAAAAGTTAATTTGTTTTGGGCTTAATGTTGAGTCTTTTTGCTTTTCACTTTATATCTGTTAAAATGCGTGAGTTCAATATCTCAACCTTCAATTAAACCTCAAAAAATAATAATAATAAAGGCGAATATAATTCGCTTTTATTTTGGCGCCAATATTTGGAAATAACACTGAATGATTCTGCAACTATTCGGGAATAGATGAGGCGCGTATTGGAAACACTATGCGATTCGAAATTAGGGGAAGACCTTTAATCTGATTTCGTTTGGATGAAACCTAAATTCAGCCTTCTAAGTGCCGATGGCGAATATTATTCAGAGAATTTCATCGGAAAAGTTTTCTTTTCATTGCAAAAGATCCGAATTCTAAACTCACTTATATTTATTGCTTTCTGGTTTAAATACATGAAGAGCACATAGTAAATTGCGCAGAAATTTATTCTGTGGAAGAAATGGAATTCATTCCTTTTTGGTCTGTGAATTATAAGAGGCCATTAGTCTTAGGTAATCGCCAAATGCTTTCCGAAGATTGCTGTCGACGATTTTACTCTCAAATGACTAAATTTATGGCGATAGTAAATCTCATAGGTCATGGATGAGCGGTTCGAAAGACCTGATTCTGGAGGATCTCAAAAGATAAACTGCTTCAGTTGTAACCGATGTCTTGTGATTCGTAATATCCGATCGTTTCAATCTACGCTCTTTTCTCTTATTTGGGAAAATTTCATTCACTTTTTGTCAGAATAAAATGTCTCTCGATTGAGTGTTTTGCACCTCAAACAAGATGCTTCGTTTATCCAACTGAACTTCAGTTCTTTTTTCTCTGTTTGGCCCAATAAATTTATGGCGGCAAATTCTCCCATTGAACAGCTTGTTTCGATGCCTTAAATTCATCTCAAAATCAATCTATTTTACGAATTTACGACGAAATTTCCCAACACCGATAGACATTATGGTTATAATAATGAATATAATATGATACAATATTGTTTAATAGTAACCAGCTGTACGTATCACTCGAACGAGATTATTGGAGTGCAGTTGTGTTTCTCTAATTCGTGACTTCACAAAAAGTTAAAACGAACCATTCGATTCTTGCATCATTATTCAATACAATTGTGTACTTAACATACATTTCGTAAATATATTTAGAATAGAATTATAATGAACGATAATGGCCAAAATAGCTACATAAAATGCTTGCAGTATATGGATACTATAAAAGAACATCTTATTTTCTTTCATCTCAGTTTGTCTACTCCTTCACCTTCCTTTAACCAGAGCTTAATTTTCTTAATAAGTCTAGAAAAGCGAAAGAAAAACCCAAATGTCCAATTTCATCATCCTTATTTTAATTAATTCAAAATTCCTTTCTCACTTTTTTCTTATCAGCTCTTCTTCGTTTGAGGGCGTATTCTTCAATTGTGGGAATTACTCCGAAAACATTCAGTCCGCTAAAGAATTCTATGGGATTACTCCAGTTTTTGTACCGAGAGATTGTTTCAAAAAGAAATATCTAATGAAGAGTGCCATAGATTCTTCTCTCCAGTATCCGGGAGCTTATCCTCTTTTATTGTAATTTAATTTCGTTCTTTAACAACTTATCATTATATCCTTAGCTGTTATGCATTTTCCCTTTCACTAACGAACTAAACTCATCCACCATTTGTTCGCAGTTTTTATGCCAAATGAAAAAGTAAATGTCAAAGTAAGAAGAAGTAGTACTCTTAGAATCTATTCACGATAATTGATAGTTTATATAACGATTTAGGGCGAATTAAGATATGTTCTTTTAAAGATACTCTCTTAAAAACCGTCTCTCATTCTGGAGTTGCACTGAAATATTTTAAATTGTACTCTTCTTTTAAAGAGCAAAAATGAAATATTTCCGAAGAACAAATACTTTTAGAAAGGCAAAGTGATATCAAAACAGTCCAAAATCTCTATAAACAAGAGAACGGCACAGATAAAAATCCGGCTCATGTATCTATTCAGAATAATATTACGATTACTTATTTATCACGATATCCTTTTTTGTACCTTTTACATTCACTTTCAAGGACCCCATGAATCGCTATCATCAAAGCGACAATAATCATTAGTATCTTTCCTCGAAAGAACAACTTCACCTTTTTATATTCATAGAGTGCGTTCTCTTTTTTATACGTTCCATTTTCTTAACCTTTTTATCTTTGGCGCGGATAGACGATCAAGAAAGCTTCCATTAGTATAAAAAGTACTCATCCACGCCTCAAATGTTACTCACTCGCCTTGCTCTTTCAGAACTATGAGGTCGTCCCTATAAAAGAATGCCGTTTACAAAAATTATTCTAAATGATCCTTGCAAATAAAAATGCTTTCATTCAGAAGAAGAATTTGCCCATTTATTATGCATAACTTGCAATTTTAAGAGTTAATTTAGTACTCATTATTCTCGATTTATTTTTAAACGTTCGTTAAAACTCTTATTAAGATTAAATTTACAGTTGAAATGACTTTGTCAATTATTGATTTCTATGAATCATATTCAATCCTCCAGGACAACAATTCACTTTAGAAATCCCACAGCCAAAGAATGTTTTTTCCAAATTTGCGCTGTTATTTGTGTCATTAATCCGTATGGGAATACACAGGTTACTTAATGAGATCCAAACAGTTCACGTGTGCATAAGAAGAAAGCGGATTTATCAGATGAGTAACGCATTTTAACGACACCATGTTTGGAGGGAATTGATTGCTCCATAATAAGCAGATAAAGGTCAAATCCACTTCTAACCATGTTTAGTGCAATCTGAAACTCGATAAAACGTGTTAGTTTATGAAGATTAAAAGGCATCTTTTTTCGCATCAATCATTAGTTGGCTCACCGATCTAATTCGTCGACCGCTTCTTCGCAACTCCTTAATCCTCACCATTAAATCACTTCTTCGCTATTTGGCATTTCATATGCGCTTTTGCTTCAGATGGCTAAAGTGCGTTCGTCATTTCCCTTGAGTTCAAAATCCGCCCTTATTTGGAATATCCACCGAATGTACATTAAGTCGTTCCTTCGATCCAAGTTATTCTTTTGTTTTTTTGAAGTTCATTATGAAATTAGATAACTAACTTATGTTCAATAATGTTAATGGAAATTGTTCCATTAAATGACATAATTGGTATGTTACTTATGATCTTTCCACCGTTCTTTCGACCATGGAAGAGAATAAAATATTAAGAGAACAATAAACTGCACTTATTTAAACAGTTACGCATGAAAATAATTATATGGAGCTGTTAAAACATAATAAAAACATAATAAACGTTGACCATATTCAGAGAGCTATGCAATTCCTACATCGTATTAGCTTTATTGCTCATCTGATTTCATCTTCTGTTCCTGTATAAACTGAGATATCCTCTAAAAGGTGAGTAAGATGAAGAGAAAAAGGTTCTCCAGACATCAGGAAATTTTATACATCAAAATTTTCTCTCAAATGTTATGAGTTTAATATTAAAGTTCCAAAGAAATGCAGAAAATCTCAGTGAGAAATGAAGATTATTGTTATGATCTACAATTTAAGTTTCGTCTTTTCTCTTTTATAGAATCGAATGTTATAAAGAGTTAATGAATTACGATGTACGATATATTTCAATCCTGGACTTCAAAATTAGTATGTTTATTGAATAGATGCATTCCAAATTCTTAATAATCCACTTTTTATATGTAATAATAGTCATAAGATAATGGCCTCTGTATATCTAAATCTCTAATACACTATTTTGAATGATGCATAATTTTTAGGACTTGATATATAAGAATTGGATTGGAGATTTAATTTTAAAACCGAAAATATCTCAGTTACCAATAAAAAATACAGCAGAAATATTTTTCTGTTACCTTATTTTCTGTTGAATATTTTACTGAGATTTCATTAAATTAAAACACAGTAGATCATTCATAGCTTGAGTATCTTAGAAAAATGCGATTAATGTAATGTTAAAAAAATTCCGTAGCCTACATTCCAAGGAAATTGTAAAAAGATATCATTAGAAGAAGGAATTCAAAATTGATTTTTATATTATAATCAGAATTCAATCTAGCCGAAAAGAATATTAAATAAATAATCTTTGCCTCATTTCCCTTCCTTTAGTTTTTAATTTATCAAATAAATTTATAAAATTTTTCTATTATTACTGTATTTTTTCTGCTTCCAAAGAACTGTGAGTGCATAAGCGTCTTCAATCCTCATAATTTAAATTAGTCCTTTTTTAAATGTTCCTTCATTGAAGAGGGCTTTTGTAATTACCCATAAACACTCGTGGAATTTTCAACATCTTATCTTTAGCACTTTCTTAAGCAGAACATTCTCCTTAATGAGTTTATCTTTGATCTTAATCCTGAATGCGGAAGTTATTACAATTTGTGACATTTCATAGAAAATCCTGGAAAATTTCATCTCGGTTTCGCAATATTTATAGGTTACGCGATTCCTTTAATAATGCTTCCGCTACTTTTGTAAGATATATTTCAGAAACAGAATGGACCCTTCCCTGATTTCGTGAGATTACCTTTAAGATAAAGAATGAAGCCATCACAACAATGGAGATGAATCTCTATAACCCGAAATCATCGTTGATACTTATAAAATAACGTTTAAACCCTTGTTTCCGAAGTGACCTTATAAAACCGAATACCGATGTTCCTCGATACATTCTCGTTTTATGAAGTCCTTAAAGAATCCATAATTGTAATAACTGCAAAGGTTAGAAATAGTAATCTTTTAAGGATTATAGAATAGGCATTCATGAATTCTCAATGGACTCATTCATAGCATTCATTTGAGAGTCAATGACAATAATGAGAGCGAACACTCGCAAGAAAAAGAAGAACTCGATTTTATTTATTTTGTTCTTCCACGTAAACTTTTGATTCATTGAAGTACCGAACTCATTCGAAGGAACTCCTAAAAAACGCTTTGACCCACTTTCCCCGAATGATCCTCTTTTCCAAGGAAACATAAATAATAAATTTTAGTAAATCTCCGATGATACTTTTTCTCGTTCACTGTGAATTTATTTGGAAAACTTGTCAGACGCCTATGATCACAGCCTTAAGTGGCGTGAAATCCATCTTCTGCCCATCAATTCAATACCACGAATATCAGTTCCTCTTTTAGTTCATTCTTATTTTTCTTTTCCAATTGTGCACAGAAATACTTTGAGTGCTTATAACTGACTATGAAACAAACTAATATCGTAATATAAAGGGTAACATAAATTCTGATGATGTAAAGTTAATTCGTATGCATTAGTCGAACATATTCTTTAAGTATTACTTTTCCTACAGTACTATTACTGCAAGTTTTGTGTAGAAATCAATGACAAAAATTTACCACTAAAGATTTAATGGTATATATATGCGTATATTATAAAATCAATTACGAAATGGGCTTCAGCTATTCGTAAAATATATTGGATGAGAGTCTATGTAATTGAAAAGGAAATTTGGAAAATTTAGTTTATTTTCCATAATTTGCAAAAAATTGCTATTATACAATTGTCCATATTTGGTGCGTTAAACAATATATACTTATAGAGAGTCTAAAATTGCGAGCCAACTAATAAGATGAATGTGTTAATGATAGTTCTAATAGTTCTGCTGTTTATTATTCAGAAATATACTCGATACGCATTTAGTTCGAGAGAAGCATAACCTTAAGAGAACATATTTTACGCATCCACTTAACCCTTAAGTGGATACCTTAAGCCTTCACAATATCATTTTTCAGAACCTCCGAAGCTCCCCAAAAACTTGTTTGCGAAATTTACAAAGAAATAAATTGTGTGAAACATCCCTAAATCTCTGCCCATTTCACAGTCTTGTTCATTCTAAGAGTGTCATCTTTGAGATAAAAAAGCATCTTGAAATGCCGTCCTGAGCAAGGTCCAGACCTTCAACCAAAACACCAAATGCCTACATCTCTATAATTCTATCAAATTCGTCACCTCAAGGTTGGCTTAATCCGTAATGCATTCCTTTCTCACCCTCATTTGACCATCCTACGGAGGAATCCGTAGTTTATTGATTGAAATTAGCGAGTAAGATAAATAAATTTGAAGTCTTTTCAAGCTCATCGTCAATATTAAACGCAGTTAAATAAACTGTTTGAGAATAATATACTATCAAAGTGATATTGAAGTTAGAATTTAATATTCAATCGAACTTTTTTAGGACTAATCTTTCCTGATTTAATCATTGAAAACTATTTCAGAAAATGTTTCCATTGAAGAAAATATTATGTGTAAGAATTCATCGTATTAATGTATGAATTGATAAAGAAATCCGAGATCTTATTTGAGAAATATTTCTTTTACTAAATTGTAACACACCTTTCTTACTTACATAACAGATTTTTAACTTTAGTGCTAAATATTCAAGAAGTGCTAATTTATAATGCTCAAATTTTTATGATTCGAAATTTGAAAAAGACATTCACACAAATGTTCATAATATAATAAATCTATCGATATAGGGGTCAATTCATAAATGCTGAAATATCCTAAACATTGAATCCCATAGTAATGGCTGCAATATGGATTATAAATATTGAAGTACTTTGAGCTGAATTTGATGAGAGGAATAACTTTGAGATATTTTCTGTGCATACAATCGATATGTGATGAAATCAGCTATTATATCTTTCCGTATTTGATGAATATGCTTGTTATTTGATGATTGCAGAGGTCCTCGATAAAGTCGTTCATCAAAGGAAATTGCCTCAGGCGTCTTATGGACCTTCGATACAAAAGAGTTTCATTCCGAAATTTTTACGCAAAAAATCGTAAAATAGATGTTCCGTAGACCTTTGGATTTCCTCCCATTAGCCCCACACCTGCTGCGAATGGACTCAATGGCCCAGTGACCTTTAGCAGAAGAAGATCACCGCCTCTTCCTGCTTCGTGGATAATTCAGCGGCCTCTATCATTCATAAATCAACTTCTTGAATGTCGGTGAAAGAAGAGCAGTATTATGACGTCATTCCGTATCTTAATAAATCCAATCATCTCATATTAAATACCTAAGAAAAAGTCGATATTAATCAAATAAGGCGTGAAATTAGAAGATGCATCCTTAATCTAATTTAAAAGCTTTCGTATTTTCTCTTTCAGACCATTAACTCCTCGATTAAGGCAAAAATGTAAAATTGGATAAAATATATGTCTATAATATTGATTTAATATTTACGCATTCATTTAAACGAGCGAATAAGAAATATAACACCCAAAATAGAGACATAATTAGTTCTTTCACAACGTCTTAGTAGTGAAATGTTTAATTTAGAAAATAAAAACTTCAAATCGAAGATATTTTTGTGATAATTATGAGTCAAACCCTTCCAAGGTTGGACAGTTGAGTCGTTGCAGTTTACCGTTCTAAAGATGTCTATGGTGTAATTACCATCCAGGTACCAATAGCACCGTACGTTCGAAAACAATCGTCTACTTTGCGTAAAGTGCGATGCATTCCTTAAGAGAGAAATTATGATTCAAAGCGCGTGTTCTTCTTTGAAGTCGATTCGCAGTGCAGATCTAGATGGCAGAACGCATAGCATAGCAACTGCATAACGGTATGGAAAGCGACAACTCAATAACTTTCGACGTTCATAATTGGTCATTCTCCGCATTGAATTCATTCTTTCACTCACTCTGGTATCTTCCTGACATTTTGAGCAACATTCCTAGACATCCGAACTATTCAATGGAAACGCTTAACTATTTATTTCTCTTTCAAAATCAGTACTCAATCATCTAAATCAGAAAATATTATATTTTATTTTTTCATCGCAGTGATCATTGGAATAACTCCTTCATATATTGTAAAATATCCACTGATATGATTATCCACAGCATTACATATCTGAATATAAAAAGTTGCATTTAAAGCTGAATAACTGATTTCAGTCGTACGTATTATAATCTATTCACAGATCTGATTTGCAATTGACGATACTGAATTTCCTCAGTAAACATTTTAAATTTGTCGACTTTGCTATTATTTGAAAAGTTAATTTATGTATAGTTATGCAAATAATGAATATGAATTTCAATCTAATATACTTCCAACAAGTACCCACCTTGATAAATAGAACTTTGGGGATTGAATTACATCACATTAATTTGCTTCAATTGTTGTTTTAAAGTAATCAACTATTTGAGCATTAATATATTAAATAATGATTTACTTTTGACCCTCACAACTTTCCTTTTTAAACAACGAAAAGAATAATACGAGAATAATACGTATTGCGTCAATGTGAACCCAGCTAAAATATCGTTCCAAAAGGGCGAAGGATGCTTTAACATAAAACAGTTCATAAATTGGATGATCGTTGATTCTATCAAAATAGATGTGTATTGATAGTGAAAGTTTATCTTCTAGAAAATAATCTTCGAAAAATAGATGCACAATGTGAGACTCTCATCTTTATCTTATTTAATTTATAACTTTTTGAGTATCGTATGATCCATATATTAATACCAACGAAGGGTTGTAATTAACTCTAAAAGCAATTCGCCCATAAAGAGGCACCTCTGAGAGTGTGGTTCACCTTTGACAGGAAAACAGCGCAATGAAGCGTCTGTTTTTCCAAAGGAGTCATCTATTTATGTGAAAAGGGTTGTCCTTGAACACACACAGACATCCGGGTCTGAAGACGACCCACCCTTTGCATTCCACCGATTACGACATTACTCGCTTTCGATTTCCACACACCGAAGATGTAAATTAAAAGAAGACTACTTTTATTAAGTTGCTGAAGTATCTCAATATTAATTGTCTGATGCGTATTATCTTTCTCCGGGTAAGAAAAAAATGGTTGGAAACATTTAACCCGTATTCGATCAAAAAGAGGGCAATTGATATAAGTTAAACGTTTTAAATTTACTTAATCAAGGGCTGTTTTAATAAAAATAAGAAATAGTTATGCATTTCAATAACTTCTTCCAAAGATAGATCTTTATCTTACGTTCATTTACTTTGGTAACTTATTTGACTACTTTATTAAAGTTTGCAAATTATAATCATTGTGAACTGAAGAGCTTCCTATTCCATAATATGTATAAATCAATAGTACTATGCATTCAAAATAAGCTACGACAGAAAGGGGGCAAAATGAGTTCATATTAATACGACTTTAGTTTGTATATAAATGTTTATTAATACCTACTTCTAACTTTACTATTTATTGAATAATTTTCCTTTAATATCATCCTTATAATCATTTCTTATAAATTTAATGATATGTCTCTTTATCATATTAATATTTTTCAGAATTTCATCATTATGTGCAGGTGATGGTAAAAATGATGTCTTTAAAGAACAATGGATGATTTATTCCAACTTGACGGTGTAATTATATTCATCAACTATTTTTCTATGATTGTTGGATTTGACAAAACCATTAATATTCAGTCACTACGAAATGAGTTGTTTATAAATGTCATCGAGAAGTAGCATCTTCATTTCTTTTCAAAGAATCCTCTATTATTCCAAATGAAGGTCTTTTCAACCATGAATGTATCAAAATACTATATTATATTATCCGTTATTTATAACGATTGAACATTTTCTCAACCTTAAATAATTAAGAAAAAGAAAGTTAACTAAGAATTCCTCAATTTCTAGTTAATTTTCTACAGAAGTGTTTCACAAGAAAAAATTGCAGCGTTTCAATCATGATTCTTTAGTTCTTTAAAAATCCTTGTTCTTTTATACTATGAACTTTATGTTTTTAATGTGAATTATTAGCAATCAATAGCGGCTAACAAAATGTAATGCGCGAATATCTATTGTTATAATATTTAATAGGCATTGTTCGCTTTTATGTTTGTATTACGAATATATTATCTTTCAATAGTTATTAAAACCTTGAAATAAATTTTATATTAGATATTATCAATGTAATTTCACAGTATTTGGTTCAGTAAATGTTTTGTTCATACTCAGCTGACTTCGATTACAATGGGATTTATTAAATAAATTGCAAATCAATTTGAAGTAAAATCGAAAGGAGGCATTCTTGGTCTTTTTAATCCAATTTTTCAGTTTTTAATAGAAACCTTAAATTTTATTCTTATCTATTTACAGTTATTCAAAGGAATGTTATACAGGAATGCAAAATATCCAACGCTGTCTTGATATATTTTTATTTACAAAAATATTCTTATGCTCTATGCACAAAGTATTACTTCACGATATGTATAATTTCCTTATGATGCTTGCTAAATTAAAAAGATAATTAGAAGTTCAGAATGAGTTTAACTTACAACGTACATCAATACATCAAATTTACAATGGAATCCAAACTTTTAACATTAGAAGGAGAAGACAAAAGAAGAATTACTCAGGTTACCCAGTATTTTATGTAGGTGGATGCGAAGGCTGTTCTTTGCTCATAAAAGTTTGATTGAATCGTATGAATGCGACACAGTGCAGAAGTAGAAGAGGTGGAAGCATCATCTGCAGCTGCGGCAATTCAATGAATAATGTTCCATTCTTCTCTCATTTGGTCAAATTGTTATTTGGAAATCTCTTTTGCAATTCTGTCAACTGAACTAAACATATCCATCATTAAAAATCTTCATTGTTTCATAAATTATGTACATATTATGTTATTTCAACAAAAATGCGTTTCAGTAGATTAAATCAACAAGAAACCCAATCCTAATACTTTTAGTAAAACAGAAATTGGCTTAGAAAAAAGCGCTTTTGATTTCTAACAACTGAATCACGACTCACAGTTTGTAAATGGAGGAATAGTTTCGGTTATAACGTGTAATTTTAAAAAGGTATCGATCTAAATGTGTATCAGTCCGCATTTTGACATTTCACGAAGGATGAGGAAAATATATCGCGCCTAAAATGTAAAACATCTTAAACCGTATTTCGTCATCGCTGAAGATCTCGGCTTTTTCTCACGAAATCCATGAAATTGTTATTGCAATTTTCTGAAAATGGCCTCAGTTTGAAACGTCTCACCATTTAAGTTTCAATTTTCTCATTACATATTAATCAACGAACGATAAAGTCACTTATATCCATTAATACACAAATATTTGATGAGGATAAATTTCTCAAAATACAATGATTTAATTTTCTGAGCAGTTCTTAAGATAAATTTTATATAAAAAATCATTTTAAAATATCTTGAGTTGGATAAGATTTTTTAAGTACGTGTAAATGTACATTGGGATATCAATGTTCCCTGAGAAATTTACTCTTAGAATTCAATTGGATATACTGGAAATAATAATTGGAAATAACTGAAGTAATGAAATGTTTTTATTATTTTACAAAAGAAAGTATTTATATCATAATTTCATCTTTTCACGTTCTATCATTAAAGAGTATTCAATAAATTTTTAAGGGAATGTACTAAATACTAAAGAAAACTTTGAAAAAAATTTTTTAAATGAACTTTCGTTTTCTATTTTTCTTCGTTAACTGAATTACGCTACTTTGTAAGCAATATTTAATTTGCTCACAAAACTGCATTTCATTTACGAACAAAACCTTAAGCACAGATTTTTATTATATAATTTGGATATTATTTCATTTAGAATATTCGTCAGTTTCATGCATTAAAAATGAATGTCCAAATTAACGAATGTGACTCATTGAAATGGAATTAATTGCATTTTTTTTGTCCTTTTCTTAGGTTAGTCCTTTTTACTATTGTTTCACTCCCTTTGACTGTGTTATTGTCAAGGTTAAATAACTAAATCCGACCTTTGAATTGTTCCGCTGAGACTTCGAAGAAGAATGTTCCCAAAATGGTACAGATGCTGTTCAGATGCAATTGTTCTGTGGCGATGCACGAAGTCTTCGATCCTAATGGAATGTCACCTTCAACCGGCAGATGTCTGCACAAACACTTCGCCTTTCGTAGCCGCTATTCTCCTTTGATGTTCATCTCTTTCATCTTTACATCGGCCATTGAAACCTAATATCCCGGGAAGCTATGATTTTTACTGTTTTATTAAATGTTAAACGGGTAATTTCTATGTGACCTTCTAAAAAAGGCAATCCTAAAATCTTTAGAATGTGATTTAATAGTATTTCCAAATGTAGGAATACACCAAATTTTATTTTCTCTGAAATTCTTTCTTGATAGTAAATTCCTTTTATTTATGCAATGAGAAGACCTAAAGATTAGAAAAAAGATAAATTTTATTGTATATATAGATATTTAAATATAATTTTACCGTAAATATTCCAGAATTTTCTTATTTCCGTTTTCCATCTATAAATTAATAAACGAAATCCTACCGAATCATTAATTTCATGGAATTCTTTGCATCGGTGCCAGATGAACAGAAGGCGACCTACTTATCCATTGGATCTTCTTTGGACAAGTGACCGCCCTTCCAAAGGACCTTCGAGTGAATCGTCTCATCTTTTTATCCACCGGATAGCCTTCGCTTCCATATGTCGAACCAAAAAAGGGTTCCACTTGCATATTTCTATCTCGTAATTGTAACTGATATCGATGACCTCATTCCAATTGTTGGCATTCAATGTTTTTAATTGATGACCATTAACTGCTGCACCAAGTAATGTAATGCGTATGTTTTACCTTGAAGTACATTTGTCTTATTACCTACCAATGTCCATCTCAAATCCTTGATAACTTCCATAATCTCTGTCATATCTCTCATCCATTTAATGCATTTCTCAGAGGAACTTACGTATATATATATAAATGTATACGAAGCCTTTTTGCTGAATATACCAGATAAAGGGCGTGTCTCTCAATGGGGTGTCGTACCCTCTGAGTACAGCGATTAATGAAAAATTAGGAAAATTCAAAATGTTAAAAGATACATGCAGCTGGTCAAGATGCAATTTTTCCTGAAATTGTATTGTTGTAAGTTGTACCATTTCCTTGCAATCGACTTTTATGTACAGCAAAAATTCCGGAACTCGGAAAAAGTGCCATTTTTGGGGGCCTTAGTTTATACTAAATCTCGTGGTAAATTAAGTATTCAATCTATAGAGATGGAAAAATCACTTGAAGTGGATAAAATTATGCATGATTATGAAGATTAAAATTATGTTTTAATGCATAAACAACCGATGTGATATGCTTACTAAGCAAGCAATACATTCGCAAAGTCGAGGAGAACATAATAAATGCCTTTGTAGTGGAAGAGGAAGGAGCAGTTATAAAACCACTCAACTTTTCATAAATTACCATGTTGTGGTTTCCATAATAACAAAAGAGTTCATCTCTAATTTTGTAACTTAAGTAATTATTAAGTTGTTATATCCAAATGAAAAAGTTATTTATTTTATAGTCTATTTTTCTTATCTAGCTAATGGTTTTAATCTGACAAATAATGATGATGTTAATGCTCCCGAGTTTTTCAAATTTGAACTTATTTTTTTCGATATTCATACTCCTGTATCCCAAAAGCATCAGCGGTGAGGCCTTGACACTCCTTCGAGTGTTACGCTCTTCCATTGTTTCTAAGGAACAAAAATATTTGTCGCTCGAAGATGCTCCTTTCCTCATCTGAATGAGATGTATCGAGAAACAATGAAAAGAATGGCCATTCTCATATTGTGTGGAAAAGGAATTCCCATCGATGAATTAATCTGTTTGCGAAGGGTTGCTTTCTGAAAAAGCTTCCGTTGAATTCAGGAAAAAATAGTTCAAGGTCATTCGCCGTAGTATTTTTTGGCATTGACCTTTATTCGTAAAATAGAAACTTTTATGGCTAATTATTCCGTGTTTCGTAAACACTATTTTATTGTGAAACTCAAGAATTTACTATGATAACATACGATTCCCGCTAAAGCTTTTCATTGCTCATGTGTCGTTTCCTTTTTGTCTCAAATAAACAAAAAAGATTTTCCAGAAACCTTATTTCACTTCACTTTCTTATAACTTCCTTCAGTCGTTAAAACTGTGTATTCAGAAGAATTAGGGCCAATTGCATTGTCAATCAAACCTTTGTTCGAATATACGATAGCAATCCATTTTTAACGAATCTTCATTCTTTACTTCGTTAACTGCGTAAAATCATTTAAATAGTTAATAAAAATTACGTAAATTACGATTTCTATCAAAAGTTCCATCCAATAATCGAAAATAGACCGTTAAACACATCAAATACATTAATAAACGCGGATAATGGTCATCTTCAAAGATGAAATATTTAATCAATTTAAATTATAGCAATTAAAAGTTTTCTTTTCAGTATCTCTTTTTCTCGAAGGACCTGTAAATATGTAATATCAAATAGATTAATGTGATTCTATTAAAAAATCATCGTTATTTCAAAATAGCAATTACTTCATAAGTGTGCGATAATTAGTACATAATTTTTGATGCCCGTACATTTCTATAAGCTCTCTCAATTTACTCTGCTTTATATTTCTCTCTAAACTATAATCAATTCATGAAATAAATATTTTAGATTCTAAAAACTTTCATAATCTGATATTTTAATAAACCTCATAAAATAAGCCTTAAATATTTATGATTCGCTTTAAAGAATATGGGAATTTCTTTCAAGAATGAATCATACGGCATTCTAAATATTTCTTGTAACTGAGAAAGAGCTGTACTCCAAAGATTAACGGTATCTATTCTTTGGTGGCTTCTGAAACTATTTTTGGATAATACTTAGTGTTTGTCTCCAGTGAATTTCCACTGAGTCACCTCTCGCCTCTTTCAATTGCCCAAAGCGATATACTTATTTGCATCTAGTACACGATATTTTCATTAATTTATGATGAAATAATAAGATTAAAATTATCAAATATGAGCTTTATTCTTAAGATCTAACACTATAAACATTATACAAAATGGGCCAATATAACTTAATACTCATCTAAACAAGAATGTAGAATATCATTCTGATGTATCGTTAATGGTTTATTATAAAAGCCAAACTTTCCGTTTTTGGAGACAAACTAAGCTTTTTGGAGAAAAAATCATTTCAAAATATTCAGAAACTCAAAAATGACATCTTTGCTTTTTTGTCTCAGTGAACTTAAATGGACTTTATTTTGTCGTTCATATTTTACTCATCACTTATTGACTTTTAAAAATTGATTTGAATGCGTATTCAGTCAACATCTCATCAAATAAATGAGATCTCTTCTTCAGACGCCACTTACTCTGAAATTAAAAAAAAATGGAACTGGTTCGTTTGATGAACTTCTTTAAATTTAAAATTTTTCGAATCAAAGATGCATTAGTTAAAATCCGAATGATCATCGATTCGAGTTAAATGTAACTCGATTTTAGAGAGATTTCCTGTACACAAAATTGTCTCTTCCTTGAGCCACTTTGTCTATTTGCGATGCACTCTAATGGGGATACTGCGGTGGCATCGGTGGCAGGTCCTCTGGGGGCCCTCTGGTGCCCTCTTCCACGTCCAGCACCTCCTCTCCTTTGGGGCCGAGGAAGCGCCATCGCCCCGCGTCCAAAGCCACCACTCCCGCCCAAACTCCTTGGGCCGAGTCCACGTCGTATTTGGCAGCGGATGCGGAGATGAACGCGTCTTCGATGGCACTTTCGTCCGAAAGGCGTTTCGAAGAGTCCCTCAGAATAGGCGAAAGGGGCCGAATCAAGGAAGAAGACAACGCGATCCACAGCAACAGCACCCAAACAATCTGAAAGTGTTTTATATCATCAATTCTTCAACTTTTATCGCTGGAGGACATTGATCCTTGAACGCGATGCCTTAATAACAAAATTTCGAATTAAGGGTATTGCAGAATCTGTTGAAAAACTTGTTAGTACGAATCTGTTTAGGTGCGGACGATCATATCTCAATTCCATTTCTCCCAAATACGACCTCTCGAAGCCTTTAAAGGTAAAATCTTCTAAGAACCAATCCCATAATCAGATACAGACGATTTGATTTTGGGGCATCGTTTAGAATACATCGGAATAGTTCTTTCCTTGTTTATAAGCGATTTTTAAGTATTATATTTTATATTCGTTGCAGACTTTTATTGTTTGACTTTAAATCTCTCTTTTCTATTTGCAGCTATTAAAAGATAAATTCTGTGGTTAGATTAACATTACTTCGAACCTTTCTACAATGAAAACGAAGCATTAAATATATTTTCTTTTTTTGTATGTCTCGGATAACACCATACGACTTTCATCCAAAGAACAGTTGAAATAATATTTTGAACCATAAAAATATCACGTTCAGTTATTAACAACAAAATTAATAAGAATATTAGCCAAGTCTAGAGTCAAAAACTCTTTTATGAATCTTCAAGAGTTTTCCATTTAAAACACATAAATGAAATAATTTACGGTGCGATTTAAAGAATGGAACAGTTTCTTTTGCAACGAAGAGGTAAATTATTCTTATAATATCGTTTACCATTGGTTGTTTGCTGTTTACAAAAGAGCGCTAGATATCGAAAACTGAGTATACGTTGCTCGTATTTCTTATAGGGATATCACGGAGCATCGGAGCAACTGGAAATACTCTGTGCGAGTGCACGACACGTGTTTTGCATGAAATATTTTTCCACGCTATCTATGGATCACGTAAGCACCGTTGGAACCTACAAGATTAATTAGTCGAATCTCTTATTCCAATTTTTATCGGGAGTAGAAAATATTCACAACATTATCCTTTCAATACCTTGACAATTAAAGAATGCTGAAATTATTTCACCTACCTGCATTAGCTTAATGAATTCCATTATAAGGTTGGGCCTTCTGTGGTCTGTGTTCAATGTTCTGTGTTCAATGTGCGACTGAGTGCATCCGCAGAGAGACTCCAACGAATTTGTTTTCCCGATAAAAGGGCTAATCATTGGTTTTAGTCATCCGCTCTAATCTCAACGAGTGGATGAGCTCAAGCGCAGATAAAGAACAAACACGGTAATGAAGTATTTCATAAGGTTGTTCAAGAAACTCGAATATATGAAAACCCGGTAGTAATGATCGAATGTATATGCCGTGGCAGTATACTCGAACTTTTCTTTATTTATGTTTAACCGTATCGAGTCGATTTACCATTCATATCACGATAATGAACTCTTATTAGCAACTCGTAGTCCAAGAATATTTACCTCTTGAGTGAGGTTCTTAAGACTATTCAAACGCACTCTTTCAACATTCTGCAGTTAATATTATTAACTGGATTGTTAATGGATTATTTATTGATATTTGGAACACTCAAATCCGCAAATGTGACCATTGAGTGTTTTTATGACAGATTATTATTTATCTCAATCGAGAGTCTCTTACAAATCCCAAATTTTATCGAAACTATCTCATAATATATTTGGGGTGAAAAATTTTCCGATGCATTGATAATAAATAATAGAATATAATGAAAAACTTTGTATGCAAGCGCATAAAAACTATGGCTTTTACGAAGTCAAGTCTTCTTATTTTAAATAAGAGAGGTTCACTAACATTGGACTTGAGGATTAGAATGGCTTCGTATTTTATGTATCGGTGAAAAATAGATATAGAGCGATTGGCGATTTTGGTTTGGAAATCCTTGCGAACGATAAAGTTAAGCAGTAATTACAATCTTTCTCTGGATTTGTTTTGCTCTGATTCATTCTTTGTATTTATTATATATATATATATTCCCCCCTGCCACACGCCGAAAGGCGGCTTGCAGGGTACTTATGTAGATGTAGATAAATAAGCATTAAATTAATGGGCACTTGCCCCTCATTCGATATGCTAAAATGAAGTGTTTCTAAAAGAAATTCTCAGGTACTCACTGTCCATTTTAACATTATAACTACCGAATGTCACTATTTCCTTTTATTGGCCGCGAATAATTTCAGGAATGTTCTCGAGAAAACAATAAGCGATAGTTTATTTTTCCACTGAAGCGCTCAACCACGTTGACCTTTTGGGAACTTTTCCGGATTTTCCGGCATATTTCCTTTAGCTTTTGTAATTTCGTAAACCGTATTTTCCAGCTCTCAAAAAATAATATATATCTTGCTACTAAATCGCATATGAATGACTTGGAACAGTGTTATTATCTTTTCACTAGTAACAGTAATCTTCGTAAATAAACTGAGAGAAAGTCATCACCTTCTAAACCGATGTAACATATTAACGTATCATTATATGCATGGTAATTGAATATTATATTGATAAATATAGTTAAGGAACTTGATGGCTCCAGCAGATGATTCATTTTATCTTTCTATGATTCATCAGCTTATACCCGTATTATATTTTAAACTCTTCCGAGGAGTTTTAAAACTGCTTTAATTGTATATAATTCTCGAGAGTATTGCTGAACCTATGAGATTAACAACTCACTAAGTTCTCTTAAAAAAACTCTCATTTCAAGCAGATTACTTATTACGTTACTTTCCAATTCAGAAGTCTGCTTCTACGAATCCTCAACATTGAGTTTTATTATTTTGTATGGGGAAAAATGTATGCCAGATTTATTGAGCAAAGGAAAGATAAAGGACGTACGTAGCAGATAAACAAAAGAAGGATGAATGCGTTGGTTAAATGTAGGATAGGTAATCAATAAAGAAGACTCGTAATTTAGCATTTATATATTAAATTGTAGTGATAGTTTGATGAATTACGAAAAATATTTCCGTACTCCTAAATACACATAGCATATTGGACGCAAAAAAACGGGAACAGTAAATCGATATGGTGAAGTATTTCTTTCTCAATAAAGGGATAGGGAAACACTTTACTTGGTGAAATTATAACGCTAATGACAAAGAATGTTAAAATCTTAAAAATCATCATAATTAAATGATTATAACTTATAGTTATATGCCCAGTCCCTTACATCTGTTCTCTCTATCTTTCTTCTTAATCTTCATCGAGTTTATGACTGATACAAAAGGCTCTCTCAAATAGAATTTTCGAAGTTAAATATTAAAAACATCTATTCCTTCTGAGCTTAAACGTATTTTGGATCAGCTGAATATTTTTTTTTGGTATTTCGAAATACAAGAATTTTTTAATCCTTAATCTTATAAGTTTTATATGTATCATAGTTTTTCAATCATAGCAATATTTTGGTTATCCATTTTTAGAAGACAGAGTGGTCCTTCTACATTCAAAGTAAAAATGTTTAAAAGTAGATTTTACGTTTCTTTATGTTATTTATTCTTTTTTACGGATGCGTTTCCGTACGCTTTCTCTTTGCATTACGAATTTTACTGCTTCTTTGCTATACGGAAATCTCTGTTGGAATATTAGTTATTTATTTTAATATTTTTACAATATATTGCTACTCTATTTTATTGTTTCTTTAGAGATTAAAACTATGATTATTTTGAATGAAAGTTTGATGGCATTTTACTCACATCTTTTTAAAATGGTTCTTTTGCGAATTGTACATTTGCACACCACCTTTTTTGCAGCTCTACAGTTGAATTATCCATTAAATCCGCAAATCCTCAATTGCTTTAGATTTTGATGCCTTTTTATGCTATTCGCCGGATTTTTTCATTTCAGTCTCGCGTCAGACAATAAAACGTCTGCTCCCTTTTCACATATTCTCGCATTTATCGATTGAGAAGAAATGTGGTGCATTACGAAGTCGTGAGCCAATTGAAATTAGAAAAGAAAAACGCATTAAGATGGAGGGATTTATTTGAAAAGAATAGATAATAGTCAATAAGACTGGACTACAACAATCGATGAAGGCAATCCTTCTTTCTTTGGACCAAGCTTCTGGATGTTCATGTTATATCACTCGGTGTTGCGTGGAGGATAAACTCGTCGGCCGTAGTATCCAAATGAGCGGCTTGGTGTTCGTCGAGGGGCTGTGACCAAGGACCTTTGCCATCGGCAAACTGAAAAAATTAGCAGTGGCACACTATATTACAAGTCAATGAAATCGTAAATAATATAAAATCACGTTGTATTAAGTAATGTAAACAGTTAAACAATAAATAATATTTGTGGAAGACAGCTTCCTCTGCTTTTCTCGTCTGTATAGAGGTCTCTTGCTTAGCCAAGAATTAGGATTATCGGCTCATTGATACCTTAGATCACATATTTGAGGAATAAAATTAGGAAAAATAAAAAGAATTAAAAATTCTGACACTTACCCCATGGTGCGGATTCAAGGGTAGGGTGCACCGTAAACGACAGGAGGAGGTCCATAAACTGGAGGTGGTGGAGGAGGAGGTGGTGGTGGTGGAGGAGGAGGCGGTGGAGGTGGTGGAGGAGGAGGAGGTGGTGGTCCATATACTGTTGGAGGAGGTCCATAGACTTCAGGTGGTTGAGTAGGTGGAGGAGGAGGAGGTGGTGGTGGAGGTGGAGGAGGTGGAGGAGGTGGAGGAGGTGGTGGTGGTCCATATACTGGTGGAGGAGGTCCATAGACTTCAGGTGGTTGAGTAGGTGGAGGAGGAGGAGGTGGTGGTGGAGGTGGAGGAGGGGGAGGAGGTGGAGGAGGTGGAGGAGGTGGTGGTGGTCCATATACTGGTGGAGGAGGTCCATAGACTTCAGGTGGTTGAGTAGGTGGAGGTGGAGGAGGAGGAGGTGGTGGTGGTCCATATACTGGTGGAGGAGGTCCATAGACTTCAGGAGGTTGAGTAGGCGGTGGAGGAGGTGGTGGTGGTGGTGGTGGAGGTGGTGGTGGAGGTGGTGGTGGTGGCGGTGGTGGTGGTCCATATACTGGTGGGGGAGGTCCGTACACTTCAGGTGGTTGAGTAGGTGGTGGTGGTGGAGGAGGTGGCGGTGGAGGAGGTGGTGGAGGAGGTGGTGGAGGAGGTGGTGGAGGAGGTGGTGGAGGAGGTGGTGGCGGTCCATATACAGGCTCTGGTGGTGCATATGGCAGAGGAGGAGCTGGTGCATAAATCTCTGCTATGGCCACTGCGGCCAAGCCGAGAAGTATAAACAAGATCTGAAAAAGAATTTAGTGTTTAAACCACTCATTTTGATTCAAGTTCATATTTGTCATCATGAAAATCGAAATTAAGGAGTTTACTTCATAAAGTGACTTAAACGAGAACTCAACGGTATAAAATTTTCATGTTCAAGTGTTACTTGATTATATTTAAAAAAATACTTTTGAAATAATGTGCTTCCACACAAACGCTACAAATACTTGGGAATTTAAAGTTCATTAATATAATTTTCATTTCTTTAAGATTAAATTAAAGTAAATAAGTATGTGAACTTCTTAAAGCCGATACGTCAAAGCCCTATTTGACGAATTTTCTGCCGAAGCGTGTTCATCTTCTTAAAATAATTCAAAAACTGTTCAAAACAGTAAATTATTGATTTTTTTCAAATCCAAGTGAACACTGGCAAAATTGTATCCGACTCTTCTAAGATATGATACTCACTTGTCTCATCTTCGATTGTCGTTTCCCATAACTTAGCTGTCCTTACCTTTCCTTTTATACTCGTCACTTTTAGGAATTTTCCCACGCATCTTATGACTTTCTATGCTCGTTTGTTTTCCGTGAAGTCTAAGAATGTTGACCTTTCATCTCCTTCCACTTAAACTCAGTCATTTATTTAGAATATAAAATAACCACGAGATTATTAAGAATAAATTCAATGGATTTAACTCCTCATTTTTCCAGAATTTCTCCAATTTACCCTTGGCGTGTACGTTCCTATATCAATCTATAATTCGTGTTAATTTCTATTTGTAAATCTTATCCGTCTATACTGTGAAGGAAGTCTAAATCATTGATGCTTATAGTACACAATGTAAATGAACATGAAAATTGATATTTTACGTTTACTTAATAAATTATTAACAGTTCACCATGATTAAATTATGATTTTACTTTTCTCTACTGTAACTTTTCCCTTCCTTTGTTTGTGGAAATACTATTCTCAACACAAATAATACTGAAGGTAAAAAGTATAAAAATCTGCTATATTTGGATACAGTTTATTTACTAACAAATGTAGCAAATACAGCATTGACTTCCCATTTAAAAATACAATAAAAATCACCGCCATTAGAATATATCAATCGTTCATTTACACTGAAAAACACTAATATTCATGCATAGTTATACTTTTAACATTAATTCTCTAGCAACTGAGAAATTTATAAAATTTTGTAGTGGAAAGAACAAGTTAATTAACAAGTATTTAATTTCCTTTAATTATATAGAATCGAATCCTAGATATAGAAGATAAGAAGAAAATCAGTTAATTCATCTGCTATGTATCGTCATCCTGATCTGTCTCTACATTCATTTATATATATTTTGGAACCTATTGTGAGACGAAATTTATTCAATGCTCGTTGACTTATTGAAGCAAATATAATTTCCCCTCATATTCATGGTAATTATTTGAAAAAAAATCAAATTAGAATTTTTAATGGGAGTCGAACTCTAAATATATAGAATTTGAAATATCTTTGTCTATTGTGTTTTGTCTATTAGAGTAAGATCGTCAAGTTTAGATTTTAATCTCCGAGTACTTTTCAGATTGGACTTTTCTATGCTTCAAAAGTTTCAAAATATTTGAAGCAGTCGGATTTTCACTTCAAATGTATACGCATTATGTTCCGTTATATATTTATTTTGCGATTTATAAAATTGCTGTGTATGTATAACAATCGGCAAATACATTCCGGTGCTCCTTAAGTATGAATCTTTATAGTGCTATTGTTAATTGCAAGTGACGTCAATTTCTATGTTTTTCACATCACCATACGTTAAAATGTAAAGGAGTAAAAATACATTGAAATACCCAAACCATTATCTTTCTGATACTGTATTTTATCGAGCATAAGCACCTATTTCTCCAAAATTTTGATTCCCAAAGCGGAGGAGTGGATTATTCAAGGTGCTTGAAAATAGAGTGAAACAATGTAAAGTTTCCTAAAAACGGGTTAAATGCTTATACTCGGTAAAAGGGGGTATTTAGCGGATATTCTTTATTCAAAGTTAATGGAATATATACATGTTTACAAATTATAATGGCAGATCGTAACTCGTAACTATGCATATTTTATTTTATAAATTAATTTGATACAGATCATTGTTTTTCGATCGGCATTCTGATTTTAGATTTAAATGGTAGTCTCCTGACAAAATATTCAATGCAATTAGAGCAAGCTGAATTTTTCTGTAAACGCAGTTAGGCCTGATTTCTGTTGTTTATTATTACTATTAAACAAAAAAAAATTGTTAACGTTATTTTTAATCTTAATTGATAAACTGACACTAACTTAGGTTCAGTAAATACTTAATCATAATAGATAGAGCAACTTCTAAATGCATATATATATATATATATATATATATGCATTTAGAAATCGACAACTTTATAGGCGCTATATTATTGCTATATGTTTAAAGGTGTATAAATGATATGCAGTATGCATTGCCCACAATCAGAAAAAAGTCAATTCATTTAGATATTTATTTTTTCCTAATATTATTTCTATACATCCTGTTACTGTTTATGATAGAGTGAATGGAAACATTCGATGAAAATATGTTTACCTTCCCTTCATCACAGGGAAACTCGTAAACATCTTCGAAAATGACGAAGCTGCAGAGGAAATGGAATTTTTGAACTTGGAAAGACCAGATGACTCTTCTTCTTTTTCGTAAATGGTAATTTTGATGACAATGGATCGGTATTACAATCCTCTTTTCAGATAAATCGCTTCTCCATTGGAAGTCTCACGTATCCAAACTCAACATTAGGTAGCATATTTTGAAATAAGAACGTTTCAATTGAACTTTATATCTTCAATAGCGTCTATAGTATTTTATATAAATGACCATTATATGTTCTATTCTTGTGTTCCTCAACTTTGCACCGAGTCGAGCTCATGTAACGAACTCTCATACTTCCACTGTATTGAGATTTTATTGTTACATTAGGTTCACGAATTCTATTTCTTCCAGCATTCCTCAAACATTCAATTTTCCCATATTATTGCAATATTTCGGGAACGTGGGTCGTTTTTATGTGGCAATGGGAGGAAAATAGTTGTGATGGACGTCTAAGTCCGCACTCAAAAAAACACATTCCGTATTTTTGGCTTTTTTCGATTCAAACCCACTGTTTCAGCATCGCTCGTCGTTATATTGCAAACTGTATGTGCTGCAGAATCCTTCGGACCACATTTATCCTATTTATTCTTGTGTTTTGGTTTTATATTAGTGGAAAGAGACGTGTTTTCTGTACATTCTGATACATACTTATAATTTATAGGCTAAAATTACAGTCTAGTACCCAATTGTGCAAAATCTTAAAGGGCATCCTCAAGAGCATTCAGTTCATATTTCATAATATTAAACTTCTGCACTAGATAAAACTAAAGTATAATATATAAGTATTTAAAATAGTTTTTCAAAAGTATCTTTCTTTTATATTTCTTTTCATCAACGTTATTCAGTCGCAATCTTTTGAAAATGCAACTCATCAACAGCGTAAAACAACTGTCGTACATTTTCTTCGCCGCAAAAAAGGTTAGAATAGTATTATATTTAAAGTAACAAAGTGCACAGTAATCCCGTTATAGGAGTCCGATGAGACGATCGAAGAAATCTAAGAATACGGGAATCGTAAGTTCATTTGAATAGAATGTTGTTGTTTAGCTGATTCGCAAATAATCGATCTTGGATTTTGATAAATGCACTTCATGATGAGAAAGTTTTCAGGTGGTGAATTCTAAGTAATCTGAACTAGATAGTTTTCTGTTAGCATATTGTGCGATCCACCAACACCAACAAGTGAAACGCAGCTGCTAATCTTTAGCTAAATACATTTGACCGAAGTCGTGACAAATCGAGTCCATCTGCCTTCGATTATGGCAAAAAGAGGCGCTTTTCACTTGTTACCCATGATTCCCCTCGAAGTCTGTGGATTTACTTTTTATTCTCCTGATGTTTAAAAGATGCTCTTTGGCGACTTCTTCTGTTTACGTTTTTCTTATCAATTCCTTTTACTTCGCAAACGAGAGCAAGTGCTACTAAATATGCATTCACAAGATAACCATCCTTCCTTTTCCAAAACATATTTCACGATCTTGTACTTCGGATTTGAGAACTTCACTGCCAACAAATTTCTATGTTTTGAATTTAAGAGTTTTAATCGTTCGGACTGCGTTCGTATTATAAAGTTCATCTTCCAATCTATCGTTGAATGCCATTTCTCATTCGGAATATGTTTATTGACTTCGTGAAAATCGTTGAAGATCTTTTATAGAAAAATAAAAAGCATCTAAGACTAAATAGAGATTGTTCAACGATTAAAGAATGAGTTACTGTATAGAGAATGATTATAATTCATATAACAGACTTTGTCTATGGTATTTGTGTGTATTATGTTGATTAAACTTATCATGAATACAGAATTTCATATATTTAATGGATTCTATAATTAAATACACAGTTAAATATTGAAATGAAACAGTGGAACTTCTCTATCATTTCCATCTCGTCAAGTGTCCATTTTAATTCGAAAGTAGCGGGAAAGTACAGCCTGGGACAATTTAATAGTTCATTTTTTGCACCAAGCAATTATGTAACAAATATAACAATTATGTAACAAATATATATTAATGAAATTCCTTTTTCTTGAAGAATAGTCTCTGATGATGTTTTGTATTAATTATTTTGTTCTCCCTTTTCTCCCATTCACAATGTATTTATAATTTTCCACTAATTGTGATTTCACACAACAAATATGAAAATTCAAAAAAGAACAAAATATTTAATAATATATCCATCCCTACATTTATGACCTATTTACATCACTTTTGTTTTCTTATGATTTTTTCTGAGGCCGTAAGCTTCTGTTATATCCTGTTTCGATATTAATGTATTTCTTTTGTAGAAATCAGCCACTTATTATATAAAAATGCTGTTTATGAATTGAGTAGTTCTCATTTCATACAAGGACTTACTCTAATTTCTTGGGTAAGTATCATTTGATAAGCGTTATTTTCATTGTCAAACTTCAGCCATCTTATTCATCGACCAAACAATTTCGTAACTTTTATAGTTATAAATTATAAGGAATTCAGAAATTTGAATTTCCTTTAATTTTAAGGGAACTGATTATGTCCTTCATAACGTTAATATTCATCAAACACTGGAAATTGGAGTATTAGCTTACTTTATTCTAAGAGTGTAATTAATAATATATCTAATCGGAAACATATATGCGTACAATCTTATTTTATACGTTCTAAAAGTAACGCGCGAAATTTATTTAAAAGCGCGAAAACTTATTTAATGAAATTCTACGAATACAATTATAAGAAGAAACAATTTATCGTGATAAATTTATAATGTAAAATTTCAGTCTGTATTCTGTAGAATATCTCTTTCCTTCTTTACCAAATTGTTCTTTTGCTGAAGTTTTCTCTGATTTTACGTAAGGTTAGGAGATTTGCTATCATCATTTAATTTCATTTAATATTCACTTATAAAGATGTAGTTCATATGTAATTAAAATATTAGATATAGCTTAGAGAATTCTGCCAATGCGAAGAACGTTTCTTTGAGGATTTCAAATACGAAAGAAATTCGGCGCCATTAAAAGAAGTAGTTCAAATATCGGCCGCTGGAGGTCGATCTTCAGGAAATTTGCGGCGGGTGTTTTAAATATCCACCAATTTTCTTATCTTTTTGAATAAAATTTTGAAAATGATTTATTTTTTTACAAAATCTAATTCAAAGAATGGCTTAGTTATATATCCTTAACAGATCATTGAGAGTTGTTCAATTTTCCTCTCATAAATGCTATTTCTATATTTATATTTTTACTTTAGTATTTGTTTCGAATGAATGAACATCATCCACTTTTCTTTACATTCAAGTTATTGCAGAATTATAGAGTAAAAGTGAATTATTTTTTTCAAAACTAACTCTTTATTTGCATAATACCAAACCTTCTTATACTTTATCGTTTACCTCGTAATGGAATAAATAATTTTCCTTTTTGGATTTCATTTTATGAAGATGTAAGAAAATTCTGAAACATCCATAGCGAATCGTCTATGACCTACGGGATAGTATTGATATCGTAGAATCGCTCTCATAGTTTATTTGTTGTGATGAAAGTCGAAATGGGAAAATGTTGAACGCAAATCAAATGCGATTCTCAAAGACAAAGATTCGATGGGAAGTTTCATATTCTACCAATGCTTAGCAGCAAAATCGAATAAAATTATCCAACTTCCGAATTATGGATCAAATTCGAATATTTCTTTTACTAATTTAAAACCTCATTCTTTTTCAAATATACTCCTCATTTAATTTATCTGTTTATCATTTGTTGAATACGATTTTTTCCCAATTCATTATTAATAAATAGAGGTCCAGAAGTATTAATTACAACAAAATGATATATAGTTTTCATACATTTTATTTTTTTTTAGAATATTAAAAACTGATCACACACCGATAAGAGTCCATATAACATTTGAACTTTATTGATATTAATCGATATTGTTAACACATTTACGTTCCCTATGAATGGTATATTGACATTGTAAATCCAATCTCTAGAATTCTCTTTCTTCACGATGTGTTTAGAATGAAATCAACTGTAATTCCTCATTGACAATGCTTTTTGGGAGTAGTTTCATATACTTCATGGCCAGTATTACTATTGTAAGGATTCGTACAATAAAAATTAAATATTCTGCGAACAGGAAGAACGCTGTCACATGGTGGGATAAATAATGTTGACCTTGATAAAATAATCAATAAAACGTTTTCATGTTTTACGCTTGGGGCAATATAAACGCATTCCAGGGCATATCTTAAATAATTCCATGGGAAATGTCCTTCTTCGCTATAGTTAGCATGGAACCTCGATAAAAATAAGCCATACCTAAATTTATACATTTCATTATAAGTATTTATGTATCCTTACTTATCTTTCCTATAAGGAAATTTGTGACTGGGTCCCATCGTTGCTTTGGCAACTATTATTCATTAAAATTATTTAAATTTAGTATTTATCGTATGGAATGTTAATAATTTACAGTATTTTTTGAAATGATGGCTTAGTATAATAGAGGTCGTTTTTCCGATAATAATTATTAAGTGGTTTATTCTATTTATTTTAAATACTTCAAAAGAAATATGCTTTGGGTCACATTATCCCTTAACTGCAACACAGAGAACAATGAATATCAAATGCGTTTTCATCTTTATATTTTCTACGACAGTTCGAAATGATATTTCGAAGTTATACCACATTTGAACAGCTAAATTATAGAATAGAGAGTGTACAAGTCTCAGGATTAATCGAGAAAATTTCCAATTAATTTTCAAAATTATTTCTTTATTCTAGAGTAGGATTTGCTGAAAATATCCATTTTCGTTAACTAATTTTAATCTCGGGATGAATTAAATGAAGTCTCATCATCGAAGTGATAAATATACGATTGAGATGAATGAATATCTCGCAATAGAAAGGAATGCATGCATGCACGCTTCTATAAATACCAAACATTTACCATTTGTAACTTGTTATTTACAATAAATTTGGGATAAAACAGGATATGTCCTCACAACATTTCACGAGTTGTTACTTCATGAAAAATCACGATTTAATTTCGTTATAAATTATTTATGGATTCATAAACAGAAGGTTAACTCTTAACGATTCTCTGAAATCGTTAAGATCGTAGGCATCGTACATTTTTAAATAATAAGTCTTAATATGTGATCAGGTTGAGAGTAAAAATTATTCCATCAAATCCTAAATGAGTGCGTATTTTGGTTGGAATGATATTAGAGCAAAAATTGAAAAGATGCAATCACTTTTATTAATAAAAATATTTAGATATAGAATTCACACACTGTAAATTGTTTAAATACCGTGCTTATTTTTTAAGGTTTTTAAAATATTTGTAGTCCTTTTTTATAATTTCGAACAGCTGAAAACATAGATTTACGAAAACAGGAGAGAAGTACCGCGTCTTAGGAGATGAGAATCTTATAAAAGAAAAACACCCCCTTAGAAATCAGCCAATCGAATCAAAGGTCTGTTGGGCGTGGAAAGAAAAGTTGCGCAAGAAGACGACACTCGATCCAAAAATAAATGCGTTTGAGTGTTTGACCATTTACTCGTCTTTGGGTTGAAATTATTGAAACAGGTGAATGGATTCTCAGGACTTTTGGGAGAAACTGGAGTATATTGTACTATTATAGATGAACCCTGCAATTCTATTATTGTCGGTTAATAACGGAACCATCATTTGCTCATCTTTTTTTGTATGGTCCATTTAAGTTGATACAAGATGCTAGTTGTGGTTTAAAATAGTGTGAGAATTATTCTGGTGAAACAATCACAGGTATTGCCTAATTTTACGGACCAAATTTGGTTATTTCTAATCCTAAGCTGTGGTATTTTCTTTTATTTGAACACTGGAACAGCTATCGTGGCCTACAATGCGTGTGCGTCTGAACTCCTATTATGCCTAACCAAAGGATATTCTAACGTGCATCGTAGTAATATAATATTGAAAACTCCTTTCGGATCTCATGAATATAATTGTGTCTTTTCATCTAATTTACTTAACGATAGGAATGTTTCACAAACTTTGAAATTCGTTTATCTTATTCTTTCGTTGAATTTCCTTTATGTTCATCTCGATTTATGTTCAATTTTGTCTCTGAGGATACTCAGCTAACCGCCTTTGGTAAGTGGCAGGGGGTGCAAGCACAATGAATCTATTTACTTCAACTCTCCTGTATTATTCGTGGGAAAAACGAATTTAAATCTTTTAGTTATTAAATACATGTATATTTCCCTATTTCCCTATATTTCTATGTTATGTCAAGAATTATTACCTGATATTTAAAAAGTAAAACAAGAGCAAGGTGGAAGTCAAAAGTTCCCATAAAAAAGAGGGAAAATTACAAATGAAAAAGATTTACGTATCAAATTAAATTTTTAGTTTACTCTTGTTCATTTTTACTTAAATTCTGGTGAAATTTAGATAAAAACTTTATTCCGCGTAATGGTGAAGATTTTAAATCTTTATAATGAAATAAATTATGAATTAGATAATGAAATAAATTATTCCAAAATCCAACATAAAATGGACATATACGTTCCAATAAGTTGCAGCGTTAAACTAGGCAACTGAACACGTACATGTACAATGTGCGATTACTGCCCCACTCTAGTTTCGCCTTTTTCACTCTGGATATAGCTAAAAATTCTTCTCTCTTTTTCCATTTGACTTAATGGTATGTTGCGTTCAACTTCATCGTCAATCCAGATGGAAAGACGTGTTTCCATCGTCGTATATCTTTATACACATACACTATGTAGTAACGTTCATGACAACTGTGACGCAGGAAAGATGCGTTTGTACTGTGATTGCGATTTCGGAGAATACAGTTGGAACCTTTTTTCTGGACAGACTAACAAAAGAGCGTTGATAAAGATACAAAGTACACACCGTCGCTATATAGTGCACCGCTTTTGGTTGGTGCATGGCCGTTTCATCGTCACGCATATATATATATTTGTACATATACTTTTTTGTTGTATATGTTGCAGAAAAATCTTTCCTATCAAAGAATCCGGCGCATCTGTGATTAACTATCGTCATTTCAAATTTATCTTACTTTTCAATACTCCATGATTTCAACGCCCGTATAACGGAAAGGTAAATAAAATTTTTTAAAATCTTTTCGTTCGGCCTTTATTTTCTCATTACCCTTTTTGATTCCACCGAATACACGCCTTTTCTCCTTACATTTCAAATAAGAAATTTTCCAAATCCTTTCGTAGTCTTGCGATCATAAGTACAGTAAGATCTTCATTATTTTTAAGCTATATGAAGCGTGTTTTTCACGAAAGTTAACTAGTTCGTTATGCTTGAAGTAACTGAATACTCTATCAATCAGAAAACCACTATTAAATGCTAACCAGAGGAGGACTCTGTTCGCTTTCGCATATTTTCCGATGCAATTCTGACTCAGCTGTGATGCCTAAAATCTCCTCTTTGTACCGTCGAGTCACTTTCTCTTCGAAACAGTTTGACCTTTCGCTGACCAATGCGATCTCACTTTCATAAGGCATGGCCTTCTAGCAATGTTGCCAGAGACCTCTGGCAGATCGTTTGGGAAGTGAAGCGAATTATCGTGATTCTATGTCAGATTGTTTGAAGAGTAGTTCGCATTTTTCCTCTATTCCATTCTAAATGCAATCGATTAAAAATCGTGAAAATGTAACCCAGAGGTTCCCAAACTTTTTTGTGTTGTGGACCCATTGACATGTTTTTTGGTTTTGAGTAGACCCCCTACTAACCTGAAATTAATTTTTGTCAATTTCTGACTGTAGTGAAGTAAAGTGTTAAAAAATTGAAGTAAAAACACCATAGGTTTTACACATGTATTTTCAAAATAAATGTATGAAATTATGAACGAACGTGCAACTATTAAAAAGCATGAGAATGTAATATTATTTTATAAAGGACTCCATCCGTCTCTCAACGATAAAGGCTGCCAGTGGAGCCGAGGTCAATATGTTTGCAAACGCCCACTATAAGTTACAATAAAGATGTTGATTATAAGTACAAATATTTTACTTGGGTGACTGTAACAATGAAGCAGAAAAATGAAACTTTGGATTGTTATGTACGCATACATATCGCATTTCACACAAATTCTTTGAGGGATGACATTTCACGTTGCCAAAATTTCATGCACATATCACACATCCCATATTATAAAATATTATAATGTAAGTTATTATTGTATGTGTAAGTCACATCAGTGTATGTTGAGATCTGCTATCGTGGACCCTCATTTTATATGATGGACCCACAAATATTTTTTCGCTGTCTTAGACACCTTATGGGTTATCATAGACCCCTAGGGGTCGATATAAACCACTTTGGAAATCACTGATGTAACCTATTAATTTCAGACTAGTATGTGTAGTCTTAAATTAAAGTAGTATTGTGTAAAGTCAATCCAGTTCTCAATTACTCTGGAGCATACTTGAATGAATTAATAATGGAGACCAGTTAATGAAATGCTCTTGTTAGATATCTCTTAGATTAGAACCTATTAGTTCCTTTGCTCGTTATTTCTTATTGTATATGTTTTTCCTCTTGTAAAATTGGTTCATGCTAAAATGTATTCCAATTTATCTCTATGTCAACATGAATATCATACCTAAAGATATATCCACTTTAAGAATATTATTTGGAATAGGATTGTTATTTAATAATTAAGGTTATTTGTAAATTAAAACTTACCAATCATTACATGTCCTTTTTTCAGCTTCAGTTTATATTTTTGGTCCCTCTATCCTACCTTTTCATTTTATCTGAAACTTGGCACCATGTTAAACCTAACATGCTAACTCATTGGTTTGTTATTCGTTTTTTTCCCACTGCTTCTAATCCGAGCATCTTCAACATCTCAGGAACATCGCTGTCTTATATATCCTTAATATTATATATCCTCACTGCTTCCTGTTGCAATCATTATTTAAATGTTAAGGTTATTCTGAGTTTTTCTGTATATTAGGTGTATATTCAAAATATGTGATACTCTTTTATTATATTAAGAATAAAGAATTGGTGTTGTCATTGTTAAACACCAGTATTTTTGTTTATCATCAGTATATTTGTTAGTCACCTATGTTTTTCTTTCTCAACAGTACTTTTGTTTCTTACCGGTATTTTTGTTTCTAAACATTATTTTTGTTCCATGCCAGTATTTTTATTCCTCAGCACTATTTAAGTATCTCACCAGTATTTTTGTTTCTCAACAGTACTTTCGTTTCTAAACATTATTTTTCTTTCCAACCAGTATTTCTGTTTCTGTTTTTGTTTCCAAACAAAATTTTTGTTAATTACCAGTATTTTTTATCCCAATACTATTTTTGTTTCTCGTAATATTTTTGTTGCCAGATTTTTTGGTCCTCATCTGTATTTTTCTTTCTCAACAGCATTTTTGTTACTGAGAGGTATTCTTGTTTCTCAACAGTATATTTGTTTCATTACAAAATTATTATTAATTATTTTCATTTCATAATAGTATTTCTGTTTGTCACTTAATTTTTGTTTTTCACCAGTATTTTTGTTACTCACCTTTTTTTTGTTTCCAAACAGTATTTTCATTTCTCAACAGTATTTTTGCTTTTAAACATTATTTTTGCTTCTCACCAGTTTTTTTGTTACTTAAACATTTCTTTTGTTTCTCATCTGTATTTTTCCTTCTTACCAATATATTTGTTTCTAAACAGTATTTTTGTTTCCCATCATTATTTTTTTTCTCAACAGTAATTTTGTTTCTCATATGTTTTTTGTTACCCACCACTAATTTTGTTTTTCCCCTCTATTCTAAGTATATTTTTTATTCCAATTTTTTGTGTTACATTTGTTTTTTTTTTCAATTTTACTTGTAGTATTTTTGTTTTTTGTTTATGTTTTGTTTTACTTTAGTTACTTTAGTTTCACTTTCCTTATCTTGTTTTTACCACAGAATTTTTTTTACTTTATTATTTTTAAAAATAATTTTCTCATTTTTGTTTAACGACCATATTTTACTTTCTTTTTATTTCCTTAATTTTACTTTCATTATTATTGTTTAAATTTCTTTGATATATAAGTAATGATAATTAAGTCGCGATTACTCGCTTTACGTGTTTATTCCAACAACGTTGTAAACGACGCAGAATGTACGTTTAAAAATAATAATGATCAGGAGCATATTTTAAGGAAATGTCGCGAAATGTAAAGGATGAACAATACCAATTAAAAATTGATTAAAGCACTTACTATTGAGCATCATTCACAAATTATACTTTTTGATTGTGTTTTGGCCTAATTTCGTACTATAAACCTGAGTTTTATCCATTTTTTCTTGCATGAGCCATAACCAAAGCCGCCATCTTTTACGCGCTTCCAAACGCTGAGTACTTTTATTCATGTCCGGGAGAGAGCAGCACAGTTCCAATCAGAAAATTGCGGCGATTTTAAATATCAATCCAATCATTATCTGAGGAAAAATATATTTAATATCAAATAAATAAATCATGCATATTCATAAAAGCTCTGTATTAAATTCAAATATGCTCCATTTATTCAGTGGATGAAGTAAATATCACCTCAGTAGCTTTAGATACTTTTTACTATGAGAATTAAATAATGTAATACTAGAATATTTTATCAATGTCATCATACACGACTCAGAAGGATTTAGCGAATAATATCTTAAAAAATTTGGTTACAAGGTTCCACAAAGTAAATATGATTTTCATGGTAAAACACATATTTTAAATGAGATTACAAATATTTAAATATTACAAAAAATAATCGTGAACATTAATCAATCATTTTGATTGGTTGACAGCAGATTTATCTTATAGCTAATTTTTCTAAATCCTGATATCTCTTCTTTATGTTTTTTCTTTATTTGACGCTGAATATCTTATCCATCATATATGATTTAATCACCGTAAATATATAACATAAGAATATAATAAACTGTAAAGATGATTTCTGCTAATATAATCAATAGAAAAGAAAATTGCTCGGTTTTGAATTTTCTTACTTACAAGCACTTTTAATAACACTAATTTAACATTCAGTACATTCATATAAATTGTACATATATTACATACATAATTGTATATATAATTGTAACAAAATCATTTTGAACTTTATTAATTCATAGGAAAGCCATAAAGAAAAACTGAAGGACAAAAACGTAATTTTTGTATACTTAAGTGGATAATACAGACTTCAGAAACTTTTAAATCTATATCAATTAATTTGGCAATTATATATGACCTACCTGAGTTGTAAAGAATAAACCTTCTTCTATTCCTTTTAAATGCCATTACAGGTCATTTATCGATTAATATTAGGCCACACTCAATTGGAGGCAATGGTTGATGATAGGGTTATGTGATCTGATGATAATCAATTAATCCGTCCATGAAGTAGCCAAGTTCAAGTTGTGATCGGAGAATTCGTGGGAAATGACATTAAGAGTTTATCCGCTATGCGAAATGTCAGCTAAAAAAACGGTTTTTCATTTCTGGCCTTTTCTATTCCAGCCGCGGGAGGAGAAGAGTATCAAAAATATATAAAGAATATATATCGCATTAAATAAAATTACACTAAGTTGACACCTATTTTTATGAAATTTCTATTTCCACTCGTCAATTTCGATAGTCATCGCTATCTTTGTCCGCAGATATATCCAACTGTTCTAGTTCTGAATAGTTCACAATCGAGACAAAGACACACAATCACAGAAACTTGCATAGAAAAATAATATTCTTCACACTTCAAAGTGAACAAAGACCGGGAAGTGGCACAATGCATGGATAGGGCTCAATACCGAAGCGGAGACACGCGACTATATAAAAAGTGCTCTCACGGCAAAGAAGTCAGTTGTCTCCAAACCAGAAGGGATTCACGATGTTGTTCCATGAAAAAGGTAAGGAAGCTTTTAGTAGCAGTTTAATGTCGTATAGTTTTCAGAACGACCAAAAATATCGCGTTCACTATTTAACCGTCATTTTTACCGAGGAATTCTTGCAAGTTTCATTTAATGTAGTGTCTTGCAGTTTTTTGTTATTTCAAATAATTATGAATGTGCTTTTTTTCGCCGTTAACTGAACTTCTGGATGAAGTTTCCGCTTATTCTGATTGTATAAATAAAATGGAATATAGAGTTGCTACTTTATTTTTTTTTTATAATAAAATATGTTACTTAAAAGGGAAAGGTCGATAGAAAGTACAAAAATGGAATTAATTTCATTTCAACATCCAAAATATCATATTTAGGCCGGTATTGTTGTAACTGGTACTAACTGTATAAACTGATTAATATTATTTCTCATCATCGCATCTCAAGATAATTTTTTTTGTTATGTTTCAAATAAAACATTCTTGGTTCCAGTGTCTTCAAAAGGAGACCATTATTATAGTTGACTTATAATTGAAAATTATTTCTGTTAACTATTAAAATAGAGTATGGCATTACTCTATTATTATAATTATATATTATAATTACTCGAACCCTATACAAAAGATTAATCCATAGCTATCCTACCATTCTATAGTATGGCGAAGGTTTTGCTCATACGAATAGCTTGCTTAGTAATTGCCTCAATAACTTCATCTTAACATACAGTTTACATCTTCCTCTGGATCACCATGGCGATGGCAACCTCTTCTCATATTGCACCGGAAATACACAGGTATTCTTATTTCGACTTTTGATTCTCATCTTGAATCACTCCCTCTAATTTATGATACAATCGATTCCAGAGGTGGTTTTGTGCCGAGTCCCGATCAAGTGGTTGTGGAGGCACCGGAAGATGTGAAGAGTGACAAAAAGGCATCTCCTCGATTCGGAGCGACCACAGTGGAGGGGGGCAATATTGAGGCAAATGACATCAGTATATTCCACTTAAACTTATATTTAACTAATAATATCGATTCACATACAAAATGACTGAAGAGATGGTTAAAAGAATCCGTATTTTCGCTTTAAAAATTATAAATAATTGCACCTTCATCTTTATATCCTTAATTTAAACATTTAAAAAATGTCAATTAATGTATAACAAAAGTATTTCTAGTAACGTAATGAGAAAGGAATTCGATAAAAAATTTTAAGAGTTTTCTTCTCTATAATATTACTTAACAGCTGAAATTTTACCTCCATTTGTAGTGTTTTCACCAACTCTTATTGCAACAGCTATAAAATTGTTTAAATTAGTTATATGTAAATCGGAAGGAATGAGTGAAATGGATTGGTGATCATACCTTAAAGGTAATGTAACTTGCTTCAAATTATAACCGTGAGGCCTTGCAGAATAGAGAATGCAGACCTAAAATAACACATAATTGAAGGGGAATGTTAAATAAAAAAACGGTGGACAAAATCGTAAAAACTACATTCAATTTTTCTCTTGCATGATTTTCCTTACCGCGTGTAACTAAAATACTTCACAGGAAATTCTCATTTTACAGGTAAACGTATCAAATAAAGGTTATAAGATGTGTAAAACTGTATGCTATATTTTTTAAGAGAAAGAACTTGGAGACGAAGCAATTGGTATTTGTAATGCCAATTTTATTATTACTTTCATAAAATAGGCTTACATGCGAATACCAGACGTTAGATCGGTATATCAGTGCCTATGTCTATAGCCTCATCCAAAATTCTAGGCAGTATTGTCTAATGGGTAAATCGAATAGCCTCGTGCGTAGGTCCATTTTTCCGCAAAATCCGTAGAAGTTCTGCCAGTTTTTGTGAAACGGACTGTAAGTGGATACCCTGCGAGACAGCTTCCGGTGTGTGGCAGGAGATGCAATTACTATGACTCTATTTGCTTAAAAGATTACTCTACCGTGTTGTCCGATGGAAAAACGAAATTCTGAATCTGTTCGTTTTTACATCAATTTCCAATCCAAAGTATCCAATCGTTCTATCTAGAAGGGAGGGCCCGTCTTTCTAGTGAAGTTCATTCTCTGAATCTATACAGTGCATCTAATCCATGCTTTGATCTTCTTTGTTCTTATGATTCCAATTCCGCATTCTTGAGCTTTTACTCATTTCCTAGAAGAAACATATATTATTAGGTACTTGGTAGCTATTGCAGAGGGAAGGTAAACAAGTACTGTTAAATCCAGTGGACTATTCATCACGGAATATTTGGCATAAGTAACACTGGAAGGTCCATCATGTTAATTGAAAGCATTTCTTGGAATATTATAAATTAAAAAGCGAATGGGACACAACCTTTATAATAATTGTAAAAATTAGTAATTCTCAGAAGGGGTTCATTGGTATTGGTGCTTAGGCATTCACCTGTTGATACTAATTGTGTCACATTCTACAAAGAATATATTTGATTTCGTTCACCTTGGTTACTTACGCAATATTTTCCCCTCATTACAGCTGGGGCTTACGTTGACAGCGCCCTTTTTAAATATCCCGCTGACGACCGGAGCTCATCAATATGGGGGAACAAGTAAGTTGGAATAAATTTAAGAGAATATGGGTGTAAATTATATATCCTTTTAATTTTTTTCGACTGAATACGACTTCAAAGAATAACATAAAAATAGCAATATTTTAATTTCATTCGCAATAAACCATTATCCTGCTCTCCGTCTTTCAAAAGGAAGGCAAATTGAGCTGACATAAGTTTCATCAAAACGTAAAATAAGGCAGAGCAAACATTCTTCGCGTACATAAAAATTTTAACTTTCTTTTCTTAATTATATGATCTAGTAAGACATTCTAATTCAAATAAGGTACTGTATGAAATCGATTGAATTGATGTTACGTTAACGAATGGATGGCGGTGATTTTTATGATGAATTTTGACCGTTACTTAATTAAGAAGTTTATTTTTCATTCACTCTATGTCCGTCATGTGTAAGAATCAATTGATAAATGTAAAAGAGCATGGCACAAATGAGAACTTACTTTTTCGTATAAGACTCGTGTCTTGGCAAGAATTCATGGTACATTTGAACAACAAATCAACTGCAGAAAGTGCTTAATCAACCAATTAATTCCCAAAATCCATTGCTTCTACTTCACATTATTTCGATAGAACTCTATTGGATGTAAGGGAAGTTTATTTCGTTTCGGCGACGGAATAATCGGAAATAAACATCACTCAAAGAGCGGGAAAGTGATCAATTGAGCTATTTGAAGTGTTAGTTGATGAACACAAAATCTCTTTCTCTCTGATATACCAAATAAACAAAGGTTATAGATACGCAAAGAGTTTATATTTGTAGTAAATACGAACTGAAGTTTGCGAAGTAAACTGAAAAAAGGACAGATTAGGCTCCCCTATAACATAGCAACAAAATGAAAGAGTAAATAAGCATCTCTTTATAAACTGTTTATCGTGATGGATAGAGCAGACAAAATTTAAAAATAACAGTCATCGAAGATTCTCCTTGATTCGGAATTTCCTGAAATATCAGCCACGAATAACTTTAATTATGTTACTCTCTTATTCTTCAAGCGCTCTTTCTTACGAACTTAATTCTGTGAAATAATTATTATGAAAATGATGTTCACTGCGAACACAATTTATGTTTGTAATTAAAGTTCAGAAGTAAAATTACATTTGTCGTAAACCACCTTGCTCTGTAAATGAAGAACGATGCATCAGCTAAGGGAGTAAGGTGGATAATGTACATGACGTGATTCGACCACAGATTCATTCACAACCAAATAATGGGCGAAAAATTTAAGAATAATTAACACTCTACAATCAAGAAAAGAATGCATTTTAAAAATAGTGCATGCTACATACTCTTCTTTTTTATAATATGGTAAAAACGAATTTAATTTTTAAATAAAATACTTTACATAATCATAATAATATTTCGTATTGTAAATGTAAATATTACTGATTATGAGAGTCGCTACGGAGCATGATAAAATAGATATTACACTCACCAGGACTTCGTATTAACTTTATTTCCACAAGCATATTATTTTCGAATGCTAATACCATCGGGCTAATCATATCTGGGCACATTATCACACAGAACGAATTGATTTTCAAAAAGTGTATGAAAACTTTGGAACCAAGAAATTTCATGAGTCCAATGTTGTAAATTCAGTGGAGGGTAAGTGTTAAAATTGATGTAGTTGGGAATTTGGTACCAGGCGCCTATGCTCCACTTAAGTACGACCTGGGAGGGTTGGTGATGGCTGGAGCCCTAGCGCTCGGCTCCATTTTCCTTCTTCCCAAGTTTTTGCCAGCTTCGGATGACTTCATCAACAACGGCTTGTATCCACCAGGACTCGGAAGAAGTAAGTGAATGATTCTTGAGCTGAGAACTCCCAGAGAATCCATCATCTTAACCTTTGTGCTTTTATCTCTTCTGAGGTGATACGGAAAAGCCGATTTCCGTGAATGAGACCAGAAGCCCATTCTTAGATGTGGTGAACAAGATGAATTCGAACATTGCATCCTCAGCGTGCGTTTATAAGGTGATCTGCTATGCAATTCACAACGCGAGGCATACTTTGACCGATGAAAAAGCTTCGTCAATGGATGCTGTCATGCAAATATTGACAAGGTGAGAACTAATAAGTGATTCAATGACAATCTTATGAAAACGCAGAAGAGCTCATTCTGTATTTCTCCGTAATAATACATTTTCTAATAAAACTATAATTTTTTTCGCACATAGTCATTCACTTAATTTCCTTTCACAAATTTGCAAATACTATAACCGATTTTCATCTTGAAATTCAAACTTTTATAATTAGCATTTATCAATTGCCTTATCAATGAATTGTGTATCAATTTTTTTGCTCCAGAGTTCCTGTTCTGAGGGAGTACATCCCAGAGAGAGTGAGAGAGATCGCTGAGAAAGCGTGGTCCAGGGAAGATGGAGGCTGCGAAGATGAGAATGTGGAGGGACGATGCCCAATCAATGCAGACACGATGAAAATTGTTATGGGAGCTTTACTATCGGGCAGAAATTGATTTTTAAATTAATGAATCGCTTTCGTTTGATTGTTTAATAATTGTTATTGTTTAATTGTTTTTCAATGAAACAAATTGTTATTACGTTTGTTGTTTTTTCACTCTTGTTCAAGACTCTATGGTCAATCTTGAGGGCTTCCTTTTTTGTCTTAAAAATATATAAATGGATAAATTCGAGATAACCATTATAAAAATTCTCCAATCGAGGAATTTTATGAGAAAATACTTTCCTGTATAATAAACGTTATTCCGATCAAGAGTTTGTTGATAAAATTTAATTCCCGATCATAAATCCTCCATTGATGAATTAGTTAAGCAATTGAGAACAAATCCACACAGTCCACAGACTATTTGAGACATACGGAATTTTACTCGCTTATAATGTCAAAATGAAAATATAATAATATACAGCAATCGAATATAAACAGATTAAACAAAAGAAAAGCGTGAAAAGGTCGAATGAAAAGGAGACGTTTTCAGAAAATATCAGAGCGCAATTGAATTAAACAATTGAATTAAACAATTGAATCGCAAAAGGTGGATCATATTCAAACGAGAAGAAGTTTTTAGAGAAGTTGACGGTTTTATAGTATTTTTTCTAGCAAATTTTTCCTTCCTTATGCTTAAGGTTAAGGATTATGGGAGTAGTGGAACTTGTTTCCATCAGACGCATGAGGAATTTCCCAATCTTGGACAATAAATTTTCCTCGGAATATTTAGAATGAATTCCTAACCAACGGATCATATGTCCCTAGCAACTTTTAGATACCTTATCATTAAGGACATGGGGAGATGATAGCGGTGATTGGCTCATTCAGGTATTACGAGAATTGCACAGAAAAGATTCTTTACAAATAATTAAAAACCTTAGATTCAGAATATAAATTGACAATAAAGAAAGAAAAATAAAATATAAAAAGCTGTTAGATAGTAAAACAGTATCCCTTTTTAATGTAATATAGGATAGAAAGAACTTTTTAATTCTTGTCAGATTCAAGATTGTAAAAAACCTCATTCACTTTCAAGAATTTTCGTTTAATGACAGGTTCTGGCATTAATGCACCTATCAACAAAAAGTCGACACACTTCTTTATAATTGTTTTTCGGCGAAACATTGATGATATTCCTAGTCGATCATGGTAATAGAATTTTAATATATATATTAATACATCATATTAAGAATCGTGCACTAACGTATTTCCATGAATATATATTTTTAAAAATCACCTCCTAAAAACTAGCTTATAATGATATGTATATCAGATTGTTTGGCTTAACTATCATTCAAGTTCTATCATCGGGAAAAATAATAGAACAATCCATTCTCGAGATACACAGAATATTTTCAAACGGTAGAGCTAAAAGTATTTGAAGATTACGAGAAAGAAAATTACATTACTATTTTTACATTTCATTATAACATAAGATTAAAATAATCATTAGAATTATATATTATTATAAAATATTGGATTATGATGGGAAAAAATTAGAAGCTGTTTCCAATTTGGATTTTTCATAGTTTCGAAGTTAAAGAGGAATACGAAAAAATGCTGCAATCTTTTCTAAAAATATACTCTTAATTTAGGAAACCAAGCGTTTTCTCAAGGAGTTGTTTTGCTCAAAAATATCTTCCCTTTGGGGATATCGTGCCTCAACACTTTCCTCAAATGCCGATTTCGAATTCTTGCGTCGGACATATAAAAGAATGCGAGGATGGACAAGCATCATCATCACACAACCAACAGAGGAACATGAAGCTCACGGTGAGTGCTCTATCCACTCCTCAGAGAATGAATATGTCATTAGATTGTCTCTAAGCACTACTGCCATGTTTACATTCTGCATAGATCCATCGGTATAGGTTTTTGTCTTCGAAAATGAATTGGTAGTCGTTTCGCAAATGATTCTATAGAATACGCAAAGGAAACCTAAATGGTCAATGAAACGCACAATTAGAGTTCACTTTACCTTTCTATCAATTTTGTAATCAACATTGTAATAATTTTCAATTTCGAAGTTATTCTACTGCTTAAAACCGTTGGAGTATAGGAACGGAACAGACAATCTAGGCTTTTTATTTTAGCTTTGTATCCCTTGGGCTTTCCTTGATAAACAAACAAAAATAATTGATCTACTAACCAGTGCATTTGAAATATGAAAAAGAATACAAACAGGTATTTTTCAACAATTTAACTGAACTCATCAATCAATTCTTTGTCACTATCTTAGTAATCGATGATGTATCCTTGCAATTGATTAAGGAGTATGTCGGTTTAGCAATTGTTATTTCGTCGAATGTAACCAAACAATTTGTAATATATTTTGGATCAGTAAACAATAATAGCGATCACTTACAATTCATCCAAAAATAAGGTAAATTATCACATTCGTCATAATTAAGTCATCTCTCAAATTCTTTCCATTTTCCATTTATTTTCATTCCATCTCATCACCATTCTCTTTAGGTTTTGTTCGCCGCCATTCTCGTCGTGGTGCCAGGTGCCCTCTCTGAGGTGTACGGCCCACCAGCACCACCACCTCCACCACCCCCTCCTCCCCCACCTCCACCACCACCACCTCCTCCACCACCTCCTCCTCCCGCTGTGGAAGAAGTCGTTTCTGCAGTAGAAGAGCCAGTGCAGCAGTTCGTGGACCCAGGGGTTCAGTTGGGCCAACACGTGCTGGTGCCAGCCATCCAACCGGCGGTTGTGGGCATCGCATCTGCGGAGACTCAGCACGAACTGAGCTCTGCCGCAGCTGCTGCTTCCTTCGCCTCTTCTTCGGCTGCACATGCTGCTCACACCGCCGCCGCATCGGCCAACAGCGCTGCAATAGCCGCTTCGCAGGCTGCAGAGACCGCCGCAGCAATCTTAAGGGCAGCGCAGTCCAGAGTCGTCTTATTCCAAAAATACGTTCCCCATTATGTGCCCGTTTCCCACCACTTCGTTCATCCTCACTACCACAGCCACCACGTACCACACTATGACTCCGACGTCCACCATCACGTGAAACCAGTACACCACGTGCCACTTCCTTATGGCTATGGCAAATAATCGCTTACCATCGAGGAGGAATTTGAGAACAATGCCTTCACACATCGATTCCATAGAATCCACACTAGCTATGTAACATAGATCTATCCAATAAATATTTTACATTAAAGTTATACTTAATTTTATTCATTCTGAGCTATTTAAATGAAGTTTAAAAAATTCCTTTGAAACGAAATTGTTCTCTGAAGTCGGTTGGTATTTCATTTCCTCGCAATAAGGTACTTATAGGCTTAAGAATTTGACTCATTTTCAATATTTGTATTTTTTATAACCTTTTCACTTTAATAATTCTGGTCGATTTTCGGATAATGCATCTCTGATCTAAATTAAAGCGAGAATACTGTATTATAGAGAGTGGAAGATTATAATTCCGATTTAAAAGGATATAATTAACGTACCAATGTCTATTTATTCATATTTGAAAGTTTAAATATTTTAAAGAGTAAGATAAATATGTCATCTAAATTACCTAAGCCTTGTGTACAGTGGGATGAATTTTAATAATTAATTAGCGTCAATCCAAACCCAACATCAAACAACAGAATAAGAAATTCGCACCAAAAAAATTACTCGAAACCGATAAACTGGAGCATCATCATTTTTTTCCTTTCAATATTCAAGAAATAAACTCTCAAATTTTAAGTTCGCAGTGAAATATTCATATTCATGAGATAGACATTAAAAATAAAGACTTCCGTTTTTTATGTAACGTTAGTTCACTTTTGCTCACAGTGATAATTAAAACTTTAGCTTTCCACAAACTCACACCTTCTAATATTGATTTCGTAATATTAAGATGTTGTTAATTTAAAAGTATGCGAACGTATGAAGTGTTTCAATACTATAAGAGGTACAGAGTGAATAAAAACGGAGATAAGATATATTTCACTTGGTTTTTTTCAGTAATTAAGAAATTAACATTGTTTTTATACATTCAATAATACCTTCACAATGTACAGATCCGTTCGACTGAAAAGACAATAGTTCATGGAAGGTTACAATGGATGAATTAAAATATTATTTATATTTTTCTATTGAAAAATGGGGACCCGTTTATATACTGTGAGGAATATATTTTGGATGAACATTAAGTAAATGTTCACTTATTGAGAAATGATTAGGAAATAGTTATTTATCAGGTAAAATGCACTTTTCAGACCCATTTTTTGGAAAATGACAGTACTTTTGATGTGTTAAAATAATAAACCATGATAAAATCTTCTCAAATTACATAGCAACAATACGTAACTGTTGATAAATATCAACAAAATCGATTCCTGATATGTGAAGGATGAACCTTTATCTGTATTCGGTGCAATACATCGGCATGGACATTAACCAGAGCACAAGGAAGAATCCAAAAATGTTGTTGGAAATAAGAAAGAAAAGAATAACGACGATTTGATTCACATACACATTAGTATTGAAAGAGTGTGGAAATAGTGATGGATGAACCAACAATTGTGGGTTCCATTTAATCCGATTATTTAATTTTAAGGTCGATTACCTTGTTTAAAGAATAGTTTTTAATCATAATTCTGGTCTTCTTTAGCCAAATTTTTGTAGTAAGTATTTTTTATTTTTACAAAGTTTTTGGAAAAGGAAAAGCGATATAGTGTGTTACACAAGGTATATGGTCGTACGATAAACCATTCCTAATGTGGCGCCATATTCTTTATTTCACATTCCATGTTCTTTCCAGCTATTTACTTGGAAATATTCACTTAGAACTGTAGACAGTTAAGCGTTCCAAATAGATGAATAGAAACGAGATGAAAACTTATTCTAAACTACGCATTTATTTTGGGAACATAATTCCGTTAGTCATCGAGTGAATAATATGGATAAACCCCGTGATAATAATTATTGCTCATTTAGTTGTTTTCCCTAAAATGCAAAACCAATTTGAATGTACCTTTTCAATCTCTTTAAGGGTAAAACTTCATTCAAAACATCCTTAAATTAGATGTGGGTCTTAGAAGGCGATATTCTTTTTGAATGACTTGCAGATTATATTTTCATCTCTCCATTCTATCTGAAATGTTGAAGGTTAAGCTCCAGGGCTCGAGTCCAGTTTTAATCACAACTATAATTCGCTATAAATAAAAAAGTAAGAGAAGTATAGTATTTTTATGGGTAGTCTTAAATCGAACTGAATCCTAGAGGATGAGTTGTTCCAAATCTATAATTTTAATGAGAACATCATTACACGCACACTAAAGTAATACATTAGATATATTAGGTAACTAAAGGTTTGGGTTTCGAGACATAAATAATTTGGTTCGTTCGTTTTTAGATTTATCAATGAGTGAACGCATTATTCCAAATGCATATTTAACTATATATTTTAAGAAAAATTCGTACGCACAACATTTCAATTCGTGCATATTCTTCTAGAAAAGTGAGTGAATAAAGTACTCATTGCATCAGTACTCTCGTAATAAATATTAATTCAGATTTAGATTTTGGTCATAATTCTTAATACTTTTGAATGGAATATTTAGTAAAGTGTTAAAGTTTTGAAATGTTTCTTTTAAATAAAAGAATAAAGAATTTCTTAACTGTGAACGATTGATTGTTTTATAGAGACGTTATTTTAATGATCAAAACATTTAAATAAATATTTTAAATGTAAGATAGTGAATAATGATATGCACCAGTAAGCAGTTTTTATTTTCGATTGCTTTCAAAATAAGATTTACATTATCTTGAGATTATAGACTAAAATGAGGCAATGAAACTCAAGATAGCTCTAATTCAAATTAGAAGGAATTGAAAGCCAGAGCTCATTTGTACGAAACATATTCTCCATTAAAATTTTAGCGATAAATAGGTAGTAAACAGTTGTGAGGCAATTCAAAAAGCAAAAATAATTTGGGCCCACTTTCACTGAAGAGTACTGAAATAGGAAGTAACTCTCTTTGAATTTCAGAAGTGTATTCAGTGGAATAGGTTGTGGGCATTTGAAAGATCATCATGAAGAGTGCGGTGAGCGTATTTCTAATATTCATAACTCTTTGACAGATAATTTATTACCTAGTTAACAATTTATTACCTTAAGGAAACAATATATAGTAAATTTTTATAATATTAGTATAAAATACCCAAAAGAAAGTGCAAAATTGAATTTAGCTGTGAAAAATCTATGGAAATGTGGAAAAGATTTGAAACTGAATCACCAAAAAATAAATCTCATTACATTAATTTCTGAAGATTAAAAATTTCTATTGAATTCACTATTTTTTTCCTCAATATAATCGTTTGTTAAGTTTTCATTCGATTAAATGAAATAAATATCGAGGATGTTAATTCACTAGTGAATATTTTATACCTAGTTCTAACCATATGTTTATTTCAATTAGGCATTTCTCTTTATTCTCAACGGAACTCTGCTGCTTGCCCTCGGCGAAGTCTATCCAACAGTCCCAAGCACTTATTTCTGGACTCCATTTTACACGTACACCCATTCGTTGCTTCACATTGAAGAAGCACCGTATTATTACGTAGCACCGTATCACGTTTACGCACATCCATTTGTCCATCATCGAGTGCCACTGTTCCATCGCCCGATTTTTCCACCGGAAATCCCGTTCTCTGCCGACACTTTAGCGCATCGCGCACAACAAATGGCGTCCGATCACTCGGAAGTCCCGGACCTGAAGACGACTTCCGAAGTAGAGCTCCAGGAACAGACGATGGGCCCAACTGCAGTCGAACAGACGATAGACGAAGCAATACTATTTGAAGCCATGCGCCCTGAGCTCAATGAGGTCGACTATCAGTGAAGTGTCCTCCGATTGATTTGTATTCTCCGGGGATAAATTGCTCAGCAAAAAGAAATCACAAAGGAAATACAAAAAAGGCAAAAAAAGCGTCAATGAATATACCTATTCATTTGATTGCAATTTGAATAAATATAATTGGCTGCAATTTTAAATATACGACAAGGAGAAAAATAGACATATATAACGCCTTTCTTCTGTAATTTTGATTATGTATACTCGATGATAAATTTGATATGGAAATATAAAATGAAATAAAAATATTTTGTAGTTACAGGAATTTTACTATTGAAACAAATCTATGTTTTTGTTTCAGGGAGCGATTAATAGTTTTTCAAACTATTAAGAACAAACACATGCAAAAATAATGGCGCATGTGCATAATCTAGTCTTGTTTATCACATTATGTACGAGTAGATATTGTATTTTCTCTCATTGAGAAATTATTTTAATTTGAAATTGATAAAAGATAGTACAAATACAATGAGGTACGAGTTACTTATAATAGCAAATAGTAAAAGAAGTCATCAATTTACGAAAAATATCAATTCAATAAGATAAAAATTAATTAACATTGGAAATAAATACGCAATTATAATAATGAATATTACTAACCTAATTTTCCAATTTAATACTAGGTTTCATTATAAGCAATTATATTTACTACTTGAAAAATCACAACTGTGAAATAATTCATAGATTAGAGGAGAACATTTTTATTATTTTGTATCTTAGCTCAATAAGATAGTTGCATTCTCACGCAATTGACAAATCACAACTAAAATCCTTTTAATTCTTCTGTAATGAAAAAGTGAAGTTCCGTTTGTCAGGACATCAATATTTAATAAAGAAAACTATTTTTATCTATAAGAAAGACTAATTCTCTTTACAAAAGGGAGAGATCTTATCTTTAAAACTAAGGTTACTTTTACTGTGAAGAGCATCTGAATAGCGTTTGCTATTCCAACAGCCATATGTTTTTCAAGCATAATGTTTTTTTCTAGAAAATCTCGATAATGAAGAAGTATTTGAATTTCCTTAGTTTGGGTAAAGAAGATTTCTCGTCTTTCAATGTTTGGTAATTTTTACTTGTAACGAAAAGAGAACAAAGAATTTGCAGTGGATTCAGTTTTGCTAACCGTTGACATAAATCGATAAATATACGATCATTTATAGAAAGAACGTTTTTATGATACTTTTGAAGTCTGAACATATCGCAAAGACAAAAAGGTGGAAAATGTGAACATTATCTGTATGATATGTATGGGATGATACAATACATAAAAATAACACGCAAATTGTAGCAGAAAGAGTGGTACAATATTTGTTGGATTTTTACTATAACAAACGCTTTCGGCGATTAATCTTCAATAGCCGGCCATTATCTTTCCTTCATTTCACATAATAGCAATTTTCACGAATATTTTACGAATGACAATTGGACATTTTTGTCGAAAGGCGACGACGGATGAACGAAACGATTAATGTGCGAATCTTCGGAAAAAATTAAAAGACGAATCGCAGAATAATTTGAATTTAACACAAAAATTGAGCGTAAGAATTGCTTTGGAAATAAGGTGGCACTAAATTGTTATGCTTTCATAATACTTTGAGGGAAACGAAACTTTTATGATTGAACAAATAATAATACAGATTCATTGAGAAGAGCAATATTCCCGTATCTTTCCACTACTCGCAGCACATAATCAGTGACGAGCAAATTTAGTACACAGTTGAATAATTAACTCTTGCGAAAGGAATACTTTCACTCACAAGAGAAAAGAGTAGAAAATAGACACAGCAAATGTATTGGGAATATAAATGGGGCGAGGAAATGGGTAAACTGTCAGAAACTCAATCAGCAACAATGCAGGTAAGTTGTCTGCTCCTCAGTAATGCAGGTTTGACTTCGTGGAAAGCCGTAGTAGAATGAAAAACATATTCCACCTATATGGGATTTACATAAATTTACTTCCTAAACTCCACATATTGTACGTGGAATATACTTTTCATTCTATTAGTCTCTTCCTCGTGAGCATTCGAAATCGCGATTCACTTATCTTTTGTTTTTGTATTTACGTCGTCTCGAACAACTTTTCATCGGCTCTTTATTAAAGGATTGATTTTAATTCCGTTTCCACAGGCTTTGGCTCTTCTTTCCTGTATCCTGCTGCCTTTGGTGTTGGCAGAGGCACCTTACCCAGCACCCGAACGTGAACCAACACCGCCTCCTCCTCCAAAAGTGGTGTATGTCAATGTTCCACAATACATATCTCTAATCGAGAGTCAGGTGCAAGACCACGGAGTCATCGATGTGCACCACCGTGATGCTCACGTCCTTGGTCCTTTGGTGCATCACGCAGACACCTTCTCGTATCACCCACTGCCATCGGTGCACCAATCCAAAGTGATACATCACGATGACGTCATTTCCCATCCACTGCCCGAACACTCCGTTTTACTCTCTTCTCTGAAGTGGCGACGATAAGAGGCAGCGTCTTCATAATAATTGATCTCAAATACCACCATTCTTCCTTCTTTTAATTTAATTCCATCTCACAAGTATTGTTGAATGTTAGTTTTACATTAATGGTCTAACATTAATGAACTGTTTTGAAAAATAAATGGCCTTTTAATAACCATCGCTTAGTCATTTTCATGGTGTATGAGTGTAAAAACTGTGTATCGTGATTTTTGAGGAAAATGTAGACGAATCAATCGCTAAATATCTTCCAGTATCTTATGCAAATTTCACGAGAACAAGGATAAAACATATACATATATTTCAATCAACTAACCATTTAAAACCAATCCGAAGGAGACTTTTTCTCCGAAGTAAAAAATGATTAACTCGATCACCGATCATAATTTATTATTCCGAATAAGAAAAGAGCCAAATGCGCATATCAATTCGCTTATTTTAAACGGATATGCTATTTGGATCTTTACAAATATTAATTTAAAATAAATACTTAATATAATGAGTATGGTTCTCTCGAAGGATTAGTTTGATGCTGAAGACTACTGCAGATGAAACATATATACCAAAAAATCTGTGAAAATATATTTTATTATTTATATTCTTTATCAGGGTATTATCAGTTTGAACATTCATACTTACGCAATCTCTAACGTTATATAGTTTACGATGAGGCCTTCACATGGCGTTTAGAAGGGGATGTGTGAACGCCGAGATTTCCAATTACCTACCCGAACAGTAACATGGATCCTGTCGTGGAAAAGAGACCTACAATATCATGCCTTATGATTGTCTCGCGAAATATTTTTGACGTCTGAAATTATAATCTGTAAACGCAGAAATCATGATAACTCTAATCTCATCATGGAAATCGCTACGGAAGAATTTTAAAAATAAATTGTGCCTATGATCCGTTCTTCTATCATTCAGAGGATTCCGAGAGATCAAATATACTGCTATCAAATCCATCTCTCGTTTGTGTCGTACGATTCAAAATTAACTTTCAGATGCACCATAAGCCTCTCCTTCACTCTCGAGGATGTACACTTCTAAATTGGAAAGATTTCTTAATTAAGGTTTAAATTCTTTAATCTTCTTTGATGTTATTTTACTGTTTATTTATTTATTACGTTTACGCGAAATAGCTGTTAAACATTCATCATCTTTCATCAGCTATTAAAATCCTATTTGAAATTATCGTCATGAAATAAATAACACTAATTTATCTCTGATCTTAACACATTTCATCGGATCTTTTAAGTTATATTTCATTTTTCACCAATTACTTACAGCTTTCTTAAAAATACGTCATCTATCTTCTTATTAATATAATTCACATGTTCATTCACAAAATCTTCATCTACTGAATTACTATCTTTATTGCTTTAGCTATTTCACAAAAACCCCACAAACGTCCCCTTTTGCACGATAGCTGTGCGGTACTCAAATCAAAAATGAACGTCTACTAAAAACCAAACGAGGGAAATAATGTCATTGAATTTTCCTTTCTATATAAATGACAAACTCTCTTGTTCTTTAAATTATTGGATCTTTTAGCAATGACTGGGCAATATTTGTCATAAAATCAAGAATCGAACATATAAGTTTTCCTTTAGCAGTTGAGACCCTAAAGCTTTGCCTTGGCAATGCTAAACTACATTAACTACTATCAACGGAAACATAATTGAGTTGAGAAAGAGATTTCGAATTCATATAATTTATGAAAGAGTTAAATTTATAAACTAATGAAAGTGTAAAGGAACATCGTTCTCAAGATCGCATTTTCTTTTAAAGCAGATTACTCGAGACATTCCCATTTTCCTCTTCATTTAACGCATCCTGAAATGTGGTGTTTGAGCTCCGTCTGATATATTCGTCTATAATTCATAATTTAAGTAAAATGTATCGTTTCATACTGTAGCAACACTCAAGGAACTGCGTCTAGGAATTAATGTACTGGAACATTATTAGAGTTAAAATATCACGATGACGATCACGACATATTATAAAATATCACGATAGAAAAAAGATTTAAAATTATCAATTCATTGATTTTAGAAGAATCGAGTAAACTAATAACCTCATGGGTTACCCTCTAGAGCTAAGAGTTAATCAATTAGTAAGGATAATTTGTATTAAATATTCGAGAAATATATATGTAAATATTATTATTAACACTCAATTAATTTCGGTTAAAATTCGACTTTAAAGAATATACGCAACGCAGAGATGCTAATGATTTATTTTATAAAGAGAGAATTTTAAAAATATTGCTAATTGATGAACTTTAATTATTAGCCTTCCCTTCTCAAAATATTTGCTGTTTTTAAAAGCCTTTTAATGATGAAAAGCGAATATTGACTCTAATCCGAGTAAACATCATATGCAGAAAAAAATTCGAATTTAGTTCCAAACAGGAGTTTTAAATTGCATCGCTCAACGAAATTCACAATTGATGAAGTTATTGAAATTTTCGGTTAGAAAATAAAGCTAAATAGTTTCAACTATATACTTTTCAACTCTCTTGATATAGAAGGAATATAACCCTCCTGTTTCCTTAATTTCAGTCAATAACTTCACTCAATACTTTTATAAATCTATTGCAATAAATGAACACGAGAATACAGAGACAAAGAAAACAGATAAAGAAACGAGAATAGGCATTTCTCGACTACAGCATTATTTGTAAAAGATAACTAATATGATTAGGAATTACGATACGTCAAATGAAACCCTTAATGAAATTATTAACATTTTCTATGGACAATTAAAATATAGTCTAAATATCTTCATGAAAAGGATCTATTTACAACTGAGAGGCATTCACCCCACGTAATACATTCCAATGAAATTTCAATTGCTTTCAATTCACTCACAATGGCATGAAGCTGAACTAGCGTAGCTTTGCTACTATTTTACTTCTTTGGCAACTTTTCATGGAAGAAAGTATTGACTGTGGCATACTTATCAATTTCGGACCGAGGAATGTTCCGTAATTATTAATTAAAATTAATTAGTTCGACGAAAATTTTAATGTGGTTGAGTATGAATATTTTGGTCGGATAGTTGAAAAAATCTACAGAAGCAATAAACTCAGCTCTTAATTTCGTGGAATACTTTAATTCCATAAAATCCTAAGATAAGAACCAAATCGCTGGCATAATCTTCTTTCAATTAAAGGAAATCGTATGTGCGATGTTATGCATCGATATAGATAAATAAAAAAACATTGTACATATTGTAAAACGATTTTGAAAGCAAACGTCCCTTAAGTCCAACTCATTCATTTAGGAAAAAAATACTGTATCATGTTCAAATGAATGGCCTGAATACACAGTCACTGTGACTTCATTTTCCTCAAGGAACCAAGGGTCAATAATTCCTGCTGAGGAAATTGCACTGTGATTTTAGACGAATGCAAAAGCCTTTGATGCAATTCTCGAGGATTAGCCCAAACGGGGATAAAGTAACGCGATTCCGAAAGAAAGGGTCGCGATCACAGATCGCATTCGCTCGAAAAATAGGCCTCAACGGAAGAACATACTCCTCACCGTATCAATGTATGTTGGCAACTAAACTCTATGGAAACAAAACTTTATAGTTACGGCTCTAAAACAAAAGCAAATTTACTCCATTATATTTTCAACCGCTTAAATGGGGTTCATTTAAGAAAGGAAGTTTAGTTGTCGCACCCTGTGCAATACTTAATTCACAACGAAAACAAAAAAAATATTCTTAAACATTTTAAGTATTTTAATTTCTACTACCATACAAACGGAACTCCATTCAAGATCTTTCAAGCAACAATCAAAGCTATAAATACGCTAAATATATTTTCTAGTTGTTGAGACGTCGCCCGAGGAACACTTTCGCTACAACGCCATCGCGTGAAAGACGGGTTCCCACGAATTTCTCCTGCTTTCATCTCGAGTCTGTTGGCCATCGAAACAGTATATAACACCGTTATCATTAAACAACTGAACATTCGCAAAGATCCAATGGAAGCAATCAACATGAAGACCACGGTACGTTGTTTCACCAAAGATTATCCGTTCATTTGAGGAATTGCTTTCGTAAAATTTTTACTTCTCTTGAAATCTCTAAGATTAGTCTGAATCACCAGAGAGGAATGCATATTCGGGATTTGCATTGCCAAAGGAGAACACTTTATCAGAAGTACAATTTGCAGTACTTTCTTAATGGTCGTCCTCACACGAATAAGGAGTAGTAGAACTTGTGCCACGAATTATATTAAATTTACGATAAAAAATTACGTTTTAATTTCTTACTGTATCTTGAGTCTTTTGGAGAAGAGCTTGCATTATTTAAAAAATTATATGCTCCTCCTTCCAAATGAACATTCTTCCTCAGATTCAACTATCATTCGATTTGCATTATTTCGATTATAAACGTTCTCTTGTTTTCTTCGGAAGGTTTTGGCTGCTTTTCTCTGCGTTCTTTTGCCTGCAGTCATAGCAGAAGAGCTAACACCGGAAGGGACAGCGACGGATGCGCCAAAAGTGGTCGAAGTGCGAATTCCCCACTATATTTCCATCATCCACAAGGAGGTGAACCGCCATGAGGTTCCGGTGGTGCACACGCACACCAAGGAAGTTCTCCATCCGGTTCCCGTCGAACACCAAAGAGTTGGTCTCATACACGACCATCCCGTTGTTCATCACTCCGTACCTCATCATCACTCGGTGCTCCATCCAGTGGTGCACCACGGACATCACTCCTCACCAGCGGTGCACCATTGGCGCTGACTGATCCCCACATTTAATCTGTGATGTCGTACTTATTGTTTCCCCGATTTGTTACCAGTTTATTCATTACTGTTGTTATATATTTATAGGAAGGTGTGAAAATAAATGTTATTAAATAAATTTCTATTATACAAATATTGAATTTATCCAATGTTGCTCTATTATACTAAAGTTTGCACCAATAAGAAACTACTATTTTAAATCATTATCAATTGAGCTTTCAGTCTTCCAGATAATTTGCGTGCATTGATGTTTTATAATCACTCGCTCCTTAAATGCAGAGTTGAGATAGAGAAGGTCATTTTGCGGGAAAAGTTTATAACTCAAATGTATTCTAATATTTAAAAAGGAAATCATCTATTAGACAAAAGCATTTTAATAGAATTCGTAGGCACTTTTTATTGATAATAATTAATACAACAGTTATTAACATTGAGCATTAATTAAGGAAGTAAAGGTAAAATCCTGATTAGGACAGTCTGCTGGTTGGATTGTTGAAACTTTCAGCAAATTCTTTACTGAAAGTTTATAAGTCCATTATACGTATAAAAAATGATTACCATAATAAATATATAATATTGAATATCTTGTGAACCACATTTTTTAAATGACTTGATAAAAAGTGATTATTTTTATTGTCATATTTGAATACAGTGGTGATGTTCACTTGATTTAATGATTTTGTTTCGGTTAATTCATCTCCCGAATACCGTCCAAATTTAACTGTCATACAATTCTTTGGCATTCCTTCATAGTGTATAACATAACATACAATCATAACTGCTTTGTATAGCATATCGTTAAAAGTTTGCTTGCTTACAGCAATCAGGCGATTTTGGCCTCTAATAATACAGCAATTATAGTGTACAAAAGATGCTCAGGTACTCCTTTCGATTAACGATTTAAGTCGCTATGTTAGAATTTTATGAATTAAGATACGGCTTATCTATATATGAGTGAAATTGAAATCCTCTATAGAATCGGAAAGTGCCCTAAAACTTTTAGAAAATTTAGCCCTATCTATTCTTACGGAAAAAACCGATATTATGGGGCAGTCTGGAATCGAACCCGTATTGTATTTATTCCAATTGATTATATACTTATTTATAATTTAACGCATTCTAATTAATATCTTATATTGAGCAAGAAAACATCTATTAAAATTTGAAAATATTTCACAACCTGGCATCGAACCCATGACCATTATTATATAGACAATAAAATTTTATGTAGAAATATATGACACCTGATGTCGTTTGAAATTCATCGTTCTATGAGCTCGAAGGGTATTTTTTAAAAACTTTGAAAATCGAGGCCATGCATTCTTACGGTGCAAAGTCCGATTTTGAGGCCTCATAGAATCGAACCCATGATAGGTAGCGTCGATTTCTTTCCAGGCGAAGTTGAGTGCGCCAATGTTTTTATGTTTTCTACTTGTCATGAGTTCGATTCTTGGAGGCCTCAAAATCGGACTTTGCACCCCAAATTCGGACTTTTCCTCGTAAGAATGCGTCGATCGATGAGAATTTTAGGAAAATAATTCCCCTTTACCCGAAAGATTCAAATTTTATGGATCTTTAGAAATGCCAAACTTTTATCTATTTCTGCCATCTATTTTCAACTGATGGTCATTGTTTCGATGCCAGCCTCATTAGAAATTTCCCCATTTAAAATACATAGGAGTCTGTCAATAATTATATTAGTGTACTTAACGAAGAGTTGTAGAGCTGCAACTTTGCGCAAAAGTAGCAATTACAGATAGCTCTCTATGACAAGCAAATCGTTCCGTAGTACCACTCCGATTCAAGAGGGACTATATATGACTCCTTACACTAAGTAAGAACTGACTCTTGTATTGTTGGTTTTAACCTATAGGCCGTTCCAAAATTCCTGGCAGTATTGTCTAATGGGGGAATGGATTAGCCTCATAGCAGGTCCATTTTACGCAAAATCCGCCAAAGTTCTGCCTTAAACGGATAAAATTAAGATTTTAAGCTTAGTTAGGTGGATTTTTTCCGACTTTTTGGGAAATTTTGGATAAGAAAGGATGATTCTACACGTTGATGAAGAATTTTCATCATTTGAAATAAATTTTATGGCAGAATGAAAAAATGGTCGCTTTACCGGTTGAGAACATTACTAAAACTGCCATTGCTTTCTTCCTATTCAATAGTAAATGCAGTAAGTGCTAGTTTTTCCTTGTATTACTCTATAATTTTATACCTGAGAGAGTAATTGACTTAGCGCTCCGATTGCTAATCATTTTGACATAATGATTACTTTTTTGCTCGAGACTCATAGACCCGTAAGCGCAATTCGGATTTATCCGGACCCGCTTTCAGGTCTAGAATTCATAAAACTGAAATTCTATTCAAGATATTGACTCAGAATAACCTGTAAATAAAAAAAAACAACTTTTATCTTAAATTCTCTCGTGGCAAGTTTTTCGTAACGTATAAAACAAAAACGTTTAAGGCGATGTATAAATTTGATCCAATTTTTCGGAGGTTACGTTTCACTTAAATTATTTTTAAAAAGATACGGTTTCTCAAAAATTAGCATGAAATAACTTTTAAGTATTCATTAGGCATCAAGAGTAATCTAAGAAAAAAATAGCATTTTATGTTGGATGGGATGAATGGAATGACAGTAGAGCAATGTTCTCGGCGACCATTTGTTTTCATTCCGCTATAAAATTTATTTCTTTTGTTAAAAAAGGTAAAAAATCTTCATCAATGCGTAGAATCATCCTTCCTTATCCAGATTTCACCAAAAAATCCACCAAACTAAGCTTAAAATCTTTATTTATCCGTTAAGACGAACCTTCTGGATTAGTTGACTCATTTTCAGAGGCTAGGTTGGTCCCTAAGGAAGTTTACATGCATTTATTTCTCCATGAGCTTCCCGTACTGTCAGCTTTTGTGGAACGGACTGTAAGTAGATTCAACGATACTAAAAACTAATATTTAGGAATCTTTATATACTAAGTTGGAGTAAGTAGCATACTTTCAGGGGTGAAAGAATCATAACATGAGGATTAACATCATAACAGTTATCTACAGTTCAAATTATGATAGAGCGATAGACTTCTAAAATCTTAGAATTTAATTATTATTAATCTATACATATTTTAAATGAATTAATTGTTATTTAACTTTTTCGTCAATTAAAAAGTATCATTCGAAATTGCAACTTAGAAAAAGAAACCATGTCTCCAAATTCTTTATTAGAAATTAAAAAATAACTTGACTACCAAACATATTAAGTTAAACAATCCAAAGATAATACATTAATGTACGTACTTTCGTCTATAAATAAACTTTATGAAACTATATGAATTTTCAAGGAAAGTCCTATTCTAATGGTTCTTGTAAACTTAGAAAAATATTTTTAACCCATACGTTTGATTCCTGACATCACAGGACTAAGAAAATAAAGTCATTAAGTTAATGTAGAAATTTTGCTTATACGTATATTGAGGAGGGACAAATTTATCGGAACTCCTAAAATTTCACTTTCTTGCTGAAATAACCTGGATGGCCTAAGGAACACTTTCGTCAACGAGAGAAAAGACAAAATTCTCACAGATTTCTCCCCTTTTCATCCATATTTCGTTTTGAAATTAAGTATAAAACGCTGGCACTCGATTGTTCGAAATCATTCGAAACGGCAACCATGAAGAGCACGGTAAGTCCATCGCAGCTCATGCATCTGAAGGTGATACATAAGCGCATGAGTTAATTCCCTTCTTCTCGCTTTAGATCATCGCTGGATTCTTATGCGTACTGGTGCCTTTGGCTATAGCTGAGGGTCCATATGCTCCAGCAGAGACGGATTTGGATGGATCCTCTGCAGGAGCCTTCGCATCTGCCAACGCCGGGGCCTTCGCATCTGCCAATGCAGAAGCCAAAAATGAAGAAGACTATCTCATAAAGGAAGTTCCTCATTACATTTACGTAATCCGTAAGAAAGTGGCTCACCAGATAGTCCCAGTGGTGCATCATCAAGTTAAAGAGATCCACAAAACTGTGCCTATTCCCGTGATTCATCACGAAGTTCCAGTGGTGCATGACCACCATCACGATATCCATCATGTTCCAGTGGTGCATAACCACCATCACGATGTCCATCATGTTCCAGTGGTGCATGACCACCATCACGATGTCCATCATGTTCCAGTGGTGCATAACCACCATCACGATGTCCATCATGTTCCAGTGGTGCATGACCACCATCACGATGTCCATCATGTTCCAGTATTGCGCCATCCAGTAGTACATCACCACACCAAGGAGGTGGTCCACCACGACATTCACCACGATGTGCATCACGATATTCACCACGATTTGCACCATGACGTTCATCACTCGAAGCCAGTGGCTCATGACTACTTGCACGGAGGTCACCATTCGGTTTACCATGGCGTACATCACTCACTTCCAGTAGATTACCATGGCGTACATCATTCTTTAGATGCTCACCATACAATTCCCGTGGATTACCATGGCGTACATCATTCTTCAGATGCTCACCATACAATTCCCGTGGATTACCATGGCGTACATCATTCTTCAGATGCTCACCATACAATTCCAGTTGATTACCATGGCGTACATCATTCTTTAGATGCTCACCATACAATTCCAGTTGATTACCATGGCGTACATCATTCTTTAGATGCTCACCATACAATTCCAGTTGATTACCATGGCGTACATCATTCAGATGTTCACGATACAGTTCCAGTGGTACACCATGACAAGTGGAGCCGATAGTGACCATCGAATTTTACTTTTGGTTCTTAATTTTTGGATTTCTATTCAGATATTCAGGAGCTGAGCTGTACAACTTATTATTGATTGTTAAACTCCTGCAATTTATTTATTTGCAAATGGCTGATTTGCTGATCGCGCATTTGCTGTTGTTATTACATTCAATTTTTTCCTGTTCACCGATGAATAAATGGTTTTCAAAACATTAAAGTTGAATATTTTATCTCATTATATTAAGGTAAAAGAAAATCCTTAATTTTACAATTAACTCAAAAATACGCTGCCATTGATAAGAATCAAGTAACTTTTAGTTTCCAGTGCTGGTTTTTCTTCTTTATACTTCGAATTCTTCTTTTAGTGATGAGTACCTAATACCAAATTCCAGTCCAAAAGCACTTTCTTCGTATTATTCTAATTATCAAGTACATCATTTTTAGAAACGTTTTTTTACGTTCAAGATTTTAAGAAACAATATACTTGAGATTGGTTAAACTAGGCTTAGACTCAAACCCATTATCTCAAATTTAAAGTCAGTTACTCTTGCCGATGAACTTATCATTACTTAATACTTATTAATAACAATATTTCATCATATTTAATATAACTTGCTTATATATTACATAAGCTTGGGCGTCGATTTGTGAAATTTTAATAAATCTTTGACAGGATCAAACAGGATTGATGTAAAGTACCGGGAAAACCGTGCTTGTCAGAACATCTTTGACGTCCATCATTACCTATGTTATTATCATATGATCTCCATCATTATCTCGCCAGCTTGCGGCCTTTACCACGGGGTTTTCGTATACTTAGCAATGAGTAAAAATGCCTTCATGTGTATGTGCATATGTATTATATCATAAATCCTTTTGCCCGGTTCATTTTAAATATTTGAAAGTTTTATCACATATCACAATCACATACAGAATCACAAAAATTGTCACTGATTGAGCTGGAAAAGAAATCTACATCGTCCTTTACTTCTCTATCCAATGATTTATTCCAAAAATTAACCAGTAATTCCAATAACTGACTTAATCTCACTTCTCATCTAATTTAATCCGCATCTCTGCCCAACTACAACAATCTCAACCGTTTCTAAAGGGGATTCATTTAATGCAAATACCTTATCATAAAACTTAAACATGCAATACATCGTTTCACGGCATTTAGGCAATGGAAATCTCTCCATAGCTCAAATTCTGCCTCACTTGTGTTTATTTTCTTAATCATTGATTTTTATACGTGTTTCTCCCATGGAATTAATTCGCATCATTTTCTTATATTTATTTATATATTTATTTATTTAATGTATTTTTATCAAAATTCTTTGTTTCTGATTTGTTTTTATGACTGTAATTTATATTGATTGAATGGAAGATGGGATCATTCCCAATTCCGTCAAATAAATTGTATTCATATACAAGATGCTTATTGAAGAAGAAAATAGATATGAGGGAATTGGGGATGAAAAACAAGGGAATGATTATGATTCCATTTGCAGATAGCATTGTTATGATCCGGAAATTGAGTCAAGCAAACAGAAAATTGGGAAAAAAGTATGGGGAAGGAATGCATTGGTGAGATTAATAAAACCAAATATCGATAAGTGACAAAGATGAATGACAAAGTGTCGTTATTAGTTCCATAATAATGTGCGAGTAAATACAAGAAAATGTTCATGGATTTCTGAATTTGAGTGGCATGATAATTTAAGATGGTTGAAACAAACTGGATATAACACGAAGGAAAAGATAAACAAAGATTTACCAATAGTAAATGGATCCTCATTCCAAAAAGTATCAATCTTTGTTCGAGGAAGAGAAGTTTTGCTTCGTATGAGAGTGAAATATAGACAAGTATAGTAAATATAGTGTGTATTAGAACTGTTTCAACAGACTCCTGATCAGATGGTTGGATAAAATAGCGAATAAGGAAGTTCACATAAGAAGAGAATGGAGTGACGAATGAAGAAGGATAATGTAAGAAACATATCTTTATGAAATAGGATCTTCCAAAAAGGAACTTGTGATTATGTTGTGAAATTGCGTTCATCCATTCCACCAGCATTCCTGTCGATATAACTACCGCGCTAAATTTCTTAGGATTACGTAAAATATCTTTTACTATTTATCAGAAAAATAGGGAATAGTGAAGTTTAAGTCTTTTTGACCAAATATTCTGAACCTGTCTTCATAAAGAATGAGCGATGATTTATTTCTTTAAAATTATTTACAAAGAACTCTGTTCTACTCCATTAAGGGCGATATTGGGACTACGATGTCCATCAAAGTCTATCGGCAGTGCTGATATATAGACTGCATATTAGACTGAAAGTAATCTTTCAAAGTATAACGATGAAAGCGAAAAAAAATGTCATTAATGAAATTTTACCAACTTTATATCTAAAACTAGGATTAATACTTTCATAAAAATCTACTGAGATATTTCTGTCATGTTCCAGTAACATAAATGGATTCACGAATATAAACTCGCATTTTTCGAGTAAAAGAAAGCGAAAATATTTATAATATTCATTTGAATATTTGATTGAAAACACACGATAACATTCAGTGAATCGGAATGATAAAAAAAGCCTTGAGAAATTAAAAAGTAGATTTTAGAACTATCAATAATTGATAAGTAATCATTGGAGTTCAGGAGATAAAATTAAACACCACTTATATTTAAGCACTTGATAACACTTAAAATATTACGAGGAAACAAACAAAAATAAACGAGAAAGATTTTAATTTTCCAATCCGTTCCTATTTTCTTAACCACATTTCGAATATAAAACATCTTGCAATAATTTCGTTTTCTTTTGAGTCAGTGTATTAAAGATAACCGATTCACTGCCAAGAAAATACGACCGTTGAAAGAGGTAAGATTAAGTGAAAGAAATGCTTAGTACAAGTACTTCATCTATTACATATCATATGCACCATTGTGTATCCAAGAGAGTTAGGATTGAAGAATTCCTTTAATTGTCTTTGTGATTCCAGTTGTAATTTTTATTATTTTTGATCTTCAGATAACATAATTTCCCAATTTACGGACAATTGAAGCGATAATTTTAGAAATTAGTATCTCTCATATTAGCATATGACTTCGAGATATTTCGTGAAAACAACTTCCTTAGTCTTTCTTCAATTGTCACTAATCATTCGAAATCGATTGCTTAGGCATCGTCTTCATCTTTTCGTATATAATTAATGTGATCACATGCCGCTCTGTCTGAAAATTTGATGAAAGAAATGCAAATATACAATACCTACAATGAATTATATAATTGAGTTAAGTCAACCTCATAACCGATCGGTTGAGAAGAGAAATTGTATCTACGAATAGAAGATTCTGGGAACCCCGTAGGGAGGACTTTCGCCGATTTCTCTAGAATACTGCCCACCGATGGACTATATAATACCGTTGAAAATCATAGGAAATCATAACCAGCTTAGGAACTCACAGAGAAGCAACCATGAAGACCACGGTAAGTCTTCGGAATACTTTTATTCCGTAATTTTTAAGTTCCACCAATACAAAATTTGCAATAATTATAAGAAATTTATTTAGAATAGTATAATGTTTCTCATTGAAGTTAAGGCGTCTCGATTAACGCTAACCCTTTTATTTTCACAGGCTTTTGCTACCGTCCTCTGCATCGTCATGCCTTTGGCCATGGCCGAGGCGCCCTACACTCCACAGCAAGAGTACGGATCTCCGGACATAGATCAGTCCTTCTCCAGCGCCTCTGGTTCTTCATTGGTTCCTCCAAGTCCACCTTCGACCGAATCTCCCAAAATTGTCTACGTACTCAACCACGTTCCTCATTTGACCTTAGTCGAGAGACCAACCGCTCATTCGCATCATGAGCTTCTCGACTCGCACCACGGTGCGCACCTCTTATACGGCCACCATGCCATCCCCCGCGTAGTCCATGGCGATGTCCATGTCGACGCCCACGATGTCCATCACTCTGTTCCTCACCACATCCCCCACGTAGTCCACAGTGATGCTCATGTCGACAACCACGATGTCCATCACTCTCTTTCTCACCACGACTTACCAGCAATATACTTCTCAGCCCCAGATGTGCACCATTCGGCAGTTCACGGACACCACGTGGCAGAGCCTTGGCCGCTCGTGAAGAAGTCTGTATACTAGAGGCGGTTGCAATCTGCACACGAATCGGATGAGGAATTTCGAACTCGATGGCGTGTTACTGAAGATTAACTGCATGCGTCCGCTTTTAATTTATTTCTAGGACTTCTGATTTATATCTGTTTTAAGATTTGTTAAATTTCCTGTTTAATTATGGAATAAAAATATTCTCCTTTTAAATAATTTTATTATTATTCAAATTTATCGATGTTTGCAAATATCGAATGGAAGAGAATCAAACACATTATTTTAATATTATTGGGTGTTCTATTTTTAAATATCAGACCCCGATTCTTTTCGAAATTACATTTCAAATGAAAATGTTGATCAAAGAAATAAATAAATCCACAATCCACGAGTATATATATATATATATATATATATATATATATATATATATATATATATATATATATATATATATATATATATAGTGTGTGTGGATTGGTTTAACAGATTGGTTTATAGTGGTTAAAAATGTTCATCTAAAATATCAATTTTCTTTTAGAGAAGCAGAAAAGTGGAAAGTAGAAGAATAGAGAATAAGAAAATAAGAAATGAATTTTAAATGGATAAAACTGGTATTAGAAACTCAGTTTCAGAAAAATTACCTCTATTACATGCACTAAGAGTGTTGAAAATACCTGCAAATGATGTAGGAAAAGTGAAGAAAGATGAATGTAAAATAAAATATTTTAATACATAGAAGAAAATGCTTTTATGATACAGGGCAACTAACTAGTAGTAACAAGAGGTAATCATAATGACTCCTCAATTGTTTATCGTCTCTCGTTGGAAGGAAGAGGGCTCATCTATATGATTGTCATTCGCCCATCTATTACGTACTAATATTTAAGAAGAATTCAAGTCTTAGGAGTAGGAAGGGTTCACGAAGTTTTAATTTTGATGAAATCAATATTAGAAGGCGTGACTTCGTGAAAAGTCATAGTATAAAAAACTTTATATTCTCCGCTACCGGTTTCGTAGTCAAGATAACAAAACCGGTCGCTGTTAAATTAAATTTTCTGTGGAAATGAGCTTTTCATTATATTTTGATAATGGATTCTCTTCGTAAATAAGACCATAAGCCAACATTTCAATTACTTCACAAAAATGGATACGAAATAGGACTGCGTATGATATGGAAGAGTATAATTCGATCGAAAAGGTGAAATTGGTGTAAAGCAGATTAAGTGACGTAAGAATGGATAACCGTTTGAAGTTCTGAACTGAATACGAAGTGATGAGACAGGGACAAATGATAAATGGAGCAGATGCATAATCAAGTAACTGAGACAAGAGAATTTAAAAATCGTGACAGTTGGAGACAGTAGTGGAAATGCTGTAGTAACTTATCGATAACGAGTATCCTGAATGCTACAATTAACTTAAATTTTTAAATTAAAGCCTAATTTTAATGAATAAATTGGAAAGAATGGAGTAGAATTAACCAATATTAATTATTTTATGTTATAATAATATTATTAATTTGAGTGAAAAATGTATTGGACGTGGAATGGAAAAGAGGTAATTGACCAAAAAATCTTTGGATTTATAAGAATCAAGAGACATTTTGAAATTCAAGCAGATAACAGATAAAAGTGGTCCATCGATGACAGTAAATAAAAAAATCAGATTTTATGATTTTGGAGTTAAAGATTTTGATTTTCGTTCGAATAACGAGCGTAGAAAGATTTCTGCGAGGAAAGATATTGCGGAAAAATTATTAATTGAGCACAGAATGTGTAAAATCTAGGATAACACATTGCGAAAAGGATCCTGAAAATTTTCGCTTTTTCGCAAATGCATGGAATTGTTTCTTAACAAAATTTAACAGTCGTAGAAATAATATTTCATTTAACGCGAGGAAAGGATAACCTTATTGTATTTCTATGGTGATATAAAATGTATTTCGAACAATAAAATATTGGGATGAAAATATTTTCCTCCAATTGCAGAATTATGAGTCCTGTTCACGTTTTAATTATTTAAAAGTTTTGATCGCTAAAAGCATTTATACTCACATTCGTCAGTTCATAACCCTCTCCCCATAATGTAAATATTTTACCGAACATTAGTCGAGAGATCTTATTTCATATATTTAATGCCGATCGTTAACATAGATGAAGTATCCAAATTCTGACTGAATAATTTAAGCATTCATTACTTTTTAAAACTATAATTATAAATTTGGAAATAAGAACTATAAACTTCTGTAAAAGGTAATGCAATATATATGAAAATAGATCAATATTCCATTTAGAATTATAGTAGAGAAAAACAAAGGAAGAAATTTCTTCAAAAGATTCTGTGATAATAAGATACATTGACATTATAATTATTCAGTTAGCGAGTAGGTTGTAAATAAAAATATATTACCAAAATTTAACTTTATGGGCTATTCAACTGTGTTTGTCAATTAAACGAATAACTACTTTCGACAGTATTATTAATAAACATTCTGAGGCCGTATATCCATTACTCCTGAAAATAACTCGCCGTACGACACTTTCACTTACGAAAGAAAAGCCAAAAGGGGAATGCGATTTCTCTAGTAACTTCTCCTTGCATTAGACACTTTCATTCGAGTATATAAACCAGAAGAGACGAAGGAAAAATCATTCGAAACACGAAGAGCAATCATCAACACAAATATGAAGACCTTGGTAAGGAAACGGCTTTGACTATTGATCAGAAATAACTCCATACGCTTAATTGTTTTGAGCTTATTGGTTTCACTCTTCATTGGAGTATTTTCATAAATCTAATTGCATTTCTCTTCACCGTATAGATTTTTGTTGCCCTTGTCTGCATCCTCCTTCCCCTCGCACTTGCTGAGGCACCGTACCCTCAGGAGAGCCTCGCTCCTCCTTCCACTGGTGCTGTTGCATCTGCTGTTGCAGCCGCTGCTGCTGCTCCCGAAAACATTGACTATCGAATCAAGAACGTTCCACACTATATCTACGTAATCGAGAAACCAGTGGTCCATCACGCACTCCCATACGTGAAACACCACGGTCATGAAGGTCTCTACACTGTTCCAGTGTTCCATGGTCTTTCGCCAATTCATTCTTCAATCAATCATGCAGTTCCCGTAGTTCATCACGCAGAACCAGTGGTCCATCATACAGTTCCCGTAGTTCACCACGCAGAACCAGTGGTTCATCATACAGTTCCCGTAGTTCATCACGCAGAACCAGTGGTCCATCATTCAGTTCCCGTAGTTCACCACGCAGAACCAGTGATTCATCATACAGTTCCCGTAGTTCATCACGCAGAACCAGTGGTCCATCATACAGTTCCCGTAGTTCACCACGCAGAACCAGTGGTCCATCATTCAGTTCCCGTAGTTCACCACGCAGAACCAGTGATTCATCATACAGTTCCCGTAGTTCATCACGCAGAACCAGTGGTCCATCATACAGTTCCCGTAGTTCATCACGCAGAACCAGTGGTCCATCACCAAGTATCTAAGTGGTGAACTCGTTATATTTATTCCTTATGATCGTCCGTTGTTGTTAATTTTAATTTCACTGTTGCTATTATTCGCTTCAGGCAAAAATAAAGCTTTTGTGATATAAATGAACGAATTTTCTTCCACTTCTTATATTTAAGAGACGCGTATAAGAATCTTTGTACAGGTAAACCATTCTTTAAAATTTTTAGTCCTATTGAATCTACACTTCGCATAACAAAATGCTTTAAGATTCCTTTCCTAGCAATTCCAAATCTACTTCGATGTTTATTTGTTGATTTTATGCATATTTTGATAATAACGTTTGAAGCAAGATGCATTATGTCTCAGCAAAAATTCTAGGGTATAATTAACTCGGTTACCATTGAACCTCTCAATATTTATATCCCTTCAAACATTCGAATTTACAGACAAAAAAAAGAGAAGAACGTTGAAAAGAGAATAAAGCAGATTTATCGATCGAAATTAAATAGCCAAACGATGTGACGATACTCAAAGAGACCCCACATAAGTTTCATGGTAAAAATATTATGATTGTAGTAATTGTAACAGAAATCCAAGGAGAGACAATATATGAAACGTGGGATTGAAAAACAGCCATTAGTGAATCATTATGTTGAAATGGAAAAGTTTAAATAACGATGAGTGAAATAATAATCAAGAGTATATCAATCACATAAATGGTTTAGGGGATTATGAAATAAGGAGGAAAATGGGGAGACATAGGTATGATTTTAATAAAAATTAATTTATAAGCGGTGCAAGACTTGAAAAAATAAAAGATCTTCCAACACTTAAATGAAATTAATGAATAGTTGAAGAATTCAGTTGGAGTGACTATGGTGTGATTTAAGTGAATAAATGGATAAATTTTAAAATAACAATTATCTTTGATTATAAATTATTTATAATATAATTATGAAACTTTACCACCGTAGGTATTAAGATTCCCCAAGAACACCAGGAATGTAAATAGAGTCTTACGATGTGAATGTTTTGACAATTGAACGAATGTGATAAAGTATCTTGTTACCTGTTGTAAATGACTTACCTGAAACGGAAACGTCTTTTACTGCAGGAAAATTACCTTAAAATGAAACAATTTTTGGGTAATATGTTTTAAATTCCTATCTATGGAAAAGATTTAAAAGTTCCTCAGCAATTTTTGCAGAGAGAAGAGTAAATACGCACTATAGATGAAGACTATTCAGAGTTTCACTTATCTATATTCTCTCCTTTTAAAGAATAATACAAGTAGGTTAATAACAGAATGTATGATGTGTTTTTAAGATTTAAAAAAATTTTGAAAATAAAAGGTTAGGACGGAATATTTCCCTTAGAAGAGAATAAATACAAGATCGCATTTTCACTCCAATACTTCGTCCACAGAATATAGACGAAAAAACCGTAACACTAATCTAAAGCGGAGATTCGGATTCACTATTATTCCATGCTATCAAAAGAACAGTGAAAATAGCGGCAAGATTTAATTTTCTTTTAGAAGAAAAACAAATCTTTCCGTCGGAAAGGTCATGACATCAGTGTTTCGGAATATGATCGTAGATTATCTCCTCGTTGGGCATACAATTACTGGAAAATACTATGCTCACTTCCTGGACCAGTAACAACAAAAGAAAGGTATAAACAGGAAGTCGTCTGCCATCAAAGGAATGCCTACATGTGTCGTCGCCATGGCAAAATTATACGAACCAAGGGGTGAATTATTGCCACACCCGGCTCATTCGCCCGAATACCACATTCTCTACCAGAAGCTCAACATTTTCTGTGAAGGAGGAATTGATAGCAGGAATTGACAATTATTTTGCATTACTGAAAGTATCTAATTTCTTGGTATTGGAATATCGTTGGTCCAAGTGTATTGATCAACAATGAGCGCAACGATACGAAAAATAATTAATAAGCACTTTAATTCAATGCAGAATATTTTACGAACACTTTCAATGCCCTCGTAATTCGTAGGGATCAAGTCTTTCACTGAAACGACTTTCTGAAAGATAATCTGATAAGAAATTATTCTTTTCGGCATAAAAATCCCTATTAGAATGGCTAAGCAATAAATTATGCGCACTAACAACTTTTGTAGCTAATATGACTATAAGAACGAGGGCTGTAAACAATGCACGAAATATATTTTGTTAACATTTAATTTGATTCGACTGTAACTAGACTAACAAGTAGGTGATGATTTGTTTAAAAATTACTGCAGAATGAATGTTTCTTAATGCAGTTCTTACGTTTGAATGAATCCTTTTTTTGAGATAAACTCAGGGGTATTTATGTATCTGCAATGACGACACTCTTTCAGAATTGTATAGTTTCGCTGATGTCAAGCATTCCTCAAACATTTCAACTTTGATAACTATGTCGGTTTCTGGCGAAGGTGGGAGTTTACAGATAGACTTCTTCAAAGGAAATTCGAGAGAAAGATTTCTTTTAGACTCTTCAGCTGTAAAAATAGCTCTTTTGAAGAATTCCAAAAGGGAGTTTCCGTAAACGCCATTTTTCTGAGAGCACAATTACCTTCATATTTCTCAATTATTACATCAAAAGCGAATTTGATCATTTTCTTTTTAATTATGATCACATTAATTTCCGCGTAATTTTTCACGGTTATCATTTGTCATTGCTCTTTTCAAAAAGAAACATATTTTTCGAACTTTGCATAAACATTATAATGAATATAGTATAATGGAGTAAATCATGAATTTATTTATCTTTATGTATCCAAATACAAATATTTACAAATAATTTGTGCTATTTTCGCAACTGATACTTAACATATCGCTTTTTAAGATAAAAATTGGAAATATGATTGCAAAGAATGATTAGAGGACAGGTGTCATGAGAAACGCCATACAATTTACGAAAAAGTTTTTAAAATATAAAGACAACTACTGTACGGATATACTCTCACAGTGAATGCGTATATTTTACCACAATATTATGATAGATATCACGGGAAATAAGTTCGCGAAAAAAGTCGGAACATTACAATGGAATTAAGTGAAAAATTCTAAATTTAGAAACTCATCTTTCTATAGTTCCGCTCTTACTGAGTGGTTTCAATGAATTTGTTAATGTTATTTCAAACGATGAACGATGTATATTATGATGTTGTATGAAAGTCAAATTCCCGAATTTCTTTTCAATTAGTAAAAATTAGCTCTATTCGTAACTCGTGAGAACTAACTATAGTATTACGCAGTTATTAGTGCATTTCTTTTCTTAATACCTGAATCTTAAGATATATTTAAGGTTTAATAATCATAAATTTCATCTATAGTTTTAAATTCCCTAATTATTTTGATAAACATAAAAATCGTACAAATTTCGTAAATTATTTACCAGCAAACACACGTGGTATTCAATAAATATTGAGAATCAGTCTGAAAGAGATAGAGGTTATCAAAATTCGTTATCGGACGTCATGGATATACCAGTCGATGTTCTTCACTCAAGGATGTCTTTCAAAGGTTGGAACTTAGGTTTAACATTACCTACGTCAAATCTACAAAAAAATTTAAGTGCTATGAATAATTTAATGATCAAGCATTTTAATTATCGGATAATTTTACGATAAGGCAGTTCCGTAAATAAGCAAGAACACTGACAGCAATTACCTTTAGGGGAGATGGAATGATTTGCGTCGATTACATTTCTCAATAATAAGTTTTTATCCTTTACTCTCATCAAATTATTTTATTCGATATGCTATTTACGAAAGGGAGCAAAACGCCTCTCGTCATGTTTTATGTTCTCTTTGCCACTTAATCGCAGTAAGATTGTTGGATTGATAGTAGCATTCGAAAGGTTTTCATTGAGAAGAAATATGAAAGTCCCTTTTGCGGTCAACTCACATTTAACATGTATTTTTGCAGTAATTTTTCATTTAATTCTAAGGAATCTTATAATTTACCGTCTTTTCCTGTCTTACCGACTCCTGCTCGTCGAGTGTTCATGAGATAAGATTTGCTGAAGAAGTCTTTGAATTGCTGTGATTGGAGTATTGCAGAGTTTGTAATGTTTGAGTGCTCTGACACCCATTTGATGTCCTCGGTGATTTATTTGAATCAATTGACGCAATTCGTCACCGAATCCGTTCTTCAGCTTCTTGGAAATAAGCATAACGAATCTCTGTGATTCCCTTTTCAACCGATGATTTGAATCGTAGCACAGATAAAGCGCCAAAGTGCTCATGCGCCAACTTCCTGTCAGTCGACGTGGGAACGCCGTCGCGTGAGTGCCTCAGTTGCCATGGACTGTGTTTGTGATGAGTGACGATGGAGTCGAACGCGACGGAGGCTGAGGTGCTTCCGGGACAACAGGCGATCAAGGCTCTGGAGGTGAGTCTTCGAGAGAATTCATTGGCATTTCCGAACATCCAAAATGAAAATATTAGTAGATTTCTATCGCAAATTCGGAGGGAATGTGGAAGTCTTCGTGTATCACTAGTAAAAAGTAAAGTAAAATACTGATATTGGTAATAATCCAAAGTATATAAGGAAATAATAATAATATAACGTAAGAAGAGAAAAGCTTTCAAAAACTTTTAAATTTTTTTTTTCAAATAAGCCGTCGATGGTTCATAATTATTTCAAATCTATCTAAAGAAGTTTTTACCGATAGTTGACATATTTCGAAGAGCGTTTCAATTCAAATGTTCATAATAATTTAATTATTATTACTGAATTAAATTTAAGAAAAAACTAATTATATGATTGAAAATTTCTTATATATAATTCAATCAAAATTTTTATAAATAAGATTTGAAAGAATGTTTCCACTTTAGGGTAAAAGTTGAATGTCAAAATATATCCTCTAAGTTAAAATAAATTTATAATTCTCTTTACATGATTTACGGTTCATAGTTTGTTAAATTAATATTTGGAGGGCTTACGCACGTGCGAATCTCGATTGATGCTTTGGAGTACGAGTTGTTTTGTTTCGCAGATTTCATCCATTGTAAGAATGAAACACTAGAGCAGTTAAAAGAGAAAAAAAAGAAAATAAGATGAATATTTTCATGGCCGATGTGGAATTGTTGCTTGAAAATTACTTCTAATTTTTTCCGAAAGATTTTTCTCTCTCCTCTACTATCTGTGAAGAAAATAAATTATTCTGAGCGCAAACTTTAAAGGGATTATTGAAATTTGTGCTCGTTTAAATACCCTTGCATTTTAAGAGATATTAAGTGTTCAAAATAATATCCCTCGGTTAAGCACACGGCCATGCGTTTGTGTACATTAGTCATTCTAATGTCATTATGACCTGATATTTGCTTTCTTATGATGTAAGCCCCGGAAAACTATATTTATCATTCGAGGGACAGCAAAAACATTACGAGAATTGTACGAGGACAGAATAATGGAAACAAGTACTGTATTCGGGATTTGTCTTTTATTTTAAAATTATTTCAATTGTATACAAAGTGTGTACAATGTATTCTGATGAGAAAGGAGCCTCAAAGCAGTTATGCGCTCAAAAGATAAGCTTCCGTTTAATTAGTTGTCAATTGAATGCGCTCTCGGAGGTCCAATTAGTAAGTGATTCAATTTGTGTCAAAGTAGAGATCCTAATTCAATAAATTGTCATTCGCACGTCTATTATCCATCCGATCCCAAATTTGAACTCCACATCTTTCATGACACAGCGCTTCTTTGCATATTTGCCTCTTTTTTCGAATTCAATGTCTTTTTTCCACAACTCCGTAATTTCGCGTTATTATCGAATTAACAAGTGCCTTATTAAATTGGGAAGTTATTGTTTTGATTGGATATGGTACTCTTTCCCAAATAATAATTATCATATTAGAATTTATTCTATTTATTTATATTAAAACCACATATATTCAGATATCCACACATTTTAAAGCAACTTTCCAATTTTGTTTTAGAAAGTGGATGGTTCTTATATTATTGGCAAGTTATTAAAATTTTAAAAAAGAGAGAATTAGTTTAAAGTGCTAATATGCTTTATAATTCAATCAAAAGCAACTAAAACAACACAAGTTCAGGCTTCTTTTTGCGGAAATGATTCACAAAATATTCTTTCTATCTACTATCACACCATTAATTAAAACCATTCCAAGTTTTTTTTACCTTTCTAATTCTTTAAACTCGATTACTTCTATTCCTCTTGATCGATAACTTATTATTCTCTCTTGTACAAGCGCCCCATTGTTATAGCTGATGTGAATATTTGCCTTGTTCTATCGTTTGTTATGACACACGATGATGGATCAAAGCGGAGATTAGATTTGCAAAATAGATTCATAGAAGTGGCGTTCAAGGAAGACGTAGCGCATATCATAGGCCCTCCGTGCTTTATAGACCGATTGGATACTTAAGATAAGAGAAATAGATGCAAAACCTAAGAGATTTAAAAATACGTTTTTCGCTCGAACAATATGCGAGAATAATCGTTTAGGGAAATCCGGGTGTTTGCACCCCCTGCCACACACCGAATGGTGGTGCGGAGGGTATCCACATAGACGTACCGTGTCTTTGCCACAAAACCGAGTGTTTCATTTTGTAGCGTGTTAAAGATTCTACCACGAAAGGAAAATTTTCAAGGAACTTTAATGATGAAGTAACGATTTCAAATAGATTGATAGAGAAAATAGGTGACATTGTAATCTCTGAATAAGAGTTTTGGTTTATTTCGATATGTACAGCGAAAATAATGGAAGCTATAATGAAACTTAGTCGTAGGTATCCTTCGAATTCTATTCCAACATCGAAAGTGTAACTATTAAACCTTTGGTAGAATGTTTAATTATGCGCTACCTTTGATTCGATTTGGCAATTAAAGGTAACACGATAAGTTTTCTATTTAAATTTGAAATGGAAAAATGAAGAATTCCTTAAAATAGCACTGTCCTGAGGAGTTCTGAGAAAATTGAAAAAAATATATATTCTCTTTAAAGAAGCTCAAAGATATCGATTGGGTGTAATAACTTAATGGGGAACATTGTGAACGCAGAAGTGGTATTGGAAAAACTTTCTCCGGTGAATTGTTAAATTTTATTATTCACCGATTAAGAAAAAAGAGTACGAAAACAAATCAATGCCAAGAAATTCTAGACTAACATGAAATATAAACTGTTTTATGTAAAAGTTAAAAAAAAATGAATAGATTGTGTGTTTATCGATATTAAATCTTTGAATCTAAATTTGGAACCTCAATTCGAAAATAACGAACCATTTCCTGATTATAAAAGTTAAATGACTAGTAAGTTTGCACTGAAATCAGAAAGGATAATTCAATTTTTAATATCAACCCTTACTTTTAGATCATGGACGAATCAAGTATATTTATGGGTATAAAACTGTTTGGTTTTAGATTAACAAATACAATTAATCGTCAAATAAATAAAAGGAATCGGAGATGTAAGTAAGGATAGTAATTTTGGAAAAATTTTAAATGAAAGAGAGCAATGATGAGAAAGAAAAGGGAACTTTACTTTTTCCATAATTGATACGATGAGTAAAAACATTTTTTTTTGTTTCATCACGATGCATTTCCACATAACACCGACAAGTATGAATTTTATCGATCGAAAACTCTTATAATCTAGTAATCTTAGATTTAGTATGATGATAATCGGTCTGTGTAGTAACGATAAATAAATTTGAGTTAGTTGCGAGAGTAAATGAACATCCGATCAAATTGTACGGTTTCATCTGAAGTAAATGCACAAGAAATTGAATGACGATCAATTGAAAGACCAATCAATCTCTGAACTCGAGAATATCTTTGGAGTGAAATTCAATTCGGAGGCCGTAATTGTCGGTTGGAAATGTAATGCCCATTTGCTGTGCATCGCTTTCTCCCATTGGTGAATACGCCGTGATAATCCTGACATTCTCATTCGGAGGAATTTTCATTTTCTCCAATCATTGGTGCCCTTATCTCCAACACTTCCCGTTTTCATTATGCCGATGAATTCTTTCTCTTGTTCGGGATATTGCGTACTAAAGTACACACTTCTTATTTGGCGCCATATTGCGGATGAATCCACGCGTTTCCAAACTGAGATGATGAAGAACTTTTCGTTTCTAGACAAATATCAAATGGTTTATTTGGTTACTGAAGTAATTTCCGCAAACATATCTGACATTTTGTGGCAAACAAAGAAGATACAGTGCTAATGAAATGAGCCTTGCGTTGTCATAGAGACTGGAATGGTGCGCGTCTTGTTTGCGGAATGTTTTGAGTGTTAATAAAGAGAAGAGAAATTATTGCGATGTAAATTATGGAAATATTTTAGAAATATTTACTGTTTTGCTTCTATCGAGTAAATGGTTGGACGATGTTATACTTCCGTTTATAAAAGGACATCATGAGACCGACTGCGGATACGATTTTATCATCAGAATATTTATATTTAATCTCTTTAAAACAATTTCATATCCTTCGACTGAATTTTATTATCTTAAAGTCCTTCTCTGAATTGAGGATGTTTTAGATGTAAAAAGATATTAATTTGTCTCATTCTCATTCAACGAGAGGTTTATTTATTAGATGTTTAATAATACGGTTCTGGATTGCATTCACCGATATAATTCATTACAATTTCAATATATGAATAAGTTTTGAAATTCATAGAAATAGTTGGCCCCCTTCGGGTATATCAAAAGTGATGTGACGCTCACCAAGAGAAGATTAGAACTATTTTGAACACCTTCGAAAATAATTTATATGTGTGTTCGCCTTTTCTCTTTACCTTCATTAATATTCGCATATTATACATCATTTAAAATATACTTCGAAAGTAAAGTTTTACGAAGGATTTTTTTTTCTAACCATCAAATGAGTTAAGATCTAATTTTCGTTTACATTCGCATTAATGAAATTTTACCTCATACGTTGGGTTAATATATGACGTGCATAAATGTTATCTGAAGGGGAACAGCGTCTGTGTCCATAAAATGCAATAATTAATAATGAAACACCTTTAAGACTTATATCCCTTCGAAGGAACGGAAGTGGGTCAAACTTCACCAATGTAATCTAAAAAAGTTTTCAATTCATCGTTCGTTGTTTGAAGAAAAAGAAGACTTCTTATGAAATTTCGTTCAATTTTTCTCATGGTTTAGAACAAAAGTAAACTGAAACTTTAATTTAGTGGACCTTTCCTAATATTAGAGCTTTTCTCTCTACGCATTATAAACGAAAAGAAAGAATTAATGGTAAAATTTTAATGACCGCTACCTAATCTACCGAGTGATCCAAATTTTACTTTATTCTTAATTTCTTAAATCCGATTTCAATTTCCCCGAAACGGGATTTTCTCAGCTCTTCTTCACTTCTTCGCGTTCAAGGATTGATTCCACCTGTAGGATTTCGAAATTCAAATCCGCGATAAGATCGGTAATATTTGGGTTTAATCTATAAAAAAGCTTTTGCAGATTTGTATAGATGTGAATAAAGGTAAAGACCAAAGCTATTTTCAATTAGTTCTACCATTTATTTTGGATCCGGAATAAGCATCGAGCATAAGTATGTATCAATTAAATATATTCGAAAACTCGAGAATTCACAAATAAAAGCGCACGTTTCGTTTAAAAGGGAATTCGGTGAAAATGCTCGAATGCATGTTGAGAATCCTTGACTCGGAGGAAATGAAGATGATTCGGTCCATTTAGAGAAGATAATTATGAAATTGTAATAAATTCATAAGTTTCTATGGAGTCCAAGGATTTACTTGCACTTTATATTTGATCAAAATATTTTATCTAAAAGATAACAAAAATTAATCAAAAGCTACGATTGCGCTGAGGGGCAGTGGATCGCAACTAATGCTATTATAAACAGTATTACTTAAGAGTAATTTTTGCTGATAAGGAATCATAAATTTAAACTTTAAATCTTCCACTGCCGCTTTTTCACTATTAATATCCATAGCGAGTTAAAAATTATTATCTGCCAAGATTTAGCCACAAGAAAGATTAATAATTATTTTGAAATATTAATCATCGAAATTAAATCGATTCATTTTCATTAATTCTTATGCTTTGAATGAAGAAGTTGAATCGATGCAATCTTATTATATACGACTGAAATATTCCATTTTCTTTTGGGGTTAATTATGTTTAATACATGTCTGAATTTATGAAACCCGAGATGGACTTCTATAGAAATAGGATTACGGAATAGAAAAATTTCGGAAACTTATTTTCAATCGTAAAACGATTATTGACTGCAGTAAACACCAAAAAACCACTTGGCACGTCAATCTCGCAATAGTAAAATGATAATCAATGAACATTTGTTTTATTTTACGAAAACATAATATAAATAACCAAAAAGTATTACAAATAACGAAGAATAGTACAAGAGAAAAACTGAACCCTGTTATAACGGGAATCGGCAATCACATTCATGTATTTTAAAGTGCTTGAATTTAAAATCGATCAAAACTACTAATCTAATATCCCCGTGATAAATCATACATCATTTAATATGTTATTTACGCACACCGAATGTGTATCGAATGACTGCAACTATGCTGAATGTCCATGTACAGTCACACAAAAAGAGTTAAATAATTAAACATCTACGCGATACTGTAGTTGATAGCAGAGGTGATCACATCAATTTCCGCAAAAGGGATGCATTGCGGTGATTGGCGGCCCAAAAATTTGATTCTGTAGAACGCTTAGTTTTCAACGAACTTTTTCCTGATAAAATTAATGGATATATAATCTCTTCTAAGTTTAATCATTATGTACAATAAGTAAGAACTGAACAACAAATACACAAACAAATTTTCGAATGTGTGTGAAGATAAGAACTTGTGTGTTTAAGATTGCAATTACAGTTTACTTTTTTATACCCTAAATATATATTTTCCTACTGAAAACTAAATTCTTATCGGATATTTTAAGGAGCAACAAATCATCATTTCCCACTTTGTATAAGGAGAAATACGACTGAAGAGGATTCATCTTCAGTGTCATTAGAAGGACTTGAGTCTTATGCTCTTTTTCCCAAGATGTGGAGCATCACAGTCGTGTATTATAATCGGTCCATAAATAGCAACCGAACAATGGCTTGCGATGGAAAGGAATCTCTCTCGGAAATGCGTAAATTTGGGGAACACTCAGCCCAATTAACGGTAAGAAGATCGACTTATCCTTCTTCAGAAGATCAAGTTCTCGAAACATTTCCTTTGAAATATCTCAATATACAATTTTCGGAGTCCATATTCATAAAATATCACTTCTTTCATATTCGTTATGGTTAAAATGAAAATCGAAGCGTATACTTTTGAAATTCACCGTACGAAGACAACTCAAACGTAATTTTTATCTATTAAATTATACATCGTTTCATTAAAAGTAAACGCAGTATAAAAGTAGGAGACTTAACTGAGGCTATAGAACTGAGAACATAGAATGAATCTCGCAACTAACTGAGAATGTAAAAGTTGATCCATAGTGTATGAAAGAAGATTTGTTATGAAGCATCGGCTCCATAAACGTACACAAAAATTATTATCTGCAGACTTATCCGTATTATATTAAAAATATTACATAAGATACACACTCTACGGAAAGAACGCATTTCTTAACTTTAGTTGATTGCTCTGATCTCAAAATAATATTAGATCGTATACAAGAGTAATTTCTGAAGATGCTCCGAAAGTTTCAAGTAAAGCTTTCATTACTCATTACGTCTGTGTATCCGAGTGATGATAAATACTCTAAGGACTTTTAGAATACAACCTCCAATCAAAAACAGTTTTGGGATTTTCTTTTTAGGTTCAAAGATACCATTATAATTTATTTCATGAGATGACGATGTATGAAAGCAATGTAAGGCAGATCGAAAAACGGATATTTCGAATTTTTTAATTGAAATCTTTCTTTCATCGACGAAAATGAATACGTTAATAGGAAAGTATCAAATTAGCTAACTTTCGTAGATGAAATGGGGAATTTTTCATTTGAAATGACGAGAAGACAATTCCATTCGAAATGGCATCCCCTCGAAGACACAATACGGCTGTTCTGTGACCGTAAGCGACTCGTTAGGGCGCCAAAGATGTAATAAAGAGCAGAATAAATCGTAGCGCCCCTTTATCTGCTTAATATCAATGTTTGCCTTTCATAACGAGTGGAGAAAAATGCAATTCGGTGTGGGTACTCATATCCAGGATTTCATCAAAGTGGCAATTGGGAATGCTTCCCTGCAATTGGACTCATTCAACCGATTTACGATTTCAAATGTTTTTATTCAAGACAAAATGTGCGTTTCATTTGATCGGGGAATTTCTCTTTTTCATCTACAAATTGGCCGAAATAATTTAGAATTATCTTATGGATCTTTGTACTTCAATTGATTAAACGAGTTTGTATTTATGAAGTCTAATAAATGAACTCTAATAATTCTGAATATGGATGAACGATTTGATGTGAAGATTATTAATGTAAATTAAAATTCTATACTCATGAAATATCTGGAAAACAATGTTTATAAAAATTCATAAAATTTAACATAATCATACAAAAGCGAGCGTACTATGCATGGAAAATCAAAGGATTAGAGAAAACCCGCCCAAAGTATGGAGATGCAGCTGAACCCTTTCAATTTATTCACGTAACCCGTTTAATAAATATTGATCATCCGCTTTTAACCTAAAATTCGACCGCAATGACTAATATTTACACGGAGTCGCCTAAACAGTTTGAAAAATGGACTCAAGGGCGAAAGAATGGGTTCAGATTTGCGATTGAAATACGAGAACGTATATATTTACTCGTTCTCTCCGACCAGAGGTACGGTTTAGGATGAATGGGTCATTAAAAGAATAGCTTACATTTATTTCAATTAATAATATGTCGGTGTAAACAAGGCGTTATTATAATGAGATATCAATAGCTTTTACACGTATTTCAATTTAAATCTAACCGAACGATAAAGTTAATAACGCCACATTCTTCTTTTATAGATTAATATGACTTATTAGAAACGTGCCAGAACGTAAAAAAGAAGCATTCACCCGAATGCTTCTTTATTAATTTCTATATTAATTAATTGTGCCTTTTTGTAGTAATTATAATAAATTAAATAACTCTCATTAAACAGTCGAATATAATCTCTTCGCGAGACACAATTCACCTAAAAATCGTATGAAATAAAGCAATATATATTGTCATTCACATTCAGTAACTAAAGCTCAAACATTTAAATTCTGATACGATTTTTACATGTATTTACATCTATTTTTATTTAGAAAACATTTCATTTGCAAAAGATCTATTTATAGTTGCTTTTGAATCCAAAATAATATTCTGAGTAACTCGAAACTACGATTCACATCCATATCTACGTTTTATCCGAAAGATATTACTAAAAAAATCAAATATGAATAATTTTCTCTGACCTCTTATTCACGTCTCTCACATTTTAAATTGCGGGAGTACGCAACGCATATTTTTATTGCGCTTTCCATCGAAATATCGAGGTCAATGTTTACTCTCAAAAGAATCCCGAAATTAATATTTTTTCATTGCGGAATAAATTAAGTCTCGTCATCATTTTCGGAGATAATTACGTATCGCGGAATAAAAATAATAAATAATGTGAATCGAGATGGGAAATTCTAAAGATTTGAAATAGAAAATTTGAAATTTGAATGATACACGCACTAAATAACGTCCTTCGGAAGCATTTGAAACAGGAAGGAAATAATTAGAAACGCAAAGTGCGACTGCGTTTGGTTATGCCCAAATAAAATTATTCCCGAAATATGAAATAAACATAATGAAGAGAAAAGCACATATCATGCCTAAAAAAACATTTCGCTTTTTAATTACTGTTATTATCGTAATTACCGTTTTAAGTAGAACAGGTATTTTCGGGATGGACTTTCATGCCGAAACGATCGATAAATTTCACGTCGAAATTCACAATTCGTGTGCCTTCCATTTAATATCCAAAAACCCGATTCATTTTGAGTTAACTTCTTAGCAACTAATATCTTTAAAGCATCGCACTAAGCTTTGTTTTTTTTTTTCATTGCTCTCAAATATTTTGAATTTATTCAACGTTCAATTAGTTTCATCAATGCAAAAGTGAATTCTACTCATCAAAGTGTTTGATAACCAAGAATGGAACTATTACTATACATCAACTAACCAAAGTAAGATTATGCCCGTATATACTAGAATGGTCGTAAAATATATCTTATTTAACGACATTTTCCGATATCGGTTTTCATTTCTTTTACTTTAGTAAGTTTGGCTGAATGTGTTTGATTCCAACTTTCATTCTTTATAAAACATAGATTCCACACTATATTACTTGTAAATTATATCAAATAATACATCGAACTCATTTCACAACAAATAAAATCGATCTAAATCTTCTAAATGAAACTATTGTTTTCTTAATCATTCATCTCCAAGAATTTCTGCGAGAAACGAACCAAATTCAATGGTACAATTAAAACCCGTATATGAAGTTTCATTCACTTTAATTAAACAATCAGTTCACATCAAGTGTATTTGAAAAATAATGTTTTATAGATAATTCTCATCCATCGAAATATGAAAATGATAATAGACTGATAATCAACTGCGGGAAAATAGAATCAGGTCGAATGCGAAACTCCGAAACGGAAAATCTAATAAAAAGGTTGGAATTCACAGCTTTACAATAAATTAACCGGAATTGTGGAGTAATTTGACACACAGTAATCTACTTTGTTGAGATCATTTTCAGGGTGACATGGATAAATTCTATTATATTAATTATTCGACACGAAAAATATTCACAAATCGAAGAAAATTTACATAGAATAAATAAATTATATATGTAATGAATACAATCCCTTACCCTTCAAATTTCCATATAGAACTGCTAGATATTGAGGAAAGCAGATAGATTCCTCGAACTAATGAATTAGTAAAAGAGTTCAAGATGTATGTTTAATTGAAAATCCTAAAACAAGATATGCTGACTACTCTTCATCTAAAAGAAAAAAATTAAATATAATCACATTCCTGTGCAAAAACTTCCTATTCTAAAGTTCAATTTGGGAATCACTGAAACCTGACTCCATGTTTAGGTTATTTAAAATACATCTTTTTATTTATATGGAACACACTGATTTTAAATTAAATCCTTCTACTCGAGAAAATTTTATTCACATAATTCAATGCTATAATGTGACTATGTGTATATGAAACTCTTTCCTTCCTACATTAAAACAGTCGTTCTCGAACGCGTCCCCTTTAAATTCAAAACGCTGCTCATGAGGAGCACCATAAAAGCATCACATATTCCGCAATAGGTAAACTATTTTTCGATCGTCCAAAGGACCTGCAGAAGAACTTTATCCTAACTCAATGAATATAAAGTAGATGTCCCCCAAAATCTAGTTCTCATTATCATCTCTAATGGGCAATCTATCCTCTGCGTATGTTTCATTATATCCTTCTCTTTAATCTTTTACACTTTTTAATCGTTGTCACTTAAGTGCTAAAAACAAATGGAGGTTTGCTAAACACAAAATATAGAAAGCGAACCTTGGAATGTATGCCAAATGCGAATTTCTTCTCCAACAAATTTCAATCGATTTGAAGAGATTAAACATTATTAAACTTATCGCTATCTTTGATTTCGACACGTGCTCAGGATATTTAATAGAAAATTGGTTATAATATGACATTTTGTAGAATTAGTAATGCAGTTTGTTTTGAGGAATTAAACAAAATGAAACTACGACGTTACTTATGTTTGGATAATGTATTTCAACCCCTTATACGTAAGATACGTTTTACCCCTTTGATTTACTCTTAAAGTCATTCTATAAATATCAATTTAACAGAATATTTATACGGTGAATCGTAGTTCGGGAATCTTTCGAAAAAGCTCAAAACATCTCACGCATTATTTCTAGTTTACACTATCTGTTATCGCCCTTCACAAGCACTTGTTTTATTTTTCTCAAGAACTCAACTCCCATAAGTATAGTCCATTTGCTTTGTTTATATGACTTTGGAGGGCCTACGATGTGACCGCGTAGCAAATAAAATGTAGGAACACGAAATGGAAAACGATTGATACTATTTTGGGAACTCCACTTAGTAATCCGAACGAATGCTTTCCATTCACTCGAAAGCTATAAATATGGAAATATGAAAGTGGAGGATGAAACATTCTTGGATATTCCACATAGTTGTCTCGAACGACAGCGATCGATTGTCCGATGTATCGAAACATTTGGTAAAAATTCCAAAGACAATGAACCATTATATGCTCTTTTTAGTTCCACAATGCAATGAGATTTAAAGAAACATTTATGAATGGCAATCATTTTACGTCATCAACATTTGCACTTGACCCGCATCAAAATCATCTATGAAATATAACAAGGAGTACATCTTATGATATTTATCCTTTGTTCCCTTTACGACTCTCCATTTTCGCTTATCGAGTGTATCTGCAATGCACACATTAAAAAAAGTGGAAATTGCATTACAAAAGAAATTCCTCGAAAGAACTTCAAAATGAGTGGATTGTCTGTAACTTCCATTTCAGAGGATTCGAAATGGATTCTTGAAATTTCTCCGTTGAATGGAATCGAAGACTCCTCGACATCTCCCAAAATACGCAGGTGATGGAAAAAGACTATTGGATTGGAAGTCTTAAACTAAACACGTTCAAGAGTGTTTATTAAATAAAGAGGATCTGAGTATTCACGTCGAACCGGATTTCGGCCTAAAAAGATTCCAAATTCAATTCCAAGTGGAAAGTGATTGGTTCGCAGATGTATTTTCAATTTTTTTGACGGCAAAAAAATTATTCTTTTCTTGTCTTGTCAAAGAAATTTCTCTCCCCTTCCATTCTGATTGCTTCGGATTTTTTTAACTTCATATAAATATATACATCTTTACTTTTTGTGGTATCTGAAGACGAACGTTTACTTCAAATTCGTTCGGACAAAATAAATCATATACGACATTTTTAGCGGTTTTTTAGAAACCTTAGTTTATATTATTTCCTGCGGTGAATTAAGTATTCAATCCACAGTAGCAATAAAATCTCTCTTAATGCAGACGTAATTATGCTTAGATTTATCTAAAAAAAGCTCTTGTAGATTGTAGACAAAGCTAGCAATAAATTCACATAATCCAGAGTCACATAAAATTAATGCTTCGAATATCGTTCCTCTAATAATATAATTGAGTCCATCCGTTTGAAGGAAAGAACCCTTAAAATTTAATCATAAGGTGGCTGGTTCGTATGTATCAAGAGCAATGAAATACATTTTTCATAATTTTGGAAGGATTTATGAGAGTTATCAGTCTTTGGCTTCCTAAGTATGGAATATTGTTCTGATCAAAAGAGGCAGAAATGATTGAGTATTTTAATTGGAACAAAAGCCATTTCGGTTAATTCAGATTTCTATCGATTTTTTTAGTGATAAATATTATTGAGCTTTTAATTTATCGATTTAGAATAATGTTTAGAGAATTCATTTACTGTTAATTCACAAAAATTGAACGTGGGAAAGATTAGTGGATATAAAACGCTCCATTTTATACTATTTAAAGTAATATTTATTTATTTTTTTTGGATCATGAAGCATGCATAATATGTTTAAGCAAGCATTCACTTTACTCGATGCACTCAGTTCAAGGATTACTGCTATTTTAATCACAAAGAATCTTAAAGGAAAAGCAGCTCATTCGTAGAACATTATGGTTTTGTTTTTGAAAAAAATTATCTCGTTCTGGAATTTTAGCCATTAAATAATGCACACACAAAAAGAATATGTTACTTTACTAAGAAAACTTTTACTAGGAAAAAATAAGTACCGTTATGCGATTGCTAGGTCCTGCAATAAACGGATATTTCGTTTACTCACGAAAAAGATTGATTTGGAATCCACAGAATCACAGCGAATGAACAAGTCATGAAAAATATTGAATTTATCTTTCAATTCAGAAAACCTTTGATTCCTGTAATTGATAACCAATCCGCCACTGACATGAGTGCAATGAATTATATCGCCAATATTCTTTGAGTTATTTTCCTAAAATGTGAAATATCGAAACAAAGTGTCAATTCCAAATGTACCTTTTGTATTATTACATCGTGTACAATATATTAAATATTTTTTACGTTAATGTTGATCGAAATATATTCATAAATATTTTATTAGTTCGGATGATTTCTGATCTAATTTTCCTTGATATGCTTTCCCCGAGATTAGCTATTCCATAAATATGTGATGAGCCGAATAACTAGGTTCGTTCATAATTTTAATTTTTAACAAAAATTTCAAATATTTAAGGCGACCGGAAATCGAAGGAGAGTGAGCTGCGGAAGCAGACGAACACCGCATGACAACGGCGCGTTATTTATTTATTACTCTGAAATAGGGCTTATTCTTAATAATCCACTTTTTTAAATTAATTTTTTAATAACTAAAAAGTTACTTTACATTAAAAAATAACATATTTTGGGATTATTTAAAATACTTTAAAGAGGCATAGAATACAATGATGCAATCTATGTTTTCAATCAATAAAAACCCAAGGAATATCGATTTGAAACTTCTTTGTTGATTAACTAAAGTATAAAGGGTATTTAGATAATAAGGGTAGTTAATAGTAATAAATAGTAGTTAATTAGGGTAATTTTAGTTGTTAGGGTAGTTAATTCAAAATATTTACGCATAGAGCTCGCCAATATGCAACACAGAAACCTCATTTTAAGAAAACTCGTAATTAATACTTGCAATTTCATTTACGCACCCATTCTACTTATCGCGAATGTTTATATAGTTATTTATATGGATTCTCTTTCGATTATTGTTCCAGACACTCAATCCTGGAGAAAATCACAGTGAAGATTTGATTTTCTCAAGAATAATATCCTCAAAATTTTATTAATATTACTTATTTTCTTATAACAGTTTTATGTTCCCCATTTTTTATAATTCATAGAGAGTTACACGCTTTGTATTCATGAATTCAACCTAAAGATATAGGAGAAGTCCATTCCTTAGTCAATATTTATATGGATACTCTCCGAGCCCCTTTACAGTGTGTGGCAGTGGGTGCAAGCACCATGACTCTATTTGTCTAAACGATTGCTCATGAGTATTCTTCAAAGGAAGAATGAAGTTTCACATCCGTTAGTTTTTGCATCTATTTATTTCATTTTGGACTGTACATTAGATTGGCTTGCATATAGTAGAGATCACACGTAAACAGAAAAGTTAAAAATAACACGCATTCCATAGTTATGCACATAGCAGAAAGAAATGCAAGGGAATCGAGTACCGCTTTTCAAAAATGTGAGCATAACATACGAGTCCTGTTTTATAATACATGATAATTTGGAGAGGAATCGAATGCTCACGCCTGAGGCGGTCAAAATGACACTCTGCCGACTCATTTGACGACAAAAGGCGTTTTACGATTTTCAGCTTTTATGTTCTCGACGAAACAAATACATTTTACGATCGAAATTCTACTGCTCCGCCATTTAATGAGACATCACTTAAAGTGAAGCAATAAAACAACGAATCATGTGAAGGCATGGCACAAATGTTTAACCATTGCATGAGACGAATCAATCTATAAAGAGATTAAAGAAAGTGAACAAATCTGAACGCGTCAATGAAAGTAGAAAAATAAGCGGTTCGTAAATTATAATGCAGAGTATAAATGAAGTAATGAGACTCGCATTGGTCTAAGCAAATCGATGAGGCATAAAGTTACCATTGCGATCAAAAGAAGAGAGAATATCCCTTTAGGTATTATTTCACTCGACCACCATTCAAGTACATCGCTTTATCTACGGAAAAGTGTCCACTGACTCAAGATAACGATGAATGACGACTCAGACAAAAAATGACATTAAATACACACGTATTCACTTGGAAGCCTCTAATCATTAACCGGGAGATCTGCAAACATATTGCGATAGATAAAACTTGGGCGCGATGTTTCTCAAATGAAAGTCTGAAGGAAAAGTAACTCTTTAGTTTTAAATAATTTATTTGAATTCCCGTTCCAGCGTAAGAAGTAAAAAGTGATGAGGAAGGATTTAAATTTTATACTAACAATTCAACACAGACTTGATAAAACAAATTAAATACTCATTCATTCAATACTTCCTTCTATTATCATATGAAGTTTGGAACTTAAAGAATGAGAAAGCAATTGAATTTCCAACGAATCATTTTTAGGTTTTCTGTCCCACAACGTTATCCTCGGATAGTTTGGAGCCAAAATTTCGTGGGATTAATACCACGTATTCAGTACTTTTCGTTGAGGATTATTATTTATTAAATTTATTTTCGTATGAGAACCATACAGCAGAGCTTATGAGTATTATTTGAAAATGAAAGTGTATTGAAATATAAAAAAGAAATGGATTTTGGTGAATTCGCGAGATAAAACAAATCTAAAATGGTTTAAAAGGCACATTAAATTATTCGATGACTCGTTGAATTATCTATGCATATCCACATAATTACAACCGAAGAATAAGGAACATAAAGAAGCGAAGTAATCAGCTGTTACAAGGAAGAGGGAGAGGTTATCTGCTATGAGGCGTATAATGAGCAATTGCAGGAACATAACAAAGCCGATAACGACTTCGTTGAGATATCCCTTAAAATAACGAGTTGAGGAAATGTTTGTTCGAAGGGAGACGAGGTGAATGGGAAAAATCGGAAAGTGAATTTTAGGCCGAGTAATTGAGGTGTAACCGGAAACTTTAAAAGAACGGATCTCGAGCCAATGGCGTTAAAGGCATGATCACTATTTCTGAAAGTCATTGCGAATAGCTGAGGATACATACATACATACATACATACATTGGTCTTTATTAGGATAAGGAATGGCGAAAAATTTAAAGAAAAACGTACGGGATATTAAATATTTTAAGACTTCTGGGGCTGACGATATGTCGAGTGCAGAACGAAAACAAGGAGGGGAAATTGTTTTTTGGATGTTATTCAGGATTTCTTTAAATAAAGGAAAAACACCCGAAGATCGGCGGAGCGCTTTTCGATTCACAATGGGAGGCGTTCAGATTGGAATACTTATCAGCGGATGTAAACAAATAAAGAAGCCGATATCAACTACATTCGATGCTTTCTGGTTATCAAACGAATGAGGCAAGGTTTGGTTTTCTTAAGGAGTGTTTGCAATTGCTAAGCAAATGAGAGTTTTATGTGTTTATATTAGATATGATGTACGTAAAGAGTACATTTTAATAAGAGATGCGTGAGAATTAAAATTGCATTTCTACTGAAATATAAAATAGAGCGGATGAGAACTCGTACTAAAGGGGAAAAAACGTAATTACTCAATGCTCATACGGGTTAATTAGAGAATTTATGTAAAACGAGTTGTTTACTGTCTGAATATGATGACGAATTGAAAATGAAACCGTCTTCTGGAAAAATTTCCGTCGTAAATATAAGCAGAAGATGAATTTGATAAAATACGATGAGATTTGATATAATTCGATAATTTTTATACATTACGTCAGAATCAAATGAGACGATATGCCAAGAAAAATTGGAAAAACATTTGTTTTTCAAACATTTTGCGATAAAAGAGCTCGATGAACAGCAAGAGTTGCTCTTGAAAACACTGATTCAAGAAAAACAAGAAGTCGAATAAATAAATATTAGTTATTTTCATAAAATCATTGATTTTCCCTCTTATTAATGACATTTGTGACTGTATTTACTCAGAAATTTGGTTATTCATCAACATTACTTTTAGGGCGATGAAAAGAGCAAAGGAACATTAGTTGCAGAAGGATTTATAAATGATTTTAAAAGAAGATTTAAAAGAGAAAACTAACAAATTTTTGAATCGTGAACTTCACAATTACTAAAAAAGCGATATTAACCAATTATTAAATCCGAATAGAGAAATGACATCTGATCAGAGTCAATATTCAGGGCATAACATTTAGCAGAGAGTAACTGGAGAAAATCAAAAACATAAAAATAAGATGAAAGACATGACATTATGAGAAGGTTTAGGAAAACAAATAGCATTTCATGGACTTTAAAAGTGAATGAAAGGGAAGCGCAGAAGGTAAATACACAGACAGTTTTTGGGGCAGAATTTGGAGGTGTTTAGGGAACAAGTTTATTATAAACACCAAACTGTTAGAGAATATGTCAGAATGGCAAAATAAAACTCATACCTAAACCAATTCAAATAAATGAGATTGAATATGTATAATAGTTGAATTTTCATTATATCATTTCAGCTATTCTTCGACGATAAATAAGGTGTTTTTACCTTGCCACTCTCTTTTGAACACTCTCAAGAGGAATAGAATTTCATTGTAAAATGAGTATTGGGGTGATATGAGGTCTTAAGAACAACCTAAACGAAGAAAGCTCGACAACAAAGCCCAACATATCGTTCTGACTGACGATGACACTAAATAGCAATGTACCGAGAATATGTTCACAGTTCAATTCACTAGTTCCTTGGATACGCTCTGACCAATACTCTTATAGTTTGATAGAGCGTTTAAAAGTTTTACAATAAAAGACGACTTCCAATTATTAATTAACTAACAGTTGAAGGGAAAACGTTATCTTTTATACAATTATAAAGGACGACAACATGTGGTAAAAACTCTTAAAACATTTGGTGTTATTTAGTTTTTTTGAAATGAGTTTGAAATAGTATACGATCAGATATTGACGATCCATACAAATAATGCGCGAACCAATTTTCCAAATGATTATAGGTCTTTGGGAAGAATTGCATCTTACATTAGATGTGCTATGATGTTATTAATGTCATAGGAAATTTCAGAAATGTTTTTGCGCGTCCGAATTTATGATTGAAACATAGATTCCGATAAATAATTCGGTCAGTCTCATTTCCACTATTGGTTTAATGCACGCATTAGCAGTATAAGCGAATTGATGTCAATAATATAATTATACTGAAAAGGCAATAAATAACCCAACACCAAGCGTGTTAGTCACACGTTCGTTGATTGGGAAAACGAAATAATGCTAAATAATATGTAAATTCTACTCTATTACAATTAATAAATTCCAAACGAATTTAAAACATAGAAATGTTTTTAGATTTATAGAGGAATAATCCAGAACATAACGTAAGGGAAATTTCAAGTTACCGACGTAAAATTTGTCGATTGTAAAGATTTGAAAAGAAATAGTTCCGAACTTCTACAGTCGCTCATTTTAAAAATATCTCGAATTCTTTACCAGTTAGTATACGATACCGTTCTTTAAGGAATATTTCAATGGAGAGAATTCAAAGAAAGACGAGTTCCCTCAAAAGACAGAAACCAAAGACGATATTCATCACTTCCACTCTTATTAGAAGCAGATAAAAGATCAATTGAATGGGTTCTTTAGAGGCGACCATCTCTTTGATGAAGGTAGTCGATACGTGGGAGTGCCATATGCTTTATTGCAGCATGACGAGTTTATTAAGGATATTTTTATGCTCGGGATTCATATCTCTTCATTAATTTCTATCAAAGCGCAGTTGATGAAATTTCCGTTCTGTTTTATCGAAATATCCTTCGCTCTATAATAGGAACACTCGACTGACTATTAATCCTCAAATGGCTACGGTCTCATTAGTGAACATATTCTCTCAAGATATTCTGCTTTGATTGAGTCTGCTGGGTGAGATTACACCGCACAAATTATAGGTTCAATTCCTAATCAGTAAATAGTGGACTTTTCCTCAAAAGAATGTTTCCTTTGCTGGAAAATACAAATAAAATGCACAAAGAAAATGCTTAAGGTTAACAAAATTAACTTCGACACGCTTCCTATATGTAATTGGTAAAAACTTGTTCAGTTGCAATCCACTTTATAATCATTCTTGTTATATATTCAGTGACGGCATCTTATTTGCAGCTCTACTACACGCCCTCGCTCATCCTAATCGGCTCAGCGGGAAACATTCTGTCCCTGATCGTGATACGCTCCTCGGTGCAGCTGCGGAGGCTCTCCGCCTCCGCGTACCTGTGTGGCCTCGCCGTCTCAGACACCTTTTACCTCGCAGCCATCCTCGTTCCGTGGCTCTCTTTCATCCAAGAGGAGTTGAGCCCGAGCGAGAAATCGACTCCACTGCACAGCGGAATCGTCTGTCCCATTATGGTGTACCTATCGCACGTATCCTCATTCCTCAGGTGAACAGAAATAATGATGTTTCGACCATTTATCCCTCGGCGGGAAATATTAGGGAATATAGAAGATGTGCTCGATTAGGCCCAATTCGAATCATATGTAATGGTGCGTAATAATGCTCATGTAACGACTGTAATTCAAACCAAGTACTTGTATACTCCGAGGTTTGAACCTTTGGTATTGAACAGCTTTCTATTTTTCTATTAACAATTTTCATCATAATACTTTGAGTTGTAGAATACATGAATATAAGTCATTGACGACTATTGAATAATCAAACTCGGTGGTACGGTGTTTTAATTCTAAGTGTCGCATTTAATACGACTCTCCAGAAAATTAGTTTAATTGCCGTTAATGTTCATTTGAATACTCTTAAATAATATTTCGTTCTAATTAACTATTTCTTTATATGATTAAAATTTTACTTGCGCATTTCTTGACAATCAATCTGTGCATACACTATCCTCACTCAACACTCGTGAACGTGTTTTGGGGCATCAATACACATCCTTTTGTCCTCTAGTACATTTGATATTCTCCGTGGCTTGGCCTTCCTTCCTGAAGTTACTTATTTTCGACCACCTGAGTCAAGGAGCACTTGATCCTCTTCACCGTAACTATCAAATATGTAATATAGCTCTTTTTTGCTAAAAGATGGTTAATTCCTTTTTGAATCCATTGGTTTTCTTTCATCAGGCGTACTCTCCGCTCAACAGTAAAGGAGGGGTTGCAACTTATCTATTAGAATCAATAGAAGTGCTATGAGATGGGAACCAGATGCGAGGCTTTGATCAAGGATGTCCGAATAAGCAAATATGGATAATGAAGAATGTCATGGATCAGGTGTTTTGGGAAAAGATATTTTTTCGTCTAAAAGTGACTTCAGCAGAAGAGAATGATAATCGAGGATTTCGTTTTCTCAGGCCTACGACAAATATCTCCTTTCGAAAGGCGCTCGAAAATAATGGTTGGTTTGCGAAGGGACATATTTAAATGCAATCGGAATGAGTAGCAATTACCTACGATTAACGACACAGAAGGATAGTAATCACATGTACTGTTTTAAGATATTCTATTATTTTATGAAAAATAAATACACAAGTAAATGGCAGAATAAGGTTCATTATTACATATGATATTACATAGATAGTATTAGCCTTTAATAGAAATGAAATATACTTCGTTCGTATATGATTTAAGGAATTGCAGAACGTGCGTGCGATAAGTTGTGATGTCTGAACCCATAATATCGATTTATATCTCATAAAAGGTTAAAGAAGAATTTTCCCTGAGAATGAAATATAATGTATAAGCATTCGAAGAGTAACCATTTGAAGGAATTGCTTGGAAAGAATTCCGTCGTCAATTTATCCGAATCGACTACCTCTTGGGCACCTGCTTCCATGAATTGATGAAATTCGAGAGAACATGTGAATGTTCGAGAACACACTTCCTTCGGCTGTTTCCAAATAGGTCGAGTTGCACACGTTTGTGATACCGGGTTCGCTGTAGTCCTCAGACCAATTTGACTGAAGAGAAGTTAATAGAACTCATTTGTTTTGATGGGAAAGAAGCATTCACGCTATTGCTACTCGATGCCTACAGTGATTTTCTCATCAATTGTTTCAAAGGAGAGCACTAAAATGGGAAACTTCAAACATTTCTATTTACATATAATTTTAAAACGACCAGTAATTCAAGACAGGTTTTTTATGAAATAATGTAGCTATGTATACAATATTATATTGAGTACCTTAAATGCTGTCATGAAATAAACATCCAATTTTAAATTCGTTGACCAAATGACGCGCGATAAACGATTTCTGGAATAATAACATCTTTCATTTTTTACGAGAACGTGCAATCAAGGCATAATGAGTCGTTTATTATATTGACTTAATCTGCTTTTCGCTGTGATTAAACGAGCAAAAACGCTCATCAATGCATACGCTTTCGAGGCAAATGAGATTTGATCTGGAATGTAAACTAATATAGTCGATTGACAGACTGAGCGGCCATCTTGAATCAGCTGATCAAATCGGCCTAATGATTTCGAATCGATAAATTCGTCGAAATACAAATGTCTACAAAGAGCTCGTTTAGGAAATGGGATGATTCCAATCGTATGCAATGGAATATTTACATCTGGCCAATGCGAGCGCGCATTTCACGATATCAAGCAAACGTCCAATAAAATATTTCCCGAAATTTCTCGTCACACAATGTGCGGCGTCTCCCTTTTGATTTGCGTGATTAAATGACTCAATTCGGGTTTGCTTCTATTTGTGGCCCTATTTAATTAAAATTGCCACGATGGAAGAGGGTATCAAACAAAAGCAGGGTCAATATGTTTGAATGAAAAACGGCCCAAATTCAAGAGAGACCTTTTGGACAATCTTTACGCCTCAGAGGGAAACCAACGTTATGCAGATATTAAATATTTTCAGTAATTCAGAGTGAGAATGAGTTAATAGGGTTCGTTGTGCTCTTATTCTAGGAGAGTAATTAGACGAATTTAAAGAGAGCTGAGAGTTGATAAAGAATACGAATGGTAATTCGGCGAAATTTCCATTACTTGTGAACTATTATATATCAAAAATGTATTGGGATCGACTTGAAAACAGTAGATTCTGGTTCGAATCACTTCCTTTACTCGTAAATTATCGGTAGTCACACATAAATCAACACAAACGACTTAAAGTTCATAGAGTTTCGTGCGTTTCGCAGCGAAAGCCGAATGAAACGAGTGAAAGCGAAAACGGAACAAAGGCCGGATATTCTTTCTTCAGTTTTCACGGTGCTCTTCTTATTTGTGAGTATATGAAGTCCTTTGACATTAATTCGCCGTGACGGACTTATTTCTATTCTTATTCGGTGAAAATGCGTATGAATCAGTCTAATTCTGTGCATCTCAGTTTACTTTCGAAATCCAAAGAATCGGGACGAAATTGTTATTTTCTCTTCAGATAAATATTACTTTGAAGCACCGTTCGTTTACTACGTAAGACTGCATTCATTTTTTGCAATTCATATTAGTATTCAGTTAATGTTAACTTTCATTTACTTGAAAGGAAGCATTTCTTATGAACTTAATTATATGTTATTATTATGAAATTAAGTAAATTTATTATTTATTGTAGAATACCTTAAGAAAATTTAAAAGCTGCGGATAGCATCTCTCAAAACATTATAAGATTTGAAATTTATTAGGCAGGGAAAGTATTTTAAATTGCACTTTTTTATCATTTGCGCGATACGTTAAAGTGAATTGCAAGGATATGGCACAACTTCCAACAATGCAATTTAAGACGGTGTTGCATTGATTGATATTTCTGATATGAAAATAAAGTACTCTTTGACCGTGGTTTGAACCAACGTAATTTTGTGATGGATTTGCGAGTTATCCTCATTTATTCTTAAATCATTTTACGGTTTGACCATTTATTTTCCTTTCCCATAACTGCGTTTCCGTAACTCATTCCTCTAGAAACGTCTTTCGAAGAACATCTGTTACATTTTACTCCTTAAAAGTGTGGGTTAGGGTCAGTTCTCAGGATTGAGTCGCAGATGGTCTTTTATTCACAGTGTGCTATTACTAAATGAAGGTACTTTCCCTGCTTATCCCTCACTTCCTGGAAAAAAGAGAATTTTTGGTGACGAAAGAGATGTAGGTATCATAGGAAGAATATGTGAGGCATTGCTTTCAGAAGTACATTCATTAAGAAAGAGGCCATTGAAGTACTTCTGGTGGCTTAACCAATTTTCGTCCTTTTAAAGGAATGAAAAGAAAGGCCGAGGATAAAGAAGATTATAAGTAAAGAGTGTCTTACATAAAAAATTAATTTCATCTTACACCGTAGACATTCGATGAAAATTAATTTGAAATAGAAAAGAAAATCAATAGTGACTACTTAAGGAAGCTTTTTCCACGTTATTTAAACGAAAACTTACTTTTATTAGAGGAATCAAATTCTCATTATTCCTTCATATAGATGGATTCTTAAAATATTTTGCGTTTTAAAAAGAATAATACAATATATGTAAAATAATAAATGTTAAATGGTTAAAAAATAAAATAGTATTATATACTTTTTGTATTATATATACATATAGATACAGAATATTATATACAGTAGATATACAGAACAGATTCTATTCGATATATATTATCTTTAACTGAAATAAGTAAATGTCGAAAGCTTGAAGAACGAAAAGTTAAAGGCTGAAATCATGGATTTGAATCTCGCTTTGAATCTCTCATCCGAAGTCCAAATTGCATTTGTATTCCAGAGACTGCATCAAATGTATTAGAGGTCCGCATCAGCTTCTCGAGATGCCTTTTAAAAGGGAAAATTTGATTTGAGAAAAGACGAGAGAAAAGCCACTTTTATGAACTAGAAAAATGTCATATTCTGGATGAGAAAGCGTGTGTGGAATTAAATAAAAACCACGTGCGTCGTGAGTTCAAAGATGTTAAGAATAACATTTTGTCTTCGGATTCTGACAAATACACGTTTTGAATGGACAAATTTCTTTCGTACTTTAAATATATACTAATGTACAAATAACTACGCATAAATTATTCAACAATCTATTCAAATCATCACAATATCAGATTAATACCCCTTTCATTAATATTTGACCTTTTGTTAAAATTTATATCCGAATATTTTCTCAAATATACTTTCATACTATTTATAATTTTTGAATCTCACCCATTCGTATAATCATTAAAAGGATTAAAAAACGCTGGTGAAAGTATATGACAGTTCTATTCTATGTAAAAAATCTTTATTCTTTATTATATCTATCCAATTAATCTTCTGAATTCCTTTCAAAGTGCACAAGTCAAAGCTTTTTAGATATTTGATATTACTTCGTACGTACTGTACGTAATGTACACGTCTACGATCCGTTTAAGACATTACTCTAGACGAAGCTTTTCATCAGTTTCTTCGTGTTTCATTAACCCCACTGGTTAGTGTCTCTTTCTATTTAAGGCTGCTTTGGCCTTGGATATCCCATTTCCTTTGTGCATCTCTTGTGAGCGTACTTCTCAGGTACTTCATACGTTTTTATAAGGAATCCACGAAAATATATGGTTTTATTAGTCTCTCCGTTAATATATTGTAAAAATTCGTCCATTTAATTACTTTACTTCTTCCAATTGCTGTTTAACATCTTCGAAGCATTTAAATTGTTCCGTATCTCGTTTATCATTCCCAACGAGTGTCGATTCGCAGATTGAAAGAGCGACTCTTTTAAAGAAGTGCTTCCGATCGCAATAAAAACGGAATATTTGACTTCTTTCAAATGATTGCCATTTAACTTCAACTTGGGCCTTTGATTTCGCCTAATGACAAATCAGTTCCTAGGTGCGACACCATCTTCGTCAACAATCAGTTTCAACTTTCTAATTTAGTCGAAATACATTTTAAATGCGCAAAATGGCGAAAAAATAATTATTGAAGGAATACACGAATCGAAATGAGGAAATTTTCATATTGCGCTCACATTTGATACTTCGAAGGGAGACAAAGCGAACTAAGAGTATTTGAAGATAAGAAAAATTGAGGTCTTTGCTTTACTCAGATCAAATAGTACTTAATACTGAAAGCCTAAAAATTTCTCCTTCTTTACTGGATTAGTTTTTAGATCTAAAAAGTAAACAGTTTGAATACAAATGATAACTGTCGATTAAATAAAATAGGTCTGTCCAAAAGTCAATTTTATTTCCAGATTCAAAAATTTCATACAAAAATATCCATACTAATAAATTTGTAATCAAGGAGATAGATTCATCGATATCAAAGTATGTTATATATATTCTAAAATCCATTATTATGTCTTTTCATGTTATCCGTTCTGTTTTATTGCATCTTAAATTATTCTTAAAAATCGCTTTGATTCTTCAATTCCCGGTTCTTTCCTCATTCCGCTGCATTTCTGCTAAAAAGGATTTTATGAGAAAAGACATTCTACGGAAAACCTCTTTTTAATGAATTTAAGAAGAACATCTAAGCATACTTACTTTATCACATCATTGTATCTTGATCCGTCTATTTCTCAAATAATTTCTCTCGAATTTCATCCCAACCTCTACTTTATTTGCATTATTTATTGTCTACGCATCATTCTAAGAATTCAAGGCTTCGAATTTATGTTGAAATTTTGGAGTAAATTGAATGATTACGGGACAATATTTATAGTGCACCAAAACGTATTTATGTAAAATTTGAGTCAAGTCGACATTGGCTTTAGTTCATCGGAAAAATCCCGGAAAAGGTTCAATATCATCTGATGCTGTGTACAAAGTGAATATCTTTTGGGTTAAATAATTGGCTCTTTTCTATAAATTAAGAAGTACTTCTTCCTCTAATACAAGATTATTTCGAATAAATAATTCTAGAAGTGCGTCGATGACTCTGATTAATAGTTGTCGTATGTTTTAGACTTCAAATTCCAGGAATTTGAAGAATATTTCAAGTGATAAAAACATATTTATAAATACTAAATACATCCTTCGACGAAATGATTCCATCGAAGAAGACTTTTCAATGTTTTATCATTCACATAGAACTATAGAAGCATTAGTATATTGATGCCTGAGTAAAGTAAAAAGCCACTTCGTAAGTCTAAAAATACATCTCTTTAATTTATTGTGAACAAAATTTTCGTATGATTTTCATGACTGTTTTGTTGTTTATGTTCTCAAAATGACTTTATTGATTTATGGCTTCTCTTCTGAATTTTCCCTAATTAATTGGGTTTTTGTGTGTAATCGGGAGAAGAGAGCGATAAAAAGAGAAAATTCCGAATACGATTTTACAATTATCGAGTTTCATTTAAAACTTCATGAAATGGAATGTCAATTTGGAGTCTGCATCAGTGAAAGAGAACTCTTGGAATATTGAATTTTAAGTTAAAATGATGTTAAAGGGAATTAGATGATCAAATTACGATAAAACTTCTATTTTTCTATTCGCTACATTATTGTAATTCTAATTTTATTCAAGATTAGGAAATTCAGTGTAAAATGGCTGACCTTTCAGAGTAATTACATTTTGTAAATAATGTACTTGAAACACATATGTGATAATGATTAAGTTTTCTTTTTATGAAAGTTGAAAAAACTTATCAACTCGCTAAAAATCAATTTTTTGATGAGTTTAACGTATCAGTATAATAACATTTTGCCTCATCAAGTGTACCCTTAAATAGTAGCAAGATGTCAATTAGCAAAATAGCTTGTAATTTTCCGCAGTTATTACACGGAATTTGTCTCTGCAGCGCGTGGCTGGTGCTGGCGTTCACGGCCGAGCGCTTCGTGGCGGTGCGCTATCCGCTCAAGAGGGCGTCCATCTGCACCACAAGAAGGGCACGCCTCATCATCTGCATCCTCACACTCATCTCACTCACGTCGTTCACCCCTCTGCTGTTCCTCGCGAGGGCGCAGGAGTTCCGAAGCCCAGAAGCGCAGTTCTTTGAGGTGAGCGTCTTCTGCAATCCGTCTAATAAAAGGAAGAAACTCTGCAAATGGAGAACCATGAAGATTACTCGATATTTGAAATTGGAATATGTTCGCGGGAGGCATTATAATTTGAAAGTTGCCACTATCATATCCTCCTAAAAATGCGGTTATTTGAATCGTGTTATTAAAATTACGGTACTTGAGAATTCTTGCTAACTTGTCTATCGCTTTTTGTAATTTAGGCAATTATAATAATTTTGAGGTCATGTTAATTCTCGGAATCTCTGTTGTATTTATCTTTCCTTCCTTCACATGAATCTTTCATTAACATTTTTATAATAGTGTAGGATGGAGAGATAAGAACTCTTTCCATAATTTATGCCTGAAAACCCGTTTCTCCCTTTTTCTCTAAAAATGCGTTTTTCTCTCATTTTACTCTTCACATATCTACACTGTATGAGCCCTTAAATAATTTCACTAATAAAAAACACATTTTGTGTACACCCTCTTCAAATTCTAGCGGATCAAGGGCTTGATATTTGGAGGGTGTTTTTTTCGCTCGGACGACTTCGATGAATAATTTAACATTTATAATATTCCAGTTTTCTCGAGCCACTGATTCGAGAGGAATTAAAGATAATGATATTTCCTCGGTAAACTTTACCTTTTAAAATGTTAATTTTAAAGGTTTAACTGCAATGACATCTCGCAGAAGATAATGGGCATCATAATTCCCCTAATTTGTCTTTTTAATTAGGTTACTGAAGTACGGAAGTCCTTTCAATGGCATTTCTTTTTTTAACAAAGCGCACACTTTTGACAATATCGATCGTTTGTTAAGCACCTGTGTTTTATGATTTATTCATAATTCTTGAACCATATCAGAGTTTACAATTGCAATGCCAAAGAAATCAATTGGAAAATAGAATTAAAGTTTGAATGATTAACATTTTGTCTTTTATCGGAATATTTTCAATTAATGACGCACTACAATATAATGATAACCACTCTTTTAATACCTCTTTATAACTTGGTTAAGGTACTTGATGGCATTTAATCCTTAAATGCACTTGTGAAGATATCGATGGAATAACGACATCTTTAAGTAAATATTCTCGCTCACAAATATTACAGCAAAGATAATATATAATTAATAATACAATTCAATTCAATAAATGGAGAATACAAAGAGCTAAGGGAATTATTACTTCAGAAGAAAGACTGATAACGAGAATAATATTTAGATTAAGACTTTAAAACATCCAAATTAAATTTTTTTTAGCTAACTTTGATCCTTTATAAGGAATATAGAACTCCTGAGAACATTTGATAGCATAATTCCCCAACTAAATTCACTCTTCCATTCTTATTTAAAACCTTTTTTAGCTTTATATTTTACTGAATGCGGGCGCATTATGTGTACTAATATTTTAATGTACAATATTAACCAATGTAAATTTATAAATTGTAGCCTAACTTTCATGCGCATATCATTTGAATTGTAGCGTTTCAATTCCGTTTTATTTCAGAAATCCCTGTAAATATAGAGATATATTTGGCGAACCTAAAAAATTGACTATTTCTTAAAATGTGAAAATTACTTTGTAAGTGAAAATTTATAAAATGTATAAAATGTGAAAGTACTGGAGGCAGGCGCCAAAATTTCAATATAATCTGTCTTTAGAACTTTAATTTTATGGACATTTCATTTGTAAATTTTCCTTCGAGAGATCGATGTAAATCAGAGGAAATTTTGAAGTGCTCCAACAATAAGAATGCATCGGAATAATTTTTAATCACACTATTCAATTAAATGTACTTAAAACTGGCGATTGGATGCTCCCTAATATACTCCCAATCATTGGATAAAACTGGGCCTTACTCTGCACCTCCATATCTGTTTACAAATTTTGCCATAGTTCGCCTTTAAGAATGAAGATGCGTGTGTAGGAAACCCAGAGCTTTCTGAAAGATAAAGGATTACAAAGCCATAAAACATCTGTTCCTAACCATAAATACAGCCATCGAGAGATGTTATCCATTCCTCGCGCACAGCTGCACTGCCTTGCGGAATGGATTCCTTATACTCTCGCCTAACAATCTGAAACTTTGGGAATATTTTCAGAAAATATACTACTTTAAGTAGTTTACGAAAATAAACTAGATGCTACTTTGAGAATAATATCGATTTTTTTTATCGGATAAACCAGATGCTGCCATAACCGATTCTATTATTGAAAACTTTTCCCCACCAAGGTTGTACGAGAAATCATTACAGATTGGTTTTCGTCCAAATATTAAATTACTGCGGAACAGTTAACTTCTATTAATGTCACTCTCCCAATATCGACATTTTTCATAACTTTATCTAAATCATTACAAAGGACCGATCTACCCTTTATTTCCCTTTATATAGATAACTATTTCATCCCAAATATCTTAACCTTCATCAATTTCTGTTCGCAGATATAGTTAATATTTCGGCTTTAAATTTCTTCTTCTTGATCAGTAAATTGATTGATTCAATGGGAAAACATACGCCGTTGGATGGAACTTCCTTTCGAAATTCCGTTTTCAAAAATTATAAATGAATAGGAAAGAGTGACTTACAAAAGCGCCTTCAGTGAAATTCAACACATATTTAAACGTATATGAAATATAAGATGAATCATTAAAAATGATTCCAAGAAATTCATACCGAATCTTGAATGAACTCAAAGGAAATATTAATTGTAACATTTATTTCTAATCATTCTTTTTTCTTGCTTCATATTTTGCCGATAATCGCTTTCTTGCTATTCATTAATGTACAATTTTAATTTACATTAATATTTAATACATTAATATTTAATACAATTTAAATATTTTAAATAATTTACAGATAAAAATGTTTTTAATAAAAAAACGATTGAATTGTTTTAAAAATCATCTTAATAGCTTGGTTTTTTTTTGGTATCATGTTCACTATACGTCAATATCATCCAAAATATAGATTCCAGAACATTTATTCTTTTTCCATTAGCTTTCATGAAACTACATTTAGAAAATTTCCAGTAGTTAATATTTCATAAGTATCTGTTGGCTTTAGATTTTTAAAAGGCTAGATTTCAAATTTTCACTATTCTTCATTAATTTATGAAATATGACACCTTAGAATTATTATCTTGATCTTAATTCTCGCTAAAAATCCGCAGTTATGGTCATATATAACATGATATGATAAAATGACAAACGAAAAAGATTATTACGCTCTTCAAATCATGGTGTTGTTTCACTCGACGAAATATATTGCTATATAATAATAGTTTCTGTAAAATATTAAATCCATGTATTCCACAGATAATAGCCTTAATAGCGAAGTTATATCAAAACCTTTGACGATAAATTGTCGATATCGGAGCTGCTTTAAGGCCCTCATTCTAATTCATAATGAGAGGCAAAACATTAACTCTGAGAAACAGCTGCTTCATTTGAAATATTAATATTTCAATCAATATCTTTCTCGTTAATAGGCAAATCAGGGCGTCATTTATTTTCGCTTTGTTAGTGCGTCTATAAAATTCTGAATTAATTTCATGAAAGGGACGATGATTAGAAGAGTTCGTATAATAAACAGTTTCAACGTTGATAAGGTCCGTGAAGAACACACTTGGGTTTCGATAAAAGGTGAATGAATTAGTGGCTGATCTGAAGGTGTGCAAACATTGAAGTATCAACATAAAGTGAGGGACAAAAAGCTGCTCAAATGAAACCCTTGAAGTGAACCTGTATATCATGGAAAACCATGGGGAACGTCAAATTTTAAGCGATGTTACTGAAATTTGTTGCATTAAAGTCGACGTCTAAAGGAAATTTAAAATACTATCGAAAGATTTATACTCGGTGTAAAAATACTAAACATAAAGGAACCTGGAGACATATTCTGAAATTGATCTCCGAAAAGAAAAGAGAAATAAAGCCAGGTTTATAGAATAAAATGGATATTCTACAACGGTGAAACGGAGTAGGTTTTCATTCCATCTCAATAAAATTTGTTTAACTAAAGATTAAGTGTTTTATCTCTTGAATTATTACTGACTATCGTATTCATTTTCTTTCTTAAAAACTTTTAATTGAATGCAATTTCCAGTCTCAAGATGTCTTTTGTTGATTCTTAATATACGGAATGACTAAGAAGAGAGTAACGAAAAAACGAATAGCGTCTTTCTCAGATGACATTCGATTCCTTTGGAGGAGTGTGTTCCGATGTTTCATTCATCAACGTCAAAAGAATAAAAATATATTCGATGGCGAATCTTTTATGTCCGAAAAAAGACCTTTTTCTCTGATTGATTGGTAAGAAAAAGGAATGCGTGAGTCTTTTGAAGGAAAGCAGATTTTATGGAGTCAATAAGTCCGTTTTAACGATATGATGAATTGGAACATCTTTTCACTTTCGCAAACGAGTGCTTCCAAATGCGAGATGCCGGCTTCGATTCCCGGAAAGTTTGGGGTAAGTGTTCTCATATAGACTGTCCTGCGATTGTGTGTTTGAGCATTTACTTGTCTCATTATTCTAAAAACAAATCTAAATCGAGCTTGTGACGGTTAAAGTCATTTTTCCTTCAAAGTAAACTATATTCTTTCAGTATAAATATTGATTTGAATTTTGTCAATTAAAATGTTTATACAAATAAATATTTTGTTTTATTAGTGAAAAATTAATATTCGCGAAACAACGAATTCGCGGACAACTAAATCACATCATTAAAGAGGAAAAGTTGTGTGGATCAAATTAAATTGCTCTTTTCAGTAATTAATAGGTAATCGCATGGAGTTCAAGGTAAAATCATGGTAAGAACTGATTTAAGAGTTCCTCTTGTATTCTCGTCAAGGTGTATCAGAGGGCAAACAGCATAAAATGGAAGGGAAATGGATCCTTATAAGGATAGCCATTTGTATTCGATACGATTTAAATACAATCAGAGTGAATGATATAATATCTGCTTTTACTGTAAATTTCAGAAATAGATAATTCAGCTGAGTAGAGTCCCTTCATCTGCTTCCATTCTGTTTAAATAGAGTAATTTTGAGAGAAAAAAGGCGAATATAAGTTGGAAATTTTAAGAACAAAATTCGAGCTTAAACTTTATGTATCGTGGAAAATTTTAACCGTACGTGGTAGAAAGAGGAGAATCTGTGTCATGAGAACCCTCGATGCATACTATATGTGAGATTAGCAAGAGTTGAGGAAGATCCTTCATTTTTAAGTGCGTCTATTTTATGAATATAAGAAGATGATTCTTGAGGTCACTCTCAAAATATCTACTGTAATTTCTGTTCCTGTAAAGAATATTGAAGTTTAAAGAATACCATAATCTCGAGTTTGTACAAGGAACGGGAAAACGACAACCGTTTCATTAACTTCAGCAAAAGGAAGATAAATAAAATCAAATGGATTCCATTGAACTTTGAAGGCCTCTCGAAATAAAAATAATTCGCGACGGAAAGCACAATAACTATGGACCGATTTGGAAGAAACTTTCTCGGAATGTTCTTCAACTAATTGGCGTTCTCATAATATTTCTCTTATATACACAAAAGAAGCCGATAAGCACAAGGGACTTTCTCAAAACATCGACAATTTTGTAATTGTTTTGTTATAAGAATTTTATACGAAGCGTCTTAACTTAATATTGTTAATTTATATGTATTCTCATTTCATATAGTTTTTATGAGCCACCGACGTCTCTGACAATATTTAAAGAAATATTTTGAAGTATTTTATCCAAACAATTAAACGCGATTGAATTTTAAATTATTTCATCGACTTTTTTCTTTGAAATAATTTGGTGAAAATGGCGTCCTTTACACGTGTCCTTAAACAATGATAATTTATATCAATTGTAGATACCGTTTTGGATCGGTGGGCTGATTTGTAAAGGAGTGGTCACTGAATCTAATTTATGAAATAATAATACATCTATCAAATTTCCCAAATTATCAACTTCACGTAGTGGCACATCAGGTGAGACCTGGTCTTAAAGCAATTTTCGTCTGATTCTAAACGACGTATCCGTTTGCTCAGGTGCTTTCTTCCGATGAGTCAACGAACGTCACCTGGACAACGGAACCTCCGCAGTTGCCCCCGGCGACAGTCGTTTGCAACCTCGACCGCCGCTACGAATGGGTGGGCACCGTGTTCAACAGCGTGGACACGGTCCTGGCGTTCCTGGTGCCTTGTCTGGGGATAGCGGCCCTCAACGTCGGCATCGTGGCTTCGATACGAGAAGTGGGCAAAAGGAGGGTGAAGAGGAGGTCAAACAAGAATCTCGGCGGAGTGCCGTCCTTCCGTTGCGACGCCAATCGGACGCAGCAACCGGTGTTGAGAAGGAAGAGGCCTCACGCTAAGATCACGGGGATGCTTCTAGTCGTATCTACCGTCTTCGTGGCCCTCAACCTTCCATCTTACGTCATCAGGGGAATCATTTTCTTCGAGGTAAGCACTCGACAAAGCTTTATTAATGGAATATCAAGTAACATTTTCTTGCGGAGCGTCGAATTAGTAGTACCGAATTCATATCTTCATTAGTTTTCATTCTCTGCGAGATTCCTTGATGATTGAATAAGAATAAATTCTTTATTTAGCTATGCGCTTCAAAGCAAATTAAGTTTCTCTGATAAATTCTCGTATATTCTGTATGAATAGTATAAAGGATGTTTCCATTTAAAGAAAATCTCCACGAGGTTTACCAAGAAAATATCTTTATTATCATGCAAAATTATTTAACAGGATATCAATCAATCAAAAAACAAGAGGAACACGTCCTCCTCCTCCCCTCCTTCGGGTTCAGTATTTATTCTCCGTCGAAAAATTTGATTGTTCACACTGTCATTTTTCATTCATATTTTTTCACCAATCTGTATACATCTTATTTTTTCAGACTAACTTAATTTTCAATACAAAAACAAATTATTTATACCTATATGTTTATAACATAGGTCGCCAATGTACATATAAATTATAACTAATTATTACTTAAGTTTTAACTTATTATAAATTATTTGAGTGGCGATACATAAATTACTATATTGCTTCTCAATCGCAAAAACGGGCACATTTTTCGAAGTACTGCAGAATAAGGTTAAGGCGAAAAAGAAAATTAGTAACGCACGATTTTACGCAGGAATAAATTATCTATCGACTGCTTTTATTTCATAGATGTCAGTTGCCTCTACTTGATGCTATAATAAATTATCTAATGTACGAAACTTTTAAATTTAACCATAGTAAGATTAACATGGAAGATTCAACATTGATTTAGCTGTTAATAATTAATCGTTCCTTAGATTCAATCATTTTCTATTTAACGATGGGGTCTTCTGCAGGAGTCGAGGGCCATGGACGAGAATGAGAGGAGCACGTCCACACGCCATTTGATCGTCCCTCAACATGCAGCCAATTTGCTCTTCATTACCAATTTCGGAATCAACTTCGCACTTTATTGTGTCTTCGGAAGGAACTTTAGAAGGGCTCTCCGATCGTTCTGCTGCAGGAAACTGGTCTGCAGGTGAGCACATGCATACGGTGCCCTTGAGTTATGGGATTTCTCCAGAGAAATATGATGAAAAATAATTAAATAATATTCGCTTCAGGTGGGAGATAATGGGCGAAAAAATGAAAGCGATCATTATTAAAACATTGCTTTCGAATTTATGTGATTCGGGGACTAAACACGATCGGTCGGTATATCATATTACTATGGAATTCTCTCCGCCGTATAAAATCTCAAGTTTCGTAGTCATCTTAATATATTATGAATCGCTTATAACGAAACTTGATATAATACTCATAAGCGTGCTCTCACCCTATACAACATCTACGCTAGTTTTTTCTGAAGATTGTCCTTTGTATCTTATGAATATATTTAAGTCAAATTACACTAATTTTCCTAATAAATGCTTGTACAGAATGATTTAAGTAGATGAATAGCTCAAGGTTTTAAAAATCTTTTTAGATTTAAATGTTAACCTGAAATAAAATCTGATAAAATGTAAATCTTTACGCCTTTCATTTTCTCCTAATTATGTCACATCCCTTCTTGTTAAAGATCTTCGAATTGAATGTTTTTAAGCGCTGATTTCAGATTAAATTACAAATTCAGGAATCAGCTCAAGTAAATAGTTTGGATTTAATCTATAAAGCCTATCTAATGATTTTATGATCATTATGGAGTATCTAAATATTGTAGAAGGCCATCTACAAATGTTATGGAAAATACTAAGTGCATCATTTATAATTTTTTTTACGCTTTCGTGAGTTGTATTCATATTGCCCAAGGAAATTTATTCGCATACCTGCATCGATCACTATTATTATCACAAAACATCACAGTTTGATGATTCGTTTGGCAAAATTTCTTGAGCATATTCTTATGAATCATATCGTTATGTGTTTGTCGTCGGCAGGTGCGGGATGAACGGACGGGGTGCGGCAGTTTGCAGCGTTCGCGCCACCGGAAGTGAAAGGGTTACCTCCACACGTAAGTACAAAAGACTCTTTGTCCACCGAATGGGTCTCGTAACGGTTTCTCCCAAAACATACCTCGGACAGATTTTTATTTACGAGATTTACTCCGATTCGGTTGCTATTCAACACAAATATTTCAATAAAAAGTTAATATGATTAAAGTGTTAAGTGTTACTAAGTGGAATAATAACAAAATGAATAAATCGTATATTCCGCAGATATTTTAATGAGACGACCGGTTTCGTTAACGAGCTAACATCTTCAGGTGAAATAGCTTTTTCAGGTCCTCCTAACATTGAATCTATTATAAAAGTAGTAATCAATCTTGTTTAATTCAATTATGAAATTGGAAAGATATGATAATAGTGTCCAAATTGAAATTGGTTTTAATAGAGATTTTCTTTGAAGACACGATTTCCTCAGCTCTACTTTTATCCACTCGCCAAATGAAATTTTCCCTTAGGAATATCGAAAGTTGTGAAATGATTTTCTTGTTCAGACGATTAAACTTGAGATATTTGCCAATGCATTATGGCTTCATTTCACTGAGAGATAATTATCAAATGATCACATTTATTTAAGTCGAATAGTTGGATATTTAGTCGTTCCGGTGCTACCTATTCTCCACTTTAACATTTAAATTTATTCAACAAATTATCAACCTTAAAGTTCAGTTTCCTTCGAGGATAAATATGTTTAATTAAATGCTTAAACTTTTAAATAATCATACATTGAAGTAAGATCTTAATATGATGAATTTCAGATTCTCTCGAACCATTTCATGCATTCCACGTACTTAAGATCGTTGATATGACATTTGGTTATACTTTCGTTAGTTAAGGAATAAAACAAATTTAAATCGTCAATAGGACTTGTGAATAATGAACAATATGGAAATTCATCGATATAGATTTAAATATAGAAAGGAACGATGCAGCTAAGGAATGAAGAGAAATCGCTCTCTTACAACATCTACATTGGCTATTGTCTGTACAAGAACAACGAAGCAATCTTTCCATTATGACGAAACTTTCTCTTTTTTATTCTTCCACTTGGATTTCTTAATCTTATCACAACAAATCTTTACTCTTATCTTCTGATGTTTGTTTCAAAAATCTTTTCTCTTATACTGTCAATTAAAAAAGTCAACTTGTATAGCTTCGGGCAACACCGATTCGAACGGTTGGTAGTTTATTTGCTGTACTCTTAGAATGGACAGCGTATCTCTTATGGCCTCGTGTATTTTAAATGGGAGAATTCAGCGCGCTGTTGCAACATTTGTAGAAAAGAATGAATTCGGGGAAATCTTTCAACAGGAAAAGGGTTTGTGAACAACGTACTTTAAATAAATCACGTTTAAAAATTACAATGATCGAATGGTAAACGAAAAAGTTCTGAGAATCGGTTGTGGTTTGCTCCGAACTATTCGGGGCGAATCTTTCGAGATATCTTTTTTGGTGTCAATATTTGCCTCGTTTAATTCACTTTTTTGCTGCTTTTCAAATATTTCTCTTCTTATTTTAAAGTAAACTTTAAAAATTCTATGGTGCTCCTTTACTTATTCTCAAAACTTAGCTTGTAATTGATTGAGGTCCAATTCCGAAAAAAATATTTACACGCATTGACATGAGGAACACTGAACCAAACAAAACTTTAATTTATAATCACATCACACACACTTCACATATTTTTGGATGGTATTAGAATTACGAGGAAACCATTGCCACCTGTTCATGCAACCTAATTGGATCAGAGTGAAAAATTAAAATAATTGAAATATACATTTTATTCAGCAAGTATAAGAGATACTGTACGTTTATATTTAAATATATCGAAGAAGCAAGGATGGATGAAGCTATGGTTTATCTGCATGAACACCGCAGAACGGCTATAAATATCGAAGCCGAAAATAGGCGACTTATGAATGAATCAAAACGAATTGCATTCTCACGTTCAGTCAAATATTTTTGATGCCATAGCATCTTTGAATATTTTATGCATTTTTGTGAATATTTTCCATATGTGCAATATTCATTTTGCCATAACTTTCAATCGTTCAGAGGCAATTTTTGCTCAAAGTAAGGAAAATGGTTGTGATGTACATCGATGTGCAACTCATACCACTCGTGCTCATCCTGCGCCTTTTTGCTCCAATTTATTTGGGATTGACCATGGGAAGTTTCTAAGCCGAGGCAAACATATTTTTAAACTTTCTGAAGACTTATTGAAGGAAGATTCATTAGGAAAATAACTTGTAGAAATGAATTAAATGAAAAGGTAACCTGCAATGGGCCTCCGAAGCATCTAAATACCAGGAAATTATCATTAACTTGCTGCCTACACATCCGTTGGCGTTTTAAGTATGCTCTATATTTTTGTTTGTGAAAATAGAAGAATTGGGCATATTATCTTCCTGGAATGCAATTTTTATGACCACGAGAGGTTGGAGCGCCGCACCTGAAGCAGTGCAATGGAGGAACGAAAATTTTATAGTAAAGTACTTAGTTTAAGGACTTCTTAAGCAGCAAAAGCTTTTCTATACACACCAGTTTTAGTCGAGTAGCAGATAATAGCAGTAACTTTATATATTTTGATAGATATTCGCAACTAAAACTGTAATACCTTTTTGAAATTTGCGCGCACGATTGCGCAAAAAATTTTCTAAAAGTATGATAATCACTTGGTCTATTTAGTGAACCTCGAATATTGACGAAAAAATAGATATAAACAGTTTTTATTGCCATAATTTTTCTTCGATATCGAAATTTTTACTTTAAAGGTCTGTTGTTTGCACAAATTAAAAATTATTTAATTTTTTGAGTTTCACTAACGAGTTTCATGTATTTTATACAAGAAAAAAATTGAAGACCGAAATCAAAATAAAATTAAAGACGCTAAGTTGGGCATCGTGTTCTGTATCATGCGTGACTATCTTTTACATATATCCTAATAGTAAAAATACCTTTCGTTAATGATTTCTGAAATATTTATCATATTTTTGAAGATAGGTACACGAATGTACGAACTTCCAATGCCGTTTATATCTCTAAATTAGAGAACCTAAAAATTCCTTGAATATTTAGCCTCTAAACCAGGTTCTCCCTTTGAATAGGTTTTACAGTGTATAATAGTAAATAAAAAAGAATGTGATACTATACCTCTACAATCACGAGATAACATTTGAAGCAGCGAGTGTTAATTCTCTCATGTACTAATCTTTTAATCTCCTATGAACGGATTGAACTTATTCTCGAGTTCCTAATCATCGAGAAGACTTCTTTATCTCTGTAACTGATTCACTAAATCGAACTCAATCGATGAAAAATTAAATTCTCAGTAGAGAAGGGCTTCGTCAAAGGATTCTTCATAAATCGGTATGGTAATGTTCCTTGGATATTGCTTATAGGATCCTCAAAATTATGGAGACCAACACTCCGTAGTTTCTTTGAAGTTTTTCCTAGTTTGGAAATTCATCAAATATTGAAAAAGAATTTAATTTCTATGAAAAGATATTCCGTTTCATATCGGTCATGATAAAAGTTGGACTATTGGAAGTGATGGCCTCTATAATGTGGTTTAATAACTGACGGATCAACCATTTCCTCACGCATTACAGTTATTATCATTCACCTACATATTACCCATGAGGTAGTTCTGCATGTGCAGAAAGACATAGAGGTCATCTGCAGTTATAGAAGACCTTTGTGTCAAGACTTCAATGCACTGAAAAAGGATGTAGTACTAAGAATGAATATCATAATAACATCAAAAAGGTAAAGCATATGTAGATAGGACAACTTTTCACGTCATCAGTTCCAACGATGAAATGAGACGGCGTAGAAACAAAGGCAAAAAGAGTCAAGAGGATTGGATTCGTGGACGATGAAGACCAATCGGAATTTCTACATCGCAGACAGACCCCGCAGACATGCCCGGAAACCCGACGAGTGGAAGGTTGTTTCCATCCGGGGAGATCGTGGGGTGGTACTGCGGAAGCAGGGAGTTGAGGAGGCTCAGGCCAAATCTCTCCCTGTCTGCAATCGTTTTGCGGTGTTGTCCGATGACAGTGCATCCGCTCCGGTGGAAGCTAAGCCCGAAGAAGGTCGAAGAAGGGGGTAAGGGGTTGTTAGTTATAGGGAGCTCCAACGTCCGGCGGATAATGGATCCACTACGCGCAAGGGCCCGCCGGGAGGGAGTGTGTGAGCGGGTATCCTCCAGGTGTTTACCAGGAGGAACGATTCCGAAGGTGACGAAGGAACTGAGGACGGCAATCAGATCCACAGGTTGCTCCGAGTTACGGGTGTTGGTGCACGCGGGCACTAACGATGCCTCTAAATTCGGGTCCGAGGTGATCTTAGATTCTTTTAAGGATCTGATCACCGAGGCTTCCCGTGTTCAGAGTGAGTCTGGTGTCCGTGTGTCACTAGCGCTTTGCAGCATAGTCCCGCGGACGGACCGTAGTTCCGAGGTTTGGAGCCGAATTCTCGGCCTAAACCGAAGGCTATGGAATTTCTGTAGGGACAACGGAGTAGGCTTTGTGGATCTGAGGCCGGTCTTGGATTCATGTAGGAGTCCCCTTGATCGTTCTGGCGTCCATTACACTGCCAGGGCGGCGGAGATGGTGGCTAATAGGATATTTGAGGGAAATAGGGTTTTTTTAGGTTAGACGATAGCGTAGAAGTGCCACCTCGCGTAGTTTTAGAGACTATAGATTTTGAAACGAGTAAGAATAGTACTAGTAACATAAAAATAGGCGATAAATACATAAATCGGTCTGTAGATTGTGCTTCTAAGAAAGTAAACGTCAATCCAGAGAAAAAACAGAATTTAATAGATGAGATTAGAGACTTAAAAATTATAGTTGTCAATTGCAGAAGCGTATATAACAAACAGGCAGAATTTCTTAACCTTACCAGGAGCTCTTGCGCGGACACTATATTAGGAACCGAAAGTTGGCTTAAGGAAGAAATAACATCGAGCGAAATTTTTCCCCCCGACTACACCGTGTATCGAAAGGACAGAGGTATCAGGATAGGTGGAGGTGTATTTATCGCTGTTAGAGACAATTTAGTTAGTCAACTAGAAGATACTAAAAATCGAGAAAACTCTGAGATTATCTGGTGTTCAGTTTTGGACAGACGAGGCAAAATAAATTATTTTTGCTCCTTTTATCGTCCTCCTGACGATGACGACGATGCCATCGAGGCCCTACACGAGTCGCTAAATGAAATTAGAAAGAGTAGGCCGCACGCACCCATTTTCCTAGGAGGAGATTTCAATCTTCCCAACATTAACTGGTCTAACATGTCCGTCGCTAACAATAGTCGTGATAGAATTGCATCGCGGAAATTACTTGATTTATTCTCAGTATTCGCTTTGGAGCAGGTTAATACGGAATCGACTCGAATAACTCCCCTCGGTAAGGGTAATGTACTAGATCTTCTTGCCGCAAGCCATCCTCACCTCGTTCATAAAATAGCAGTTAACGAAGGCATTTCAGACCATAAAATAATAACCGCAGTGCTTAAAGTAATTCCATCCCAAGTTACGAAGCCCCCTCGTACGTTATACATTTTTAGGAAAGCAAATTTTCACGCGTTTAAGGATTTCATTAAGGCAAACAGTTATTCATACGTTAGATTTCTTCAAAATCACACCGTAGACGACAGCTGGTCAGAGTTTCTCCGTATCCTCCGTGAAGGTACTTCGAAATTTGTTCCGACCAAAATAGTACGAGATCGAAAGGAACCGCGATGGGTAAAACCGAAATTATGTTCTCTCCAAAGAAAACAGAGGATGTTACATTCGCGCATGAACGCATTCCAAACGAACAGTGACGAATACAAATATCATCGGCGTATGTATTTAGAAACAAAAACTAAAGCCAAGAACGAAGCCCGCCGCGAATTCGAAGCGTACAGATCCGTAACATTGCGCGAATCATTGGAGAGAAATCCTAAAGAATTCTGGTCATACGTTCGTGAGGCCAGAGGCAAACAGTCAACCATTTCCCACCTCATTGACGATGATGGAGGCACAGTAACAGATACCCGAGATAAGGCGAACATTCTTAATAGGCACTTTAAAAAATGTTTCACATTAGATGACGGTCGCGTTAAAGATTTTCCAATCCGCGTCACCAGCAAAATGAGCAAGTTGGAATTATGTGTTACTGGAATTAGAAATCTATTATCGCAGGTCGACAGTAAGAAATCCCCAGGTCCGGAGGGCGTTCCTGCATATGTGATATCTACACTCGCAAATGAGCTAGCTCCCCTCCTTCTCGCGTTTTTTAATAAATCGTTAGATGAATGTATAGTTCCGGCATCATGGAAGAAAGCGCTCATTACTCCAGTGCCTAAGAAAGGACGTAAAACTAAACCGGAAGATTTCAGACCTATATCATTAACTTCGATATTTTGTAAAATTCTCGAGCATATTATCTGCAGTTATTTAATGCGTTTCCTCAGTGCAAATGCAGCGATTACTCAAAGTCAACACGGCTTCCGTAAAGTCCGTTCCTGTGAGAGTCAGTTAGCCCTCCTTAACCATGACATTTTGCAGGCTGCCGATAAAGGGTTTAGGACCGATGCTATATTCTTGGATTTCAAAAAAGCATTTGATACAGTTCCACACAAAAAATTACTGCAGAAAATCGAATCGTATGGGATTGACAGTCATATCATTCGGTGGATTGAGTCATTCCTAACAAGTAGATGCCAACGCGTTGTCTTGGATGGTGTTATTTCCGACGAAGTAAACGTTACATCATTGGTTCCCCAGGGCAGTGTTATTGGGCCGGCATTGTTCCTAATTTATATTAATGATATCGTAGACAATGTAAAGAGTAACATCAGGCTCTTTGCGGACGACACTCTAATATACAGAAAAATACAAACCGCGGAAGATCATTCGATACTACAGCGTGACCTGGATATTATCTCCAAATGGTGTGAAGACTGGCAGCTCGGGTTGAACGTAGAGAAATGCGTAGCAATGACCATGACGCGTTCCCCTACAAATTCTTTAAATATATCTCCCTATCAGATTAGCGGCGTTAAATTAGATTTCGTGAACCACTACAAATACCTAGGTGTCGTTTTCAGTAGTGATTTATCGTTCAAAACGCACATTCAAAGCGTAGTAGGATTAGCTGATAGGATGACGCGGCTATGTAACCGCATCCTTAGAGGCAGTCAGTCGAAAGTCAAAGAGGTGGCTTACTTTTCACTAGTTCGTCCTCTGCTGGAGTACTGCTGCGCGGTGTGGAGTCCGCACGAAAAGGGTTTAACCTTAGAACTAGAGCGCGTACAGCGAAGAGCGGCTCGTTTCGTTAAGGGAGACTACGGGTTCGATAGCAGTGTATCAGAGATGATTAAAACCCTCGGCTGGACATCTCTTGAGGATAGACGAATCGAATATAGATTAAAACTTTTTGAAAAATTTAGAAACGGTGATTTATACAACGAGATACGCGACATCGTAATTCCCGTAATTAGCGATCGTAATTTTCGGAATCAAACATCAAAGGAATTACGTGAGATTATCGCGCGTACGGAAAGTTATCATCGGTCTTTTTTCCCGGATAGTGTTAGAAGAATTAATAGGATAGATAAATAGTTAGATTGGTGTATTGACACCCCCTGCCATACGCCATAAGGCAGTTTGCGGGGTATAAATGTAAATGTAAATGTAAAATGACAGAAAAAATCGCAGAGCAGACAACGTTCTTTACACCACGCATGGGATTCTGTAATGAAAATAAAGTAGTATTTTTCCTAACGCACTGTATAATGAACTCGGTAGTCCTGTTTTCAATTTTTATTTTGTCATTTATAATTCTCTATCATTTGATATAAAACTGATATTTAGCGAAGATAAATAATTATATTCCTATAGGGAGTGCACAATTAATTAATTCGATTTGTTAAATGGAAAGGAAGAACTAATATTGAAAATCCTTCATTATAGAATGTCAACCAATGAAGACATGGATGGGAATTAGTCTAACTTATTGAATCACAGCATGGCCGATATGAAACGGAAAGCTTTTTCGTTTCGACGTATAAGCAAAGGAACGGTTGTTTAAAATTGAGGCTTCCATGGCAAAGGTAGTTGCACATATGAAACGCGTGATAAACCGTTTTTCTAGACATAATGGGCTAATAGATACAGGAATGATCGATTCGCATTGACCACGGTGAAGGAGATTGAAATAAAAAAAGCGTAGCGCGGTAGCCTGTGATGAAACAAAGAAAGATAATAAAATCTTGAATGAGTAGGATTGGCAAAGATAAGATAGTATTAGATAGCTGGTAGAAAAACTTCGGATTTATATGCTTTCATTAACAGATAAGCCCTATTCTTTCATAAATGCTTATCTTGTTCGTACACATAGTTGGGTAGTCAACTTTTTTTATTATTCTACCATCTGGAATGCGCAAAAGGACCTCCTTTTCAAATATCTCTTCGTAATAATTAATTCTCTAGCAACTTTGAATACATCAGATTAAATCTATAGTTATTATGCTATAGTATGTTATACGATACTTCGTTAAAAGTGAAAGTACCATTCCACGTGCAATCATGGGAAGAATCATAGAAGACGCTCAATTTATTTCGAGATGGTGATGGGAATGATTATTGATATTATATATATGCAATCAATATTATTATATGAAAGTAAATCTTGTTAATCATTTTCTCTCATTTTTTATTATGAAATGTGCTTAATTTTCGGGCACAATGGAGGTTTTCAGCGGTATATAATATATATATATATATATATATATATATATATATAAAATTGAATACTGCAACGCTTTTTGAGTAAAGAACAAAGAATACAATGTAGATATCAGATTAAACAAGAACAATAAAAAATGGTAAAATAACCGCGCAGAACTGGTAATTATTTTCTTTCAATTTACAAGATACATGAGATAAGCAAGTGTTCATAACATTCACGTAAATTAATTGTAAGATTACGGGGAAACAGTTTGGTTTAGCTAAAAACCAACAACTTTAATGGATGGATAGATAGGGATATAGATAGATAGAATTATAGGGAAGGAAATAAGTTTCCAAAGAAATACAGATTCGATGCTGCAGAAATAATAACGATGAATTGCTGTGGATTTTATAACTTTACTTTTAAAATCAAGCAAAGATTATATATTTCAATTTTAAGGAGCCATTATTCCCATTACTGCCATAAGAATAACAGTGATTGCTATTTGTTTAATTTAATTAAATTGAAACTATTTTCAATTCGTCCAGCAATATTTTGCAGATTACTGCATTTTAGACAGAAAATCAATAGGTCAAATACATTTCGCTATTCTTCTATCTACTATAGATTAAATTTTCCATAAATCGCTTTAAATTGAAATATTTTACGCACCACTTCAAATATATTTATAAGTACCCACCTTATAGAGAGAGAAAAGAAATACGCCAAAAAAATTATAATTAAGTGCTAATATTGACAGTAATTTTTAATACACTACCGGAATTTTCAATAATATAAATTGATATATAAATGTACTATGCCTTTTTCTCCTAATCTTACAGTTTACCTAAATGACTTGAATAATGAATATATATATTTCTATAATGAATATGTTTAATAATAATATGTTTGATTTGAATGAATTGTGTTTTGTTCCCATTCTCGCAGTGATTTCGGAGTCATCAAGGAGCTGCAGACGATCGTGCAATGGCAACTCTCTGTGGGACAACAGTGGCGTCGAAATGGAGTCTTTGGCAATCCATTGAAGCCCACTCTCATATTGTGTGAACCGTATATCTTACGTCAAAGACTATTAAACTGAGTGTTAATTAGAGGACCTGTCTTTCAACTCGATGTTTGAAAGTATGGTTTTGTGCAATGTCTACATTAAAACTTCGAACTTTTTATGGTTGCTGTTTGTGTGAGTGATGGTTAACCGCCCTTTTCTGCAAAATGGCCGTCGTGTTTGATTTGCTCGAGGATGTTAAGTCACCAAACTTTACATCAAACGAAATTTTGGTTTTGAAGAGAGAAGTTACATTCTACGTCTTGAACGAAAGAAAGTGGTGCTTAAATTATTGGAACTGAGGATAATTAAAGGAAATAAAAATTCATTGTTATTTCATTATTATTTTTTCCACGTTTACCATGTGGAGTTTTAATTTCCTTAAATTCAAAAATCCTGAAATTTTAAATAATTTATTTCCTATTTCCTTTCTGATCTTCAAAATACTAGAAAGAAATGAAAATTTCGATTTCATAACTACAGAATGTCCATGAATTCGGCCTAAATAATTGAATGCATTTTAAGTCACATATAAAGAATTAAATTCTAATGTGACTGTGCTTCAAATGAAATACACTGAAATGTGCCATTTAGTTAGCAATAGAGAGTAAAATGCGGGAGACGGATTCCTAAAATGATTTCATGATGAACGAAAAGAAAAACATATAATATTTGTAAAAGTAATGAGGCATAAAAAGGAACCCGAAGTTCAAGAAGAATTAAATTTTCAACATCGATAATAAATACCAAAAGCATGAGAAGTTAGAGCACTATTTCAATCTTGAATTCCAAACCATTTGAAGACAACCATTTACTTTTCTCGGATTTATTCGCTTTTTGCGGATTTATTCGCTTTTCTCGGATTTATTCGCTTTTCTCGGATTTATTCGCTTTTCTCGGATTTATTCGCTTTTCTCGGATTTATTCGCTTTTCTCGGATTTATTCGCTTTTCTCGGATTTATTCGCTTTTCTCGGATTTATTCGCTTTTCTCGGATTTATTCGCTTTTTGCGGATTTATTCGCTTTTCTCGGATTTATTCGCTTTTCTCGGATTTATTCGCTTTTCTCGGATTTATTCGCTTTTCTCGGAATTATTCGCTTTTTGCGGATTTATTCGCTTTTCTCGGATTTATTCGCTTATCTCGGATTTATTCGCTTTTCTCGGATTTATTCGCTTTTCTCGGATTTATTCGCTTTTCTCGGATTTTTTCGCTTTTTGCGGATTTGTTCACTTTTCTCGGATTTATTCGCTTTTCTCGGATTTATTCGCTTTTCTCGGATTTATTCGTTTTTTCGGATTTATTTGCTTTTTTCGGATTTATTCGCTTTTCTCGGATTTATTCGCTTTTCTCGGATTTATTCGCTTTTCTCGGATTTATTCGCTTTTTGCGGATTTATTCGCTTTTCGCGGATTTATTCGCTTTTCTCGGATTTATTCGCTTTTCTCGGATTTATTCGTTTTTCTCGGATATATTCGCTTTTCTCGGATTTATTCGCTTTTTTCGGATTTATTCGCTGTGCTCGGATTTATTCGCTTTCCTCGGATTTTTTCGCTTTTCTCGGATTTGTTCGCTTTTTTCGGATTTATTCGCTGTGCTCGGATTTATTCGCTTTCCTCGGATTTTTTCGCTTTTCTCGGATTTGTTCGCTTTTTGCGGATTTATTCGCTTTTTGCGGATTTATTCGCTTTTTGCGGATTTATTCGCTTTTCTCGGATTTATTCGCTTTTTGCGGATTTACGCGCTTTTCTCGGATTAATTCGCTTTTCTCGGATTTATTCGCTTTTTGCGGATTTATTCGCTTTTTGCGGATTTACGCGCTTTTCTCGGATTTATTCGCTTTTCTCGGATATATTCGCTTTTCTCGGATTTATTCGCTTTTTTCGGATTTATTCGCTGTGCTCGGATTTATTCGCTTTCCTCGGATTTTTTCGCTTTTCTCGGATTTGTTCGCTTTTTGCGGATTTATTCGCTTTTTGCGGATTTATTCGCTTTTTGCGGATTTATTCGCTTTTCTCGGATTTATTCGCTTTTTGCGGATTTACGCGCTTTTCTCGGATTAATTCGCTTTTCTCGGATTTATTCGCTTTTTGCGGATTTATTCGCTTTTTGCGGATTTACGCGCTTTTCTCGGATTTATTCGCTTTTCTCGGATTTATTCGCTTTTCTCGGATTTATTCGCTTTTCTCGGATTTATTCGCTTTTCTCGGATTTATTCGCTTTTTGCGGATTTATTCGCTTTTTGCGGATTTATTCGCTTTTTGCGGATTTATTCGCTTTTTGCGGATTTATTCGCTTTTTGCGGATTTATTCGCTTTTCTCGGATTTATTCGCTTTTCTCGGATTTATTCGCTTTTCTCGGATTTATTCGCTTTTCTCGGATTTATTCGCTTTTCTCGGATTTATTCGCTTTTCTCGGATTTACTCGCTTTTCTCGGATTTATTCGCTTTTCTCGGATTTATTCGCTTTTCTCGGATTTATTCGCTTTTCGCGGATTTATTCGCTTTTCTCGGATTTATTCGCTTTTCTCGGATTTATTCGCTTTTCTCGGATTTATTCGCTTTTCTCGGATTTATTCGCTTTTCTCGGATTAATTCGCTTTTTGCGGATTTATTCGCTTTTCTCGGATTTTTTCGCTTTTCTCGGATTTATTCGCTTTTCTCGGATTTATTCGCTTCTCTCGGATTTTTTCGCTTTTTGCGGATTTATTCGCTTTTCTCGGAATTATTCGCTTTTTGCGGATTTATTCGCTTTTCTCGGATTTATTCGCTTTTGCGGATTCATTCGCTTTTTGCGGATTTATTCGCTTTTCTCGGATTTATTCGCTTTTCTCGGATTTATTCGCTTTTTGCGGATTTATTCGCTTTTCTCGGATTTATTCGCTTTTCTCGGATTTATTCGCTTTTTGCGGATTTATTCGCTTTTCTCGGATTTATTCGCTTTTTGCGGATTTATTCACTTTTCTCGGATTTATTCGCTTTTATCGGATTTATTCGCTTTTCTCGGATTTATTCGCTTTTCTCGGATTTATTCGCTTTTCTCGGATTTATTCGCTTTTCTCGGATTTATTCGCTTTTCTCGGATTTATTCGCTTTTCTCGGATTTATTCGCTTTTCTCGGATTTATTCGCTTTTCTCGGATTTATTCGCTTTTGCGGATATATTCGCTTTTTGCGGATTTATTTGCTTTTCTCGGATTTATTGGCTTTTCTCGGATTTATTCGCTTTTCTCGGATTTATTCGCTTTTCTCGGATTTATTCGCTTTTCTCTGATTTATTCGCTTTTCTCGGAATTATTCGCTTTTTGCGGATTTATTCGCTTTTTGCGGATTTATTCGCTTTTCTCGGATTTATTCGCTTTTCTCGGATTTATTCGCTTTTCTCGGATTTATTCGCTTTTCTCGGATTTATTCGCTTTTCTCGGATTTATTCGCTTTTCTCGGATTTATTCGCTTTTTGCGGATTTATTCGCTTTTCTCGGATTTATTCGCTTTTCTCGGACTTATTCGCTTTTCTCGGATTTATTCGCTTTTCTCGGATTTTTTCGCTTTTCTCGGATTTATTCGCTTTTCTCGGATTTATTCGCTTTTCTCGGATTTATTCGCTTTTCTCGGATTTATTCGCTTTTCTCGGATTTATTCGCTTTTCTCGGATTTATTGGCATTTTGCGGATTTATTCGCTTTTCTCGGATTTATTCGCTTTTCTCGGATTTATTCGCTTTTCTCGGATTTATTCGCTTTTCTCGGATTTATTCGCTTTTCTCGGAATTATTCGCTTTTTGCGGATTTATTCGCTTTTCTCGGATTTATTCGCTTTTCTCGGATTTATTCGCTTTTCTCGGATTTATTCGCCTTTCTCGGATTTTTTCGCTTTTCTCGGATTTATTCGCTTTTCTCGGATTTATTCGCTTTTTGCGAATTTATTCGCTTTTTGAGGATTTATTCGCTTTTCTCGGATTTATTCGCTTTTCTCGGATTTATTCGCTTTTCTCGGATTTATTCGCTTTTCTCGGATTTATTCGCTTTTCTCGGATTTATTCGCTTTTCTCGGATTTATTCGCTTTTCTCGGATTTATTCGCTTTTCTCGGATTTTTTCGCTTTTTGCGGATTTATTCGCTTTTCTCGGAAATATTCGCTTTTTGCGGATTTATTCGCTTTTCTCGGATTTTTTCGCTTTTGCGGATTTATTCGCTTTTCTCGGATTTATTCGCTTTTCTCGGATTTATTCGCTTTTTGCGGATTTATTCGCTTTTCTCGGATTTATTCGCTTTTCTCGGATTTATTCGCTTTTCTCGGATTTATTCGCTTTTTGCGGATTTATTCGCTTTTCTCGGATTTATTCGCTTTTCTCGGATTTATTCGCTTTTCTCGGATTTATTCGCTTTTCTCGGATTTATTCGCTTTTCTCGGATTTATTCGCTTTTCTCGGATTTATTCGCTTTTCTCGGATTTATTCGCTTTTCTCGGATTTATTCGCTTTTCTCGGATTTATTCGCTTTTTGCGGATTTATTCGCTTTTTGCGGATTTATTCGCTTTTCTCGGATTTATTCGCTTTTCTTCTCGGATTTATTCGCTTTCCTCGGATTTACTCGCTTTTCTCGGATTTATTCGCTTTTCTCGGATTTATTCGCTTTTCTCGGATTTATTCGCTTTTCTCGGATTTATTCGCTTTTCTCGGATTTATTCGCTTTTCTCGGATTTATTCGCTTTTCTCGGATTTATTCGCTTTTCTCGGATTTATTCGCTTTTCTCGGATTTATTCGCTTTTCGCGGATTTATTCGCTTTTCTCGGATTTATTCGCTTTTCTCGGATTTATTCGCTTTTCTCGGATTTATTCGCTTTTTGCGGATTTATTCGCTTTTCTCGGATTTATTCGTTTTTCTCGGATTTATTCGCTTTTCTCGGATTTATTCGCTTTTCTCGGGTTTATTCGCTTTTCTCGGATTTATTCGCTTTTCTCGGATTTATTCGCTTTTTGCGGATTTATTCGCTTTTCTCGGATTTATTCCCTTTTCTCGGATTTATTCGCTTTTCTCGGATTTATTCGCTTTTCTCGGATTTATTCGCTTTTCTCGGATTTATTCGCTTTTCTCGGATTTATTCGCTTTTCTCGGATTTATTCGCTTTTCTCGGATTTATTCGCTTTTCTCGGATTTATTCGCTTTTCTCGGATTTATTCGCTTTTCTCTGATTTATTCGCTTTTCTCGGAATTATTCGCTTTTTGCGGATTTATTCGCTTTTTGCGGATTTATTCGCTTTTCTCGGATTTATTCGCTTTTCTCGGATTTATTCGCTTTTCTCGGATTTATTCGCTTTTCTCGGATTTATTCGCTTTTCTCGGATTTATTCGCTTTTCTCGGATTTATTCGCTTTTCTCGGATTATTCGCTTTTTGCGGATTTATTCGCTTTTCTCGGATTTATTCGCTTTTCTCGGACTTATTCGCTTTTTTCGGATTTATTCGCTTTTCTCGGATTTTTTCGCTTTTCTCGGATTTATTCACTTTTCTCGGATTTATTCGCTTTTCTCGGATTTATTCGCTTTTCTCGGATTTATTCGCTTTTCTCGGATTTATTCGCTTTTCTCGGATTTATTGGCATTTTGCGGATTTATTCGCTTTTCTCGGATTTATTCGCTTTTCTCGGATTTATTCGCTTTTCTCGGATTTATTCGCTTTTTGCGGATTTATTCGCTTTTCTCGGATTTATTCGCTTTTCTCGGATTTATTCGCTTTTCTCGGATTTATTCGCTTTCTCGGATTTATTCGCTTTTCTCGGATTTATTCGCTTTTCTCGGATTTATTCGCTTTTCTCGGATTTATTCGCTTTTCTCGGATTTATTCGCTTTTCTCGGATTTATTCGCTTTTCTCGGATTTATTCGCTTTTCTCGGATTTATTCGCTTTCTCGGATTTATTCGCTTTTCTCGGATTTATTCGCTTTTCTCGGATTTATTCGCTTGTTGCGGATTTAATCGCTTTTTGCGGATTTATTCGCTTTTCTCGGATTTATTCGCCTTTCTCGGATTTTTTCGCTTTTCTCGGATTTATTCGCTTTTCTCGGATTTATTCGCTTTTCTCGGATTTATTCGCTTTTTGCGGATTTATTCGCTTTTTCTCGGATTTATTCGCTTTCTCGGATTTATTCGCTTTTCTCGGATTTATTCGCTTTTCTCGGATTTATTCGCTTTTCTCGGATTTATTCGCTTTTCTCGGATTTATTCGCTTTCTCGGATTTATTCGCTTTTCTCGGATTTATTCGCTTTTCTCGGATTTATTCGTTTTTTGCGGATTTATTCGCTTTTCTCGGATTTACTCGCTTTTCTCGGATTTATTCGCTTTTCTCGGATTTACTCGCTTTTCTCGGATTTATTCGCTTTTCTCGGATTTATTCGCTTTTCTCGGATTTATTCGCTTTTCTCGGATTTATTCGCTTTTCTCGGATTTATTCGCTTTTCTCGGATTTATTCGCTTTTCTCGGATTTATTCGCTTTTCTCGGATTTATTCGCTTTTCTCGGATTTATTCGCTTTTCTCGGATTTATTCGCTTTTCGCGGATTTATTCGCTTTTCTCGGATTTATTCGCTTTTCTCGGATTTATTCGCTTTTCTCGGATTTATTCACTTTTTGCGGATTTATTCGCTTTTCTCGGATTTATTCGTTTTTCTCGGATTTATTCGCTTTCTCGGATTTATTCGCTTTTCTCGGGTTTATTCGCTTTTCTCGGATTTATTCGCTTTTCTCGGATTTATTCGCTTTTTTGCGGATTTATTCGCTTTTCTCGGATTTATTCCCTTTTCTCGGATTTATTCGCTTTTCTCGGATTTATTCGCTTTTCTCGGATTTATTCCCTTTTCTCGGATTTATTCGCTTTTCTCGGATTTATTCGCTTTTCTCGGATTTATTCGCTTTTCTCGGATTTATTCGCTTTTCTCGGATTTATTCGCTTTTCTCGGATTTATTCGCTTTTCTCTGATTTATTCGCTTTTCTCGGAATTATTCGCTTTTTGCGGATTTATTCGCTTTTTGCGGATTTATTCGCTTTTCTCGGATTTATTCGCTTTTCTCGGATTTATTCGCTTTTCTCGGATTTATTCGCTTTCTCGGATTTATTCGCTTTTCTCGGAATTATTCGCTTTTTGCGGATTTATTCGCTTTTTGCGGATTTATTCGCTTTTCTCGGATTTATTCGCTTTTCTCGGATTTATTCGCTTTTCTCGGATTTATTCGCTTTTCTCGGATTTATTCGCTTTTCTCGGATTTATTCGCTTTTCTCGGATTTATTCGCTTTTCTCGGATTTATTCGCTTTTTGCGGATTTATTCGCTTTTCTCGGATTTATTCGCTTTTCTCGGACTTATTCGCTTTTTTCGGATTTATTCGCTTTTCTCGGATTTTTTCGCTTTTCTCGGATTTATTCGCTTTTCTCGGATTATTCGCTTTTCTCGGATTTATTCGCTTTTCTCGGATTTATTCGCTTTTCTCGGATTTATTCGCTTTTCTCGGATTTATTGGCATTTTGCGGATTTATTCGCTTTTCTCGGATTTATTCGCTTTTCTCGGATTTATTCGCTTTTCTCGGATTTATTCGCTTTTTGCGGATTTATTCGCTTTTCTCGGATTTATTCGCTTTTCTCGGATTTATTCGCTTTTCTCGGATTTATTCGCTTTCTCGGATTTATTCGCTTTTCTCGGATTTATTCGCTTTTCTCGGATTTATTCGCTTTCCTCGGATTTATTCGCTTTTCTCGGATTTATTCGCTTTTCTCGGATTTATTCGCTTTTCTCGGATTTATTCGCTTTTCTCGGATTTATTCGCTTTTCTCGGATTTATTCGCTTTTCTCGGATTTATTCGCTTTTCTCGGATTTATTCGCTTTTCTCGGATTTATTCGCTTTTCTCGGATTTATTCGCTTTTCTCGGATTTATTCGCTTTTTGCGGATTTATTCGCTTTTCTTGGATTTATTCGCTTTTCTCGGATTTATTCGCTTTTCTCGGATTTATTCGCTTTTCTCGGATTAATTCGCTTTTTGCGGATTTTTCGCTTTTCTCGGATTTATTCGCTTTTCTCGGATTTATTCGCTTTTTGCGAATTTATTCGCTTTTTGCGGATTTATTCGCTTTTCTCGGATTTATTCGCTTTTCTCGGATTTATTCGCTTTTCTCGGATTTATTCGCTTTTCTCGGATTTATTCGCTTTTCTCGGATTTATTCGCTTTCTCGGATTTATTCGCTTTTCTCGGATTTATTCGCTTTTTGCGGATTTATTCGCTTTTCTCGGAAATATTCGCTTTTTGCGGATTTATTCGCTTTTCTCGGATTTATTCGCTTTTGCGGATTTATTCGCTTTTCTCGGATTTATTCGCTTTTCTCGGATTTATTCGCTTTTTGCGGATTTATTCGCTTTTCTCGATTTATTCGCTTTTCTCGGATTTATTCGCTTTTCTCGGATTTATTCGCTTTTTGCGGATTATTCGCTTTTCTCGATTTATTCGCTTTTCTCGGATTTATTCGCTTTTCTCGGATTTATTCGCTTTTTGCGGATTTATTCGCTTTTCTCGGATTTATTCGCTTTTTGCGGATTTATTCGCTTTTCTCGGATTTATTCGCTTTCTCGGATTTATTCGCTTTTCTCGGAATTATTCGATTTTTGCGTATTTATTCGCTTTTCTCAGATTTATTCGCTTTTTGCGGATTTATTCGCTTTTCTCGGATTTATTCGCTCTTCTCGGATTTATTCGCTTTTCTCGGATTTATTCGCTTTTTGCGGATTTATTCGCTTTTCTCGGATTTATTCGCTTTTCTCGGATTTATTCGCTTTTCTCGGATTTATTCGCTTTTCTCGGATTTATTCGCTTTTTGCGGATTTATTCGCTTTTTGCGGATTTATTCGCTTTTCTCGGATTTATTCGCTTTTCTCGGATTTATTCGATTTTCTCGGATTAATTCGCTTTTCTCGGATTATTCGCTTTTCTCGGAATTATTCGCTTTTTGCGGATTTATTCGCTTTTCTCGATTTATTCGCTTTTCTCGGATTTATTCGCTTTCTGCGGATTTATTCGCTTTTCTCAGATTTATTCGCTTTTCTCGGATTTATTCGATTTTCTCGGATTAATTCGCTTTTCTCGGATTTATTCGCTTTTCTCGGATTTATTCGCTTTTTGCGGATTTATTCGCTTTTCTCGGATTTATTCGCTTTTCTCGGATTTATTCGCTTTTTTCGGATTTATTCGCTTTTCTCGGATTTTTTCGCTTTTCTCGGATTTATTCGCTTTTCTCGGATTTATTCGCTTTTCTCGGATTTATTCGCTTTTTGCGGATTTATTCGCTTTTCTCGGATTTATTCGCTTTTCTCGGATTTATTCGCTTTTCTCGGATTTATTCGCTTTTCTCGATTTATTCGCTTTTCTCGGATTCATTCGCTTTTTGCGGATTTATTCGCTTTTCTCGGATTTATTCGCTTTCTCGGATTTATTCGCTTTTCTCGGATTTATTCGCTTTTCTCGGATTTTTTCGCTTTTTGCGGATTTATTCGCTTTTCTCGGAATTATTCGCTTTTCTCGGATTTATTCGCTTTTCTCGGATTTATTCGCTTTTCTCGGATTTATTCGCTTTTCTCGGATTTATTCGCTTTTCTCGGATTTATTCGCTTTTCTCGGATTTATTCGCTTTTCTCGGATTTATTCGCTTTTTGCGGATTTATTCGCTTTTCTCGGATTTATTCGCTTTTCTCGGATTTATTCGCTTTTCTCGGATTTTTTCGCTTTTTGCGGATTTATTCGCTTTTCTCGGAATTATTCGCTTTTTGCGGATTTATTCGCTTTTCTCGGATTTATTCGCTTTTGCGGATTTATTCGCTTTTCTCGGATTTATTCGCTTTTCTCGGATTTATTCGCTTTTTTGCGGATTTTATTCCTTTTCTCGGATTTATTCGCTTTCTCGGATTTATTCGCTTTTCTCGGATTTATTCGCTTTTTGCGGATTTATTCGCTTTTCTCGGATTTATTCGCTTTTCTCGGATTTATTCGCTTTTCTCGGATTTATTCGCTATTTGCGGATTTATTCGCTTTTCTCGGAATTATTCGCTTTTTGCGGATTTATTCGCTTTTCTCGGATTTATTCGCTTTTGTCGGATTTATTCGCTTTTCTCGGATTTATTCGCTTTTCTCGGATTTATTCGCTTTTTGCGGATTTATTCGCTTTTCTCGGATTTATTCGCTTTTCTCGGATTTATTCGCTTTTTTCGGATTTATTCGCTTTCTCGGATTTTTTCGCTTTTCTCGGATTTATTCGCTTTTCTCGGATTTATTCGCTTTCTCGATTTATTCGCTTTTTGCGGATTTATTCTCTTTTCTCGGATTATTCGCTTTTCTCGGATTTATTCGCTTTTCTCGGATTTATTCGATTTTCTCGGATTTATTCGCTTTTTGCGGATTTATTCGCTTTTGCGGATTTATTCGCTTTTCTCGGATTTATTCGCTTTTCTCGGATTTATTCGCTTTTCTCGGATTTATTGGCATTTTGCGGATTTATTCGCTTTTCTCGGATTTATTCGCTTTTCTCGGATTTATTCGCTTTTTGCGGATTTATTCGCTTTTCTCAGATTTATTCGCTTTTCTCGGATTTATTCGCTTTTCTCGGATTAATTCGCTTTCTCGGATTTATTCGCTTTTCTCGGATTTATTCGCTTTTTGCGGATTTATTCGCTTTTCTCGGATTTATTCGCTTTTCTCGGATTTATTCGCTTTTCTCGGATTTATTCGCTTTTCTCGGATTTATTCGCTTTTTGCGATTTATTCGCTTTCTTGGATTTATTCGCTTTTCTCGGATTTATTCGCTTTTCTCGGATTTATTCGCTTTTCTCGATTTATTCGCTTTTCTCGGATTTATTCGCTTTTCTCGGATTTATTCGCTTTTTGCGGATTTATTCGCTTTTCTTGGATTTATTCGCTTTTCTCGGATTTATTCGCTTTTCTCGGATTTATTCGCTTTTCTCGGATTTATTCGCTTTTTGCGGATTTATTCGCTTTTCTCGGATTTATTCGCTTTTCTCGGATTTATTCGCTTTTCTCGGATTATTCGCTTTTTGCGGATTTATTCGCTTTTCTCGGATTTATTCGCTTTTTGCGGATTTATTCGCTTTTCTCGGATTTATTCGCTTTTCTCGGATTTATTCGCTTTTCTCGGAATTATTCGCTTTTTGCGGATTTATTCGCTTTTCTCGGATTTATTCGCTTTTCTCGGATTTATTCGCTTTTTGCGGATTTATTCGCTTTTCTCGGATTTATTCGCTTTTCTCGGATTTATTCGCTTTTCTCGGATTTATTCGCTTTTCTCGGATTTATTCGCTTTTCTCGGATTTATTCGCTTTTCTCGGATTTATTCGCTTTTCTCGGATTTATTCGCTTTTTGCGGATTTATTCGCTTTTCGCGGATTTATTCGCTTTTCTCGGATTTATTCGCTTTTCTCGGATTTATTCGCTTTTTGCGGATTTATTCGCTTTTCTCGGATTTATTCGCTTTTCTCGGATTTATTCGCTGTGCTCGGATTTTATTCTCTTTCCTCGGATTTTTTCGCTTTTCTCGGATTTATTCGCTTTTCTCGGATTTATTCGCTTTTCTCGGATTTTTTCGCTTTTTGCGGATTTATTCGCTTTTCTCGGAATTATTCGCTTTTTGCGGATTTATTCGCTTTTCTCGGATTTATTCGCTTTTGCGGATTTATTCGCTTTTCTCGGATTTATTCGCTTTTCTCGGATTTATTCGCTTTTTGCGGATTTATTCGCTTTTCATAGGATTTATTCGCTTTTTGCGGATTTATTCGCTTTTTCTCGGATTTATTCGCTTTTCTCGGATTTATTCGCTTTTCTCGGATTTATTCGCTTTTTGCGGATTTATTCGCTTTTCTCGGATTTACTCGCTTTTCTCGGATTTATTGGCTTTTCTCGGATTTATTCGCTTTTCTCGGATTTATTCGCTTTTCTCGGATTTATTCGCTTTTTCTCGGATTTATTCGCTTTCTCGGATTTATTCGCTTTTCTCTGATTTATTCGCTTTTCTCGGATTTATTCGCTTTTCTTGGATTTATTCGCTTTTCTCGGATTTATTCGCTTTTCTCGGATTTATTCGCTTTTCTCGGATTTATTCGCTTTTCTCGGATTTATTCGCTTTCTCGGATTTATTCGCTTTTTGCGATTTATTCGCTTTTCTTGGATTTATTCGCTTTTCTCGGATTTATTCGCTTTTCTCGGATTTATTCGCTTTTCTCGGATTAATTCGCTTTTTGCGGATTTTTTCGCTTTTCTCGGATTTATTCGCTTTTCTCGGATTTATTCGCTTTTCTCGGATTTATTCGCTTTTCTCGGATTTTTCGCTTTTTGCGGATTTATTCGGTTTTCTCGGAATTATTCGCTTTTCTCGGATTTATTCGCTTTTCTCGGATTTATTCGCTTTTCTCGGATTTATTCGCTTTTCTCGGATTTATTCGCTTTCTCGGATTTATTCGCTTTTCTCGGATTTATTCGCTTTTCTCGGATTTATTCGCTTTTTGCGGATTTATTCGCTTTTCTCGGATTTATTCGCTTTTCTCGGATTTATTCGCTTTTCTCGGATTTTTTCGCTTTTTGCGGATTTATTCGCTTTTCTCGGAATTATTCCGCTTTTTGCGGATTTATTCGCTTTTCTCGGATTTATTCGCTTTTGCGGATTTATTCGCTTTTCTCGGATTTATTCGCTTTTCTCGGATTTATTCGCTTTTCTCGGATTTATTCGCTTTTCTCGGATTTATTCGCTTTTCTCGGATTTATTCGCTATTTGCGGATTTATTCGCTTTTCTCGGAATTATTCGCTTTTTGCGGATTTATTCGCTTTTCTCGGATTTTATTCGCTTTTTCTCGGATTTATTCGCTTTTTGCGTATTTATTCGCTTTTCTCGGATTTATTCGCTTTTTGCGGATTTATTCGCTTTTCTCGGATTTATTCGCTTTTCTCGGATTTATTCGCTTTTCTCGGATTTATTCGCTTTTCTCGGATTTATTCGCTTTTCCGGATTTATTCGCTTTTCTCGGATTTATTCGCTTTTCTCGGATTTATTCGCTTTTCTCGGATTTATTCGCTTTTCTCGGATTTATTCGCTTTTTGCGGATTTATTCGCTTTTCTCGGATTTATTCGCTTTTCTCGGATTTATTCGCTTTTTGCGGATTTATTCGCTTTTCTCGGACTTATTCGCTTTTTGCGGATTTATTCGCTTTTCTCGGATTTATTCGCTTTTCTCGGATTTATTCGCTTTTCTCGGATTTATTCGCTTTTTGCGGATTTATTCGCTTTTCTCGGATTTATTGGCATTTTGCGGATTTATTCGCTTTTCTCGGATTTATTCGCTTTTCTCGGATTTATTCGCTTTTCTCGGATTTATTCGCTTTTCTCGGATTTATTCGCTTTTTGCGGATTTATTCGCTTTTCTCGGATTTATTCGCTTTTCTCGGATTTATTCGCTTTTTGCGGTTTATTCGCTTTTCTCGGATTTATTCGCTTTTCTCGGATTTATTCGCTTTTCTCGGATTTATTCGCTTTTTGCGGATTTATTCGCTTTTCTCGGATTTATTCGCTTTTCTCGGATTTATTCGCTTTTCTCGGATTTATTCGCTTTTTGCGGATTTATTCGCTTTTCTCGGATTTATTCGCTTTTTTGCGGATTTATTCGCTTTTCTCGGATTTTTTCGCTTTTTGCGGATTTATTCGCTTTTCTCGGAAATATTCGCTTTTGCGGATTTATTCGCTTTTCTCGGATTTATTCGCTTTTCTCGGATTTGATTTCGCTTTTTCGGATTTATTCGCTTTTCTCGGATTTATTCGCTTTTCTCGGATTTATTCGCTTTTCTCGGATTTATTCGCTTTTCTCGGATTTATTCGCTTTCTCGTTTATTCGCTTTCTCGGATTTATTCGCTTTTCTCGGATTTATTCGCTTTTTGCGGATTTATTCGCTTTTCGCGGATTTATTCGCTTTTCTCGGATTTATTCGCTTTTCTCGGATTTATTCGCTTTTTGCGGATTTATTCGCTTTTCTCGGATTTATTCGCTTTTCTCGGATTTATTCGCTGTGCTCGGATTTATTCTCTTTCCTCGGATTTTTTCGCTTTTCTCGGATTTTATTCGCTTTTCTCGGATTTATTCGCTTTTCTCGGATTTTTTCGCTTTTTGCGGATTTATTCGCTTTTCTCGGAATTATTCGCTTTTTGCGGATTATTCGCTTTTTCTCGGATTTATTCGCTTTTGCGGATTTATTCGCTTTTCTCGGATTTATTCGCTTTTCTCGGATTTATTCGCTTTTGCGGATTTATTCGCTTTTCTAGGATTTATTCGCTTTTTGCGGATTTATTCGCTTTTCTCGGATATATTCGCTTTTCTCGGATTTATTCGCTTTTCTCGGATTTATTCGCTTTTTGCGGATTTATTCGCTTTTCTCGGATTTATTCGCTTTTCTCGGATTTATTGGCTTTTCTCGGATTTATTCGCTTTCTCGGATTTATTCGCTTTCTCGGATTTATTCGCTTTTCTCGGAATTTATTCGCTTTTCTCGGATTTATTCGCTTTTCTCGGATTTATTCGCTTTTCTCGGATTTATTCGCTTTTCTCGGATTTATTCGCTTTTCTCGGATTTATTCGCTTTTCTCGGATTTATTCGCTTTTTGCGGATTTATTCGCTTTTCTCGGATTTATTCGCTTTTTGCGGATTTATTCGCTTTTCTCGGATTTATTCGCTTTTCTCGGATTTATTCGCTTTTCTCGGAATTATTCGCTTTTTGCGGATTTATTCGCTTTTCTCGGATTTATTCGCTTTTCTCGGATTTATTCGCTTTTTGCGGATTTATTCGCTTTTCTCGGATTTATTCGCTTTTCTCGGATATATTCGCTTTTCTCGGATTTATTCGCTTTTCTCGCATTTATTCGCTTTTCTCGGATTTATTCGCTTTTTGCGGATTTATTCGCTTTTCTCGGATTTATTCCGCTTTTCTCGGATTTTTTCGCTTTTCTCGGATTTATTCGCTTTTCTCGGATTTATTCGCTTTTCTCGGATTTATTCGCTTTTCTCGGATTTATTCGCTTTTCTCGGAATTATTCGCTTTTCGCGATTTATTCGCTTTTCTCGGATTTATTTGCTTTCTCGGATTTATTCGCTTTTCTCGGATTTATTCGCTTTTCTCGGATATATTCGCTTTTCTCGGATTTATTCGCTTTTCTCGGATTTATTCGCTTTTCTCGGATTTATTCGCTTTTCTCGGATTTATTCGCTTTTTGCGGATTTATTCGCTTTTCTCGGATTTATTCGCTTTTCTCGGATTTATTCGCTTTTTTCGGATTTATTCGCTTTTCTCGGATTTTTTCGCTTTCTCGGATTTATTCGCTTTTCTCGGATTTATTCGCTTTTTCTCGGATTTATTCGCTTTTTGCGGATTTATTCGCTTTTCTCGGATTTATTCGCTTTTCTCGGATTTATTCGCTTTTCTCGGATTTATTCGCTTTTCTCGGATTAATTCGCTTTTTGCGGATTTATTCGCTTTTCTCGGATTTTTTCGCTTTTCTCGGATTTATTCGCTTTTCTCGGATTTATTCGCTTCTCTCGGATTTTTTCGCTTTTTGCGGATTTATTCGCTTTTCTCGGAATTATTCGCTTTTTGCGGATTTATTCGCTTTTCTCGGATTTATTCGCTTTGCGGATTCATTCGCTTTTCTCGGATTTATTCGCTTTTCTCGGATTTATTCGCTTTTTGCGGATTTATTCGCTTTTCTCGAATTTATTCTCATTTTGCGGATTTATTCGCTTTTCTCGGATTTATTCGCTTTTCTCGGATTTATTCGCTTTTCTCGGATTTATTGGCATTTTGCGGATTTATTCGCTTTTCTCGGATTTATTCGCTTTTCTCGGATTTATTCGCTTTTCTCGGATTTATTCGCTTTTCTCGGATTTATTCGCTTTTTGCGGATTTATCGCTTTTCTAGGATTTATTCGCTTTTTGCTGATTTATTCGCTTTTCTCGGATATATTCGCTTTTCTCGGATTTATTCGCTTTTCTCGGATTTATTCGCTTTTTGCGGATTTATTCGCTTTTCTCGGATTTATTCGCTTTTCTCGGATTTATTCGCTTTTCTCGGATTTATTCGCTTTTCTCGGATTTATTCGCTTTTCTCGGATTTATTCGCTTTTCTCGGATTTATTCGCTTTTTGCGGATTTATTCGCTTTTCTTCGCGGTTTATTCGCTTTTTGCGGATTTATTCGCTTTTCTCGGATTTATTCGCTTTTCTCGGATTTATTCGCTTTCCTCGGAATTATTCGCTTTTTGCGGATTTATTCGCTTTTCTCGGATTTATTCGCTTTTCTCGGATTTATTCGCTTTTTGCGGATTTATTCGCTTTTCTCGGATTTATTCGCTTTCTCGGATTTATTCGCTTTTCTCGGATTATTCGCTTTTCTCGGATTTATTCGCTTTTCTCGGATTTATTCGCTTTCTCGGATTTATTCGCTTTTTGCGGATTTATTCGCTTTTCTCGGATTTATTCGCTTTTCTCGGATTTATTCGCTTTTCTCGGATTTATTCGCTTTTCTCGGATTTATTCGCTTTTCTCGGATTTATTCGCTTTTGCGGATTTAATTCGCTTTTCTCGGATTTATTCGCTTTTTGCGGATTTATTCGCTTTTCGCGGATTTATTCGCTTTTCTCGGATTTATTCGCTTCTCTCGGATTTATTCGCTTTTCTCGGATTTATTCGCTTTTCTCGGATTTATTCGCTTTTCTCGGATTTATTCGCTTTTCTCGGATTTATTCGCTTTTTGCGGATTTATTCGCTGTGCTCGGATTTATTCTCTTTCCTCGGATTTTTTCGCTTTTCTCGGATTTATTCGCTTTTCTCGGATTTATTCGCTTTTCACGGATTTTTTCGCTTTTTGCGGATTTATTCGCTTTTCTCGGAATTATTCGCTTTTTGCGGATTTATTCGCTTTCTCGGATTTATTCGCTTTTTGCGGATTTATTCGCTTTTTCTCGGATTTATTGGCATTTTGCGGATTTATTCGCTTTTCTCGGATTATTCGCTTTTCTAGGAATTTATTCGCTTTTTGCGGATTTATTCGCTTTTCTCGGATATATTCGCTTTTCTCGGAATTTATTCGCTTTTCTCGGAATTTTTCGCTTTTTGCGGATTTATTCGCTTTTCTCGGATTTATTCGCTTTTGCGGATTTATTCGCTTTTCTCGGATTTATTCGCTTTTCTCGGATTTAATCGCTTTTTGCGGATTTATTCGCTTTTTGCGGATTTATTCGCTTTTCTCGGATATATTCGCTTTTCTCGGATTTTTTCGCTTTTCTCGGATTTATTCGCTTTTTGCGGATTTATTCGCTTTTCTCGGATTTATTCGCTTTTCTCGGATTTATTCGCTTTTCTCGGATTTATTCGCTTTTCTCGGATTTATTCGCTTTCTCGGATTTATTCGCTTTTCTCGGATTTATTCGCTTTTTGCGGATTTATTCGCTTTTCTCGGATTTATTGGCATTTTGCGGATTTATTCGCTTTTCTCGGATTTTTTCGCTTTTCTCGGATTTATTGGCTTTTCTCGGATTAATTCGCTTTTTGCGGATTTATTCGCTTTTTGCGGATTTATTCGCTTTTCTCGGATTTATTCGCTTTTCTCGGATTTATTCGCTTTTCTCGGATTTATTCGCTTTTCTCGGATTTATTCGCTTTTCTCGGATTTATTCGCTTTTCTCGGATTTATTCGCTTTTCTCGGATTTATTCGCTTTTTGCGGATTTATTCGCTTTTCGCGGATTTATTCGCTTTTCTCGGATTTTATTCGCTTTTCTCGGATTTATTCGCTTTTTTGCGGATTATTCGCTTTTCTCGGATTTATTCGCTTTTCTCGGATTTATTCGCTGTGCTCGGATTTATTCTCTTTCCTCGGATTTTTTCGCTTTTCTCGGATTTATTCGCTTTTCTCGGATTTATTCGCTTTTCTCGATTTTTTCGCTTTTTGCGATTTATTCGCTTTTCTCGGAATTATTCGCTTTTGCGGATTTATTCGCTTTTCTCGGATTTATTCGCTTTTGCGGATTTATTCGCTTTTCTCGGATTTATTCGCTTTTCTCGATTTATTCGCTTTTTGCGGATTTATTCGCTTTTCTAGGATTTATTCGCTTTTTGCGGATTTATTCGCTTTTCTCGGATATATTCGCTTTTCTCGGATTTATTCGCTTTTCTCGGATTATTCGCTTTTTGCGGATTTATTCGCTTTTTCTCGGATTTTATTCGCTTTTCTCGGATTTATTGGCTTTTCTCGGATTTATTCGCTTTTCTCGGATTTATTCGCTTTTCTCGGATTTATCGCTTTTCTCGGATTTATTCGCTTTTCTCGGATTTATTCGTTTTTCTCGGATTTATTCGCTTTTCTCGGATTTATTCGCTTTTCTCGGATTTATTCGCTTTTCTCGGATTTATTCGCTTTTCTCGGATTTATTCGCTTTTTGCGGATTTATTCGCTTTTCTCGGATTTATTCGCTTTTTGCGGATTTATTCGCTTTTCTCGGATTTATTCGCTTTTCTCGGATTTATTCGCTTTTCTCGGAATTATTCGCTTTTTGCGGATTTATTCGCTTTTCTCGGATTTATTCGCTTTTCTCGGATTTATTCGCTTTTTGCGGATTTATTCGCTTTTCTCGGATTTATTCGCTTTTCTCGGATATATTCGCTTTTCTCGGATTTATTCGCTTTCTCGCATTTATTCGGCTTTTCTCGGATTTATTCGCTTTTTGCGGATTTATTCGCTTTTCTCGGATTTATTCGCTTTTCTCGGATTTTTCGCTTTTCTCGGATTTATTCGCTTTTCTCGGATTTATTCGCTTTTCTCGGATTTATTCGCTTTTCTCGGATTTATTCGCTTTTCTCGGAATTATTCGCTTTTCGCGGATTTATTCGCTTTTCTCGGATTTATTTGCTTTTCTCGGATTTATCGCTTTTCTCGGATTTATTCGCTTTTCTCGGATATATTCGCTTTTCTCGGATTTATTCGCTTTTCTCGGATTTATTCGCTTTTCTCGGATTTATTCGCTTTTCTCGGATTTATTCGCTTTTTGCGGATTATTCGCTTTTCTCGGATTATTCGCTTTTCTCGGATTTATTCGCTTTTTTCGGATTTATTCGCTTTTCTCGGATTTTTTCGCTTTTCTCGGATTTATTCGCTTTTCTCGGATTTATTCGCTTTTCTCGGATTTATTCGCTTTTTGCGGATTTATTCGCTTTTCTCGGATTTATTCGCTTTTCTCGGATTTATTCGCTTTTCTCGGATTTATTCGCTTTTCTCGGATTAATTCGCTTTTGCGGATTTATTCGCTTTTCTCGGATTTTTTCGCTTTTCTCGGATTTATTCGCTTTTCTCGGATTTATTCGCTTCTCTCGGATTTTTTCGCTTTTTGCGGATTTATTCGCTTTTCTCGGAATTATTCGCTTTTTGCGGATTTATTCGCTTTTCTCGGATTTATTCGCTTTGCGGATTCATTCGCTTTTCTCGGATTTATTCGCTTTTCTCGGATTTATACGCTTTTTTGCGGATTTATTCGCTTTTCTCGAATTTATTCTCATTTTGCGGATTTATTCGCTTTTCTCGGATTATTCGCTTTTCTCGGATTTATTCGCTTTTCTCGGATTTATTGGCATTTTGCGGATTTATTCGCTTTTCTCGGATTTATTCGCTTTTCTCGGATTTATTCGCTTTTCTCGGATTTATTCGCTTTTCTCGGATTTATTCGCTTTTTGCGGATTTATTCGCTTTTCTAGGATTTATTCGCTTTTTGCTGATTTATTCGCTTTCTCGGATATATTCGCTTTTCTCGGATTTATTCGCTTTTCTCGGATTTATTCGCTTTTTGCGGATTTATTCGCTTTTCTCGGATTTATTCGCTTTTCTCGGATTTATTCGCTTTTCTCGGATTTATTCGCTTTTCTCGGATTTATTCGCTTTCTCGGATTTATTCGCTTTTCTCGGATTTATTCGCTTTTGCGGATTTATTCGCTTTTCTCGGATTTATTCGCTTTTTGCGGATTTATTCGCTTTTCTCGGATTTTTCGCTTTTCTCGGATTTATT